>CM077163.1:45303515-45903515 GCA_039583875.1 Platanthera guangdongensis | reverse complement strand
TTTAACGGCAGCTTATACTTTAAACTTCGTTCCAACTAAAGCCGTAGAGAAAACTCCACATGAAATATGAGTTGGGAAACCACCCATCCCATCTTTCTTTAAGATTTGGGGTTGTGAAGCATATGTCAAACGTATGCAATCATCCAAACTAGACCCCAAAGCCGATAAGTGCTTCTTCATTGGATACCCAAGAGAAACTAAAGGGTATAGCTTTTGGCACAAATCAACAAATACTATTTTTGTCAAGAAGGGTGCTACATTCTTAGAGAAAGAGTTTCTTGAAAGAATCAAAAGCTGTGACCGTAGAGTGACACTTGAGGAAGCTCAAGAAAACCTACAAGAAAGTGATCGCGAGATGAGCACTGATGTTCAATATGATCACCAAGAGTCACAAGAAGTTCCTTTAGTCAGTGGGAGCATGAGTATTCCACCTCCGCAAATGGTTACAGAGGAAACTCTTGCTTTACCACCTCCGGTTAATCTTACTCGTGTTGAGCATGATTTGACTCCACCAGACATAGTGGAGGAAATTCAAGAAACTCAGACTGAGCGGGGCAAACCAAAGGATCTTAGAAGGTCGATCAGGGAAAGGAAAAATCCTGACTTTTACATGGGTCTTCATGAGGTGTTTATTCTAGACACAGAAGACCCATTGACCTATGAAGTAGCAATGGAAAGAAAGGATTCCGTTGAATGGCTTGAAGCCATGAAGTCCGAGATACAATCCATGTATGATAACCAAGTATGGAACTTGGTTGACCTTCCTGATGGAAAGAAATTCATCCCCTGTAAATGGATTTTTAAGAGGAAGATGGACATGAATGGAAACATGACAACCTACAAGGCAAGACTTGTAACGAAAGGTTTTAGTCAAATCCAAGGGATTGACTATGATGAAACTTTCTCGCCCGTTGTGATGTTTAAGACTATTCGGATCATGTTGGCGATTGCCGCATTTCATGATTATGAAATTTGGCAATTGGATGTCAAAACGCCCTTCCTAAATGGAAAGCTAGATGAGGATGTATTCATGAAGCAACCTCAAGGTTTTGAAGATTCTCAAAATAGCGGCAAAGTATGCAACCTTCAAAGAGCCATTTATGGGTTGAATCAAGCATCAAGGAGTTGGAACAAATGCTTTGATGAAGAAGTTAAAACCCTTGAGTTCATTCAAAGCAAGGAAGAGCCTTGTATATACAAGAAGGTTAGTGGGAGCAACGTTATATTCTTGATCTTGTATGTTGAGGATATTCTCTTAATGGGCAATAACTTATCATTAATGGAACAAGTAAGAAACTCATTGAAAACAATCTTTTCAATGAAGGACATGGGTGAAGCCCAATATATCTTAGGGATAAAGATATATAGAGACAGATCACGTAGACTTATTGGCCTAAGTCAAAGTTTCTACATTGACAAAGTCTTAGAAAGGTTACATATGGAAAACTCTAAGAAAGGAAATATGCCAATGAAGACGTCTACTCAGCTAGGCAAGTCTCAATGTGTCTCATCACATAAAGACCTTGAATACATGATGAATGTGCCATATGCTTCCGCCATAGGTTCCATCATGTATGCCATGATCTGTACGAGACCGGATGTCGCATATGCTCTCAGCATGACGAGTTGATATCAAGATTCGCCTAGTTCATATCATTGGACGGCGGTCAAGAATATTCTTAGGTACCTTAAGAGGACCAAGAATAAGTTTCTTGTATTTGGTGGACATAAAGAGCTCCATGTAGAAGGTTACATGGATGCTAGCTTTATGACAGATCCGGACGATAGAAGATCTCAATCTGGGTTCGTCTTTCTTCTGAATTGTGGAGTTGTGAGTTGGCGTAGTTGGAAACAATACACTACTGCTGATTCAACCACCGCAGCGGAAGTCATGGCGACCGCAGAGGCAAGCAAAGAGGCAGTCTGGATAAAGAAATTTCTGGAGGAATTGGGAGTCGTGGCATCTAGTGAAGGGCCCTTGAGATTGTTTTGTGATAATAGTGCTTCCATTTCACAAATCAAGGAACCGAAATCACATCACAAGACAAAATACATGGATTGGAAGTATTTTGTCACACGCGACTTCATTGAAGAAGGCAAGATTGCGCTTTTATGGATTGACACAAATAGCAACACAGCTGATCCCTTCACCAAGCCTCTGTCTCAAGCCAAAGGAGAAATTCATTTCGAGTTCATGGGTTTGCAAGACCATGGAGAATGGCTTGATGTTTGATGACGGAGGATTCCTTTGTTTTATATTTCTTTTATTAGAAACTTTAAAAACAAGTGGGAGATTGAAGGATTTGTGTTTTGAAAGTTGTATTTAATGTTATTAAGTTCATGGTTTTGATGAATGTTTGTCTCATTCTGTCCCTAGTTCATATGATGATGCATCATGATAGCTCAGGAAGATGCTCTTGGTCTTGAGCTGTAGAACACTTGAGTTCCTCAATATGATCTTAGTTTTATTTGCTCACGATCCTAGTAGTCAAAGAGGGACATTGACCACCACCTTGGATTGTCATGTGAATTAAAGTACATTGTAGTTCTACAAATGTTGGTAATAGTTATCGTTTAATCACTTGAGTATGTATGCGTATGGTTTCATGCATATTGAGGTTGGCCTATCTTAAGTTGTAACATTAAGTTGGAATGTGTTAAGTGTCATTAATGCTTACAACGTGTCTAGTGATTTGGAGATATGAGATATGTAGATTAAGCGCGTCGGTGTGAGCAATGTGATTGTAGTTGAAGACTATCTTTTGATGGTGACAAATACTATGGTTCGTTATTCGCACTTACGCGTAAGGGATGTATATATCAAAATATCATTTGTCCCCAAACTAGTTTGGGTTTTGATATAGTCGAGCCCCTTGGCAAAACGAGTTTGTAAAGCATGCATTATAACTAATGTAGTTATAAAGACACTCTTGCTTATGAGACCAAGAAAGACAAATATAGTGCGAAATTGACACGGTCCCAAATTCGCACAATATTTATGATATCATGCGACAAAAGTTAGACACTGACCATTCAGTTCGGTTACCTCTTTTATCGTGTTGCTGTGGCGACTATAATGCCTTGATAAAGCCTCTTATAGTCGATAATACAAATTGGTGTATTATTGTCGTGACAACATGTTCCCTCCGCGAGGTCACACAAAACGAACGGGAACAGCCTAGATTCACCGTATTAGACATGGTCTGTATATATGGTGACACTTCATACTTAGAACTCTCTTATGTGTGCAATTATTAAAAGAGAATTACGACGAGACGAGTTATCGTAATTATTTAATAGAGGGGCACAGTGATTGGAGTTTGTATAACCCCAACCTAAACGAGCTTGTTTTGGAAACATCTGGTATATATGTAATACATATATATGTTAATATATATATTTAGATATGTATATATATATGTATAAATATATACATATGTTAATATATGTATATATATATATATATATATATATATATATATATATATATATATATATATATATATATATATATATATATATATATATATATATAGATTCACGGGTGGTTGTTTTTCACGGGTGAGAGCAGCAAAGCAAAGGGGAAGAACAACGATTCCGGCTAGGGTTTTAGGAACATCCCACGGCGCGCCTCTGGCCGCGATTCTCGCCGTCGGCCCGCTCCTCCACCCATCTCCTCGCCGGCGATCCTTGCTCTTGCCGCTGCTTCCTCGCAGCCGTCGATCTGCATCTGGTGTTTGCGGACAGCTGCTGAGACACCCTGTGCGCTTCCAGATCGGGCTCAAGGTAAGAGCTCGACTTCGGCAGAGATCTCCCGTGTTGGTTGTTCCCTAAAGCCGACCTCGTTTGGGTATTTTCTACTCCGCTCTTCTCACGCCGACGACTAGTGTGATTCGCCCACTTGGAGTCCTCGGTGCTCTTGACGGAGTTGGTCTAAGCGAGTGCCCTCTTCTCCTATCAACGGATTTGGGTCGCTGTTCGGGTTCGAGGTGAACCAAGAGGCAAGACGATTGGACTCATCGTTGCGGTGGGATTGCAATCTATCTCTCTGACGTGCCACATCTTCCGCCTAGGGATTTTTGTTCCCTAGATGTACATTTCTAACATTTTGCAATGCTTAGATGTGATGAGTTAGGGTTTCCTTAATTGCTTAACTAGTAGGGTATTTGCATTGGATATCCGATGTCGTGTAGTGTGTGGTTGTTGGAAATTTTTTTAAAAACAATTGCCCCGCCACCGCACATGAAATCCTACACATGGCTCGCAGGCCCTTTAAGGCGAGGTCGTCCCCCTTTATCTTGCGCGAACTGCTCGAAGCTTTCGCTTAACGCGCTTTCGCTTAACGCTGCCCATTATTCAAGGATACTGCCAGGAACCTTCTCGCCGAGAGCTTCCTTCGGCGAGATCTCCTTGGCGGGGACTTCCCTGCCGAGATCTTCTCTGGCAGAGACCTCTCCTGCCTGAAGGGGTCTTACCTCTTTTCATTCCGCATTCTGGGTGCGTTTCTTGGCTTGCTAAGAGCATCCGAGTCGGAGCATCTCCTAGGATCAAAGACTTCCCTACCCCAGGTGCCGATGAAGTTCTCAAACCAAACCTATCCCCCACAGGAGAGCCTTTGGACCTGCCAGCTAGGTGAGAGCCTACGCAGCGGGTCTACCTGGCACCGAGCCAAGCTCGGGGTGCCGATGAAGTTCTCAAACCAAACCTATCCCCCACAGGCGAGCCTTCAGACCTGCCAGCTAGATGAGAGCCCGCGCAGTGGGTATACCTGGGGCCGAGCCGAGCTCGGGGTGCCGATGAAGTTCTCAAACCAAACCTATCCCCCACAGGCGAGCCTTTGGACCTTCCAGCTAGATGATAGCCTGCGCAGCGGGTCTACCTGGGGCCGAGCTGAGCTCGATGTGCCAATGAAGTTCTCAAACCAAACCTATCCCCCACAGGCGAGCCTTCGCACCTGCCAGCTAGATGAGAGCCTGCGCAACGGGTCTACCTGGGGCCGAGCCGAGCTCGAGGTGCCGATGAAGTTCTCAAACCAAACCTATCCCCCACAGGCGAGCCTTCGGACCTGACAGATAGATGAGAGCCTGCGTAGCGGGTCTACCTGGGGCCGAGCCGAGCTCGGGGTCTCGATGAAGTTCTCAAACTAAACCTATCCCCCACAGGCGAGCCTTCGGACCTGCCAGCTAGATGAGAGCCTGCGCAGCGGGTCTACCTGGGGCCGAGCCGAGCTCGGGGTGCCGATGAAGTTCTCAAACCAAACCTATCCTCCACAGGCGAGCCTTCGGACCTGCCAGCTAAATGAGAGCCTGCGCAGCGGGTCTACCTGGGGCCGAGCCGAGCTCGGGGTGCCGATGAAGTTCTCAAACCAAACCTATCCCCCACAGGCGAGCCTTCAGACCTGCCAGCTAGATGAGATCCTGCGCAGCGGGTCTACCTGGGGTCGAGCCGAGCTCGGGGTGCCGATGAAGTTACCAAACCAAACCTATCCCCCACAGGCGAGCCTTCGGACCTGCCAGCTAGATGAGAGCCTGCACAGCGGGTCTAGCTGGGGCTGAGCCGAGCTCGGGGTATCACAAAACACATAATTACGTCCTATTATAAAAATTTCACAGTAGGCAAGAGAAAATCAAGTCAACTGATGTAGTATAATAAGTTTAATTTCGAGATACATAAGTACATCCTTCCCATTTCATGGGTAGAGGCGTTTCAGGTCATCACCGCTCCAGGTGTGGCTTAAAGCCCTCCATTCCACGTCCTGTAGGTAGTAACCTCCTGTCCCAAGGACTTCCTTCACTATGTATGGTCCTTCCCAGTTCGGATTGAGCTTGCCAACGGGAGCCAACCTTCCTGCCGCGTCAACCTTTCTCAGCACCAGATCTCCTTCGGCAAACTGCTTGACCCTAAAATGTTTATCAAAATACTTGGCCATCCGCCGCTTGATCTCTTCTTGCCTAATAGCTGTCACGGCCCGCAGTTCTTCCACCATATCTAGCGAGAGGCATAGCCCCTCTTCATTTTCCAATCTCCAAGTCTCATCTCCTTCGCCCGCGACTGTGACCCGCGGGGACCGAACCTCAAACTCCACTGGTAAGACCGCCTCACACCTGTGAGAAAGCTTGAAGGGGGTCTCACGGGTGGCCGTGTTCGGGGTCGTTCGCAAAGCCCACAGGACCGAGGGGAGCTGCTCCACCCAATTTCGTTTTAAGTTCTCCACCTTATTTTTGAGCAGGTTTACAATGATTTTGTTTGCCGCTTCCACCTGGCCGTTGCTTCGGGGGTGGTGGACAGAGGCAAATCTGAGATCTATCCCCAGCTGGGCACAGAAGCTGATGAACTCTTCACTGGCAAACTGGGGACAGTTATCTGTCACTATTGCTTGAGGTAACCGGTGTCTGCATATGATCTCCCCCAGATGAAGTTCCTTATGACTTGCGAGGTGACCTTGGCCAAGGCCTTAACCTCCAGCCACTTTGAGAAATAATCAACCATGACCAAGAGGAACCTCCTCTATCCACTAGCCGGACGAAAAGGTCCAACTAAATCCATCCCCCAGATGGCGAACGGCCACGGTGTCGTGATGCTTCGGATCCTTTGAGCCACCAAGAGCTGAAGGGGGGCAAAGAGCTGACACCTTTGACATCTTCTTGCAAACTTCGTGGTATCCTTCCTTAGGATGGGCCAGAAGTACCCCTGTCTGACCACCCTTGCCTCCAACATCCTCCCTCCAGAATGACTGCCTCACTCGCCCGAGTGCACCTCTCCCAAGATCCATGGGACCTCTTCTTCGGTCACACATCTAGCTAGGAGCCCTGATAACATCTTACGATGCAACCCTCCTTCTATCATTAGGTAGTGAGCTGCCTTGCGCCTGAAGCTTTTTGTATCCTTAACCTCCTCAGGAAGTTCACCGGTGGTTAGGAAGGTCACCAATGGATCCACCCACGAGGGTCGCCGATCCACCACCATCAACTCTCCTTCCTCGATAGCCGGTCAAAATAGCTCCGTCAAGCTCCCTCCTACCCGAGGTCCAAACTTAGGCAATCGATCGGCAGCTATACTTTCTTACCTTGGAACATGTTGGATGGAGAACGATTGGAACCCACCGATGATCGCCCTTACCTTGGAGAGGTATTTTATGAGGGTAGGCTCCCGAGCTTCAAACTCTCCTCAGATCTGCGATGCTACTACCATTGAGTTGGTGAAGGACTCCACATCCTGAATCTCAAGCTTCTTTGCCAAGCGAAGGCCGGCGATCACGGCCTCATACTCTGCTTGGTTGTTGGTCACTGGAAAATGATAAGCCACCGCCTGCTCTATCGCGACTCCCTGGGGGCTGATCAACACCACTCCTCCCCCGAGGGAATGTTTTCCTGAGGCCCCATCGACCATCATCTTCCACGCTTCCTGTGGATGCTGCTCTCCCTCCTTGACTTCAATAACATAATCTGCCAGGAAGTCCGCCACCGCTTGCGCCTTGATGGAGAGTCTCGGAACAAAAGAGATGTTGAACTCGCTTAGTTCAATGGACCACTTAGCAAGTCTTCCCGAGTGTTCTACTCCTTCAAAGATCTTGCGAAGAGGATGGTCGGTTACCACCCTAATCGAATGTGCTTGAAAGTATGGCCGGAGTTTCCTTGCAGAGATGACCAAGGCGTAAGCTAGCTTTTCGAGGATGGGGTAGCGGAGCTCTGCTTTCTTCAATATCCGGCTGACGTAGTAGATAGGCAGTTGCTTCTTTCCTTCTTCCCTTAATAGGACGGAGCTCACCGCCTCCGCTCCTACTCCAAGGTACAAGGTCAGGTCCTCACCTTCTTTTGGGCTCTTAAGCAAAGGAGCCTGAGAGAGCTGTCTCTTCAGCCGTTGGAAGGCTTCTTCACACTCTGCAGTCTATTCAAACCTTTGATTCCCTCTCAGCACCTTGAAGAATGAAGAACACTTGTCTCCCGACTTGGAGAGGAACCTGCTCAGCCCAGCCAGCTTGCCTGTCAAGCGCTAGACTTCCTTGGCATTGCGAGGTGATTCCAAATCCAGGATGTCCTTTACCTTATCTGGGTTAGGCTCCACCCCTGCCGGAGTCAAGAGATGCCCAAGGAACTTCCCGCGGCTGGCCCCAAAGATACACTTCAAGGGGTTCAGCCTCATATTATACCTCCACAGGGTGGCAAACGTCTCCTCTAGATCTTTTAGGTGCGAATTCACGCACTTGCTTTTGATCATTAGGTCGTCGACGTAGACCTCCAAGTTTCTCCCTCTTTGATCTCAGAAGACCTGATCCATCATGCGTTGGTAGGTAGCCCCTACGTTCTTCAACCCAAAGGGCATCATTTTGTAACTAAAGTACCCCTCCCTCGTGATGAAGGAAACATCCTTGACATCGTGAGGGTGCATCCGGATCTGCTGATAACCTGAAAAAGCATCCAAAAAGCTCATGATTGAAAAACCGACGGCTGAATCAACCAGCGCGTCGATCCGAGGCAGGGGGTAGCAATCCTTAGGGCATGATTTATTTAACAAAGAAAACTCAATACACATTCTCCATTTACCACCCCCTTTTTTAACCATTACCATATTGGAGATCCAGCCTGGGTACTGGATCTCTAAGATAAAGCCGGCCTCCAAGAGCTTCCTGACCTCTTTACAGATGGGATCCTCCAGCTTGGTGGCAATGACTCTCATATTTTGGCGTATGGGGCGAGTGTGGGGATCCAGGTTCAGGCGGTGGCAGACCACGTCTGCGTCGATGCCCGGCATGTCTGCCGCGCTCCAAGCGAAGATGTCGATGTTGTTTTGAATGCAGGATCGCACTCGCTCCCGGGCCTCGGGACTCAAGCCCCCGCTGACCCGCACCCTTTGCACCTGCCCTACGCTGGTGAAGACCTCCATCTCCACCACTTCCTCGGCCGGCTCCAGTCGCGACTGCTCCCAGCCGACCCTTGCCTCTTCCTCCAGCTCCAGCTCCTCCCTTCTTACCTCCTCCTCGATCTCCACTGCCTCCTCCAGCCCCTCCTGCTGCTGCTCGACTTCCACGCCCCTCTGGGCCTCTACCTCAGCTCCTCCCGCTTCTTGTTCTTCTACCTTCATCTCCCCTTCCGGGCTGTCCTAATCCTCGTCCCCCTGGACCTCCTACACATCTCCTCCCTGCTGCTCCTCAATCTCCTCTCCTCCGACTTCCTCTTCAACTACCTCCCTCGCCTCCTCTAGGCTCATCTCCTCTTCTCCGGCAACCTCTTCATGTGTCGTCATCTCCTTCTCCAACCCTTCTGCCTCTGCCATCCACGATATGGTGTTTACTGTCGTAACGTAGCACTGTTTTGCCACCTTCGGGTCCCCTCTTACCCTGACCTGCACCCCTCCATTGTTTAACTTGAGGCACTGATTAAATGAGGAGGGCACGCAACGAAAGGCGCTGATGAGGGGGCGCCCGAAGATGGCGTTATAACTGCTTGGAGCGTCCACGATCACGAACCTGTAGTTCCATGACACGCCCCCCCAACTTCACGTGCAGCCCCACTCCCCCTTCCACTTCCTTCCTTTCTCCGGAGAACCCGAACAGCGATCCATCCGAAGACAAGATCCTCTTCCCCTCAACCCTCATCTCATCGAAGGCCTTCATGAAGATAACATTCACTGAGCTCCCGTTGTCTACTAGTATCCTTGAGACTGTGAAGTTCTCCACCACCGTCTGGATCACCAGGGCGTCACAGAACGGATCTTCGTAGTCTGGCATGTCTGCTGACGAGAAGGTGATCTTTTCCTCCGGTGGGGGAGTCTGGGAGGTAGAGGCGACCCCCCTTCGGTACATTGTTTGGAGGCTCCCCATGCGGGTTGCCTCGATCCCCACTCCTCCGTGAATCACCCTGGTTCCTCCCCGGGTTCCCACGTCTACCCGATCTTCGCACCTATCTTCCATCTCTCCCTGCTGTACTTCCACGATCCTAACCGGCGGATCCTGCCTCCATGCTCCTCTTGCTTCCCTCATTTCCAAGAACTCCGGGCAGGTGGCTGTTGCGTGACCCTCCTCCTGGTGGAAGTCACAAAAGAGCAACGCCACCCTACCCCTTCTTCCTTCTCCTCCTCCTCTTCTCCCTCCTCCTCGGACTCCTCTCCTCGCTCCTCTTCCTCTGCCCACCTCCATTGCCTCTTGGAGAGGCGGGACACGACCCCTTGGCTCCTGCCTCCACGCCAGTGGGTCGAACCTCCTGGGTTCCCGTATATTATCTCTTCCCTGGTAGCCTCCTCCTTGGCCCTGGGGGCGACCCTCCTGGGGCCTCCAACCCAACCGGTTGTTTGGCTCCCGGGCCCCCCATCCCTGTTGCTGCCGCTGCCTTCGGGTCTCTTCCCTCCTCCTCTCTTCTCTCTGCTCCCTCTACTCCCTCTGCTCCTTCTGCCTTCCTGCTGCAGGTGCCTTCACATCATCCTCCGCCAGCCTGGCCAACTTCCTAGTGAATGCTGGGTTTGCTCTCTCGAAGTCTATCTCCTTTGCCGCCCTCTCCATGAGCTTCTCAAAGGAGAGGGGGGGGGGGGTACTCTATTCAACTCCATACTGAAGAATCCCGGCCTCAACCCCAGGGTAAAGGCGAGCATCAACGCGTACCCTGGGACCTCTTGGTCCAGGAGGATCTCTTCCTGAAACCGGTCGACATAGTGACCCACTGTCTCATCCGGCTTCTGCCTCACCGCCAACAGGCACTCCGCCTCCTTCTTTCACTTCTTTGATGCTGAGAACCTCAACAAGAAACTTCTTTGCAGGTCTTCGAAGCAGTAGATCGACCTTGCTAGCAACTGGTGGAACCAGTCCCGAGCCTTCTCCTTCAACGTGATGGCAAATAGCCGGCACTTGAAGGAATCTGTCATCTGCCTTATCGAAATGATGTCTTCAAACCACTGTACGTGCTATTGAAAGATATTGTACCTAATCACCTAGAGGGGGGGGGGGGTGAATAGGTGACTTAAATCTTTTTAATTTTTTGGGCAGAATTCAGATTATATCACAGAATTTAAACTACTTTCTCACAGCAATCAATCAGCAATCACAGCAAAACACATGCACACAGTGAACACACAGGTTTATAGTGGTTCCCCAAGGTTTGGGT
This sequence comes from Platanthera guangdongensis, assembly GCA_039583875.1. Lineage (NCBI taxonomy): Eukaryota > Viridiplantae > Streptophyta > Magnoliopsida > Asparagales > Orchidaceae > Platanthera > Platanthera guangdongensis. Next base: position 45,892,422 of record CM077163.1, on the reverse strand, counting down.
ACATCCACTTTCCCCTTTCGCCTATCTAGTAGTGTACTAGATTCGGCCAAACTCCTCCACTATCTCAGATCCTCAGATCTTACACTCAGAACTCCAAAACAGTTTCCTACAGCTCAGGCCCAAGGCCCTACAACTCAGTCTTCTCCAAAGACCTACACTCAGCTTCTTCACAAAGCCTACACTCAGCCACAGCAGGCCTACACTCAGCCACAACAGGCCTACACTCAGAGATAAGAATCTCCTACACTCAGGCACACAGGCCCTACCACTCAGCCTTTATAAATACAGGCTTACAAACTCAGATCCCTAAGGATCCTACAAGAAATATAAAATACAAAGTGTATCTACCTACAACTCTGAATAGAGAGATGAGTTGATAGGTTCTTGATGAGTTCTTGGATGAACTCTACTGAGATCAATCTGACTTGGCTTTCTTCAAAGCTTCTTGAATGTAGAATACAATAAGATTGATCTCCTCTGCAGTTGATCATTGATCTCTACAACTTAAGATTCAGAACAAAGTCTGAATCCTTCTTCTCAGCCTGGTTCCAACGGCTGACTTCTTGGATGGAGCTCTCTCTCTCCAACTACTTAGAACTTCACTTGAAAGTCTTCAATGAATTGCTTTTCAACAACTTTGATCTATGTTGAATCATCTGTTTCTGTAGACAGTATAAGCCTATTTATAGGCCTTCTTCATGGTAACCGGCTGGTCCGGTTCATAGCTGATTTCTGACAACTCTGACAGGTGCAGTAGACTGGCTGGAATGGCAGCTGTCAAGTCATCCAGTCAGTTCTTGAAAAATCTATAACTGTCTGAAAGTGTCGAGACTGTCTGTCTTTAAGTGTCGACACTTAAAGACCAAGTGTCGACACAAGTTAACTAAGTGTCGACACTAGCCTTCAAGGTGTCGATACAACTCCTTGTGTTGTAGAATTCACTTCTCGACATAGCTTCTTAATCATATGTCGACACTGATATTGAGTGTCGACACAACTCCTTGTTCTTCAGCACTTTGTTGATTTCTTGTAAGTGTCGACACAACACCTTTGTGTCGACACATCTTTATGTGTTGAACTTGTTCAGTGTCGACACATCTTCTTGGTGTCGAACTTGTTCAGTGTTGATACTTGCTGAGTGTCGACACTGCTCCTTGTGTCGACACATTCTTCTTCTGTTGAGACTCTGGCTGAGTGTCGACACATCTCCTTAGTGTCGACACTTGTACTTAGAATTTTTGTTGAACTTTGCTGAGTGTCGACACTACTCCTTGTTTCGACACTTTCTTTATGTATTGAGTCTTCTGCTGAGTGTCGACACATTCTTCATTGTGTCAACACTTTCTTTAAGTGTTGAGTCTTCTGCTGAGTGTCGACACATTCTTTATTATGTCGACACTTATACTTAGACTCTGCTGACTTTTGCTGAGTGTCGACACAGCCTCCAAGTGTCGACACTTTCTGATGTAGACACAGTTCCTCTGGGTGTCGACACTGCTTCTAAGTGTCGACACTGCTTCACTGGACTTGTCTTCATTGAGTGTCGACACAGCTCCTTGTGTCGACACTTTCTGTCTGGTGTCGACTCTTCATCACTGGTGTCGACACAAGTACTCCAAGTGTCGACACTGCTTGTCTGGGTGTCGACACAAGTCTTCTTAAGTGTCGACACTTTCCCTCTGGGTGTCGACACATGGACTTAGAAACTTTTTCATCTTTCCTGCAAATACTTAACCTGCACAAGGCAACTCAAAATACATCAAATACATTTTGATGTATATCATTGAGTAGGGTGAGGCTTCTTCAAATCAGGTACATTAGAACCAATGTACCCAACAATCTCCCCCTATTTGGAGAAGTCATAACCCTTAGTCAATGATGTACACCATACAGAATAAAATCATAGCATGATGTAAAGCAGGATTATTTAACAGGGCAAACATAAACATGTATACACAGATAACATCTCAGAATAATTATGAAATAAATATATAACACAGCACATTGTTCTAATCAACTTTGTCATATTCATTATACAAAAGTTTACAAAGTGTTTTAATACAATTGATTACATAGTAAACTTAAGATAATGCAGTTCTATTTCTGCTCAGCCTCCTTGATCTCAATGCCCTTCCCAGACTTTATCTTTGCTTGTACAGGGGCTTCAGCATCTTTAGTATCAGCAGGCTTTTTCCCTTTCAAATCCTTCTTCTTTAGCTCTTCAGCTTTAATCTTTTGCCTCTCAAAATAATGATAAGGCTTGGGAAAGTACTTGCTAGGCTCCTGAGCAGTAGGAGGTAGCTTTCCCATCTTGGCCCTCCTTCTATATTGCACTATGGCTTCTTGCCTTGTCTCATGCTTCCTCCATTCTAGTTCAGAAAACCACTTGTTTCTGTCTTGCACATTATCTTTGGCAGCCTTCCATGCAGTTAGAATAATGTTTCTTGAAGTGAGGCTCCACTGCTCAAAGTCTGGTCTTTGTTCAGCTTGCTCTCTGAACCTCTTCTTGGACAGTCTAGCTTCTTGTTCAGTTTGTTATTTCAGTATAGCTTCCTGTAAAGCCTCAGATACTGGCTGAACCACCTTGTCTAGAATAACAGTTTGCTTTCCCTCAGGTGGGCTATACATTGTCTGGATATCAGATTGTACCATATCAAAATCTGGTGGAGGATAGATTACTTGAGCTACTTCAGGTTGCTCTCATCCAAGATAAGCAGGATTAACTCCAGATTCTGCTACATTGTCATCATCACATAAAGGAGGATAACCAAGAGTGGCTCTGATAGAATTAGAAATCCATTTTGCATGGTCAGAGCCGGCTTTGACTAACACCCTCTCCCCCTTTATGACTTCTCTTTCTAGGTGATCTCTTAAATCATCTTTTTGAAATCTGATTTGTGCATTTAGATAATTGACTCCATCCCTGTAGAAAGGTTTTAACCTTTGGAGTTTTTCAGTGAGAAGCTTCTGGGAATCTTGAATGGCAGAAGTTACAGCAGTGAGGCTCTCTTGCAATTCCTTATCAAATTCCTCTTTGGCAGTAGTCAGGGCAGCATTCTGTGCAGTTGCTATATTCTTAAGCTCAGTGACAATAGCATTGTGAGAAGCTGTCAAGTTATCATTCATTCTGATTTGATTTTCCAGTACATACCCTTGCTTTAGTGCAAGGTCATCCACTTGAGCTTTTATTTTCTCTTGATGAGTTGCTAGATAGACTACTGCATTCCCTCCCTTGTGGAAGCAGTCAGTCATCTCCTTCTTATTTAGATTCATCTCAAATCTAATAAACTTTATGTCTTGGGCCAGATCAAACTGTAAAGACTTATGCCCCTCATCCACATATGTTTCTATGGCTTTCCTGTGCTCATCAAGTTTTATTTGCATAGCAACCATGAGAGAACTATAATCTACAGATGGTGCTGGATGTAATATATGCTGTGGTGCAATAGTCTGCAAGGCCTTTTTGTAATTCTGGCTCCTTCCCTTAAATACTTGGAACTTCCTTTTCTTGGCTCTGGCAGCCTCCTCATCTTCAGAAGCAGATGTACTTGCAATATCTACCCTTTCTCTAGGTAGCTCCTCAACAGCTTTTGGCTTCTCAGGCTTTTGCCTTGTAGGTTCTTCATCAATTATTACTTGTTCCCCCTCAACAGGAGCATTCTCCCCCTCAGCAGCAGCACTTTCCTTTTCAAAGTCTGTTTGATCCAGATTGAGGAAAAGATCTTCCATTGTATATTCTTGTGGAGAATGGGCTGGAGAAACTCTTGGCTCATCTACTACTGGATCATATACTACTTGAACTGTAACAGATGTGTCCTTCATGACAACATCTGGGGGTTGACTATCAATCTGAGATTGCTGATTAAGATCAGACAAGTTGTCAATTATAACTTCACTCTCAATAAGGAAATCTAATTGATTGATATCTGAGATTACCTCAAGGATAGTGTGTGTTGCTTGCTCACTCTCAAGAGGAGTTGGCTCTTCCACCACTAGAGGCTCCCCCTGGATTTGATCCTGGTGTATGGGGCTAGCTGGTGGTAGCTCCCCCTGCCTGTCTACATCATCTTGTTGAACTAGAGACTTCCCAGCATTTCCTTCTACATCCTCATCAGGAGTGAAGACAACTTGCTCTTCACTACCAGAGCTGCTAGATGAATCCTGAGCCACTGGGGCAGTCTTCTTCTTCTTCTTTTGAGGTGTTATGTTCTCAGGAGTAGGCAATTCCTTGGTTAAAACTCTGTCCCACCTAGAGAATATCCTCATGTCCATCTTTCTCATATGATTGATTTTAGTGTCTGCAGCTTGACTCATAACTTCTGGTATACTACCAGCCAAGTATAGACTTAAGATCCTACCCAAATTGGGTTTCTTCAGACTTTCTTTAATCTTATCAAAGACAATAACAGACCAATCTGTTTTCAATGTGAAGATTATCCTTGTCATAAGATTGAACATATGGGCTGAGACCCTGTCATGCCCTCCAGGCTTACTCAATATCACTTTGCCAACAATTTCTGAGAGAAATTTTCCCTGGCTATTCATCCCCTTCCTAATGAACACTGATCCAATTTTCAATTTGGAATCCAGTCCACACTAAGTTAAAGCTTCTCTGGTCTTTGAAGCAGTAAATTCATCTTCTTCTTTTGTTCTTGGGAGGTTTAGGATCTTTCTCAAACTTTTAGGTGATACCTTCACCTTTTCACCATGAACCCTAGACTTTATCTTGAGTCCAGATTCATCTACTTTAGCTCCATTTAGAAATTCTAAAACTTCTTTCTTCCAAATCTTTGTGGGCTCTGAAACAAGATAGTCTAACCCCGAGTCTACAACTAGGGTTATCACATCCTTGATTTCCGATTCAGCGTCATCAAACGCATGCCGCACCAGTTCATAACCTTCATTGACGTTCTCCTCGAGCTTTGGAGCCAATAGGGTTTGAGAATTTGAACTGAGAGAAGAGAGGTGTCGATACATAAGTGTTGTCTCGAAACTTTGGTGAGCGTGTCGACAGACAATGGAGAAATCCTATTTATACCTTTCTAGGTTTGAAGATGAAAGGGCGGGTCAAGCAACTTAAATTGTGTCGACACTGTTGAAAAGTGTCGACACAGACTTATAATGTCTCGACACACTGTGTCGACACAAGTATAGTCGACAGATTATATGTATCAACACTTGTTTATGTGTCGACACCACTTAACTCGACACTTAGTCGAGACTTTACTTAGATAATTCTGAGTAAAATCTAAGTGTCGACACCACCTTGGTTGTGTCGACACTGACCCTGTATGTGTCGACACTAATTTTCTGAAGTGTTGACACCAACTATCTAGATGTGTCGACACCTTTTCCCTGAAGTGTCGACACCACTTTTCTGTGTCGACACAGATAACTTTGTGTGTCGACACCTTTTTACTTAGCCATTTCTATAAACTTATTCTAAGTTTATCATACCTAATTCAATTTTGAACCTATTGAATTTGGTTTCTTCTAGGGGCTTAGTATACATATCAGCTAGTTGATTATCTGTCTTAACATATTCTAGTGAAATATCTTCTTTTTCTACATATTCCCTTAGAAAATGATATTTTATTTCAATATGTTTAGTTCTACTATGTGAAACAGGATTGTTTGCAATAGATATAGCACTAGTAGAATCACAAAATAGTGGAGTTCTACTTACCTGAATTCCATAATCCTCAAGCTGATGTTATATCCATAGAAGTTGAGCACAACAACTTCCTGCAGCCACATATTCTGATTCTGCTGTGGAGATAGCCACACTTGTTTGCTTCTTGCTACTCCATGAAATCAGTCTTCCACCTAGGAATTGACAGGTTCTAGTTGTACTTTTTCTGTCCTCCTTGCAGCCTGCAAAGTCTGCATCTGAATAACCTGTTAGATCAAAGTCTCCATTCCTAGGGTACCAAAGGCCTAGATAAGGAGTGCCCTTTAGATATCTCAATATCCTTTTGACTGCTGTCAAATGAGACTCTTTAGGGCATGCTTGGTACCTAGCACAGACACATGTAGCATACATGATATCTGGTCTACTTGCAGTCAAATAGAGTAGGGAGCCAACTATCCCTCTATACAAAGTCTCATCTACAGGTTTCCTTGCATCATCTTTGCTAAGAGACATACTTGACCCCATAGGAGTTTTCATGGTACTGGATGAATCCATACCATACTTCCTTATGAGTTCTAGGGTGAACTTAGACTGGAATATGGATAAACCATTCTCAGTCTGTCTAACTTGGAGACCCAAGAAGAACTTAAGTTCCCCCATACTACTCATCTCAAATTGTCCTTGCATTAGTTTTGCAAACTTTTTGCAAAGACTACTTTCAGTAGACCCAAATATAATGTCATCTACATATATTTGGACTAGTATTATTTTGCCTCTAGATTCCCTAAGGAATAGAGTCTTGTCTATTTTCCCCCTTGTGAATTTATTCTCAATGAGGAAACTAGACAGGGTTTCATACCAAGCCCTAGGGGCTTGCTTTAACCCATACAAAGCTTTCCTAAGTCTATAGACATGATTAGGTTGAGTTGAATCAACAAAACCTGATGGTTGTTCCATATAGACCTCTTCCTTTAGATTACCATTCAAAAAGGCTGACTTAACATCCATTTGGTAAACTTTAAATCCTTGATAGGTTGCATAGGCCAGGAACATTCATATGGGTTCCAGTCTGGCTAATGGAGCAAAGGTTTGATCAAAGTCAATACCTTCTTCCTGCCTATATCCTTTAGCAACCAATCTTGCTTTGTTCTTGACAATTACTCCATGTTCATCCATCTTGTTCCTAAAGATCCACTTGGTTCCAATTATGTTGTGATCTTTTGGTTTAGGAACAAGCTCTCAAACTTTGCACCTCTTGAACTGATTCAGCTCTTCTTGCATTGCCTCAATCCAATGAGGATCTAGGATGGCTTCTTCAAACTTCTTTGGCTCTACCTGGGATAGAAAACTGGAGAAGATTGCTGCATTCAGATTTCTGCTCCTTGTTTGTACCCCTTGTCTTAGATCACCAATGATTTGATCTGCTGGATGATCTCTTAGATGCCTATTAGCTGGAGGCATCCTGGCTTCAGGTTGAACTTCTTCAGTTTCTTCAACTTGCTGCACTCCTTGGATTTCTTCTTCATTAGGTACATGTAGTACTCCCCCTGGACAACAGCCACTATCTTCTACCTGCTGTCTTGCAGTAGGTCCTTCTTCTATAGTGAGCTTATCCAACTTCTTAGTTATACCTGTGGAGCTGCATATACTACTAGACAACTCATTGTTAATAAGTCTAGTTTTATCAAATACTGCATGTACAGACTCTTCTACAACTTGAGTAGACAAGTTGTAGACTTTATAAGCCTTACTATTTGATGGGTACATTGGTTAAATGTACCTGATTTGAAGAAGCCTCACCCAACTCAATGATATACATCATAATGTATTTGATGTATGTTGAGTTTACTTGTGCAGGTTAAGTAATTACTGGACTGAAGCAAAAAGTTTCTAAGTCCATGTGTCGACACCCAGAGGGAAAGTGTCGACACTCAAGAAAGCTTGTGTCGACACCCAGACAAGCAGTGTCGACACTTGGAGTCATTGTGTCGACACCTGGGATGCAGAGTCGACACCAGACAGAAAGTGTCGACACTTGGAGCTGTGTCGACACTCAGTGAAGAAAAGTGCAGACAGAAAGTGTCAACACAAGGAGCTGTGTCGACACCCAGTGAAGCTGAGTCTACACCAGATAGTGTCGACACTTGGAGCTGTGTCGACACCCAGCAAAAGTCAGCAGAGACTAAGTTAAAGTGTCGACACCAAAAACAAAGTGTCGACACTCAACAGAAGAGTCAACACATGAAGTAAGTGTCGACACCTAGAACAATGTGTCGACACTCAGCTGAAGACTCTACACTTGAAGAAAGTGTCGACACAAGGAGCTGTGTCGACACTTAGCAAAGAACAGAATTATCTCCAAAATATTCTAAGTGCAAGTGTCGACACTAAGGGAATGTGTCGACACTCAGCTGAAGTCTCGACAGAAGAATCAAGTGTCGACACAAGGAGCTGTGTCGACACTCAGCAAGTATCAACATAGAAGACTATGTGTCGACACCAAGAAGCAGTGTCGACACTTAACAGATTCAACACAAGAAGTTGTGTCGACACAAAAGTTGATGTGTCGACACTTAGAAGAATTCAGTTAAAGATAGAAGATCAAGTACTTGTGTCGACACTCAATTCTAGTGTCAACACCTGAAGAAGAATCTGTGTCGAGACATACAAGGAGTTGTGTCGACACCTTGTAGACTTGTGTCGACACTTACACAGCATGTGTCGACACTTGAACTATAAGTGTCGACACTTAAAGACAGAAAGTCTCGACACTTTCAGAAAGTTAGAGATTTTCAAGAAATGACTGGATGACTTGACAGCTGCCGTTCCAGCCGGTCTACAGCACCTGTCAGAGATGTCAGAAGCCAGTTATGAACCGGACCAGCCGGTTACCATGAAAAAGGCCTATAAATAGGCACATACAGTTTACAGAAACTGTGGAACACATTGTTGAAGAACAAGTTATTAAAGTGGTACACAGAGTATCAAATCAAGAAGATCTTGCAGTTCAAGTGCAGATCTAAGAAGTTGGAGAGAGAGGGCTCCATCCAAGAAATCAGCCGTTGGAACTAGGCTGAGAAGAAGGGTTCAGATCTATTCTGAATTCTAAGTGGCAGAGGTCAAGGAACAACTGCAGAAGGAGACAATCTTATTCAGTTCTACTCAAGAAGCTTTGAAGAAAGCTAAGTCAGATTGAATCCAGCTGAGTTCTTCCAAGAACTCATCAAGAAACTCTCAACTTCCCTCTCTCATTTTTGAGTTGTTGAGTTATTATTTCAATAATCATTTTTAACTTGTAGGATCCTTTGGATCTGAGTGAATTGTAAGCATGTATTTATAAAGGCTGAGGGTAGGGCTTGAGAGCCTGAGTGTAGGAGATTGTTATCTCTGAGTGTAGGCCTTGATTGGCTGAGTGTAGGCCTGGGTGGCTGAGTGTAGGCCTTTGTGGCTGAGTGTAGGCCTTTATGGCTGAGTGTAGGCTTTGGGATAAAGCTGAGTTGTAAGGCTTTGGGCCTGAGGTGTAGGAACCAATTTGGGTTCTGAGACAGTGGAGAAGTTTGGCCGAATCTAGTACACTGCTAGATAGGCGAAGGGGGAAAGTGGATGTACTCATATCTTGGGGAATCACTATAAAACACTGTGTCTACTGTGCTGTGCTGTGATTGTTACTGTGTATGCTGTGTGTTTGCTGTGATAGAATAGTTAGAAATCTGTGATATTAACTGTCTGCTGCCATTAAAGTTTAAAAAGGATTAGGTCACATATTCACCCCCCCTCTAGGTGTTTAGGTACCATATCTTTCAAGTGGTATCAGAGGGAGGTTCCTCAAAAAGGCCTAACAGTCTGAGGAGATCCTATTTGGCAGATTCAGTGTAAGGCAAAATACAGATTCAAGAAAATCAAGAAACATGGGTTCTTCTGAGAATCACAAGGAATTGGGTTCCATGAAATTGCCTATATGCAGGAAAGAGATCTTTGGGATCTGGAAGGAAAGGGTAAGGCTGTTTATGGAGGCCTCAGACCCTAGAATCTACATCACAGTAAAGGAAGGGCCTTATGTGCCCATGAAGATATCTGTTCTAGATGCAAATCAGAGAACCCCAAAGGATTTCTCTGAGATGACTAAGGATGAGATTGTCCTAGCTACCATGGACAAGAGGGCACAAAACATCATTGTGAGTGTCATAGATGATGCCACTTTTCAGAATCTTATTCACTGTAAGACAGCCAAAGAGATGTGGGATACTCTCATTGTCTATATGGAAGGTTCTGAAGACGTTAGGCAAGATAGAAAATCCTTGCTAAATCAAGAGTATGAGAGTTTTAGACAAGGAAAGGGTGATAGCATAACTGAGTGCTACAAGAAGTTCTACAGAATAGTGAATGAACTCATGTCTTATGGAAGAGAGTTCAGCAATTATGAACTAAATGACAAGTTCCTAAGGTGCCTAACTAAAGATTGGGACACAAAGATCTGTGCCATTAGAGAAATGGCTAAGTTGGGAGAAATTCCTCCACCTACACTGTTTGGAAAGCTATTGTCATATGAAATGCAATTGACAGTGATGAAAGAGGAGGAGAAGTCAACAAGAATTGAACACAAGGAAAGAACAGTTGCTTTCAAGACAGATGTCCCCAGAAAGTGCAGGAATAAGTCATCAACTCCACCTCCAAAGATTGCTGAATCAGAGTCAGATGAGTCAGTCAACACCAAGTCTGAAAGCAGTGAAAGTGATGAAGACTTTGCTGCCTTCACCAGACACTTTCAGAAATTCTTGAAGAAGAAACAGTGGAGGACAAGGCCCTCTACTTCACAAGGGAAAGAAGACTTCTATCAGAACAAAAAGTCTTCAAAGAAGGACAGGAAGAGGACAAAATCTAGCAAGGCAACTAGTTCCAAGATAGTGTGCTATTGCTGCAATAGACAGGGCCATGTTATTGCAGACTGTCCTGAAAAGAGGAAAGAATCTGGTGACAGGAAAAAGACTCATTTCAAAGGCAAGAAAGAGAAGTCTTTTGTTGCCATAAGGAGAAGACTCTATCAGATATCTCTTCTTCAGAAACTGAGTCTGAGGCTGAGGCCTACATAGGGCTGTTTGCTGAAGAAGAAGAAGAAGAATTCATGCAGATCATGGAGTCTATTTATGAAAAAGAAGACAGTCATTGCCAAGGGCTAATGGCTTTGACAGAGAGTGCCAAAATCCTGGAGCAGCCAGGACCCAGTAAGGTACAAAGTTCAACTCTAAATTCAGTTTCTTGTTCTAGTTCAGAATCAGATTCATCTTCATCAAGTGATGAGAATATATCTGAGTCAGAGGATGATATTCATCAGCTTATAGATGAATATAAGGTGTTGTTGCAGGCGTACAAGAAAAGCAAGTCCCTAGCCAAGAGTCAGGCAAAGGAAATTGCTGATCTTAAAGCTGCTGCAACAGATTTTGAGAAGCAATTTGATCAAAAGCTGAATGAGATAGCCAGGCTGAAACACATAATTGTGATTCAGATGGGGACTATCACCTTTAAGAATGATCAAATCAAGAGTCTGGAGATCAACCTTCAGAAAGAGAGAGAGCTTGTTGCTAGGTTTTCTAAACCTAAGTCAGTGCTACCTTTAATTGATGAATTTGTTCATCATAAAGGCAAGACTGGACTGGGCTTTATTAGACCTGCTAGGATTGAGCAGTCCAAGTCTAAGTCCAAGGGCAAAGCCCCAACATTCAACAAGTCTGCTGTAAATAAGACAGCAAAGACTGTACCTAAGGAAAGGTACAACAAGTTTGAATGTTGGTGCTGTGGCAAGGTTGGCCATTTTGCAGTGGACTGTTGGCACAATGTCAGTGCCAAAGTGAGTACCAAACTACCTGTTGGAAAGCCAGTGGGTAGCTTTGTCATATTGCAGACTAACAAGTACCAAGGACCCAAGAATTCTTTGGGTTCTAAGGTTCATTAATCTGTTTTGCAGGTGAGTCCAAGTGGCCATACCCCAACATGGTACTTGGACAGTGGATGTTCCAGACATATGACTGGAACAAGAGGATTACTAAAGGACTATATTCCAATAAAAGATGGTCCAAAAGTAACCTTTGGTGGTTCTGAAAAAGGAATCATCAAAGGGTTTGGTAACATTTCTACAAACTTGGTTACCATTACTCAAGTGGCTTATGTTAAAGGGTTGAAACACAACCTAATAAGTATAAGTCAATTAAGTGATGTAGGGTATGACATCTCATTTGTTAAAAATGGTTATCATATCAAGAGGTCAAGTGATCAAGAGATCATTTTGACTGGTTATAGGAAGAGAAATGTCTACTGCCTAGACATTATGATTGAGAACAATGGTTCTCCAGTTTGTCTTGTAGCTGATGAGACAGTCTCTCATTGTGTCAAATGACATAAGAGGCTTGCCCATCTTAACTACAAGACTATTAGCAAACTCTTTAGCAAAGAGTTAGTGAGGAATGGTCCTCAAGTTAAGTGTGTCAAAGATGGTATTTGCTCAGCTTGTCAAAAGGGCAAGCAGACTAAATCCACCTTTAGAAGCATAGAAAACAAAGATGCTGTGAGGTGTTTGTACCTCTTACATATGGATCTCTTTGGTCCAATGCCAGTTCACAGCTTAGGTAGGAAGGTCTATACCTTTGTAGTTGTAGATGACTACTCAAGGTTTTCCTGGGTGTTCTTCTTAAGACAGAAATCTGAAACACCTAGTGTCTTCCATAACTTTATCAAACAAATTCAGAATGAACTAAACAGTACAGTGGTCAAGATTAGAAGTGACCATGGTACTGAATTTCAGTCTGATAGCATGACAAAACTATGTGAAGACTTTGGGATATTTCAAGAATTCTCTTCACCTAGAATACCTCAGCAAAATGGCATTGCTGAGAGGAAAAATAGGACCTTGATAGAGGCTGGTAGGACCCTATTAAGTGATACATCACTGCTAGAGTATTTCTGGGCTGAAGCAGTTAACACTGCATGCCATGTTATAAATAGGGCTACCATCACTAAAGGGCTAAACAAGACCCCCTATGAAGTTGTGAAAGGCAGGAAACCAAACCTATCCTACTTCAGGATTTTTGGTTGCAAATGCTTCATACTTAACAATGGGAAGTCTTAACTAAGTTTGCTGCCAAGTCCCAAGAGGGAATTTTTGTTGGGTACAGCAATAATAGTAAGGCATATAGAGTCTACAACTTGACTACACAAGTTGTAGAAGAATCTGTGCATGTAGTTTTTGATGAGACTAAACTTATTAACAATGAGTTGTCTAGTTCTGTATGCAGCCCCACAGGTTTAACAAAGAAAATGGACAAGCTTACTATAGAAGAAGTACCTGCTGCAAGACATCAAGTAGAGGAGAGTAGCTGTTGTCCAGGGGGAGAACTACATGTGCCAATTGCTGAAGAAGTTCAAGGAGTACAGCATGATGGAGATGCTGAAGAGGTTCAACCAGAAGTAAGGATGCCTCCAGCCAACAGGCATCTAAGAGATCATCCAGAAGAGCAGATTATTGGAGATCCAAGATAAGGAGTACAAACCAGGAACAGATACATAAATGCACCAATCTACTCCAGCTTTCTGTCTCAAGTTGAACCTAAGAAATTTGAAGAAGCAATACTAGATCCACAATGGACTGAAGCTATGCAAGAAGAGCTTAATCAGTTCAAGAGGTGCAAGGTTTGGGAACTTGTTCCTAAACCTAAAGACCATAATGTAATAGGAACTAAGTGGATCTACAGGAATAAGATGGATGAACAAGGGGTCATCATTAAGAATAAAGCAAGACTGGTTGCTAAAGGATATAGGCAAGAAGAAGGTATTGATTTTGATCAAACCTTTGCTCCAGTAGCCAGACTGGAAGCCATAAGGATGTTCTTAGCATATGCAACCTATCAAGGATTCAAGGTTTACCAAATGGATGTCAAGTCAGCATTCCTAAATGGTAATCTTAAGGAAGAAGTCTATGTGGAGCAGCCTTCAGGTTTTGTTGATCCAACTCTACCTCATCATGTCTATAGACTTAGGAAAGCTTTATATGGGTTAAAGCAAGCCCCTAGGGTTTGGTATGAAACCCTATCTAGTTTCCTCATTGAGAACAAGTTCTCAAGGGGGAAAATAGATAAGACTCTATTCCTTAGGGAATCTAGAGGCAAAGTCATACTAGTCCAAATATATGTAGATGACATTATATTTGGGTCTACTGAAAGCAGTCTTTGCAAAAAGTTTGCAAAACTGATGCAAGGTCAGTTTGAGATGAGTAGTATGGGAGAGCTGAAGTTTTTCTTGGGTCTCCAAGTTAAACAGACTGAAAGTGGTTTATCCATATGTCAGTCCAAGTTCACCTTAGAACTCATAAGGAAGTATGGTATGTATTCATCCAGTACCATGAAGACTCCTATGGGGTCAAGTATGTCTCTTAGCAAGGATGATGCAGGGAAACCTGTAGATGAAACCTTGTATAGAGGGATAGTTGGCTCCCTATTATACTTGACTGCTAGTAGACCAGACATCATGTATGCTACATGTATTTGTGCAAGGTATCAAGCCTGCCCTAAAGAGTCTCATTTGACTGTAGTCAAGAGAATATTGAGATATCTAAAGGGCAATCCCTATCTAGGCCTCTGGTACCCTAGGAATGGAGATTTTGATCTAACAGGTTATTCAGATGCAGACTTTGCAGGATGCAAAGAAGATAGAAAAAGCACTACTGGAACCTGTCAATTCCTAGGTGGGAGATTAATTTCATGGAGTAGCAAAAAGCAAATCAGTGTGGCTATCTCCACAGCAGAGTCAGAGTATGTGGCTGCAGGAAGTTGCTGTGCTCAACTTCTGTGGATACAACATCAGTTATAGGACTATGGATTTCAGGTAAGTAGAACTCCACTTTTCTGTGATTCTACTAGTGCTATTTCAATAGCTAATAACCCTGTATCTCATAGTAGGACAAAACATATTGAAATTAAATATCATTTTCTTAGGGAGCATGTAGAAAGAGAAGATATTTCATTAGAATATGTTAAAACTGATAATCAAGTAGCTGATATGTTTACTAAGCCACTAGAAGAAGCTAAGTTCAATAGATTTAAAATTGAACTAGGTATGATAAACTTAGAGTAAGTTTACAGAATTGAAAATGCCTAAGTAAAAAGGTGTCGACACATAGACAAGTCTATGTCGACACAGAATAGTGGGTCGACACTTCAGGAAAAAGGTGTCGACACATCTAGGAAGTTGGTGTCGACACTTCAGAATGTTAGTGTCGACACATGCCAAGTAGGTGTCGACACTTAGTATTTACTCAGAATTTTCTAAGTAAAGTCTCGACAATGTGTCGAGATATGTTATGTCGACACATAACCAAGTGTCGACACATAAAATCTGTTAACTAAACTTGTGTCGACACATATGTGTCGAGACATTATAAGTCAGTGTCGACACTTATAGCCAGTGTCGACACATTTTAAGTTAGCTGTCCCGCCTGTTCATCTTCAAAATCAGAAAGGTATAAATAGGGTTCTGTCTTTGTTTGTCGACACGCTTTCAAAGTTTCGAGACCAAAACTACTGTGTCGACACCTCTCTTTTCTAAAGACAAATTCTACAAACCCTTATGGCACCTAAGATTGAGGAGAACGTTAACGAAGGATATGAGCTAGTGCGCGGCGTGTTCGACGATGGAGATCAAGAAATCAAGGCGGTCGTAACCCTAGTCACAGATTCAGGGTTAGAGTACTTAGTTTCAGAACCAACTAAGATATGGAAAAAGGAGGTTCTTGAATTCCTCAATGGAGCCAAGGTCGATGACTCTGGATACAAAATCAAATCCAGAGTTCATGGAGAAAAGGTTAAGGTAACCCTAAAAAGTCTGAGGAAGATTCTTCTATTGCCAAGAACTCAAGATGAAGAAGAAATTACTGCATCCAAGACCAGGGAAGCTCTAACCTGGTGTGGTCTTGATCCTAAAATGAAGATAGGTTCTGTTTTCAACAGAAAAGGCATGAATAATCAAGGAAAATTCATGTCTGAGATTGTTGGAAAGGTCTTACTCAGCAAGCCTAGAGGGCATGACAGAGTGTCTGCCTATATGTTTGGAATCATGACAAGAATAATCTTCACTTTGAAAACAGACTGGTCTATAGTGGTTTATGAGAAGATTAAGGAGAGCTTGAAGAAGCCCAACCTGGGCAGAATCATTAGTCTCTACCTGGCTGGTACCATACCAGAGGTAATGAGTACTGCTGCAGGCAGCAAGATAAATCATATGAGGAAGATGGATCTAAGGATATTTTCAAGATGGGACAGGGTGTTGTCCAAGGAAATGCCAACCCCAGAGAAGACAGTTGCTGAGAAAGACACTCCTCCTAAGAAGAAAAGGAAGACAGTTCCAGTGGCATAAGAGTCTACTAGTAGTTCTGAAAGTGAAGAACAAGTTGTTTTCACTCCAGATGACCAAGAGGAAGAGACTGCAGTGAAATCTCCTGCTCCTCAAGAGGCTGCTGAGATCCAGGGGGAGCTGCCTCAAGCTAGCCCCATCCACAAGGATCAAAGCCAGGTGGAGCCTCCAGTTGTAGAAGAACCCTCTACACTAGAAAGTGAGCAAGCCACAACCATCATACAAGAGGTACTCTCTGACCTAAATACTTTAGAATATCTTATAGAAGATGCTGATTTATCTGATGTTCCTCAGCAAACTCAGCTGGATAGTCCAGTACCAGATGTTGTTGAAGATGACACATCTGCTGTACAAGTGATTCCTGATACAGTGGTTGAAGAGCAAAGACTGTCTCCAACTTCTTCACCATCAGAATACACAATGGAAGACTTGTTCCTAAATCTGGATCAAGAAGATTTTGATAAGGAAGCTGATACTGCTGAAGGAGAGAATGCTGCTGCAGAGGGGGAGCAAGTGCAGCATATGGAAGAGCCAGTAAGGCAGGAAACTGAAAAGGCACCTGAAGTGCAAACTGAGAAGCCTTCAAGCCCTAAGGAGAGGGTTGATATAACCAGTACCTCTGCCTCAGAAGATGAGGAAGCTGAAAGGGCAAAGAAAAAGAAACTTTATGTCTTCAGGAAAAGAAGCCAGAGTTACAAGAAGGCTCTCCAAACAGTTGCATCACAGCCTATACTTCAGCAAACACCATCAGTAGACTATAGTGCACTGATGGTGGCAATGCAAATCAAGTTGGATGAGCAAAGAAAGGCCATAGAGAAATATGTAGATGAAGGGCAGAAGTCACTCCAGTTTGATCTGGCCCAGGATATAAAATCAATAAGGTTTGAAATGAACCTTAACAAGAAGGAGATGACTGAATGCTTCCACAAAGGTGGAAATGCAGTGGTGTACTTGGCAACACACCAGGAAAAGATAAAGGCCCAAGTGGATGACATAGCATTGAAGCAAGGGTATGTGCTTGAAAATCAGCTAAGAATGAATGACAATTTGACTGCTTCTCATAATGCTATTGTCACTGAGTTAAAGAACAAGACTGCTGAACCTTCTACCTCTACTGCTGCTGTCAAAGCTGAGTTTGACAAAGTTTTTCAAGAAGAACTCTCTGCTGTTAAATCTGCTATCCAAGACTCTCAGAAAGCCATATCTGAACAACTTACAAAGCTCAAACCTTACTTTAAAGATGGAATCAGATACTTGGATAGTCAAATCCGATTTCAGAAGGATGATGTCAGAGATCATATGGCTAGAGAAGTCATAAAGGGGGAGAGAGTTTTAGTCAAAGCTAGCTCTGATCATGCCAAATGGATATCTAATTCCATCAGAGCTACACTGGGCTATCCTCCACTCTGTGATGATGACAATGTTGCTGAATCTGGGATTCAAACTGCATATCTTGGAGGTGAGCAACCAGAGGTAGCTCAAGTGATCTATCCTCCACCAGATTTTGACATGGTGCAAGCTGATATTCATCAGATGTATAGCCCAACTGAAGGGAAGTCTAATGTTATTCTGGATAAAGTGGTTCAACCTATTACTGAAGCCATGCAAGAGGCATTATAGAAGGAGGAAGAGACAAGGTTGTCTAAGAAGAGGTTTAGGGAACAAGCAGAACAAAGGCCAGACTTTGAACAGTGGAGCCCTACCTCTAGGAATATCATATTAACTGCCTGGAAAGCTGCCAAGGATAACACTCATGACAGGAACAAGTGGTTTTCTGAAGCTGAATGGAGAAAACATGAGATCAGGCAGGAAGCAATAGTTAAGTATAGAAGGAAGACAAAGATGGGAAAGCTACCTCCTACTGCAGTAGAGCCTAGCAAGTACTTTCCTAAGCCATATCACTATTTTGAGAGGCAGAAGATCAAAGCTGAAGAGCTCAAAAAGAAAGATCTAAAAGGCAAGAAGCCTGCTGATGCTGAAACTGCTGATGCCCCTATCAAAGCTCAAGTTCAAGCTGGCAAGGGAATAGTTATCAAGAAACCTGAACAGAAATAGTTTAAGAATTTACTTGAAGATTATTTTGTAATCTTTTGAATGTAAAACACTTTTGTGAACAACTGAAAAAATATAAGACAAATGTTAGAACAATATGTGATCAATATATTTCATGATTGTTCTGTGAATATGTCTATTTCTTAATCGTTCTGTGTTGATGTATGTGTATACATGTGTGATTTATACATGTTATGTTTACCCTGCTGTACTTTATCCTGCTTTACATCATTTTGTAATTTTTAATTATGAATGGTGTATATCATTGACTAAGGGTTATGACTTCTCCAAATAGGGGGAGATTGTTGGGTACATTGGTTAAATGTACCTGATTTGAAGAAGCCTCACCCAACTCAATGATATATATCATAATGTATTTGATGTATGTTGAGTTTACTTGTGCAGGTTAAGTAATTACTGTACTGAAGCAAAAAGTTTCTAAGTCCATGTGTCGACACCCAGAGGGAAAGTGTCGACACTCAAGAAAGCTTGTGTCGACACCCAGACAAGCAGTGTCGACACTTGGAGTCATTGTGTCAACACCTGGGATGCAGAGTCGACACCAGACAGAAAGTGTCGACACTTGGAGCTGTGTCGACACTCAGTGAAGAAAAGTGCAGACAGAAAGTGTCGACACAAGGAGCTGTGTCGACACCCAGTGAAGCTGAGTCTACACCAGATAGTGTCGACACTTGGAGCTGTATCGACACCTAGCAAAAGTCAGCAGAGATTAAGTTAAAGTGTCGACACCAAAAACAAAGTGTCGACACTCAACAGAAGAGTCAACACATGAAGTAAGTGTCGACACCTAGAATAATGTGTCGACACTCAGCT
This sequence comes from Platanthera guangdongensis, assembly GCA_039583875.1. Taxonomy (NCBI): domain Eukaryota; kingdom Viridiplantae; phylum Streptophyta; class Magnoliopsida; order Asparagales; family Orchidaceae; genus Platanthera; species Platanthera guangdongensis. The sequence goes on along the minus strand of CM077163.1, from coordinate 45,873,509 downwards.
GAAGACTCTACACTTGAAGAAAGTGTCGACACAAGGAGCTGTGTCGACACTTAACAAAGAACAGAATTATCTCCAAAATATTCTAAGTGCAAGTGTCGACACTAAGGGAATGTGTCGACACTCAGCTGAAGTCTCGACAGAAGAATCAAGTGTCGACACAAGGAGCTGTGTCGACACTCAGCAAGTATCAACATAGAAGACTATGTATCGACACCAAGAAGCAGTGTCGACACTTAACAGATTCAACACAAGAAGTTGTGTCGACACAAAAGGTGATGTGTCGACACTTAGAAGAATTCAGTTAAAGATAGAAGATCAAGTACTTGTGTCGACACTCAATTCCAGTGTCGACACCTGAAGAAGAATCTGTGTCGAGACATACAAGGAGTTGTGTCGACACCTTGTAGACTTGTGTCGACACTTACACAGCATGTGTCGACACTTGAACTATAAGTGTCGACACTTAAAGACAGAAAGTCTCGACACTTTCAGACAGTTAGAGATTTTCAAGAAATGACTGGATGACTTGACAGCTGCCGTTCCAGCCGGTCTACAGCACCTGTCAGAGATGTCAGAAGACAGTTATGAACCGGACTAGCCGGTTACCATGAAGAAGGTCTATAAATAGGCACATACAGTTTACAGAAACTGTGGAACACATTGTTGAAGAACAAGTTATTAAAGTGGTACACAGAGTATCAAATCAAGAAGATCTTGCAGTTCAAGTGCAGATCTAAGAAGTTGGAGAGAGAGGGCTCCATCCAAGAAATCAGCCGTTGGAACTAGGCTGAGAAGAAGGGTTCAGATCTATTCTGAATTCTAAGTGGCAGAGGTCAAGGAACAACTGCAGAAGGAGACAATCTTATTCAGTTCTACTCAAGAAGCTTTGAAGAAAGCTAAGTCAGATTGAATCCAGCTGAGTTCTTCCAAGAACTCATCAAGAAACTCTCAACTTCCCTCTCTCATTTTTGAGTTGTTGAGTTATTATTTCAATAATCATTTTTAACTTGTAGGATCCTTTGGATCTGAGTGAATTGTAAGCCTGTATTTATAAAGGCTGAGGGTAGGGCTTGAGAGCCTGAGTGTAGGAGATTGTTATCTCTGAGTGTAGGCCTTGATTGGCTGAGTGTAGGCCTGGGTGGCTGAGTATAGGCCTTTGTGGCTGAGTGTAGGCCTTTGTGGCTGAGTGTAGGCTTTGGGATAAAGCTGAGTTGTAAGGCTTTGGGCCTGAGGTGTAGGAACCAATTTGGGTTCTGAGACAGTGGAGAAGTTTGGCCGAATCTAGTACACTGCTAGATAGGCGAAGGGGGAAAGTGGATGTACCCATATCTTGGGGAACCACTATAAAACACTGTGTCTACTGTGTTGTGCTGTGATTGTTACTGTGTATGTTGTGTGTTTGCTGTGATAGAATAATTAGAAATCTGTGATATTAACTGTCTGCTGCCATTAAAGTTTAAAAAGGATTAGGTCACCTATTCACCCCCCCCCCCTCTAGGTGTTTAGGTACCATATCTTTCACTATTGTTGCTGTACCCAACAAAGATCCCCTCTTGGGACTTGGCAGCAAACTTAGTCAAGTAAGACTTTCCATTGTTAAGTATAAAGCACTTACAACCAAAGATCCTGAAATAGGATAAGTTTGGTTTTCTGCCTTTCACAATCTCATAGGGAGTCTTGTTGTGGCTTTTCGTAATGGTAGCCCTATTAATTACATGACATGCAGTATTTACTGCCTCAGCCCAGAAATATTCTGGTAGTGATGTATCACTTAATAGGGTTCTACCAGCCTCAATCAAAGTTCTATTTTTCCTCTCAGCAATGTCATTTTGCTGAGGTGTTCTTGGTGAAGAAAACTCCTGAAATATCACAAATTCTTCACATAGTTTTGCCATACTATCAGACTGAAATTCAGTACCATGGTCACTTCTTATCTTGACCAATGTACTGTCTAGTTCATTCTGAATTTGTTTGACAAAGCTATAGAAGATACTAGGTGTTTCAGATTTCTATCTAAGGAAGAACACCCAAGAAAACCTTGAGTAGTCATCTACAACCACAAAGGTATAGACCTTCCTACCTAGGCTGTGAACTGGCATAGGACCAAAGAGATCCATATGCAAGAGGTATAAACACCTCACAGCATCTTTGTTTTCAATACTACTAAAGGTGGATCTAGTCTGCTTGCCTTTTTGACAAGCTGAGCATATTCCATCTTTAATACACTTAACTTGAGGACCACTCCTCACTAACTCTTTGCTATAGAGTTTGTCAATTGTCTTTTAGTTGAGATGGGCTAGCCTCTTGTGTCATTTGACACAATGAGAGACTTTCTCATCAGCTACAAGACACACTGGAGAACCAATGTTCTCAACCTTAATGTCTAGGCAATAGACATTCCTTTTTCTATAACCTGTCAAAATGATCTCTTGATCATTTGAACTCCTGATATGACAACCATTTTTAACAAATGAGATATCATATCCCAAATCACTCAATTGACTTATACTAATAAGGTTATGTTTCAAACCCTTGACATAAGCCACTTGAGTAATAGTAATAAGGGTGCTAGAAATGTTACCAAAACCCTTGATGATTCCTTTTTCAGAACCACCAAAGGTGACTTTTGGACCATCCTTGATAGGTGTGTAGTCCTTTAGCAATCCCCTTGTTCCAGTCATATGTCTGGAACATCCACTGTCCAAGTACCATATTGGGGCATGGCCACTTGGACTCACCTGCAAAACAGATTAGTGAACCTTAGAACCCAAAGAATTCTTGGGTCCTTGGTACTGGTTAGTTTGCTTCCTAATAAAGCTACCTGCAGGTCTTCCAATAGGCAGTTTGCTACTCAACTTGGCACTAGAATTGTGCCAACAGTCTATGGCATAGTGGCCTACCTTGCCACAGCACCAACACTCAAACCTATTGTACCTTTGCTTAGGTACATTCTTAGCTGTTTTATCTACAGCTGGCTTGTTGAGAGCTGGAGCTTTGCCCTTGGACTTGGACTTGACAGTCCTAGCAGGTTTAGAAAACCCCAGTCCAGCTTTACCTCTTTGATGAACAAATTCATCAATTAAGGGTAGAACAGACTTTGGTTTAGAAAACCTAGCAACTAAATCTCTCTCCTTCTGAAGACTAATCTCCAGACTTTTGATTTGATCATTCTTAAATGTTATAGTCCCCATCTGAATCACAGTTATGTGCTTCAGTCTGGCTATTTCATTTAGCTTTTGATCAATCATCTTCTCAAAATCAATTGTAGCAACTTTGAGACTAGCAATTTCCTTTGCCTGACTCTTGGCTAGGGACTTGCTCTTCTTAAAAGCTTGCAACAGAACTTTATATTCATCTATCAATTGATGAATATCCTCTTCAGACTCAGATGCACTCTCATCACTTGATGATGATGAATCTGATTCTGAACTAGCACATGAAATTGAACTGAAAGAACAATTTTGTACCTTACTAGGTCCAGGCTGCTCCTGGATTTTGTCACTTTCTGTCAATGCCATCAGTCCTTGGCACTGACTGTCCTCTTGTTCATATATAGAGTTCATGATCTGGATGAACTCTTCTTCCTCTTCCTCAACAAACAGTCCTATGTATGCTTCAGCATCTGACTCAGTTTCTGATGAAGATATGTCTGACAGGCTCTTATCCTTTTTGGCAACAAAAGATCTTTCCTTCTTGCCCTTGAATTGAGTCTTTTTCTTATCATTAGACTCCTTCCTTTTCTCTGGACAGTCTGCAATAACATGTCCTTGTCTGTTAAAGCAATAGCATACTATCGTTGATGATGAAGTTCTATTTGACTTGGGCTTTCTTCTATCATTCTTTGATGACCTCTGTGCTGTGGATGGCTTAGTCCTCCACTGTTTCTTCTTTAAAAACTTCTGAAAGTGTCTTGTGAAAGCTGCAAATTCCTCATCACTTTCACTACTTTCAAACTTTCTACTTGCTGTTTCATCAGACTCAGTCTCAGCAACCTTTGGTGGTGGAGATGGAGACTTACTTCTGTATTTCTTGGTGGCTTCTGTTTTGAATGCCACTGTTCTTTCTTTGTGCTCACTTCTGGTAGACTTCTCCTCTTCTTTCCTCACCATCAATTGCATTTCATAGGATAACAATTTTCCAAACAGTGTTGGTGGAGGGATATCTGCTAACTTTGCCATTTCCCTTATGACACAGATCTTGGTGTCCCAATCCTTTGTTAGGGACCTTAGAAACTTATCATTTAGCTCATAATTACTGAACTCTCTTCCATAGGACATTAGCTCATTCACAATCCTATAGAACTTCTTATAGCATTCAGTTATGCTATCAGTCCTACCTTGCCTATAACTTTCATATTCTTGATTTAACAAGGATTTTCTATCCTGTGTCACTTCTTCTGACCCCTCCATGTACACAATAAGAGTATCCCACATCTCCTTAGATGTCTTACAGTGTATCAAATTTTGAAAGGTAGCATCATCTATGGCACTCACAATGATATTCTGAGCCCTCTTGTCCATTGTGGCTAGAATTATCTCATCTTTTGTCATTTCAGAGAAGTCCTTAGGTGTTCTCTGATTTGCATCTAAGACTGAAACCTTCATAGGCACATATGACCCTTCTTTAACTGTGATATATATCCTAGGGTCTGAGGCCTCCATAAATAGTCTCACCCTTTCCTTCCAGATGCCAAATATTTCTTTTCTGCAAATGGGTAGCTTCATGGATTCCAATTCCTTATGATTCTCAGTGGAACCCATGGTTCTTTATTTTCTTGACTCTGCAATTTTACTTAGACTGAATCTGCCAACAGGATCTACTCAGACTGTTAAGTCCTTTTTGAGTAACCTCCCTCTGATACCACTTGGAAGATATTATACCTAATCACCTAGAGGGGGGGGGGGTGAATAGGTGACTTAAATCTTTTTAATTTTTTGGGCAGAATTCAGATTATATCACATAATTTAAACTACTTTCTCACAGCAATCAATCAGCAATCACAGCAAAACACATGCACACAGTGAACACACAGGTTTATAGTGGTTCCCCAAGATTTGGGTACATCCACTTTCCCCCTTCGCCTATCTAGTAGTGTACTAGATTCGGCCAAACTCCTCCACTATCTCAGATTCTCAGATCTTACACTCAGAACCCCAAAACAGGTTCCTACAGCTCAGGCCCAAGGCCCTACAACTCAGTCTTCTCCAAAGACCTACACTCAGCTTCTTCACAAAGCCTACACTCAGCCACAACAGGCCTACACTCAGCCACAATAGGCCTACACTCAGAGATAAGAATCTCCTACACTCAGGCACACATGCCCTACCACTCAGCCTTTATAATTACAGGCTTACAAACTCAGATCCCTAAGGATCCTACAAGAAATATAAAATACAAAGTGTATCTACCTACAACTCTGAATAGAGAGATGAGTTGATAGGTTCTTGATGAGTTCTTGGATGAACTCTGCTGAGATCAATCTGACTTGGCTTTCTTCAAAGCTTCTTGAATGTAGAACACAATAGGATTGATCTCCTCTGCAGCTGATCCTTGATCTCTGCAACTTTAGATTCAGAACAAAGTCTGAATCCTTCTTCTCAGCCTGGTTCCAACGGCTGACTTCTTGGATGGAGCTCTCTCTCCAACTACTTAGAACTTCACTTGAAAGTCTTCAATGAATTGCTTTTCAACAACTTTGATCTATGTTGAATCATCTGTTTCTGTAGACAGTATAAGCCTATTTATAGGCCTTCTTCATGGTAACCGGCTGGTCCGGTTCATAACTGATTTCTGACAACTCTGACAGGTGCAGTAGACTGGCTGGAATGACAGCTGTCAAGTCATCCAGTCAGTTCTTGAAAAATCTGTAACTGTCTGAAGTGTCGAGACTGTCTGTCTTTAAGTGTCGATACTTAAAGACCAAGTGTCGACACAAGTTAACTAAGTGTCGACACTAGCCTTCAAGCTGTCGACACAACTCCTTGTGTTGTAGAACTCACTTCTCGACACAGTTTCTTCATCATGTGTCGACACTGATATTGAGTGTCGACAAAACTCCTTGTTCTTCAACACTTTGTTGATTTCTTGTAAGTGTCGACACAACACTTTTGTGTCGACACATCTTCATGTGTTGAACTTGTTCAGTGTCGACACATCTTCTTGGTGTCGAACTTGTTCAGTGTTGATACTTGCTGAGTGTCGACACTGCTCCTTGTGTCGACACATTCTTCTTCTGTTGAGACTCTGGCTGAGTGTCGACACATCTCCTTAGTGTCGACACTTGTACTTAGAATTTTTGTTGAACTTTGCTGAGTGTCGACACTGCTCCTTGTGTCGACACTTTCTTTATGTATTGAGTCTTCTGCTGAGTGTCGACACATTCTTCATTGTGTCGACACTTTCTTCAAGTGTTGAGTCTTCTGCTGAGTGTCGACACATTCTTTATTATGTCGACACTTGTACTTAGACTCTGCTGACTTTTGCTGTGTGTCGACACAGTCTCCAAGTGTCGACACTTTCTGATGTAGACATGGTTCCTCTGGGTGTCGACACTGCTTCTAAGTGTCGACACTGCTTCACTGGACTTGTCTTCATTGAGTGTCGACACAGCTCCTTGTGTCGACACTTTCTATCTGGTGTCGACTCTTCATCACTGGTGTCGACACAAGTACTCCAAGTGTCGACACTGTTTGCCTGGGTGTCGACACAAGTCTTCTTAAGTGTCGACACTTTTCCTCTGGGTGTCGACACATGGACTTAGAAACTTTTTCATCTTTCCTGCAAATACTTAACCTGCACAAGGCAACTCAAAATACATCAAATACATTTTGATGTATATCATTGAGTAGGGTGAGGCTTCTTCAAATCAGGTACATTAGAACCAATGTACCCAACAGCTATATAGGGTCATCCTTTCCTGAGTAGTAGGACATGTCAGGCTCCCGGAACGACTCCGGTACCAGAGCTGAGATGATGAGCTCGCTGAACGGGCTCTCGCCTCCTGCCTGGCGAGAGGGCACGTCCCGCGGCCTCGGCTGATTGGCCCGATTCGCGAGACCGTGCCCAGGGAAGAGCTCTCGCACTGCCGCCTCCCTCTCGCCCAAATTTGTCAAAGCCTCCTTGCCCGGGCGCTGGCTTGGGAAGAGCTCCCGCGCCGCCACGTCTCTCTCGCCAGCCTCCGCCGGGACCTCCTTCCCCGGGCGCTGTCCTGGGGCGTTCTCGCCCAAGAACGAGACCTCCTCTATCGAAACCTGAGGTGTGGCCCACTCGCTTCGGGCCGAGAAAACCAAGCTGATAGTCTGCAGGACTTCTCGTCTTAATTCATCCATCATCTTCCTCGTCGCTTCCTCTCCCCGGGTGGGGGAGCCTCCAGAACCAGACCCTTCACCTTCACCTCCAGCCATGGGACAAAACTCAAGACTTTCTTGTAGCAGCTGCTTTCCACGCTCACCGCACCAGAACTGTTGAAGCCAAAAATGACCTCAAAGGGAGTTCAAAACAGGGGTGCAGTCAACACCTACTTCTCTCAAGCCTCAACCCTCGACTAGACGCAAAGGACCTAAGACTGACCCAATGCCTCAGCAGGGAGGTCCCACCTCACACCCGGAAGATCTCTGAGAGCTTCCCCTCCAAAGCCAAAAGCTGGGCTAGGAGCTCCTCAGAAAGCACGAGAAGTTGGAAGATTATGAAAGCTTGCCTTCTAAGGAGCCCTTATGGGTCTATTTATAGCCTTTTGCTGACCTGAAATGACTGAAATACCCTTGGTTGACCTGCCAATAGCCAAATCCCGCTGTTTATCCTGAGGGCATATGAGTAATTTTACTTGAGGACAATTAGGTATTTTTACCCAAGGCCATAGACCCCACTCGGCGAGAGCTCTGAGACGAGAGCCTTCTGTCCAGAGCCCGGCGAAAGCGGTCTCGCCTGCTTATAAGCGAGAGCTCCTTGAGGACAGGTGTTTGGCGTTAGCGCAGGCGTTTCCGTGTTGGTTGCGTTCGACGATTTGGCTAGAGAGCTCCATTCGATGATTTGACTGCGTTCGACGATTTGGATGTGTTCGACGATTTGGTTGTGTTTGACGATCTTGGCTGCGTTCGACGATCTTGGCTGCGTTTGACGATCTTGGCTGCGTTCGACGATTTGGCTACGTTCGACGATTTGGCTGCATTTGACGATCTTGGCTGCGTTCGACGATCTTGGCTGCGTTCGACGAGCGCGGGGCGCTTTATAGGCGAGAGCTCCCTTAAGACAGGAGCTTGGCGCTAGCGCAAGCATTCCCGCCTACTTGGGCGAGAACTTCTGTAGGACAAGAACTCCTCTTGCTACCCTAATTGTGACCGTTGGTGCCTCCTGTTCTGACTCAGCGAATATGAGGTTGTACAGGTGGGGCCGGCAATGCATGAAAAAGGTGGTTACATGAAATATTTAATAATATATGAGATAATTTCATGCATATGAATGAGCATGAGAAAGGTGGTGGAATGACCAAGCATGCAAACATATTATTTGCATCAGAACAATTTCTTGTACAAAAGTTGACAACAGTCTTACGTCGAGATGTGCCGAAATTCCCCCATCATAAAATAAAATAAAATAACATTAATGTGAATTATATAAAAATAAAAATAACAAGCTAATTAATATCTAACTTAGAGAAAATATATATCATTTATATATATAATATAATAATTATGATATGCATATTTAAGTCAAAATATGCATCATCAATTATTTTTCATGTTGATGTTCGCCCAAAAAACAAGTTTCTAGGGAGTGCGAGATTAAGTGTCTGTCTGGATCGGTGATGTTTTTGCTCTAATGAGTTTAGACAAAAACACCAATGCCATAAAATGCATTTGACAGACAACTTGTATGCCCACTACCAAGAAAAAACTTTATTTTTTCATAAAAGTGGATAAATAAGTTTTTTAGATGAGGTCAAACATTCATCAATGATATAGTTTATGATTACCGCGCTCATGACCAGTATTCCGTGCCAAACAGACACTAAATATTTTTGCAAAAATAATCAACACTTGAGGACACAAGGAGATGCCAAGAGCAAGAGGTCAGCTATTGTGATGAAAACATACATTCTTGACACAGACGCCACCGTGATCAAAGAACGAACTGGAGCTCACCGACTTACCCATCGCCATACGAGAAATATTTTCGTATGAGCAACACATCATTCTCATGGTGTGTTATTCGTACAACCGTCCGATCTATGATCATACTACATAGCATTTTTCGACGAAAATACAGTAATATTGAAATATCATCATATTTATTGAAATATGATCGTATTTCCATCAATCACGGTTTTTTTTACAAAAATTGACAGTCTGATAGCATCTAATGTACGGTAATCGTAAGTGAAAGTAACGTATGGAAAAATGAATATTCACTTGAAGAAAATTCAATATAAAGGCCTCCAATCACTCTTTATTTGTGGATGAGAATGCCGACTCTTTCAATTCGGGGTCGAGAAAAAGTAAGCATATACGCGCCGTCTGAAACTCACAGAACGGAGCTCGATGTTGTGGATGACAAATGAACTACACACAACTTATTTTAAAAGTGACGATTTACTGCTGGTAAGAAATAAAAAACCCAATTGAAAAACTTTTATAGATCTTTTACATAATGAACGTGGCTAATATATACAAAAAAAAATAAGCCTAAAATCTCTCCTAATAAATTTCCTAGCCTGTCATACCTTCCTAAGATAGCGCCTCCAAAAGGAACGCTCCTAATAAATTTCCTAGCCAGCCAAACTTCCTAAGAAACTGCCTCCAATAAATTTCTCTCTGACAACCATGCCTATCAAAAAAGGAGCTCCTCCAATTAATTCCTTAAATACCTAAGAATCTGCTATGAGTGACAAGGTAAGTTTAATACCCCACCCCCCTCCCCCCCTCAAGGCGGAGCATGAGGATCCAGAATGCCCAACTTGGTGAGAAGAGACTGAAACTGTTTCCGACCAAGAGCTTTTGTAAAAATATGTGCTGGCTGTTGGGTCGTGCAATGATGGGAGAGCCTGGTAACACCAGACTGACTAAGATCACGCACAAAATGACAATCGATTTCAATGTGCATCGTACGCTCATGGAACGCCGGGTTAGAAGCTATGTGAATAGCCGCCTGACTGTCACAGTGTAGGTGCATTGGTTGAGGGTGAGAAACATCGAGGGACTGCAGAAATGTGACCCAGATAAACTCAGAAGACGCAAAGGCCATGACACGATATTCGGCTTTAGCAGAAGAGCGAGACACCGTATGTTGCTTCATAGTTTTCCAGGAGATGGATGACTGGACGAGGCAGGTAAAATAGACAGTGATTAGCTTGAGTAACTGTTCCATTTGGCAGTACAAAGGAGACTGCTGGAATAAGTTCAACATCTCTTAAGGCTTAAATTTCACCTGTCATATGGTGTGATGCTCCAGTATCCAATATCCAAGGTAAAGACTCACCAGATTTGATTGCAACACCCTCATTATTCATAGACTGAAATAATTTCAGCATGGAGGACCATTGTTCATTTGTTATCACTGGGCCAAGAGCTGTTCGTTCAGCATGCGATGGTACCACTGCCGCTACCACCCCAACTGTTGCATGAGCCAAAGCCTTCTCCTTCCCCCACCCCTGCATACGCCACCAATTTAGGATCTTTAGATGATCCCTTTTTTTCATAAAACCAACCAGGGAAGCCGTGCAATTTAAAGCAGGTAGTATTATCATGTCACGACCGCCCATAGTGAGAACAAATGAGAGATTTTTTGTCCATGCTAGTGTTGCCGACAGACAGCTTGAAGGAGGCCACGAATAGCGTATGCCAAAACATCGGTACGAGAAGAATGTTCTTGAGTCACCGTACTCAATCTTTCATCCTGTATTACCAATTGGTAGATTCAGCTCAACGCCGGCAGCGGTTCTTGAGCCATAATATTGGAACGAAGAGTACCAAACATAGTCCCATCTAAACCCATCAGAAACTGATGTATTCTTGCTTCATCCCTTGCTTTACTCAGCCGGGAATTCAGGCCACAAGTGCAGGCTTTGCAACTGCACATTTCAACCGGAACATACGAGGATAGTTCATCCCATAATTTTTGAGAACGCCATAATAGCTGGCCATTGATTGCCCCTGTTGCCGGCAAAGAGCGATCTCAGTGCGGATCTGAAGAATTCTAGGACCATTCCCCACGCTAAACCGTTGTTTGTGGTCGTCCCACAATTCTTTAACAGTAGAAAAATAAGTGACTGATGATCACAGAGAGGGATCAATCGATTGCATAATCAAGCCAACGAGCATGGAGTTAATAGGAAGCCAGTGCTCATACTCGACTGTTGTAGAAGCATGTTTCAGTAGAAAGCCATCAATATAGCCGACTTTTCGTTTTGCGATCAAAGCGTTTCGCATACTGGTCGTCAAATAATTGTAGTTATCGCCTTTGAGAGTCACTGGGAAAATAGCGAGACCCGAATGATCCGACGGATGAAGATAATACGAAGATGACATTGTCAAAGGTTCATGTCTCATGCCTGTGTGAGTTGATTCAGCGTCCTTTGCTACGGTAGATGATCCAGCATCCATAGCAGTAGGACAAGGAGATAGCTAAAGATAAGATAAGGAGCGATGCCCCCTAGAGAAGAGGAAGCAGAGAAAAAGGATAGGATCTTAGTCCTCTGATACCATAAGAAAAAAAAACCCAACTGAAAAACTTTTGTTGCACCTTTACATAACGAACGTGGCTAATATATACAAAAAGAATAAGCCTAAATCTCTCCTAATACATTTCCTAGCCAGCCAAACCTTCCTAAGATTTCACCTCCAATAAATTTCTCTCTGACAACCATGCCTATCAAAAAAACAGCTCCTCCAATTAATTCCTAAAATCCCTAAGAATCTGCTATGAGTGACATGGTAAGTTTAATAGCTGAGCATAACCAAATCCCGCTTTTGGTCTAACCTCCATTTTGTAGCTACCACACAGAAGACAACAAGCTCTCCCAAATGCTTTCTCAACATTAATTAACCTCCAAAATGTGTAAGAATAAATCCACAAACTATAACTCAGAGAAGCAATTAATAAATAAACTTGGATAAACCATAATATTATTCAAAGTAAATGAAAGTAAGCCTTTTACACACTGAAAATTAAACCCCCACGCATGGGGGGGTGGGGGGGGGGGGGGGGTGGGCATTTTTTTTGGATCGTGTCCCAGACAGTTCAGGACATCTGACAATTCATTTCCACAAGCAAAAAATGACACCTACAAATTGGAGGGGACATTTTAGATACATCTCAAATGTGACATCTGAGATGTATTTCCATAAGCAAAAATGACATCTCAGATATATCGGACCCAAAAATCTAGGTCCTGAATTTGGACCCAAAAATTTCTCCGCATAGGGGACAAGGGGAAGATTGAAAGATAGTCTTCAATGGTCGGTCCCGTCTCTCTTTTTCTCCTTCTCCTGCTTCTTCTTATCCTCTGCACGCTCCTTGCGTGGACTGATTCTTCTGCGGGCATGCCTCCTATGGTGGTCTTAGTCCTCACGGTCCCGCTCCCGACGATCCTTGCTCCTGCTCCTCAAGCGACATCTCTGCCACCCACGATTGTGATCCCTCTGATCGCGCTCCCTTCATTCACTTTCTCTTTCACGCTCCCTCTCTCGTCCATAATCCTCGTCCCTGAGACGGTGTGGGTATCTGTCCCTATCCCTATCTCGGTCTCTCTCTCGGTCTCGATCTCTATCTCAATCCCTATCACTCTCACATCCTCTTCCGTAGTCCCGATCATAATCCCTGCCCCAATCGTAGTCCATTTCCTTGTCAACCACATAAACATGAATGGTGAAACATGCACTACCACAACAAAAAGGAGAATGAAACCTAAGCAGCAACAACAACTGTGTTCCAAACATAAATGGATAAGAGGATAGAAGAAATGAGTCAATAACAGCAGTATTCCTTCTTTCATCAATTGTTACAGATATATAATGTGATATGTTTGACTCATCATACTTTTCACTGCACACTGCCAGTGCAGAGGAACTTGGCAGAGTCATCTTGAATTATTACTGTTATTATTATAGGAAACAGTTCAATCTACCCATGGCTGTAGAAATGTTTACATAACATGTGAATGAAACATTCACTAGACGAGTGATGTGCAACAATCCATGCTTCATACTAGATAGCAAAATAGAAAAGGAAAAAAAGAATAGGGATTGGGAAACAAAATTGAAGTTCATAAATGTGTTGGTCACTCCGCTATAAATAACCACAAAATGGGACGGTGTTTCTAGCATTTAAGCCTTCAATGTGAACCCAATTAAGGAGCTTCAAAGACCCCACTTTAACTTCAAACAATTGGAAAAGATTTTACATGTAGACCACCGTGACACAAATAGATGGAGCAATTAAGCAAGTTTGCTAGAACAACGGTGCATGGGAACACCTATATGTCGCAGTTAAGTGTGTGGGGAGACAGGGGAAGTCTATGCAACAGATCTTTGGTGCACACAGATGTCTGGCATAGATAAAGTTCTCTTGCAATTAAGTGAAGGCTGAATACAATTCCTAGTGAATGGGAAGATCTTGAAATGAAGGTCATGACCATCATTCAATTATGATTGACGGAGAGATCGTGCATGTTGTCATGCAACCCTTAAGTGATAACCATCATGCTATGGCTAAGGATTGAGAAGTACATGAAAACAAGCTTATCCAACAAGTTGAATCCACAATACTTATATGGATTTTGCATGAAGGATGCCATGATGATGTTGGGCCACTTAAATGACTTCAACAACAGTTGGTGTTATCATGGTGATCTGGAAGTGATCAAACATGTAGTCTCACTGGCAAAGCAATATGAGCCTATGAGGTCGCACATAAGAGTGTTGGAGAAGTTGAAAAGATTTGTGTTGGTCTTGCTCATATGTGATATGAGTGAAGTACCAAGTCTATGACGTTCTGGATATGAATGTTTTTCATTCTGGGACCAATATTGTGAATATGGGTCATCAGGTAAGTGGTCGGAAGTCCCAAAGGGGAATTCATCGAGTATAGTCTTAAGATTTCAACGAATAGGTTTGAATTCGTTGATTATCGTCATGACAACTCATTGAATCTGTCTTGAATTCGTCGAGTATCGTGTTGACAATTTCGACTAATTAGACTTCGATTCGTCGAAAATCTCCTTGATGCTTGGACGATTTGCTCTATCTGGATTCGTCAGATATTTACATGTTATTTCTGTACAACCCCGTGTTCGTCGAACGGGCCCCACTAGGAAGATCGAGCGGACCCAGTCCCGCGACCCGCACCCAAGCAACAAGCAGACATGCGGCAAGAGGCTGGTATGCTCCCGCTCAGTTCAAGCAAGCGAGCCAGGCGAGACGACTCTCCTACCCCTCCCGCTCGCTCAGAGAATCGTTGACCGGAGCGGCGGGCACCATTCGTCGAAACGGTACTCGCGGATGGGCTCGACGAACCGCGATCTGCAAGCCGTTCTGAGGGTCACAATGGCCGCCAGTCCGTCCCGTATACGTGACCTGGTCGCCTATCCGCCTCGGCAGAGGACTGGCAGGTCGCGGCGGCCCGGCTCGCGTTCGCCCAAGAAGAATAGGCGAGCCACTAGAGCCAAGTCGCGTCCGCCTCCCGCAGAGAGGGATTGGTGGCGAGCTGACTCCCCATGGGTGCGAATAGCTTCTTAGAACAGCTGAGCCACACTGTTGACAGACCAGGTTGGACTGCACATAGCTGTTCAGAATAGCGGAGTTTGGCTGTTGGCAGTCCCGACCAAGGGCTTTTTGGTATTTTCAGGACAGTTCTTTTGGTCATTGGCAGTTCAGATTCCAAAAACAATAAGTAAGACCCAAGGGGTACCCCAGAAGGCATGCTTGGAGTGCCTCCCTAATCCAGTTTTCAAGTGCTTTCTGAGGGTACCTTAGATCGACATCTAGCTAAGGAGGGGAAGCGCTCTGAGATCTTCCGGGTGTGTGGTGGGACCTCCCTGCCGAGCCCTTGGGTCTGTTTCTTCTTGTCTTCTTTGTTGTTTTTCTTGCAGGAGCGAAGTAGGCGCGAGACCACCCATTCCCCAAGGGTCGAACTCCACAGGAGACCGGATTCCGGTTCCAACATTTTGGTGCGGTGAGCGTGGAAGGTGGTCAGTGAAGAAAAGCTTCAGTGAGTTCAATGACAGGAGGACAGAGATCTGACGGGCAGAACTCGCCCCCCCCCCCCCCCCCCCCCCCCCCGCCACTCGCAACGGTGGGGATATTGGAAGACTTCAGGAATGAGGAGCTGGGCCTCGTCAAGTTCGCACTCGGCACGCGGGCCGAGTGCTCGACTCCAGCAGCCCAGATCGCGGCCGCCCCCTCTTTGGGCGAGGACGCTCCCGGCAGGCGAGCTGGGAAGGAGGTGGCCGAGGAAGGCCGGGGGTGCGAGCTCCCCGGGCGAGAGCTCTTCCCCAGCTCGGCAGGCCGAGGCCGGTTCGGCGAGCTGGGCTCGCGAGACTCGCCGGCTCACCCGGTGGGGGGAGGCAGTCCTTTCAGCGAGCTGGTATCCTCAGCTCCAGTTAAAGATGGGTTCAGAGAACCCGAGATGTCCTACTACACCGGGAAGGGAGAACCGGTCCAGCATGTCCCATGGTTCGATGATGTGGTCTCCATCAGTCAGATGTCGGACGGATTCAAATGCCGACTCTTCGCCATCACCCTCCGAGAGAAGGCGAGGGAATGGTTCCACCAGCTACCGGCCAGCTCCATCTACTGCTTCGAGGACCTGCGCCGACGGTTCATGCTGAGGTTCACTACCTCGAAGAAGAGGAAGAAGGAGTCTAAGTCTTTGTTCCACATTAAGCAGGGGGTGAACGAGACGTTGGGGAGCTATGTGGACCGATTTCAGGAGGAGGTTACTCAGGTCCAGGAGATGCCGGGCCATAGTCTGATGATGGCCTTTACCCCGGGCCTGCAGTAGGGTTTCTTCCGAATGGAGCTGAAGAGAGTCCCTCCCCTCTCCTACGAGGAGTTGATGGAGAGGGCGGCGAGAGAGGTCGACGGGGAGGCGTCGAACCCAGAGTTTGCAAGGAAGCTAGCCAGGTGGTCCACAGAGGAAGAGAAGGAGTCAAGTGGAGGGAGAGGACAGGAGGAGAGAAGAGTGGAGCCTAGGCAGAGGGAGCAAAGGCAGCTCCAGGGGCAGCAGCAGCCGAGGTGGGGGCATCAGGAGCCCGACCGTCGGCTGGGCTGGAGACCTGAGTGGCAGGGGCAGGAGCCACAGAGAGGGTACTACGGAAGGGGTCACTACCAGGGGAGGCAAGATCAGTTCCACCCTCCGGGCTGGAGGCAGGGCCAGAGGCCCCGGCTCCCCGATCAAGAGGACGCCATGGCCATAGCCTTGGGAGCAAGGAGGGGGATTATGAGGAGGAGGAGAGAGGTCAGGGTGGAGCTGCCCTATTGCATCTTCCATCAGGAAGAGGGGCACGCCACAGCCACTTGCCCGGAGTTCCTCGAGATGAGAGGGAATAGGGAACAGCAACAGCAGCAGCAGTAGGGCAGGCAAGAAGTGAGGATTGAGGAGGTCCTGCCTCGGGCGGAGGAGGATCGTTGCGAAGACCGTGTGGATGTTGGAACCCGAGGGGGAATCAGAGTGATCCACGGGGGAGTAGGGGTCGAGGCTTCCCACAAGGCAAGCCTCCACACATGTACCGGCAAAGCGTCGCCTCCACATCCCAAACCCCACCCCCGGAGGAGAGGATCACTTTCTCCAGGAGCGATATGCCAGACCACGAGGACCCATTCTGCGATGCGCTGGTCATCAAGGCAGCCATCGAGAATTTCACTGTCTCTCGGATCCTCGTGGACAACGGGAGTTCCGTCAACGTCGTCTTCAAAAAGGCATTCGACGCGATGAAGGTGGAGGCAAAGAGGGTCCTGGCCTCGGATGGGCCCTTGTTCGGGTTTTCAGGAGAAAAGAAGGAAGTGGAGGGAGGAGTAGGCCTCCATGTCACCTTGGGGGGGGGGGGGGCAGTCTCGAAACTGCAGGTTCGTCATTGTGGACGCCCCCAGCAGCTACAGCGCCATCTTCGGGAGGCCCCTTATCAGCGCCTTCCGCTGTGTTCCCTCATCTTTCCATCAGTGCTTGAAGTTCAACGCTGAGGGGGTCCAGGTCAGGGTCAGGGGGGACCCGAAGGTGTCGCGGGAGTGTTATGTCACTGTGGTAAACACCATCTCCTGGCAGGAGGGAGCCGAGGAGATGGGGCGCAGGATGGAGGAGGTCGAGCAGGAAGCAGGAGGGGAGGAGCTGGAAATGAAGAACTGCGCAGAGGAGGAGGCGGCAGGAGGAGATCTGGAGGAGGTGGCCGAGGTAAGGGCCGTGGGAGAAGAGGTGGAGGTAGAGGTCCCTGTTCCGGAGGAAGGGGATGCTGAAGGATGGGGGGAGCAGTCCAGGCTGGAGGCTGCAGAAGAAGTGGTGGAGCTGGAGGTGCTCACCCGGGGAGGCAGGATGGAGAAGATCCGCGTCAGCGGGGGGCTGACCCCGGAGGACCAAGGCAGTATGCTGGAGTGCATCCAGAAGAATGTGGACATCTTCGCTTGGAACACCGCGGAGATGCCGGGGTTTGACGCGGATGTGGCTTGCCACCGCCTCAACCTGGACCCGGGAACACGCCCCGTTCAGCAGAAGAAGAGGTCCACTGCGGACAAGCTGGCGGAGCCCATCAGGGAGGAGGTGGCGAAACTCCTCAAGGCCGGCTTAATGTCTGAGATTCAGTACCTCGGCTGGGTCTCCAACGTGGTTATGGTTAAAAAAGGAGACGACCGATGGAGTATGTGCATCGATTTTTCCTTACTCAATAAAGCTTGTCCTAAGGACTGTTATCCTTTGCCTCGAATCGACGTGCTGGTTGACTCAGCCGTCGGTTTTTCTGTAATGAGTTTTTTAGATGCTTTTTCAGGTTATCATCAGATCAGGATGCACCCCCCAGACATCAAGGATGTCTCGTTCATCACAGGGGATGGATGCTACTGCTACAGGATGATGCCCTTCAGGCTGAAGAATGCTGGGGCAACCTACCAGAAAATGATGGATAGGGTCTTTAAGGAGCAGAGGGGGAGGAATTTGGAGGTGTATGTAGACGACCTCATGATCAAAAGTCGGGATGTGGACTCCCACCTCCGGGACCTGGAGGAGACCTTTGCCACCCTACGCAAATACAAGATGCGATTGAATCCCCTAAAATGTGTCTTTGAGGCCAGCAGGGGAAGTTCTTGGGGCACCTCCTCACCCCCGCGGGGGTCGAGCCGAACCCGGATAAGGTCAGGGACATCTTGGAGCTGGGGTCCCCGCGGAATGCTAAGGAGGTCCAACGGCTGACAGGGAAGCAAGCAGGGCTGAGTCGCTTCCTTTCTCGGGCAGGGGAGAAGTGCTCCCCCTTCTTCAAAATGCTGAGGGGCGGTCAGAAGTTTGAATGGACCAAGGAGTGCGAGGAGGCATTCCAGGCCCTCAAAGTGCAGTTGACACAGGCTCCGCTGCTCCAAGGGCCAAAGGAGGGGGAGGACCTGTTCCTATATCTCGGGGTCGGGGCGGAGGCCTTGAGCTCGGTCTTAGTTCGTGAAGAGGGGAAGAGGCAGCTCCCTATTTATTACGTGAGTCGGGTCCTGAGGAAGGCCGAGCTCCGGTATCCGATTTTGGAGAAGCTAGCCTTTGCCCTGATCATCTCGGCCCGGAGGCTGCGACCTTACTTCCAGGCACATTCAATCCAAGTGGTGACCGACCATCCTCTCCGTAACATCTTTGAGGGGGTGGAACATTCAGGCAGGCTGGCTAAGTGGTCGGTGGAACTGAGCGAGTTCGATGTATCCTTCGTTCCACGGCTCTCGATCAAAGCTCAAGTGATGGCCGACTTCTTGGCCGACTACGTGGTTGAAGTGGCGGAGTAAGAACTCACCCGCCTGACTCCTTGGAAGGTGAGGGTGGATGGTGCCTCGGGGAGGCATTCCCTAGGAGTGGGGGTGATCCTGGATAGCCCTTAGGGGACTCGAATCGAGTAGACGATGGTGGTGCACTTTCCCATTACCAACAACCAGGCCGAGTACGAGGCCGTGATAGCAGGGCTTCGTCTGGCCAGGGAGCTGGGGGTGTCAGATGTGGAGGTCCTTACTGACTCCATGGTAGTAGCTTCCCAGATCAACGGGGAGTTCGAAGCAAGGGAGCCCACCCTGCGATCATACTTGGCCAAGGCGAAGGGGGTCATAGACACTTTTCAAACCTTCACCATCCGACACGTGCCCAGGGAAGAGAATGAACAAGCCGATCAGCTAGCGAAGCATGGTCCCCAGGTGGGGGGTACCATCACCGACCTGTTCCGCCCCTCCATCGAAGAGGGAGAGCTCATGGAAATTGGTCAACAAACTTCATGGATGGACCCAGTGGTGGCTTTCCTCTCCACGGGAGATTATCCGGAGGGGGCAGATAAGAAGAAGCTAAGGCACAAGTCAGCGTATTACCTCCTCCAGGACGGACAACTGTATAGTAAGACCCTCTCAGAGATGCTGGCTCGCTGCATGGCCGGGGGCGAAGTGCAGAGGATCTTGGAGGAAGTCCACTCCGGGGAATGTGGGAGTCATTCCGGGAGTCAGGCCCTGGAAGAAAGGATAGTCAGGCAAGGATATTTCTAGCCCACCCTGGGCCGAGACATCGCGTAGTTCGCGAGGAGGTTCCATAAGTGCCAGCTATTTGCCCCCCTCCAGCTACAGCCGGCCCAGCGACTCAAAAGTATCACGGCCCCCCGGCCCTTCACAATTTGGGGGATGGATTTGGTTGGGCCATTCCCCCAAGCCAGTGGTCAGAGAAGGTTCCTCCTGGTAATGATTGACTACTTCTCCAAGTGGATGGAGGTGAAGGCGCTGGCCAAGGTAACCTCCCAGGTAATCAGGAACTTTGTTTGGGGAGAAATCATCTGCCGCCACGGACTACCTCAGGCCATCGTCACGGACAACGGGCCCCAGTTCACCAGCGCCGAATTCACTAACTTCTGCGGGCAGCTCGGAATCGACCTCAGGTTCGCCTCGGTCCATCACCCCAGGAGCAACGGGCAGGTGGAGGCCGCAAATAAGATCATCGGCAACCTCCTTAAGAAGAAGGTGGAGAATTTGAAGGGGAGCTGGGTGGAGCAGCTCCCCACGGTTCTTTGGGCCCTAAGAACCACCCCCAGCACGACTACTGGAGAGATCCCCTTCAAGCTCTCCCATGGGTGCGAGGCAGTGCTGTCATAGCTAGGCTGCATAGAGAAATGGAATGTGTTTGGACCCCGAGAAGATCCCGCTGTCAGGCTCTCACCTAGCTGGCAGGGCCGGAAGTCACTCGGTGTCATCCTTGGCCTCGAGAAGATCCCGCTGTCAGGCTCTCACCTAGCTGGCAGGGACGGAAGTCACTCGATGGAATGTGTTTGGACCCCGAGAAGATCCCGCTGCCAGGCTCTCACCTAGCTGGCAGGGCCGGAAGTCACTCAGTGTCATCCTTGGCCTCGAGAAGATCCCGCTGCCGGGCTCTCACCTAGCTGGCAGGGCCGGAAGTCACTCGATGGAATGTGTTTGGACCCCGAGAAGATTCCGCTGCCAGGCTCTCACCTAGCTGGCAGGGCCGGAAGTCACTCGGTGTCATCCTTGGCCTCGAGAAGATCCCGCTGCCAGGCTCTCACCTAGCTGGCAGGGCCGGAAGTCACTCTATGGAATGTGTCTGGACCCCGAGAAGATCCCGCTGCCAGGCTCTCACCAAGCTAGCAGGGCCGGAAGTCACTCGGTGTCATCCTTGGCCTCGAGAAGATCCCGCTGCCAGGCTCTCACCTAGCTAGCAGGGTCGGAAGTCGCTCGATGGAATGCGTTTGGACCCCGAGAAGATCCCGCTGCCAGGCTCTAACCAGCTGGCAGGGCCGAAAGTCACTCAGTGTCATCCTTGGCCTCGAGAAGATCCCGCTGCCAGGCTCTCACCTAGCTGGCAGGGCCGGAAGTCACTCGATGGAATGTGTTTGGACCCTGAGAAGATCCTGCTGCCAGGCTCTCACCTAGCGGGCAGGGCCGGAAGTTACTCGGTGTCATCCTTGGGCTCGAGAAGATCCTGCTACCAGGCTCTCACCTAGCTGGCAGGGCCGGAAGTCACTCGATGGATTGTGTTTGGACCCCGAGAAGATCTCGCTGCCAGTCTCTCACCTAGCGGGCAGGGCCGGAAGTCACTCAGTGTCATCCTTGGCCTCGAGAAGATCCCGCTGCCAGGCTCTCACCTAGCTGGCAGGGCCGGAAGTCACTCGATGGAATGTGTTTGGACCCCGAGAAGATCCCGCTGCCAGGCTCTCACCCAGCTGGCAGGGCCGGAAGTCACTCGGTGTCATCCTTGGCCTCGAGAAGATCCCGCTGTCAGGCTCTCACCTAGCTGGCAGGGCCGAAAGTCGCCCGATGGAATGTGTTTGGACCCCGAGAAGACCCCGCTGCCAGGCTCTCATCTAGCTGGGGGGGGGGGGGGGGGGGGAAGCCACTCGACGGTGTTGATTAGGGACTGGAGTCGCGAAGATTAACCGAATGGGGGGTCTAACGTAACTATCCAGACCCCAAAAAGACGGCCGAAAGGAGGCGAGAACCTAGGCGAGAACCCGCAAGAAATCTGATGACTCAGGCGAGAGACGAGCCGACTCGCCTCGCTTGGCGGGCGATTAGCCACCTCAGCGGGGCTGGGCCGCAGAGGCAGGTCACCCCGCGTAGTAATAACAAATATGCATATGAGGCAGGCGAGGAAGCATTTATAAGAGCATTAATAGATGAAAACCGCAAAGTCTAGGCGCGGCTCGCGCTTACATCTCAAACAACTAAAAATACATGGTATATACACCTAACAGGCAAATGTCAAAGAAGCGAGGAGGACGCAAGATTCTGGGCGGGAAGTCCTAGATGGGCTGGAAGGACTTATCCCCGGGATCCGGCACGGGAAGGAACAGCGCCGGCACCACGTCGCCCGCCGAGAGTTCCGCGGCCTCGCTCTTGAGGAGATCCGCACGTCGCAGCATCTGCATCGTGTACTTCGCGGCGCTGGCGCCGTTCTTCTACATCAGCACCTCCAACTCGTAGTCAGAATGGTGTTCGAGCGGGCAGCCCCTGTTATCAGGCGGAGGGACAACGGCGGCAGCCTCCAGCTCGCGCACCCGCGCCTCCAGCGCTAACTTGTCCTGACCAAGGGCGGCGATCTCAGCACCCATCCGACTGGCCGTCGCCGCATCCTGAGAGAAGGAAAGAAAATCGTAAGGCGGATTCGCGAGAAGGAGCGGTGATTGGGAGTAAGCACGTACCACCCCTCCCAAGTACTGCGCGAGGGCCTCCTCGGCCGCGTCGGCCCGCTTCCTCTGGAGATCCGCGTCCTCCTGAGCAAGTTTTCGGGCCTCCTCCTTCGCGTCCGCCAACTTCTGGAGAGAGGTGGCGTTCCGCTCCAGTTGGGTGCAGCGCCTCCCAACCATGTGGGCCAACTCCAAGCCGCGCAGTTGGGCCCGCACGCTCTCATGCACCAGTACTCGCATCGCCTCCTTGTCGTAGATAGCGGCGTCCTCTCGCAAGTAGAGGCCGAACGAGAAGTTGTAGGCCTCCCCGCCGATGGTGTCCTGCTCCAGCCAACTCGGCAACAGGGTCGAGACCACCGCGTGATTTGACACCTTGTCCCATGATAGAAGCGGCACGCCGAGCTCGTCTAGGTATTTCTCGCCGTAGCCGAAGTTGCGGTGCCCTCTCGGCACCGGCTTCGCAGCAGTTTGCGACCCGTCCGGCGGCGCAGAAGTGCCCGCCGCCCCGCCAGGGGTGTCGCTGGTCGAAACAACCAAAGGGGGGAGACCCTCGGCAGGTTGATCCGTCGGGGCCTTACCTTTTCTCTGGCCCCCGACGAGTTGCTGCCCCGTAGTCTTCGCCATCTTGGGGGGGGAGCAGGCTGTACGCCGCCCGGCCGCTTCTTAGCAGGGACCGACGGGGCGTCGCGCTGAGCGGCTTCTGCGGCCTGAGCCCGGGCGAGGACCCCGGAGGCAATCCGAGCACTCTCGTAGGGGGGATGAAGGGGAACATCCCGCTCGCCTGCCAAGAAGAGAGGGTAAGACCAAAGAAGAAAAGAGCAAGACAGAGCAGTGGCGAGTAGCAAACCTCCCCCAGGCGGGACGGCAGCAAGGTCATCGAGGTTGCGGCGCAAGTACGCGACCTCGAAGTTCTTCCCGGCGAAGAACCCGCACAGGTCGGCCTTATGGCCCCCTAGGCTGGGCGGGCGGTAACTCGCCTCGCTGAGCTGCACCGGCGAGAAGGGGACGTTGCTGAAATCCCCCTTGACGAACAAGAACTTCTTGAGCCAGTTGTGACTCTTATTAACGGTCTCCCGCACCTTGAGGTGGGTGCTGGAGAAATACGCGGTCCCGTCCCGGTTCGAGCGGAAGGAGAATTGAAAGATATAGTACCTAAACACCTAGAGGGGGGGGGTGAATAGGTGACCAAATTCTTTTTAACTTTTTATGGCAGCAATCAGTTTTTAACACAGATTTATATCTACTATTGCACAGCAATCACACAGCATTCACAGCAAAACACAGCACACAGAAGACACACAGTTTTATAGTGGTTCCCCAAGATTTGGGTACATCAACTTTCCCCCTTCGCCTATCTAGCAGTGTACTAGATTCGGCCAAACTCCTCCACTATCTCAGAACCCAAAACTGGTTCCTACACCTCAGGCCCAAGGCCCTACAACTCAGCTTCTTCACAAAGCCTACACTCAGCCACAAAGGCCTACACTCAGCCACTAAGGCCTACACTCAGCTACCAAGGCCTACACTCAGAGATTTCAATCTCCTACACTCAGGCTCTCAAGCCCTACACTCAGCCTTTATAATTGCAGGCTTACAAGACTCAGATCTAAAGGATCCTATAAGATAAAATGAATACAATAATGTTAACTCAGCAACCCAGAGACAAGAGAGGAGAGTTGTGAGTTTCTTGATGAGTTCTTGGAAGAACTCAGCTGAAATCAATCTGACTTGGCTTTCTTCAAAGCTTCTTGAATGTAGAACTCAATAAGATTGACTCCTTCTGCAGTTGATCCTTGATCTCTGCTACTTAAGATTCAGAATAAATCTGAACCCTTCTTCTCAGTCTGGTTCCAACAACTGATTTCTTGGATGGAGCTCTCTCTCTCCAACTTCTTAGATCTGCACTTGATTCTTCAAGGAATAGCAAGATCTTCTTTGTATATTGATCACTTGTACTTGTGTTCAATTGATTTCTTCAACCACTCTCTGTAGACAGCATAAGCCTATTTATAGGCCTTCTTCATGGTAACCGGCTGGTCCGGTCCATAACTGAATTCTGACAACTCTGACAGGTGCAGTAGACCGGCTGGAATGGCAGCTGTCAAGTCATCCAATCAGTTCTTGAAAATTCTATAACTGTCTGCAAGTGCGAGACTTTCTGTCTTTTAGTGTCGACACTTATAGACCAAGTGTCGACATATGTTGTCTAAGTGTCGACACTAGCCTACAAGGTGTCGACACAACTCCTTGTGTTGTAGTTTTTATATCTCGACACTACTTCTTCTTCATGTGTCGACACTGAAATTGAGTGTCGACACAAGTACTTGTACTTCAGTATTTTGCTGAATTCTTCTAAGTGTCGACACAACACCTTTGTGTCGACACATCTTTATGTGTTGAACTTGCTGAGTGTCGACACTTCTTCTTGTTGTCGACACATGTATTTAGTGTTGATACTTGCTGAGTGTCGACACATTGCTCTGGGTGTCGACACATGTCTTCTTCTGTCGAGACTCTGGCTGAGTGTCGACACATTCCCTTAGTGTCGACACTTGTACTTAGAATATTTTTATTGTACTTTGCTGATCTTTACTAAGTGTCGACACAGCTCCTTGTGTCGACACTTTCTTCAAGTGTTGAGTCTTCAGCTAAGTGTCGACACATTATTCTGGGTGTCGACACTTACTTCAAGTGTTGACTCTCCTGCTGAGTGTCGACACATTGTTCTGAGTGTCGACACTTGTACTTAATCTCTGCTGACTTTTGCTGAGTGTCGACACAGCCTCCAGTGTCGACACTTCTTCTGGTGTAGACAGTTTCTGTAACATCCCCCAAACAGCCAGACCCCCGAGAGTAATTTTGTCATGACTAAGTCATGACAAAATCCAGGGAGCTTACAAACCCTTGTAGACCTAGGCAAAAAGGTGATAAAACACCTTGGTCTGCAAATAGTAAACCTTAAATACCCAACTTAGGGCTTGACTTTAGGGCTCCAACTCGACTCCTTAACCCCCACCCCAACACCCCTAGGCCATCAAGGAGTCCAGAAGACAAGTTGGGGCCAGCCAAACAGGCCAAGTTGACCCAAGGTCAACCCTAACCCTAATTATGGCAAAATGGTCAATTCCCCATCAAATGGCCCAACTGACCATCACATGTGGAAGTAGCTTCACTTCTAGGTCTAACACATCATAAAAGACTAATTAGACCAAAAAGCACCATCCTAGGGTCACCACATGGCAAAATGACCAAAATACCCCAACTAGGTCAAAACGGTGATTTTCCATTAAACACCCCTATTGACCACCACAACTTCAAGTTGACCACACTCATGGGGTCATAACCTCATAAGGGACCCAATGGCACAAAAATTTCATGGTTCGGTCAACCCTAGGCCCAGTTTGACCAAAAATGAAAATAGGGCTAACTAGGTCATATTACTTGGACCTAGCCCAATCCCTTTGGGCTAGGCCCAATTTGAGTGGTCAACCAGCCTAGTAGGCTGATATTAAACATGGGAGGGAGTGAAAATTCGTTCATGGTGATTAGGAGAGAGAAATGGGGGTTTTCCCCAATTTTGAGGAGAGAGAAAGTGGTCATTCATGGCCATTAAGGTGACACACCCCTTGGCATCCCTCCATTACACTCTCATTCATCTTCTCTGATGAATTTGAGAAGATTCCAGCTGTTTCTAGGTGCAATTAGGGCAGGGGGGATGTATAGGGTCGGCCATGGGAGGGGAGGTGAAGAGGCCATTAATGGCATATGTGATTAAAACCACTACCACCCACAATTAACCCCCTTATAACCTTCACAAGCCTCTGAGCAGTGAAAACCCCCCATTTCCCGAGAGTTTGGAGGTCTCCTTGCAAGAAATCGGATGGCACCCAAAGCTTCGAGGAGGAGCAATGGCGGCCGGCGGATGGAGCAAAGGAACGCCCCAAATGAGGTCCGATCCTCTTCCCCTCTCCTAGTGCTAGATCTAGATCGATTTAGGTAGAGAAATCGGGCTCAATTGAGCCTGATTGAGAGCTTGAATTTTCGGATTTTTCATGGAAAATGGTGGTGTTGAGTTCGCCGGAAACCGCCGCCTCCGGCGGCATGGTCGCCGCCAAACGCTAGCCACCACCTCAACGGAGGTGGTGGTGGTGGTGGCCGGCCAGGGAGGTGGTCGGGTTGGCCGGAAAGTGGGCTGGAATGAGCTCCAGGTCGGGATAATCCCGTCCCTTGGCTGGAGCTTGAAGATGAGCAGCAGCCCTTGGATGCTGCTTCAAGATTCGTGCAAAACTTATTCTATTTATTGTTTTTTTTTTGCTGTGATTATAATTGCAGTGTATAGAATTAATTTTTAAAAATACTTATGCCCCACTACAGAAACAGTGGTCAACATATAACATGTAGCCCTTGATGTCTATTTTAATTTAAAATTGATTTCACTCAATTTGGAGTCCTGGTTAGACCGCAGCACTCATTTTGGTGAGGTCTACCCAAAGGGCTGTCCAGAGCTTAATTTTAGTGCCCACTCCAAACCAGACATCCAAATAATCTGAAATTTGGGGAATGAGCTATTTTTAGCTATATCTAGGACATATCCAAAAATCAGAATTTTTGGGAAATATGTTTCTATAGGTTTTAGAAAAATTTAATAAACCAAGTATAAATTAATTAGGTGTCATAAACACCTCAAAATCCCCGCAAATTTTGGTGAGTGGTCTTACAAAGCATGTTAGGGCTCTGATAAAAATTTCATCTCCTTTGAAGATGTTTTGATTAGGTTTTATCCAACCCCAGGTTGACCCTTCTAGGGTTAATTAGGTCAAAGCACCCCTTGGGGTTTTGAGTGGTCAAATCACCTCAACAGAGGCTGATATTTTGTCCACTGACTCTATATGGTATGACACACCCTCCAATGTAATTTGAGGTGGTTAAGAGTAGGGTAGCCCTAGAACCCTAGGGTAGGTCCCTTAATGGGGATTTTTAGGGTTTGAAGGTCATGGGGTCAAATGACCTTGGAATAACTTAAAATTTGGTGGAGAGGACCATAAGGTTAGTATAGTACTCTGGTTAAAATTTTAGGGAATTTGGAAGCCTTAAACCCCCTCAAAACCCTAACCCTAGTTTAGGGCACCAAACCTAATTTGGAGTATTAGGCTACCAAATCACTTTAAAATCACTTGAAATTGGGCAGGGGTAGTTCACTGGTAGAAATATTCCTAAATTAATTTTGGTGGAATCTTTGGGCCATTAAAATCAGTACTTCCTTTTCAACCATAGATGTGCCCTTAAAATTTACTATGTTGATAGTGAAGTTTTTGTTTATTGGAAAATTGTGAAACCTTGGAATAGGACATTATATATAATGATAGAGCCCTCTGTATTTTTGTTTAAATTTTTAGATGTCTGTTTCAAGTACTTGCTTCATAAATTTATGATTTGTGATCAAAAATAGAAACAGAGCCACAATATTATCAAAAAATTATGAAATTAGGTCAGAGAGTGTTGTTGACCATTATTATTGTCCTGTAATTTTTCCATGATTTTTAGATGGATAAAATCAGTACTTACTTCACAAGTCTGTAAATTTGGAAGTTTACATTTAATTAGATTTAGAGCCCTTCATGTGTGATAAAAACTGTAAAACTTGGTTACTATGTATTTTAGATATTAATAAGACTTGTGGAATTTTATTATAATTATTAGATGAGTTTTTACAGTACTTGCTTCATTAACCAAAGATTATGGAATTACTGGTTATAAATTAAATTAGGGGCTACTATTCACTATAAAAATTATGAGACTACTTTTAGGGTGTTTTTAGGCTATGATAGTCCTACTGGAGTTTTATTATAATTTTTAGAATAATATTACTGGCCTTTTCATCTGTAGATGATATTATTGACCTTAAGTTCTAAATTACGAAAGGTAGGTGTAATCACCTATGAAAATTCTCAAACCTTGGATTTACTGTTTAAATGTCACTTAGTATTTATCATAATTTTGTTGTGATTTGTTCCTGACTTTAGAGAGCACTTCATGTTCAAAGTAGGGCATTTGGAGTCTAGGATTAATTAAATTAAGTGCCCACTTAATTAGGAAAATTATGAGACTCTGGATTTAGTCTTAATAGGTCATGATAGACTCCCAGTAATTATTATGGATCTACAGGAAGAGTAATTAGGGTACCCCCTAATGAGAGCACCATGTAACTTAGCATAGTTTGCATATAGTGGATAGGTCAGAGATAAGTTAACTCGGAGAGCTCAAACACACTTAGGGTATTCACACTGAAATAAAAGAGAGGTTTGATCAAGGGTAGAAATTAATAACATTAAGTGCCTTGGCAAGAGAACTTTGGGCTTCATCCCATTGTAGTTCCTAGTACCGCTGCGAGCCCCTCACCGGGTAGACTTCGGGAAGTCCAGGGTTAATCTTAAACCTTAGGAATAATATGGGCAAGAGTAACCCTAATAATAGTTTCACCTTACACTCACACTTGTACACGTAGGGAGATAAATTAGTAGTGAAAGGATAGCGTAGACCCGTGGCCTAAGGGCTCACTGGTAGAGTTAAATGGGCTCGGTATTTTTAATTAGAAACAAACTATCATGGTTGCATGTGCATAACAGTGGTGGGTCCTCGGTATTGGACGATCGAACACACCGTCGTCGGTACGTTGACTCGGGGAGACTAGCTGGTTTGCTAGGAATAGTACGGGAACGTACGAGAGGGGCTAGATTGTGTAGTGTGTTTACCAATCTAGGAGTGGAGAGGCCCAACCCACTGTCTCCGTTTTGCCACGGCGGAGGCTCCTGAGAGTTTAGCTAACTCCAAAAAGGGGAACTAAAGGTCTGTGCGCATAGAGTCGTGTGTGTGAGTTGCACTCGCATGTACATACCATAGCATACTTGCACGTCATGGCATAGTCATTTCATTTAACCCCTGACACCTATCGTATAAAATGGTATGGGACGTTTTATACGATAGGCCCTGCAAAACGACCCCTTGGTCTATAGGGGTAATTCCTATAAATCAATGGTTATATTTCTTGTTGCTCTTACTTTCACTTCTTACTGCTTTTTTTGCTACTCCTTTCTGTTTACTTTTGATGCATACTTGTTCACTCATGTTTAATTTTTGTGATACCCCTGCCATACTTTATTATTTTAATCCTTAGGGTAGATGTCACCTGCTTGATTACGCCTTGCTTTTGGTCCTCCTTTTCACCCTTTTCCGCCCGGTGCCTAGGAGCCACAGGTAGAGGGGTGGGGGATTGTTGACTGAGTCTAGTTTGATTGACGGTCGTTTGACCACCATATTTTAGGTGCTCCGGATGGGAGGCAGGGAACAGCCGCAGGAGACGCAACACCAGCAGGGTACGGTGCAGATGGAGATGGGCCAGTGTAGCTCGGGTGGACAGGCATCCGGATCCGTGAGTGGAGCCGAGTATTAGTAGTTTTACTTTTATGAGTGGATTGTAGTGAGGTTATCATGTACCGGGCTTAAGCCCGTATTTACTTTCTGGTGTTGGTACCTAGACTTTCTTCTGGTGTTGACTTGATTTATTGCATGATTTCCTCCTTTATACTATTGTGGACTTGGATGCTTACACTTTCATTCATTATACATTCTGTCGATGGTGATTGAGATGGCCGGCAGGATCGACGTTTTGTGGTACCGACCATCCCGGTGGATGATGTCACCGCAAAAACGGCGGTTCTGGGCCTAAGACCCCGGTGGATGTTGCAAAAAAAATGGGGTCTTACAAGTGGTATCAGAGGCAGGTTCGATCCGACAGAATGTAGTCCACAAAACATGGGACACCCCGCGCGGGCTTAGTTTGAGGACAAACTAGCAGCGGAAGCAATGGTGTGCCCATGGGAGGAATCACGTGCAATACTCACCAATAACAAAGAGTTTTAGGTCAACTTACTAAACTTAAGACCATCTTTTGTAGGGTGCGACGAATCCTCCCCTGCCGCAGGGGACACCTCCGGCCCCGAATGTGATTCCACCCCCGCCGGCTCCGACCCCGTTACAGCAGACGGAGCTGGGACAAACTTTGACGGCCATCTTGGAGTACTTTAGGGCACAACAGGCTCCGGCTCCTCAGACGAACCCCGGAGCAAACTGGTTGAGTGCATTCCGAGGCCTTGCCCCACCATCATACTTGGGGACGGAGACGGCAGTGCACACTGAGGAGTGGCTAGATATTATGTACGAGATGTTGGTGGGAATACAGTGCCCGGTGGACCTGGCAGTATCTTTGGTGGTTTCTTGTCTGGAGTCGCATGCAAAGAGGTGGTGGAAGTCGGTGATGGACACCACATATGCGGGAGTGGAGATCGCGGACATTACTTGGGAGGAGTTTAGGGCAGCACTACTGGAGCATTTTGTGCCGCAGTCCGCAAGGACGAATTGGAGGATAGATTCTTGCAGCTGAAGCAAGGGAACAAGACAGTGCTGGAATATCACCGGGAGTTTACTCATTTGGCCAGGTTTGCGGATTCTTACAAGCTGGATGACGTGGGTTACGCCAAGAGATTCTACAAGGGCCTCCGTGATGACCTGAGGCAGGCCCTCTTGTTCGTGTCCGATGGTACCATGGCCAGGATCTTGGAGATGGCCAAGAAGCTGGAGGCGAACCAGCTTGTAGTCCGGGGCGGGAAGAGACATGGGGATGATGCAGTGCTAGGAGGGAGAAGGGACCCGCAGAGAGGTCGGGTCATGGGAGAGAGAAGGAACGGGGATCAAGCCCGTCAGGAGGAAGGGCAAGAGCTAAGGGAGCAAGCAGTGCTGACTCCGCAGCCGCTACAGATGAGGGAGGTGCCCAGGATAGGGCAGGGACCACCCCCACCACAGCTGTGCTATCACTGCCATCAGCCAGGGCACATTCGGACTAATTGCCCTATGAGGAATGGGGCCACACCTCCAGCACGGGGTGGCCCACCGGCTCACCAGATGGGAGGTCGTGGACGTGGACGCGGACGCGGATTTCAGGGCGGCGACCGCAGGCAGAATGGGCAGCAGATTTACGCTTTGGACCTAGCACAGCCCCGGAACCCGGACAGGGTTATTGCAGGTATGAGAGTAATTTTAGTTTTGAATTTATTCCCTGCTCATATTAAGTATTGATAGAACTACTACACAACCTAGGTTAGAAAACCTTACACCAAAGTTTTTTTTTAAACTGATTTAGGAATGGTGATGGTGTGCGGCAAGCCTGCACATACCCTGTTCGACACGGGGGCATCACACAACTTTGTGTCGGAGGATTTCGTCAAGGATCTGGACCAGATTCGATATTATACGGGATTCTCCAGGAGGGTGCATCTCCCCAATGGGATGGAGATCCAGTGCACAGAGAAGTGCCTCCTGGAGGTTACCATAGACGGGTTGACACTCGAGGCCCCGGCGACGATCCTGAGAATGCCGGACTTCGACCTTGTCCTGGGCATGACATGGCTTGTCTGGAACCATGCCCAGATTGACTGCCCGGCGAGGAGGGTCGTGCTGAGCCACGGCGATACTTATGCGACATTCGAAGGTACTACTCCGGTTTCCCGCCGCCCGCTTTCATCTATTCAGGCCGTTAAGGCTCACATGCAAGGAGACGAGGTATATCAGGTATTATTCGAGATGACTGAGGAGAAGGACCTGATTGCTAGCATTCCGGTGGTTCGTGACTATGCCGATATTTTTCCGGATAAGCTGCCAGGACTGCCTCCGCATAGGGAGAAGGACTTTCATATTCAGTTGGTACCAGGGGCTAAGCCGGTATCCAAGGCCCCTTATCGGATGGCCCCGAAGGAGTTGGCGGAGTTTCGAACACAGTTGCAGGAGCTGGTGGAAGCAGGATTTGTTAGGCAGAGCTCCTCATCATGGGGAGCTCCGGTCCTATTCGTGAAGAAGAAGGATGGCACTCTTCTCCTGTTCATCGACTATCGAGCGCTAAACAGGCTGACCGTCCGAAATACCTATCCGCTCCCCAGGATAGACGAGTTGTTCGATCAGCTGGAGGGAGCCCATTATTTCTCGAAGCTGGACTTGAGGTCAGGCTACTACCAGCTGCGGATCCAAGAGGAGGATATTCCGAAGACGGCCTTTAGTAGCAAATATGGATTGTATGAGTTCATCGTGATGCCCTTCGGGCTCACGAATGCTCCGTCGGCGTTTATGAGCCTCATGAACCGGGTCTTCGAGGCTTATTTGGATGTGTTCGTCATAGTATTCATAGACGACATCCTTATCTATTCTAGGATGGAGGAGGAGCACACACGACATCTGGCACTGACCTTGGAGAGACTGCGGGAGCATCGCCTTTATGCGAAGTTCAGCAAGTGTCAGTTCTGGTTGAAGGAGGTGGCTTTCTTAGGCCACATTATCAGCGGAGCCGGGCTGGCGGTGGACCCGGCAAAGATTCAGGCAGTCAGGGATTGGCCACCGCTGAAGACGGCCACGGACGTGCGGAGTTTCCTGGGGCTTGCCGGTTATTACCGGAAATTCGTGGAGGGGTTTTCTCGGATCTCCCTTCCACTCACATCCTTGACGAAGAAGGATGTGCCCTTTGTGTGGACGCCACAGTGTGAGGCAGCCTTCCAGGAGCTGAAGGACCGACTCATCTCAGCCCCTATTCTGGCCCTTCCATCTGGGAAGGAAGGATTCCAGGTGTATACCGACGCATCATATCAGGGGATGGGAGCGGTGCTGATGCAGAACGGACACGTCATAGCTTATGCCTCCCGCCAGCTGAAGACCCATGAGAAGAACTATCCAGTGCATGACCTGGAGATGGGAGCAGTTGTATTCGCACTGAAGATATGGCGACACTACCTTTATGGAGTCCACTGTGATATATACTCCGATCATAAGAACCTTAAGTACGTGGACACGCAGAAGGAACTGAACATCAGGCAGAGGCGGTGGGTGGAGTTTCTATCTGACTATCAGTATGAGATGCACTACCACCCGGGGAAGGCGAACGTGGTAGCGGATGCACTGAGTAGGAGAGCCGCCACAGCAGGAGCAGAGCCTCAGTTGATGTCTATGGAGCTGCTGCAGAGACTAGAGGACATGCACATTACTCTGGTGTCGTCTGACGATCCTGAGCTCTATGAGGAGTACTTGGCCGCGATGGGTGTTACCGATGACATCATAGACCGAGTCAGAGAAGGACAGAGGCAGGATGCCAAGTTAGAGCCCATCTTCCAAGCCCTGGAGGCAGGCACTGCAGGAGATTACACACTGAGGGACGACCTGGTGTGCTTCAGAGGACGGGTGTATATACCGGAGGGAGGCCAGATCCGGGAGGATATTATGACGGAGGCGCACTGCAGTCGGTATTCTGTGCACCCGGGGATCACAAAGATGACGGCTGATTTGAAGAAGACTATGTTCTGGCCGGGCATGAAGAAGGATGTCTCTTACTTCGTGACCCATTGTGAGGCATGTCAGCTAGTGAAGGCGGAGTGCAGGAACCCCGCAGGATTATTGCAGCCACTCCCGGTGCCGGAGTGGAAGTTTGATGACATAGCCATGGACTTCATACATGGGCTTCCCCGGTCTCGGACAGGGAATGACTCGATCTGGGTAATCGTTGATCGGTTGACGAAGGTGGCTCAATTTATACCGATCAGGAAGGACGATTCAGTAGGAGTACTGGTGCGGAAGTTTGTGGAGCAGATCATTCGTTATCATGGCGTGCCCAGGACGATAGTGTCAGATCGTGATGAGCGGTTTACATTCACGGAGTGGCGATCAGTTCAGGCATACTTGGGCACCCGATTGACTTTTAGCACAGCCTTCCACCCTCAGACAGACGGGCAGACAGAGCGCACAAATCGGACATTGGAAGACCTACTACGTTTGTGCATTCTAGACCGAGGAGAGCCATGGGAGAAGATGCTGCCACTGGTAGAGTTCTCATACAACAACAGTCATCAGGCTAGTATAGGTATGACCCCCTATGAGGCCCTATATGGACGGAGGTGCAGGACTCCCCTGTCATGGTTACAAGATGAGGATCCGAAGGTCCTGGGCTCGGAATTTGTGGAGGACACCGAGGCCCAGGTGAGACTGATTCGAGATCGGATGTTAGAGGCGCAGAGCACACATGCCAAATACTATGACGCACGACATCGTCTGGTGGAGTTTCAGGTAGGAGACAAAGTGTTTTTGAAGATACGACCGATGCACGGAGTCTCTCGAGTTCGTGGACGGAGGAAGAAGCTCGGGCCGAGGTACATGGGGCCCTACAGGATCCTAGAGCGGATCGGTCCCTTGGTATATAGGCTGGAGCTGCCACCAGAGCTGGAGGGCTTGCACGACGTCTTCCACGTCTCCTCCCTCAGGAGGGCCCTATTACGGCCAGAGCAGCAGATAGACGCCACGGATGGGCCGGTAGCATCTGACCGGTCAGTACACATGGAGCCGGTCCTGATTGACGATACGGGTATGCGGGCCTTGCGCCGCAAGAAGGTCCCACTGATCAAGGTTCTGTGGAGAAATCACGGCCATGAGGAGCACACTTGGGAGCCTCAGGACTTAATGCGCCAAAGATACCCGGAGCTCTTCACCTCAGGTAAACTCTAATCTAATTTTGGGATGTTACAATTTATTACCTTGGTAGAAACCCCGCAGGCCTAACCTGAATTTCGGGGACGAAATTTTTATTTTTATGTGTTGGGATTTGTAACATACCCCAAACAGACAGACCCCCGAGAGTAAATTTGTCATGACTAAGTCATGACAAAATCCAGGGAGCTTACAAATCATTGTAGACCTAGGCAAAAAGGTGATAAAACACCTTGGTCTGCAAATAGTAAACCTTAAATACCCAACTTAGGGCTTGACTTTAGGGCTCCAACTAGACTCCTTAACCCCACCCCAACACCCCTAGGCCATCAAGGAGTCCAGAAGACCCATTGGGGCCAGCCAAACAGGCCAAGTTGACCCAAGGTCAACCCTAACCCTAATTAGGGCAAAATGGTCAATTCCCCATCAAATGGCCCAACTGACCATCACATGTGGAAGTAGCTTCACTTTTAGGTCTAACACATCATAAAAGACTAATTAGACCAAAAAGCACCATCCTAGGGTCACCACATGGCAAAATGACCAAAATACCCCTACTAGGTCAAAACGGTGATTTTTCATTAAACACCCCTATTGACCACCACAACTTCAAGTTGACCACACTCATGGGGTCATAACCTCATAAGGGACCCAATGACACAAAAATTTCATGGTTCGGTCAACCCTAGGGCCCAGTTTGACCAAAAGTGAAACTAGGGCGAACTAGGTCATATTACTTGGACCTAGCCCAATCCCTTTGGGCTAGGACCAATTTGAGTGGTCCACCAGCCTAGTAGGCTGATATTAAACATGGGAGGGAGTGAAAATTCGTTCATGGTGATTAGGAGAGAGAAATGGGGGTTTTCCCCAATTTTGAGGAGAGAGAAAGTGGCCATTCATGGCCATTAAGGTGACACACCCCTTGGCATCCCTCCATTACACTCTCATTCATCTTCTCTGATGAATTTGAGAAGATTACAGCCGTTTCTAGGTGCAATTAGGGCAGGGGGGATGTATAGGGTCGGCCATGGGAGGGGAGGTGAAGAGGCCATTAATGGCATATGTGATTAAAACCACTACCACCCACAATTAACCCCCCTATCACCTTCACAAGCCTCTGAGCAGTGAAACCCCCCCCCATTTCCCGAGAGTTTGGAGGTCTCCTTGCAAGAAATCGGATGGCACCCAAAGCTTCGAGGAGGAGCAATGGCGGCCGGCGGATGGAGCAAAGGAACGCCCCAAATGAGGTCCGATCCTCTTCCCCTCTCCTAGTGCTAGATCTAGATCGATTTATGTAGAGAAATCGGGCTCAATTGAGCCTGATTGAGAGCTTGAATTTTCGGATTTTTCATGGAAAATGGTGGTGTTGAGTTCGCCGGAAACCGCCGCCTCCGGCGGCATGGTCGCCGCCAAACGCTAGCCACCACCTCAACGGAGGTGGTGGTGGTGGTGGCCGGCCAGGGAGGTGGTCGGGGTGGCCGGAAAGTGGGCTGGAATGAGCTCCAGGTCGGGATAATCCCGTCCCTTGGCTGGAGCTTGAAGATGAGCAGCAGCCCTTGGATGCTGCTTCAAGATTCGTGCAAAACTTATTCTATTTATTGTTTTTTTTTCTGTGATTATAATTGCAGTGTATAGAATTAATTTTTAAAATTACTTATGCCCCACTACAGAAACAGTGGTCAACATATAAAATGTAGCTCTTGATGTCTATTTTAATGTAAAATTGATTTCACGCAATTTGGAGTCCTGGTTAGACCGCAGCACTCAATTTGGTGAGGTCTACCCAAAGGGCTGTCCAGAGCTTAATTTAAGTGCCCACTCCAAACCACACATCCAAATAATCTGAAATTTGGGGAATGGGCTATTTTTAGCTATATCTAGGACATATCCAAAAATCAGAATTTTTGGGAAATATTTTTCTATAGTTTTTAGAAAAATTTAATAAACCAAGTATAAATTAATTAGGTGTCATAAACACCTCAAAATCCCCCCCAAAGTTTGGTGGGTGGTCTTACAAAGCATGTTAGGGCTTTGATAAAAATTTCATCGCCTTTGAAGATGTTTTGATTAGGTTTTATCCAACCCCAGGTTGACCCTTTTAGGGTTAATTAGGTCAAAGCACCCCTTGGGGTTTTGAGTGGTCAAATCACCTCAACAGAGGCTGATATTTTGTCCACTGACTCTATATGGTATGACACACCCTCCAATGTAATTCTGGGTGGTTAAGAGTAGGGTAGCCCTAGAACCCTAGGGTAGGTCCCTTAATGGGGATTTTTAGGGTTTGAAGGTCATGGGGTCAAATGACCTTGGAATAACTTAAAATTTGGTGGAGAGGACCATAAGGTTAGTATAGTACTCTGGTTAAACTTTTAGGGAATTTGGAAGTTTTAAACCCCCTCAAAACCCTAACCCTAGTTTAGGGCACCAAAACTAATTTGGAGTATTAGGCTACAAATCACTTTAAAATCACTTGAAATTGGGCAGGGGTAGTTCTCTGGTAGAAATATTCCTAAATTAATTTTGGTGGAATCTTTGGGCCATTAAAATCAGTACTTCCTTTTCAACCATAGATGTGCCCTTAAAATTTACTATGTTGATAGTGAAGTTTTTGTTTATTGGAAAATTGTGAAACCTTGGAATAGGACATTATATATAATGATAGAGCCCTCTGTATTTTTTTTAAATTTTTAGATGTCTGTTTCAAGTACTTGCTTCATTAAATTATGATTTGTGGTTTATGATCAAAAATAGAAACAGAGCCACAATATTATCAAAAAATTATGAAATTAGGTCAGAGAGTGATTTTGACCATTATTATTGTCCTGTAATGTTTCCATGATTTTTAGATGGATAAAACTAGTACTTACTTCACAAGTCTGTAAATTTCGAAGTTTACATTTAATTAGATTTAGAGCCCTTCATGTGTGATAAACATTGTAAAACTTGGTCACTGTGGATTTTAGATATTAATAAGACTTGTGGAATTTTATTATAATTATTAGATGAGTTTTTACAGTACTTGCTTCATTAACCAAAGATTATGGAATTACTGGTTATAAATTAAATTAGGGGCTACTATTCACTATAAAAATTATGAGACTACTTTTAGGGTGTTTTTAGGCTATGATAGTCCTACTGGAGTTTTATTATAATTTTTAGAATAATATTACTGGCCTTTTCATCTGTAGATGATATTATTGACCTTATGTTCTAAATTACGAAAGGTAGGTCTAATCACCTATGAAAATTCTCAAACCTTGGATTTACTGTTTAAATGTCACTTAGTATTTATCATAATTTTTTTGTGATTTGTTCCTGAATTTAGAGAGCACTTCATGTTCAAAGTAGGGCATTTGGAGTCTAGGATTAATTAAATTAAGTGCCCACTTAATTAGGAAAATTATGCGACTCTGGATTTAGTCTTAATAGGTCATGATAGACTCCCAGTAATTATTATGGATCTACAGGAAGAGTAATTAGGGTACCCCCTAATGAGAGCACCATGTAACTTAGCATAGTTTGCATATAGTGGATATGTCAGAGATAAGTTAACTCGGAGAGCTCAAACACACTTAGGGTATTCACACTGAAATAAAAGAGAGGTTTGATCAAGGGTAGAAATTAATAACATTAAGTGTCTTGGCAAGAGAACTTTGGGCTTCATCCCATTGTAGTTCCTAGTACCGCTGCGAGCCCCTCACCGGGTAGACTTCGGGAAGTCCAGGGTTAACCTTAAACCTTAGGAATAATATGGGCAAGAGTAACCCTAATAATAGTTTCACCTTACACTCACACTTGTACACGTAGGGAGATAAATTAGTAGTGAAAGGATAGCGTAGGCCCGTGGCCTAAGGGCTCACTGGTAGAGTTAAATGGGCTCGGTATTTTTAATTAGAAACAAACTATCATGGTTGCATGTGCATAACAGTGGTAGGTCCTCGGTATTGGACGATCGAACACACCGTCGTCGGTACGTTGACTCGGGGAGACTAGCTGGTTTGCTAGGAATAGTACGGGAACGTACGAGAGGGGCTAGATTGTGTAGTGTGTTTACCAATCTAGGAGTGGAGAGGCCCAACCCACTGTCTCCGTTTTGCCACGGCGGAGGATCCTGAGAGTTTAGCTAACTCCAAAAAGGGGAACTAAAGGTCTGTGCGAATAGAGTCGTGTGTGTGAGTTGCACTCGCATGTACATACCATAGCATACTTGCACGTCATAGCATAGTCATTTCATTTAACCCCTGACACCTATCGTATAAAATGGTATGGGACGTTTTATACGATAGGCCCTGCAAAACGACCCCTTGGTCTATAGGGGTAATTCCTATAAATCAATGGTTATATTTCTTGTTGCTCTTACTTTCACTTCTTACTGCTTTTTTTGCTACTCCTTTCTGTTTACTTTTGATGCATACTTGTTCACTTATGTTTAATTTTTGTGATACCCCTGCCATACTTTATTATTTTAATCCTTAGGGTAGATGTCACCTGCTTGATTACGCCTTGCTTTTGGTCGTCCTTTTCACCCTTTTCCGCCCCGTACCTAGGAGCCACGGGTATAGGGGTGGGGGATTGTTGACTGAGTCTAGTTTAACTGACGGTCGTTTGACCACCATATTTTAGGTGCTCCGGATGGGAGGCAGGGAACAGCCGCAGGAGACGCAACACCAGCAGGGTACGGTGCAGATGCAGATGGGCCAGTGTAGCTCGGGTGGACAGGCATCCGGATCCGTGAGTGGAGCCGAGTATTAGTAGTTTTACTTTTATGAGTGGATTGTAGTGAGGTTATCATGTACCGGGCTTAAGCCCGTATTTACTTTCTGGTGTTGGTACCTAGACTTTCTTCTGGTGTTGACTTGATTTATTGCATGATTTCCTCCTTTATACTATTGTGGACTTGGATGCTTACACTTTCATTCATTATACATTCTGTCGATGGTGATTGAGATGGCCGGCAGGATCAGCGTTTTGTGGTACCGACCATCCCGGTGGATGATGTCACCGCAAAAACGGCGGTTCTGGGCCTAAGACCCCGGTGGATGTTGAAAAAAAAATGGGGTCTTACAGTTTCACTGGGTGTCGACACAACTGCTATGTGTCGACACAGCTTCACTGCATTCTTCTTCATTGAGTGTCGACACAGCTCCTTGTGTCGACACTTTCTGTCTGGTGTCGACTCAGCATCCCTGGTGTCGACACAATAACTCCAAGTGTCGACACTGCTTGCCTGGGTGTCGACACAAGTCTTCTTAAGTGTCGACACTTTCCCTCTGGGTGTCGACACATGGACTTAGAAACTTTTTCTTCTTTCCTGCAAATACTTAGCCTGCACAAGTAAACTCAAAACACATCAAATACATTTTGATGTATATCATTGAGTTGGGTGAGGCTTCTTCAAATCAGGTACATTTGAACCAATGTACCCAACAATCTCCCCCTATTTGGAGAAGTCATAACCCTTAGTCAATGATATACACCATTCATAATAAAATTACAAAATGATGTAAAGCAGGATTATATATAATAGGGCAATCATAAACATGTATCAATCAAACATGTATACATAGACATCATCATAGAACAAATATGAAATAGATTTAACATATAACACATTGTTCTAATATCTGTCATATTTATTTTCAAAAGTTTACAGAATGTTTTACATCAAAAAGATTACATAGTAAACTTTAAGAAAATTCTAATTCTATTTCTGTTCAGGCTCCTTGATCACTATTCCTTTTCCAGCTTGTACTTTGGCTTGAATAGGAGCTTCAGCTACCTCAGCATCAGCAGGCTTCTTGCCTTTCAGATCTTTCTTATTTAGCTCTTCTGCTTTAATCTTTTGCCTTTCAAAATAATGATAAGGCTTGGGAAAGTACTTGCTAGGCTCCAGAGCAGTAGGAGGTAGCTTTCCCATCTTGGCCTTTCTTCTGTATTGGACTATAGCCTCCTGCCTTGACTCATGCTTTCTCCATTCAGCCTTAGAAAACCACTTGTTCCTGTCTTGAATGTTATCTTTTGCAGCTTTCCATGCAGTCAAGATAATAGTCCTAGAGGTGGGGCTCCACTGCTCAAAGTCAGGTCTTTGTTCAGCTTGCTCCCTGAACCTCTTCTTTGACAATCTAGTTTCTTCTTCTTTCTGCATAGCTTCAGATATTGGCTGAACTACCTTCTCTATGATGACATTATCCTTACCCCCAGGTGGGCTATACATGGACTATATGTCAGTATGAATCATGTCAAAATCTGGAGGAGGGTAGATGACTTGAGCCACTTCAGGTTGCTCCCCTCCTAGATATGCAGGATGAATTCCAGATTCAGCAACATTATCATCATCACAAAGAGGAGGATATCTAAGAGTTGCTCTGATAGAATTAAATATCCACTTAGCATGATCAGAGCTGGCCTTGACTAACACTCTCTCCCCCTTTATGACTTCTGTTTCAATATGATCTCTGACATCATCTTTCTGAAATCTCACTTGATTATCCAAATAATTAACTCCATCTTTAAAGAAAGGTTTTAACCTTTGGAGTTTGTCAGTTATCAACTTTTGAGAATCTTGAATGGCAGTCTTAACAGCAGTGATTTCTTCTAGGAATACTTTGTCAAATTCTGCTTTAGCAGCAGCAGTAGAAGTAGGCAAGCCAGCAGCCATGTTCTTCATCTCTGTAACAATTGCATTATGGGAAGCAGTTAAGTTATCATTCATTCTGATTTGATTTTCAAGTACATACCCTTGCTTCTGTGCAATGTCATCTACTTGAACTTTAATCTTTTCTTGATGTGTAGCAAGATAGACTACTGCATTCCCTCCCTTGTGCAAGCAGTCTGTCATTTCCTTCTTATTAAGATTCATCTCAAATCTTATGGACTTAATGTCCTGGGCAAGATCAAACTGTAGTGATTTGTGTCCCTTATCCACATAAGTTGCTATGGCTTTTCTGTGTTCATCCAGTTTAATCTGCATAGCAACCATCAGTGCACTATAATCAACAGTTGGTGATGGCAGTGATATAGGCTGTGGAGCAATAGTGTGTAAAGCCTTCTTGTAACTCTGGCTTCTTCTCCTGAAAACTTGAAACTTTCTTTTCTTAGCCCTTGTTGCTTCCTCATCTTCAGAAGCAGATGTGCTGGCTATCTCTACCCTCTCCTTAGGTAGCTCTTCAACAGCTTGGGGCTTTTCAGGTTCTGTCCTTGCAGGCTCTTCAATAATTGGCACTTGCTCCCACTCAACTGGAGCATTCTCCTCTTCAACAGCAGCATTGTCCTTGTCAAAGTCTTGTTGATCCAGGTTAAGGAACAGATATTTCATTGTGTATTCTTATGGAGAATGAGCTGGAGAAATTCTTTGCTCATCTACCACTTGATCAAATACCACTTCAACTGTAACAGATGTGTCCTCCAAGACAACATCTGGGACTTGACTAGCAGTCTGTGGTTGCTGATAAACATCAGACAAATCAGTATCTTCTATAGGAAAAACCAAAGCATTAAGCTCAGTGATTACCTCTAGAATTGTGGTTGTAGCTTGCTCACTTTTAAGAGGAGTGGGTTCTTCCACAACTAGTGGCTCCCCCTGGATGTGATCCTTGTGTATGGGGCTAGCTTGAGGTAGCTCCCCCTGGATTTCAGCAACATCTTGAGGAACTGGAGACTTTACAGCAGTTCCAGTGTCTTCCTCATCAGGTGTGAAGACTACTTGCTCTTCACTCCCAGAGCTGCTAGTTGACTCTTGAGCCACTGGGGCAACTTTCTTCTTCTTCTTTTGTAGAGTTACTTTCTCAGAAGTTATCTTCTCAGGGGTTGACATCTCTTTAGACAACACCCTGTCCCATCTGGAGAATATCCTCATATCCAGTTTTCTCATATGGTTAATTTTGCTTCCAGCAGTTTGACCTATTACCTCTGGAATACTTCCAGCAAGGTAGAGACTTAAGATCCTGCCCAAATTGGGCTTCTTCAGGCTTTCCTTGATCTTTTCAAAAACTACTATAGACCAGTCAATTTTTAGATTGAAGATTATTCTGGTCATAATGCTGAACATATGGGCAGACACTCTGTCATGCCCTCCTGGCTTGCTCAATATCACTTTTCCAACAATTTCAGACATGAATTTCCCCTGACTGTTCATTCCTTTTCTATTGAAAACTGAACCAATCTTCATCTTAGAATCCAGACCACACCATGCCAATGCATCTCTGGTCCTGGAAGCAGTAATCTCTTCTTCTTACTTAGTTCTTGGCAACTGAAGGACTTTTCTCAGACTTTTTGGTGACACCTTCACCTTTTCACCATGGACCCTGGACTTGATCTTCAATCCAGTGTCGTCTACCTTAGCTCCATTAAGGAATTCCAAGACTTCCTTCTTCCAAATTTTTGTTAGCTCTGAAACAAGATATTCTAACCTTGAGTCGGCAACTAGGGTTACTACAGTCTTGATCTCCAGGTCTGCATCATCAAAAGCATTGCGCACCAGCTCGTAGCCTTTGTTGACGTTCTCCTCAAGCTTTGGCGCCATTAGGGTTTGAAGAATATGACTGGAGAGAAGAGAGGTGTCAACACACAAGTTTTGGTCTCAAAACTTTTGAAAGCGTGTCGACAGACTAAGGCAAAACCCTATTTATACCTTTCTAATTTTGAAGATGAAAAGGCAGGCAACTAACTTAAATTGTGTCGACACTATCGATAAGTGTCGACACTTACTTATAATGTCTCGACACATATGTGTCGACACAAGTTTAGTCAACAGATTATATGTGTCGACACTTGTTTATGTATCGACACCACTTAACTCGACACATAGTCGAGACTTTACTTAGATAATTCTAAGTAAACACTATGTGTCGACACCACCTTGGTTGTGTCGACACCAACTTGTCATGTGTCGACACTAATATTCTGAAGTGTCGACACCAACTTGTCATGTGTCGATACTAATATTCTGAAGTGTCGACACCAACTTCCTAGATGTGTCGACACCTTTTTCCTGAAGTGTCGGCACCACTTTTCTGTGTCGACACAGAGATCTCTGTGTGTCGATACCTTTTTACTTAGCCATTTCCAATTCTATAAACTTACTCTAAGTTTATCATACCTAGTTCAATTTTAAACCTATTGAACTTAGTTTCTTCTAGGGGCTTAGTATACATATCAGCTAGTTGATTATCAGTTTTAACATATTATAGTAAAATATCTTCTTTCTCTACATGCTCCCTAAGAAAATGATATTTTATCTCAATATGTTTAGTTCTACTATGGGAAACAGGATTATATGCAATTGATATAGCACTAGTAGAATCACAAAAGAGTGGAGTTCTACTTACCTGAAATCCATAATCCTCAAGCTGATGTTGTATCCACAGAAGTTGAGCACAGCAACTTCCAGCAACCACATATTCTGACTCTGCAGTGGAGATAGCCACA
Organism: Platanthera guangdongensis; assembly: GCA_039583875.1. Taxonomy (NCBI): domain Eukaryota; kingdom Viridiplantae; phylum Streptophyta; class Magnoliopsida; order Asparagales; family Orchidaceae; genus Platanthera; species Platanthera guangdongensis. Next base: position 45,829,180 of record CM077163.1, on the reverse strand, counting down.
CTTGTTTGCTTTTTGCTACTCCAAGAAATCAGTCTTCCACCTAGGAATTGACAGGTTCCAGTTGTGCTTTTTCTGTCTTCTTTGCATCCTGCAAAGTCTGCATCTGAATAACCTGTTAGTTCAAAATCCCCATTCCTAGGGTACCAGAGGCCTAGATAAGGAGTGCCCTTTAGATATCTCAATATTCTTTTGACTGTTGTCAAATGAAACTCTTTAGGGCAGACTTGATACCTTGCACAGACACATGTAGCATATATGATATCTGGTCTACTTGCAGTCAAGTATAATAGGGAGCCAACTATCCCTCTATACAAGGTTTCATCTACAGGCTTCTCTGCATCATCCTTGCTAAGAGACATACTTGACCCCATAGGAGTCTTCATGGTACTGGATGAATCCATACCATACTTCCTTATGAGTTCTAGGGTGAACTTGGACTGGCATATGGATAAACCACTCTCAGTCTGTCTTACTTGGAGACCCAAGGAGAACTTTAGCTCTCCCATACTACTCATCTCAAATTGACCTTGCATTAGTTTTGCAAACTTTTTGCAAAGGCTACTTTCAGTAGACCTAAATATTATGTCATCTACATATATTTGGACTAGTATAACTTTGCCTCTAGATTCCCTAAGGAATAGAGTCTTGTCTATTTTCCCCCTTGTGAACTTATTCTCAATGAGGAAACTAGACAGGGTTTCATACCAAGCCCTAGGGGCTTGCTTTAACCCATATAAAGCTTTCCTAAGTCTATAGACATGATTAGGTAGAGTTGAATCAACAAAACCTAATGGCTGTTCCACATAGACTTCCTCTTTAAGATTACCATTTAGAAATGCTGACTTGACATCCATTTGGTAAACTTTGAATCCTTGAAAGGTTGCATAGGCCAGGAACATCCTTATGGCTTCCAGTCTGGCTACTGGAGCAAAGGTTTAATCAAAATCAATACCTTCTTCCTGCCTATATCCTTTAGCAACCAATCTTGCTTTGTTCTTAATGATGACTCCTTGTTCATCCATCTTGTTCCTATAGATCCACTTGGTTCCAATTATATTGTGGTCTTTAGGTTTAGGAACAAGTTCTCAGACCTTGTGTAACACCCCCTATCCGTCGCATAGCATATAGCAGTAGGTCCGGCCGGGGCCCGACGCCATATACCACAGACAGACCGGGTGGTTACGTATGGAAACCATCCAACCAATCTCAACGTCCTACACAGAGCATTCTAGCGGAAGCAGTTAATATAAGTTGTAAACAAGAACCCAGCATAAGAGCACGAATGTCCACTAATACAACAGTTAGGAATGTATACAAAAAAAAATACCCAAACATTGACCTTAAGGCCTTACAAAAAGTTTCACTTGACCGTTACATGATTTACCGACCTCGGCACGCAGGCCGGCCATACATGAATAACAATAGAAAACATTTCACTTGGGCCTTCGAGGGCCAGCTTCGCAAAAAGGGCTTTAGCCCGCTATTGACCGCTCGGTTCAGCTGCACCTGCAAGCAAACAAACCACCGCACGGTGGCAAACAAAGCAACGGTCAGCAATGCTGACCAAATTATAACGATCCCGCCCCCAACTCGGGGCGGCGATGCTCCTTCCCTGCATTTCATTAGCATAAGCGAGCATTATAAATATAGCCATTTCATCACAGGCGGAGGCTCAACGGCCACACACCCTGTGCACTCAGGGCACATTCTTGGTGAACGCAGTCTAAGTCTGCCGACTCACCGCCATCCTCTCTTGGACGGCCAAACAATGAGCAGTTTGTCTTCCTGGCATGGGTCACGGTAATTAAAACCATAGACCGCCGAAGACCCTCATCTATGCCAACGGCCCTAATCCGAACGACATAGAGTGGGTACGGTTCCATCTAACCCGTGCTCACAACGCAACGGTAATTTAAACCATATGCGCCCGCAACGGTAATTTAAACCATATGCGCAGGTCAAACTTCTACCGAGTCCCATTTTCATCACAAGTCACATAACCCGGTTATGTTCAAGTTGGCTTCCAAGCCACCAAGTTGGCAAGACCTCGTGTCCGCCCAGTTTTCCGGGTGCACCTTTGGGTTAGTCCCCAAGGCTCCCTGCTGCAATCTACCGCGTAGATAACCCGAAAACACCAAATAGCACGGAGTCTTCTCCGGCCTTATGCAATGCAACATCACCGATCCGGACTAACATGTCCGGGTAGGCTTCAACCAAAATGCCTATGTCCGTTCTCGCGTACGGACGCTAAACAACGGGGACTTTACATATCTACCCGAAGGAACGCCTCCAACTCTTCGCAAACTCGCGAGAGAGGGCTTCCTATGCTAAGAAAGAGAGCTATCATGCTCACAAGTGAGGATCGTTACCCTTGCGTTCCTCTTTGGCGCCATCGAAATGTAATCGGATAGAAATCACCGCGCTTGCGTTGCCTCCGTGGATCCGGAGTCGGCTTGCGATTCGGAGCTCCGAAGCTCCTCCAATGGCGGATCTAGCGCTTCTTCCTCCAATAGCTTTCCTCTTTCTCCAAGGGTTTGGAGAGATGATCAAGTGAAGGAAAAATGGATTTTTCTTAAGTCAAACCCGTGTATATCCTCCCAGGAACCATCCCCAGCCGTCGGATCTCAACCTAAGAAAACGAGCGGCTTTGATTCGGGGCTGAAATGCCCAATCTGGGCCGAACACGGCCTGGCACACGCCCGTGTCCAGGGCCGTGTGCCGCATTCGCCGTCAAAATCGAATCTTCTGAACACGCACACGGGTATCGAACACGCCCGTGTTCGAGTTGACACGCCCGTGTTCCAGATGACACGGCCGTGTAGCCGGCCGTGTACCCCATGATTTTTCCCCCGTTTCCAACCCGAGCACTGCACGGGTTCTAGGACACGCCCGTGTCCTTGCCCGTGTCACATTGACACGCCTGGGCCCCCAGGCCGTGTACACGGGACATTTCGTCGAGGGGAGAACGACGACTGGATGACACGGCCTTGGACACGCCCGTGTCCTAGGCCGTGTGCCTTGTCTCGACGATCGTCGAGTGAATCTCGACGATTTCACCTTGACGATCGTCGACACGGGTCGACACGCCCTGCGACACGCCCGTGTCGCAGGCCGTGTGCCCATTCTCGACGAATCGTCGAGAATAACTCGACGATTTCACGGCTAAGTGTCGACACGGGTCGACACGCCCTGCGACACGCCCGTGTCGCAGGCCGTGTGCCCTTTCTCGACGAATCGTCGAGTATAACTCGACGACTTCGCGACTAAGTGTCGGCACACACTTGACACGCCCTGGGACACGCCCGTGTCCCAGGCCGTGTGCCGTCAGCCAGAAACCAAAACTGGCCCAAAACGTCCCCCTTTGCTCCTTTGAGTTTTGGGGATTTGGTATCAGACTACTGGTTTTGGTTGGACTTGAATTGAATTCGTGGGCGAATTCTTTTTAAGGGGTGGTGAGCACGTTGTGTGCGTCATCGTGATAACCGTAAAAAGAACCCATGAATGTCCACTTAGGAATGAAAATACTCGTGTTTGAGGAACCTGCGTGTTCCTATAATTGCTGTTTGCAATTTATTTGGTCGCTTAACGGTGTTTTGTACCACTATAGGTGACCCGAAGTGGTGTTGGGCCGTCAGAACGCCGAGTTTCTGAGGCAAGTAGTGCACCGGAAGTTGCTCCCGCAACACCTTTATCGGCTGAAAATATAAGATTGGTGGCTGAAGCGGTGTTGTCCGTGATCAATGCGCAGCCTGGGAGGCAAGCGCAGCAGCCCGCTCCTGTGATGGAGCAAGTACCTCTTCAAGAGGCTGAGCCGAGGAGGATGGAGCAAGTGGTTGTAGAACCAATAGTGCCAAGGAGGGCGACTGAGAGGCAGTTGAAGCATGTAATGAGCTTTAACCCTCCGTTATTCTCGGGTTGGGAACCCCATCTCAAGCTGAAGACTGGCTCTCTAGGGTGAAGAGAGTCATGACAGCGACGGAGACGGAGGAGTGGCAGATGACCACCATTGCTACGTTCCTGCTGGACGGTGAAGCAAGGATGTGGTGGGAAGGTTTGGAGCTGCATCATCTGCGAGGTAGACAACTGATAGACGTTCCGATGGAAGAGTTCTCGGAATTGTTCTTAGCAAGATACCTCCCTTCTACTCAGAGGATTTCAATGGAGAATGAATTCCTGAAGTTGGTGCAGGGTGAGAGGAACGTGGATGAATATCTCCACGAGTTTACGCGGTTGAGTCGTTATGTTAGCTCCATCATCATGGATGAGGAGCGCAAGACTAATCGTTTTTATGAAGGCTTGAGGGATGAGCTGAGATTGTTACTGTCGGGGCCAATGACGCAGGGTTTCTTAACCTTGGTCAATACTGCCCGGTCCTTGGAGAAGGACATGAAGAGTGTACAAGCGAAGAAAGGCTTGGGCGAGAAGAAATCTGGGTTCAAAGTGCCGACTACTTCAAAGTCTGGCTATCAAAGATTCTTTAAGAAGCATAGGACTTCGGGTCCAGCTCCTTCTGGTGCTTCTGGGGCGACTACGAGTCGGACCCCGGGCGCGTGCTTCACTTGTGGCAAGACGGGGCATTTCGCCCGTGATTGTTGGAGCGGACGTCCTAAGTCCGAAAGGAGGCCAGGAGCTACCTACGAAGAGAAGGGAAAGGCGGTGGAGTCGACCGCATCTCACTATGCTCCGGCCCAACCAAGGGTTTACAATCTTGGCCAACAGGAGGCCATTAAACAAGCTGACGTGGTGACAGGTACGGTTTAATTTATAGCAAGTCAATTCCTTTATATGCTTGTTATGTATATGTTACCTTACCACTGCTTGTTTAGGATTTGTAATGATTTGTGAAAATCCCGCACGAGCACTCTTCGATACGGGAGCTTCACACTCCTTCTTGTCCGAAGGATTTATATCACGCATCGGAGTCCCTTCTTCGATGGCGAAGGACAAGTTGGATGTGTTATTTCCCAATGGGTGTTCGATGCGAGCGGTTAGGATCTGCGAGGTTAAGACTCGTATTGGAGAGCAGGAGTTCGACCTGCGGGCGTCTTTACTTCCGTTAGTGGAGTTCGACGTCATATTTGGCATGGACTGGCTCTCGGAGCAGCAGGCCCATATAGATTGCGGTAGCAAGGAAGTCAAGCTGGGAGCGAGTCGTGAGACGACTTTTACGGGCTTAAAGGGGTCGAGCAAGACGTTGATGTCTGCTCTTCAGGTGGTGAAGGCGGTTCGTGCTGGAGCAGAACTGTTCTTTACACTAGTGGAGGTTGCAAAGCCGAAGCCCGCGTTGGATTGTATTTCAGTGGTATCGGAATACCCTGATGTGTTCCCCGCAGATCTTCCTGGAGCCCCGCCTCAACGGGAGATAGATTTTACGATCGAGCTAGTGCCAGGTGCAAAGCCTGTGTCACGATCTCCGTATCGGCTAGCGCCTAAGGAAATGGCGGAGCTGAAAGTTCAACTGCAAGAGTTGTTGGAGCAAGGGTATGTGCGCCCGAGTTCTTCGCCTTGGAGCGCACCGGTCCTCTTTGTTAAGAAGAAGGACGGAAGCTTGAGATTGTGTATTGATTATCGGGAGCTAAACAAGCTGACTGAGAAGAATAAGTACCCGATCCCTAGGATTGATGATCTCTTTGATCAGTTAGTCGGGTCGACGGTGTACTCGAAGTTAGATCTCAAGTCTGGGTACTATCAGCTGCGGATAAGGGAGAGTGATATCCCGAAGACAGCGTTTAGTATGAGATACGGGCATTATGAGTTTACGGTCATGCCGTTTGGGCTGACTAATGCGCCGTCGTATTCATGGATTTGATGAACAGAACGTTCAGGGAGTACTTGGACCATTTCGTGATCGTCTTCATCGACGATATTTTGGTGTACTCGCAAAGTGAGGAAGATCACTTCAAGCATCTTCATTTGGTGCTGGAGACGCTAAGGAGAAACCAGTTGTATGCCAAGTTCTCGAAGTGCGAGTTTTGGCTATCCTCAGTAGCGTTCCTCGGGCATATAGTGAGTGGAGAGGGTATTGCTGTGGATCCGGCGAAGATTGTTGCGATACGGGAGTGGCCTGAGCTTGCTACGGTAGCAGAAGTCCGGAGCTTTTTGGGGCTTGCCGGCTATTATAGGCGCTTCGTAGAGAACTTCTCGCGGATAGCGCTACCTCTCACTACTTTGACGAGGAAGGAGCATAAGTTCGTTTGGACGCCGGAGTGCGCGCGAGCTTTTGAGGAATTGAAGTGTCGGTTGACCACGGCGCCTGTGCTGAGTTCGCCGGTGGGGACCGAAGGCTATGAGATATATAGCGATGCTTCAGGCAGCGGTTTGGGTTGCGTGCTATTGCAGCACGGCAGCGTGATAGCTTATGGCTCGAGACAGCTAAAAGTGCACGAGAGGAATTATCCGGTCCACGACTTGGAGTTGGCGGCCGTGATTTTTGCCTTGAAGCTGTGGAGACACTATTTGTACGGTGTGAAGATTGATATCTACACCGATCACAAGAGCCTGAAGTACCTGATTGATCAGAAGGATCTGAATATGCGGCAGCGTAGGTGGATGGAGTTCCTGGGGGACTATACTTTCAAGATCCACTACGTGCCTGGCAAAGGGAATGCGGTTGCGGACGCGTTGAGTCGCCGAGCCCCAGCTCAAGCGAATTGGCTATCAGTGCATGATGAGCGGTTGGTGCAGGAGCTGGAGGCGTTGGAGATTGTTTGTGTGGATAGACAATCTAGTGCTGAAGCAGTGCTGAATTGGACTGAAGTCCAATATGACCTGGCTGATCGGATTCGGCAGGCTTTGGATATGGATGCTCATATGAAGCAGTTCATGATAGAGGCTCTGGATGGGTCAAATTCCCAATTCGTTGTGGAGGACGGATTGCTGTGGAAAGACGGTCGTTTGTGCGTCCCAAGTGTGGGCAATTTACGGGTGGAGTTGTTGTACGAGGCACACCATACCAAGTACTCGATTCACCCGGGGAGCACGAAGATGTACCGCGATATAAAGAAACTGTTTTGGTGGCCGGGCTTGAAAAAGGATGTGGCGCTATATGTAGCGAAGTGCCAAACTTGCGCCTTGGTAAAGGCGGAGTGCCAAAAGCCGGGAGGATTTCTTAAGTCCTTGCCTATTCCGGAGTGGAAATTCGACGACATCTCTATGGACTTTGTGCATGGTTTGCCAAGGTCGCAAAGGGGAACGACGCCATTTGGGTGGTGGTTGATCGATTAACAAAGGTGTCGCATTTTATTCCGCATAGGAAGGATGATCCGGTGGAGAAGCTGGCAAAGCTTTATGTGGATAACATAGTGCGGCTTCATGGTGTGCCCCGCAGCATCGTGAGTGACCGAGATGGGCGGTTCACGTCCAATGATTGGAGGCTGGTGCAGCAAATGTTGGGAACAAAGCTGAAGTTTAGCACAGCCTTCCATCCGCAAACGGATGGACAGACCGAGAGGGTCAATAGAACCATGGAAGACATGCTTCGCATGTGTGTTTTGGACTTTGGAAAGCAATGGGAGGACCACCTTTATTTGGTGGAGTTCGCATACAACAACAGCTACCAAGCAAGTATTCAGATGGCACCTTTCGAGGCCCTATATGGTAGAAGATGTCGCACGCCGTTGTCTTGGTTAGAAACGGGCGAGTCGAAGTTGTATAAGCGATCGGAAGTGGATGATGCTACTTCTTTGGTGAGAACCATTCGGGAGAGGTTACTCATCGCTCAGGACCGGCAAGCAAAGTACTATAATGCCAAGCACAGGAACGTGGAGTTCGCTGTGGGTGATTATGTGTACCTAAAGATCAAGCCGTTCAAGGGGGTCTCGCGGGTGCGACGATTGAAAAAGCTAAGCCCGAGGTACCTTGGACCGTTTGAGGTTCTGGAGCGAGTTGGAGAAGCGGCCTATAGGTTGAAGCTTTCTGTGGAGCTAAGTGGTTTACACGATGTATTCCACATTTCGGTGCTTCGGAAGGCGGTGCAAGAGCCTACGCAAGTGATCGCGGTCGATCAAGTGCCGGTGGATAGTGGGCTAACGACAAAGGTAAAGCCCGTGCGGATTGAGGACTCGGAGGTCAAGCGGCTACGCAATAAAGAGATCAGGATGGTCAAGGTCCGATGGGACAATTGCGGTCGTGAGGAGCTCTCCTGGGAGCGAGAGCAGACTATGCTTGACGAGTATCCGGAGTTGTTCCGCTCAGGTACAAATGTTGTTTTTGTATATCGTTCCTTTATGTAATTTCGTGGGCGAAATTCTTTTAAGAGGGGGAGAGTTGTAACGCCCCGAAACTCAAAGGAGCAAAGGGGGACGTTTTGGGCCAGTTTTGGTTTCTGGCTGACGGCACACGGCCTGGGACACGGGCGTGTCCCAGGGCGTGTCAAGTGTGTGCCGACACTTAGTCGCGAAGTGTCGAGTTATACTCGACGATTCGTCGAGAAAGGGCACACGGCCTGCGACACGGGCGTGTCGCAGGGCGTGTCGACCCGTGTCGACACTTAGCCGTGAAATCGTCGAGTTATTCTCGACGATTCGTCGAGAATGGGCACACGGCCTGCGACACGGGCGTGTCGCAGGGCGTGTCGACCCGTGTCGACGATCGTCAAGGTGAAATCGTCGAGATTCACTCGACAATCGTCGAGACAAGGCACACGGCCTAGGACACGGGCGTGTCCAAGGCCGTGTCATCCAGTCGTCGTTCTCCCCTCGACGAAATGTCCCGTGTACACGGCCTGGGGGCCCAGGCGTGTCAATGTGACACGGGCAAGGACACGGGCGTGTCCTAGAACCCGTGCAGTGCTCGGGTTGGAAACGGGGGAAAAATCATGGGGTACACGGCCGGCTACACGGCCGTGTCATCTGGAACACGGGCGTGTCAACTCGAACACGGGCGTGTTCGATACCCGTGTGCGTGTTCAGAAGATTCGATTTTGACGGCGAATGCGGCACACGGCCCTGGACACGGGCGTGTGCCAGGCCGTGTTCGGCCCAGATTGGGCATTTCAGCCCCGAATCAAAGCCGCTCGTTTTCTTAGGTTGAGATCCGACGGCTGGGGATGGTTCCTGGGAGGATATACACGGGTTTGACTTAAGAAAAATCCATTTTCCTTCACTTGATCATCTCTCCAAACCCTTGGAGAAAGAGGAAGCTATTGGAGGAAGAAACGCTAGATCCGCCATTGGAGGAGCTTCGGAGCTCCGAATCGCAAGCCGACTCCGGATCCACGGAGGCAACGCAAGCGCGGTGATTTCTATCCGATTACATTTCGATGGCGCCAAAGAGGAACGCAAGGGTAACGATCCTCACTTGTGAGCATGATAGCTCTCTTTCTTAGCATAGGAAGCCCTCTCTCGCGAGTTTGCGAAGAGTTGGAGGCGTTCCTTCGGGTAGATATGTAAAGTCCCCGTTGTTTAGCGTCCGTATGCGAGAACGGACATAGGCATTTTGGTTGAAGCCTACCCGGACATGTTAGTCCGGATCGGTGATGTTGCATTGCATAAGGCCGGAGAAGACTCCGTGCTATTTGGTGTTTTCGGGTTTTCTACGCGGTAGATTGCAGCAGGGAGCCTTGGGGACTAACCCAAAGGTGCACCCGGAAAACTGGGCGGACACGAGGTCTTGCCAACTTGGTGGCTTGGAAGCCAACTTGAACATAACCGGTTATGTGACTTGTGATGAAAATGGGACTCGGTAGAAGTTTGACCTGCGCATATGGTTTAAATTACCGTTGCGGGCGCATATGGTTTAAATTACCGTTGCGTTGTGAGCACGGGTTAGATGGAACCGTACCCACTCTATGTCGTTCGGATTAGGGCCGTTGGCATAGATGAGGGTCTTCGGCGGTCTATGGTTTTAATTACCGTGACCCATGCCAGGAAGACAAACTGCTCATTGTTTGGCCGTCCAAGAGAGGATGGCGGTGAGTCGGCAGACTTAGACTGCGTTCACCAAGAATGTGCCCTGAGTGCACGGGGTGTGTGGCCGTTGAGCCTCCGCCTGTGATGAAATGGCTATATTTATAATGCTCGCTTATGCTAATGAAATGCAGGGAAGGAGCATCGCCGCCCCGAGTTGGGGGCGGGATCGTTATAATTTGGTCAGCATTGCTGACCGTTGCTTTGTTTGCCACCGTGCGGTGGTTTGTTTGCTTGCAGGTGCAGCTGGACCGAGCGGTCAATAGCGGGCTAAAGCCCTTTTTGCGAAGCTGGCCCTCGAAGGCCCAAGTGAAATGTTTTCTATTGTTATTCATGTATGGCCGGCCTGCGTGCCGAGGTCGGTAAATCATGTAACGGTCAAGTGAAACTTTTTGTAAGGCCTTAAGGTCAATGTTTGGGTATTTTTTTGTATACATTCCTAAATGTTGTATTAGTGGACATTCGTGCTCTTATGCTGGGTTCTTGTTTACAACTTATATTAACTGCTTCCGCTAGAATGCTCTGTGTAGGACGTTGAGATTGGTTGGATGGTTTCCATACGTAACCACCCGGTCTGTCTGTGGTATATGGCGTCGGGCCCCGGCCGGACCTACTGCTATATGCTATGCGACGGACAGGGGGTGTTACACCTTGCACCTCTTGAACTGATTCAGCTCTTCTTGCATTGCCTCAATCCAAAGAGGGTCTTTGATGGCTTCTTCAAACTTCTTTGGTTCAACTTGGGATAGAAAACTGGAGTAGATTGCTGCATTCATATTTCTGCTCCTTGTCTGTACCCCTTGTCTTGGATCACCAATAATTTGCTCAGCTGGATGATCTCTAAGATGCCTATTGGCTGGAGGCATCCTGACTTCAGGTTGAACTTCTTCAACTTCTTCATCATGCTGTACTCCTTGAACTTCATCTGCATTTGGTACATGTAGTCCTCCCCCTGGACAACAGCCACTATCTTCTACTTGCTGTCTTGCAGTAGATTCTTCTTCTATAGTGAGCTTGTCCATCTTCTTTGTTAAACCTGTGGGGCTGCATACACTACTAGACAACTCATTGTTAATAAGTCTAGTTTCATCAAATACTACATGTACATTTTCTTCTACAACTTGAGTTGACAAGTTGTAGACTCTATAAGCCTTACTGTTGTTGCTGTACCCAACAAAAATTCCCTCTTGGGACTTGGCAGCAAACTTAGTCAAGTAAGACTTTCCATTGTTAAGTATAAAGCACTTACAACCAAAGATCCTGAAGTAGGATAGATTTGGTTTCCTGCCTTTCACAACCTCATAGGGGGTCTTATTGAGGCTTTTAGTTATGGTAGCCCTATTAATAACATGGCATGCAGTATTGACTGCTTCAGCCCAGAAATATTCTGGTAGTGATGTATCACTTAATAGGGTCCTACCAGCCTCAATCAAGGTTCTATTCTTCCTCTCAGCAATGCCATTTTGCTGAGGTGTTCTTGGTGAAGAAAACTCTTGAAATATCCCAAAGTCTTCACATAGTTTTGTCACGTTATCAGACTGAAATTTAGTACCATGGTCACTTTTTATTTTGACCACAGTACTAGCTAGTTCATTCTGAATCTGTTTGATAAAGCTATAGAAGACACTAGGTGTTTCAGATTTCTGTCTTAGAAAGAACACCCAAGAAAACCTTGAGTAGTCATCTACAACTACAAAGGTATAGACCTTCCTACCTAGGCTGTGAACTGGCATTGGACCAAAGAGATCCATATGCAAGAGGTATAAGTACCTCACAGCATCTTTGTTTTCAATGCTTCTAAAGGTGGATCTAGTCTGCTTGCCCTTTTGACAAGCTGAGCATATTCCATCTTTAATACACTTAACTTGAGGATCATTCCTCACTAGCTCTTTACTAAAGAGTTTGCCAATTGTCTTGTAGTTTAGATGGGCTAGCCTCTTGTGCCATTTGACACAATGAGATACTTTCTCATCAGCTACAAGACACACTTGAGAACCATTGGTCTCACACATAATGTCTAGGCAGTAGACCTTCCTCTTTCTATAACCTGTCAAAATGATCTCTTGATCATTTGACCTCCTGATATGACAACCATCTTTGACAAATGAGATGTCATATCCTACATCACTTAATTGACTTATACTAATTAGGTTGTGTTTCAAACCTTTAACATAAGCCACTTGAGTAATGGTAACTAAGTTACTAGAAATGTTACCAAACCCTTTGATGATTCCTTTTTCAGAACCACCAAAGGTAACTTTAGGACCATCTTTGATTGGAGTGTAGTCCTTTAGCAATTCCCTTGTTCCAGTCATATGTCTGGAACATCCACTGTCCAAGTACCATATTGGGGCATGGACACTTGGACTCACCTGCAAAACAGATTAGTGAACCTTAGAACCCAAAGAATTCTTAGGTCCTTGGTACTTGTTAGTTTGCATCCTGACAAGGCTACCTGCTGGTTTTCCAACAGGCAGATTGCTACTCACTTTGGCACTAGCATTGTGCCAACAGTCCATTGCAAAGTGGCCTACCTTGCCACAGCACCAACACTCAAACTTATTGTACCTTTGCTTAGGTACTGTCTTTGCTGTTTTATCTACAACAGACTTGTTGAGATTTGGGGCTTTGCCCTTGGACTTGGACTTGGACTTGGACTGAACAGTCCTTGCAGGTCTAGTAAATCCCAGTCCAGCTTTACCTTTTTGATGAACAAATTCATCAATCAAGGGTAGAACTGACTTAGGTTTAGAAAACCTAGCAACTAAGTCTTTCTCCTTCTGAAGATTAATCTCCAGACTCTTGATTTGATCATTCTTAAATGATATAATTCATATCTGAATCACAGTTATGTGCTTCAGTCTGGCTATCTCATTAAGCTTTTGATCAAATGACTTCTCAAACTCAGTTGCAGCAGCTTTGAGATTAGCAATTTCCTTTGCCTGACTTTTGGCTAGGGACTTGCTCTTCTTATAAGCTTGCAACAGAACTTTATATTCATCTATCAACTGATGAATATCCTCTTCAGACTCAGATGCACTCTCATCACTTGATGATGATGAATCTGATTCTGTACTGGCACAAGAAATTGAACTCAAAGTTGAACTTTGTACCTTACTGGGTCCTGGCTGCTCCAGGATTTTGTCACTTTCAGTCAATGCCATTAGCCCTTGGCACTGACTGTCTTCTTGTTCATAAATAGAGTTCATGATCTGCATGAACTCTTCTTATTCTTCCTCAGCAAACAGTCATATATATGCCTCAGCATCTGACTCAGTTTCTGATGAAGAGATATCTGACAGGCTCTTGTCCTTTTTGGCAACAAAAGACTTCTCCTTCTTGCCCTTGTATTGAGTCCTTTTCTTGTCACTAGACTCCTTCCTCTTCTCTGGACAGTCTGCAATGACATGTCCTTGTCTATTACAGCAATAGCACATAATTTTTGATAGTGTAGCTTTACTAGACTTGGACTTTTTCTTGTCTTTCTTTGAAAACTTCTTTTTCTGATAAGAGTCTTCCTTTCCCTGTGAAGTAGATGGCCTTATCCTCCACTGTTTTTTCTTTAATAATTTCTGAGAATGTCTTGTGAAGGCAGCAAAGTCCTCATCACTTTCACTACTTTCAGATTTTCTGCTGACTGACTCATCTGACTCAGATTCAGCTGTTTTTGGAGGTGGAGAAGGTGACTTACTTCTGTACTTCCTGGGGACTTCAGTTTTGAAGGCCACTGTCCTTTCTTTGTGTTCACTTCTTATTGATTTCTCCTCTTCTTTCCTCACCATTAACTGCATTTCATAGGACAGCAATTTGCCAAACAGTGTTGGTAGAGGAATTTTTCCCAACTTTGTCATTTCCCTAATGGCACAGATCTTGGTGTCCCAATCTTTAGTTAGTGACCTTAGAAACTTATCATTGAGTTCATAATTACTGAACTCTCTGCCATAGGACATGAGCTCATTCACAATTCTGTAGAACTTTTTATAGCACTCAGTTATGCTATCAGCTTTTCCTTGTCTAAAACTTTCATACTCTTGATTTAGCAAGGATTTTCTGTCTTGCCTGACTTCTTCAGAACCCTCCATATACACAATAAGAGTATCCCACATCTCTTTGGCTGTCTTACAGTGTATTAGATTCTGAAAAGTTGCATCATCTATAGCACTCACTATAATGTTTTGAGCCCTTTTGTCCATGATGGCTAGAACAATTTCATCCTTTGTCATTTCAGAGAATTCCTTTGGTGTTCTTTGATTTGCATCTAAGACTGACACCTTCATGGGCACATATGACCCTTCCTTTTCTTTGATATAAATCCTAGGATCTGAGGCTTCCATAAAGAGTCTCACCCTTTCCTTCCAGATACCAAAGATCTCCTTCCTACATATGGGTAGCTTCATGGATCCCAATTCCTTGTGATTTTCAGTGGAACCCATGGTTCTTTATTTTCTTGATTCTGTACTTTGACTTAGACTGAATCTGCCAACAGGATCTACTCAGACAGTTATGTCCCTTTTTGAGGAACCTCCCTCTGATACCACTTGAAAGATATAGTACATAAACACCTAGAGGGGGGGGGGGGTGAATAGGTGACCAAATTCTTTTTAACTTTTTATGGCAGCAATCAGTTTTTAACACAGATTTATATCTACTATTGCACAGCAATCACACAGCATTCACAGCAAACCACAGCACACAGAAGACACACAGTTTTATAGTGGTTCCCCAAGGTTTGGGTACATCAACTTTCCCCCTTCGTCTATCTAGCAGTGTACTAGATTCAGCCAAACTCCTCCACTATCTCAGAACCCAAAACTGGTTCCTACACCTCAGGCCCAAGGCCCTACAACTCAGCTTCTTCACAAAGCCTACACTCAGCCACAAAGGCCTACAATCAGCCATCAAGGCCTAAACTCAGCCACCAAGGCCTACACTCAGAGATTTCAATCTCCTACACTCAGGCTCTCAAGACCTACACTCAGCCTTTATAATTATAGGCTTACAAGACTCAGATCCAAAGGATCCTACAAGATAAAATGAATACAATAATGTTAAGTCAGCAGCCCAGAGACAAGAGAGGAGAGTTGTGAGTTTCTTGATGAGTTCTTGGAAGAACTCAGCTGAAATCAATCTGACTTGGCTTTATTCAAAGCTTCTTGAATGTAGAACTCAATAAGATTGACTCCTTCGGCAGTTGATCCTTGATCTCTGCTACTTAAGATTCAGAATAAATCTGAACCCTTCTTCTCAGTCTGGTTCCAACAACTGATTTCTTGGATGGAGCTCTCTCTCTCCAACTTCTTAGATCTGCACTTGATTCTTCAAGGAATAGAAAGATCTTCTTTGTATATTGATCACTTGTACTTGTGTTCAATTGATTTCTTCAACCACTCTCTGTAGACAGCATAAGCCTATTTATAGGCCTTCTTCATGGTAACCGGCTGGTCCGGTCCATAACTGAATTCTGACAACTCTGACAGGTGCAGTAGACCGGCTGGAATGGCAGCTGTCAAGTCATCCAGTCAGTTCTTGAAAATTCTGTAACTGTCTGCAAGTGTCAAGACTTTCTGTCTTTAAGTGTCGACACTTATAGACCAAGTGTTGACACATGTTGTCTAAGTGTCGACACTAGCCTACAAGGTGTCGACACAACTCCTTGTGTTGTAGTTTTTATATCTCGACACTACTTCTTCTTCATGTGTCGACACTGAAATTGAGTGTCGACACAAGTACTTGTACTTCAGTATTTTGCTGAATTCTTCTAAGTGTCGACACAACACCTTTGTGTCGACACATCTTTATGTGTTGAACTTGCTGAGTGTCGACACTTCTTCTTGTTGTCGACACATGTCTTTAGTGTTGATACTTGCTGAGTGTCGACATATTGCTCTGGGTGTCGACACATGTCTTCTTCTGTCGAGACTCTGGTTGAGTGTCGACACATTCCCTTAGTGTCGACACTTGTACTTAGAATATTTTTGTTGTACTTTGCTGATCTTTACTAAGTGTCGACACAGCTCCTTGTGTCGACACTTTCTTCAAGTGTTGAGTCTTCAGCTAAGTGTCGACACATTGTTCTGGGCGTCGACACTTACTTCAAGTGTTGACTCTCCTGCTGAGTGTCGACACATTGTTCTGAGTGTCGACACTTGTACTTAGTCTCTGCTGACTTTTGCTGAGTGTCGACACAGCCTCCAAGTGTCGACACTTCTTTGGTGTAGACAGTTTCACTGGGTGTCGACACAACTGCTATGTGTCGACACAGCTTCACTGCATTCTTCTTCATTGAGTGTCGACACAGCTCCTTGTGTCGACACTTTCTGTCTGGTGTCGACTCAGCATCCCTGGTGTCGACACAATAACTCCAAGTGTCGACACTGCTTGCCTGGGTATCGACACAAGTCTTCTTAAGTGTCGACACTTTCCCTCTGGGTGTCGACACATGGACTTAGAACTTTTTCTTCTTTCCTGCAAATACTTAGCCTGCACAAGTAAACTCAAAACACATCAAATAAATTTTGATGTATATCATTGAGTTGGGTGAGGCTTCTTCCAATCAGGTACATTTGAACCAATGTACCCAACAAGAATAGTTTGCGGAAAACCGCGAGATTGAACTCGACCCGCTCCTCCCGCAGAAAGCAGGCGAACCCTACCATAACAGCTACGGAGTTCGGGGTCATCTGGCCTAGGACGACCCCGAAGTACGTCAGCACTTGACGCACCTCAGGCCACAGGGGAAGCCGAAGACCCACCTCAAAGTGAGCCAGGTGTATGGCGAGCTCGTCCTTGGATAGATCGTTGATCTTCTCCCCCTCCCCAGGCCGTCTCGCCGAAAATCCAGGCGGGACGTGGTCACCAAGGGCATCTAAGTACTCGTGCTCTGAGAGGACGACGTGGGGAAAGTCGTGCTCCGAGAAGGTTCAGGCGCATTTGCTTCGCCCATCCGCATCGCGGCCGCCGCCGCCCATTCCGCCAAACTACCGCCGGTCGAGAAGGATAGATCCAGAGAGCGAATGCGGGCCGTGCTTCGCAGATAGCAGGAAGTGGGAGAGTGCTTTGAAGCGGTGGGAGGATAAGAACCGGCAAGGCCTATTTATAGGGAGAAAGAAAGGGCGGGAAAATTCCCGCCGACAGGAAAGGTGCGTGTAGCAAAAGTCAGGCCTGACGGTTCGACTTCCCGAAGCGCAACCACACCGCCAAGGCCGTTCAGGCACGGGTCTCGCCCGATCGCATCCGCGCAAGAATTGAGCGGGCGAGTCTCGGCCCGCACCCGCCCAGGATTCTGAGCGAGTCGGGGAGACTCCTGGCTGGCGAGCCCCTCGGCCCGCTCCCGCCACGATCGGGATGGCGGGTTGAGCGAGTCCATCCCCTGACCCGCCCTCGCACCCAGGGGGGCGAGCAGAGGACGCGAGTACACTCGAGCCCGCCCCGCAGAGAATAAAAGCAGCAACATGGTAATTTTGGCATGCATCAGAAATCATAAATCAGGCCCATAGGTGGGCGAAGAGAGTCGCAAATCATTACAGATACAAAATAGGTCTTTGAAATAGTAGCAACCCAGCGATATCCCGCGAGCGGGGAGAAGAAAGGGTGGATCAGTACTGGATCCACTTCCATCTGCCCCGCCGTTGCGTTCCGGTTCGCGGCGGCATGCGAGGATAGTGATAATTGCACACCGCCACCAGCTCCTGCTGGGCCAGGCCAACTTGTTCTGAGGCACTCCTTAGGCGCTCCTCGGCCCGTGTAATGTGCACGCCAGGCGAAGTGACCTCGCCACCTTCTGCTGCGCGCGGGGCCCCCTCCAGGGCCGCGAGCCGAGCCTCGCTGTCGGCCTTATCTTGGTCGACCCTCTTCACGAGCTCCTAAAGCAGCAGATTATGTTTCTGGAACAGCCGCGTCACCTGCCTCTTCATCCCAACCGCATCAGTCGGGTCGCCCAGGTAATCTGAAACACCCTCCACGTCAGGCGGAGGCGAGTACCCTTCACTCATCTCCGTTTCGGAGGAGATCATGTTGTAGCCTGCAAAAGGGCAATTCAGAAGGAACGAGCGAGAACAAGGCAAGCGCTGAACACGAGCTTACCAGGGGTTGGCACGTCGTCCATACCGATGGAAGGACTAGAGGAGCCCGGCCGACCCTGAAAGGGTTCTCCCTCGAAGGCCGCAAGAGATTTCCCTAATCCGGGGGAACTGGCGAGCGAGGGGTATTCGGGGGTGGGCGGTCCAGACCTGAGGACTAGCAGCCCTCTCAGACGACAAGAGAGGGGGGCGATCCTCCCCCCTTCCCCCTCATCTTCACGTGGCAATGCCTGCAAGACAAAGGATCAGAAATGTAGCAACAAGCCGAGAAGGAAGGTCGCGTACCTCAGAAGAGACCTCGACACCAGCCGCCGAACCGGAACCCGGGAAGTTATTCGTCGGGGACCGCCTCACAATCTTTCCCTTTACCGGCCTAAAGAGAGGGCCGGGAGACCCACGCACTAACCAAGGGGCGGCCTCGAGGGCCTCCTCCCGAGTCTTCTGGCCCGCGGCCGCCAGGCGGGCTCGCACCTCTTCGCTGACCGACATCAGGAAGCTGCAGTCCGCTTGAAAAACGAGATGGTCTGGGGAGACCCCCCTGGGCTCAGTGGTATATTTATAGCCGAATAGTGGGGCCCCACCAAAAGATTCCCTGCCATCTCAGCACAGTGCTCGCCGAACACACGGGTTGGATAGTTCTTTACGAGCTTTATCAAGCTCAAAAAGAGCGGGGATTGTGTACAACCCCGTGTTCGTCGAACGGGCCCCATCAGGAAGATCAAGCGGACCCAGTCCCGCGACCCGCACCCAAGCAACAAGAAGACATGCGGCAAGAGGCTGGTCCGCTCCCGCTCAGTTCAAGCGAGCGAGCCAGGCCAGATGACTCCCCTACCCCTCCCGCTCGCTCAGAGAATCGTCGACCGGAGCGGCGGGCACCATTCGTCGAACCGGTACTCGCGGATGGGCTCGACGAACCGCGATCTGCAAGCCGTTCTGAGGGTCACAATGGCCGCCAGTCCGTCCCCTATACGCGACCTGGTCACCTATCTGCCTCGGCAGAGGACTAGCAGGTCGCGGCGGCCCGGCTCGCGTTCGCCCAAGAAGAATAGGCGAGCCGCTAGAGCCAAGTCGCGTCCGCCTCCCGCGGAGAGGGATTGGTGGCAAGCTGACTCCCCATGGGTGCGAATAGCTTCTTAGAACAGCGGAGCCACGCTGTTGGCAGACCAGGTTGGACTGCACATAGCTGTTCAGAACAACGGAGTTTTGCTGTTGGCAGTCCCGACCAAGGGCTTTTTGGTATTTTCAGGACAGTTCTTTTGGTTATTGGCAGTTCAGATTCCAAAAACTATAAATAAGACCCAAGGGGTACCCCAGAAGGCACGCTTGGAGTGTCTCCCTGATCCAGTTTTCAAGTGCTTTCTGAGGGTACCTTAGCTCGGCATCTGGCTAAGGAGGGGAAGCGCTCTGAGATCTTCCGGGTTTGTGGTGGGACCTCCCTGCCGAGCCCTTGGGTCTGTTTCTCCTTGTCTTCTTTGTTGTTTTTCTTGCAGGGGCGAAGTAGGCGCGAGACCACCCCTTCCCCAAGGGTCGAACTCCACAGGAGACCGGATTCCGGTTCCAACAATTTCGGTGAATGGCTTTTTGATTCGTCGGATATCGACGTATAATCTCGATGAATTCTGTTTACTCCAAGTTGATTCTTTTAAGTCCGGTTTTGTGTGGTCTGCGGGTATCAGTGGTTCAGTCTTCTGTATATATACGGTATAAACAGTAAACCGAAAAGTGTGCTCATTTTTCTTGACCTAATCATTTGAGATTGAAGAGAGCGGCATCGACTTCTCCCGACGGAACTTTTTTGCACCGATAGAGTCGTTGCCGCTGCACCGCGCCGCCGACCACCCATCCAGTCGCCGAAAAGTGTTTCCTCAGGCTTCATTTTCGTCATTGTCGCATCTCCTTTAACGGTTCTAGAAAACCGTGGAGACGTTGATGACATACCTTCTTCCAACCTAGAGCTTGTGTGACAAGATTCTAAGGGTTCTCCGTGCTCGTGTGGACATCCGTAGAGGCGTGGACACAATTCTACGCTCGGAACTCCAGCTAGTAGTGTTCGTCGGACTTCTTCGGAGCATCTTGGTTGAGTATTGACTCAATCTTGCAAAAGTATAATTTATTTACAGCAATGTTACTTCTTGATCAACGTTCATCGCAAGATCCATATTTCTTTTGAGTTTTCTTATTTCTAATTCCGCTGCGCAAAAGTGTTTTGACATATAGGAAAACTCAACAACAACATCATTACCAATCTACTCAATGTTGAGGTGAAGTTTGATGAAGAGGACAATGCTCTTCATTTTCCCACATATCTTCCATTATTCAATCATCCTATGGGCACTAAGTGTCTACTATTATGTATGCAAAACTACATGAGAATGCTAGCGAACAAGGTTGGATCCTACAGGTAAGACTAACCAATTTTTTTTTTCAATGATTCAATCTCAACAGAATTGCAATAAACTGATTTAGTAGTTGAATAAACATGATGAGACTTCTAATCAATTAAGTGTGACTTGTGAATCCGAGAATGGAAGTACAAAATTATCGTATGATTGGATATTTGATTATGGTTGTACATAAAATATCTATTAACATATCATTGTTTAATTTCAACATATTTTATACAAAAATAAGCAATTGACAAAATGGGAAACAATGCTTATTGAAAGATCTTAGGGTAAAATGGGATTAAGTTAAATACCAAGAGAATAAATGCCCAACACAGATAATATAAGTTTTAGAACATATACTAAGTAACATTTAAAATAAGTATATTTTTATCAAGTATACAATAATAAGTAATTTGAACTTTAAACGAGAACTTAAATAATATGAGCCCAAGCTGGTGAGATGAGATTGAGCCAGTGCACTAATTGTAGGCTTTCGCTTGGGTTGTTTATTGTAAGGGGAATCTCAGAAGGACTAGAAGGTCGCTATGATGAAGGGAGGGTAGTGGTATGTTGGAAAGTGATTGATGATAGTTGAAAGCAACAAGGTTGCAGATGTCGGATGTCAGGGATACATTGGCTTAGATTTTTCATATGATCAGTTTTAATATGTCGGAGATATATCAGAGATATTTTATATATAGTAGATATTATATATATAGTAGATATTATATATATATATATATATATATATATATATATATATATATATATATATATATATATATATATATATATCTTTATTATATAATACAATATGCATATTTGGATCACACCATGAAACTCATCTGGACCGTCCGATCAAGCTCCATCAAATACGGGTCGTTGGATTCAAAACAAAAGGCCTGCAATTATCCAAATCAAAAAAAAACATTACTGTTCATTGGCCTCTCAGCCCCGATACCGCCCCCTCCCGCATCCCGCATCCCACGACTCCATCCTGCCGCCGGCGGCGGAGCCGCCGGCGGCCTGCCCGCCGCCCACCGGCGGGTTCGCCGCCCTCCGGCGAACCCGCCGGGGGTTGTCCGGCGGCGAGCGGGCAGGGCCACCGCCGGCGGTGGCCCTGCCCGTGAGCTCCAGTTTGGGGCTCACGGGCAGGGCCACCGCCGGCGGTGGCCCTGCCCGCTCGCCGCCGGACAACCCCCGGCGGGTTCGCCGGAGGGCGGCGAACCCGCCGGTGGGCGGCGGGCAGGCCGCCGGCGGCTCCGCCGCCGGCGGCAGGATGGAGTCGTGGGATGCGGGATGCGGGAGGGTTTTTCTCTGTTTTTTTTTAATTTAATAATTATTTTAATAATTATTATAATTATTTAAATAATTATTATGTTTTTATAATTAATAAAGTTATTAAAATGTTTTTAAATAACTTTAACCGCGGGGGGCGGGCGACCCGCCGGGGGGCGGGCGAAGCCCGCCGGGGGTCAAGCGGGCGAAGCCCGCCGGGTGAAGCCCGGATTGCGGGCGAAGCCCGCTTGATTGCGGGCGAAGCCCGCAGCGATGCATCGAGAACGGGCGGAGCCCGTTCGAAGATGCTAGTGCAATAGGGTGATCTCCCTGGCATTGGATTGGCTGCATTTATCCAAACCAAACAACAGATACTGTCTAGCGATATGCCCGCTAGTCTGGAACGGGCAGGGCCATCGGGTTCGAAGCATATATATATTATATATAGTATATATATATATATATATATATATATATATATTATATACGGGCTACGCCGTCGGCGAATATATGCGGGCGAAGCCCGCAGCGACGCATCGAGAACGGGCGATCGAAGATATATATATATATATATATATTATATATATATATATATTATTTTATATATTAATACGAATGACTGTGCACAAGGGGCCCCCGTGCCCGGCACAACAATACCCGACCTATAGAGGCGGGCGATCAGAGCCCGGTGACGGGGTTGTCGGAGGGCGACGGCTGGGTCGCCGGGGTAGTCTGGCAGGGCTCTGGCAGGGCTCTGGCAGGGCCACTGCCTGCGGTGGCCCTAACCGAGAGGCCCAGATCTGGACCTCAAGGTCACGGTCACCGCCGGTGGTTGCCCTGCCAGAGCCTCGCCGGACTACAGGATTCGTTGACCACTCCAGTGGGCTTCAGGCAGGCCACGTGTTCAGGATCGGGAGGCTATTAGGCTTCTATCGGGAGGAATGGAGGAGGGATTTCTTAGAAAGGCTCTTTGCAGTCCATCCTGCATCATATTCAATGGCTATGATTATTTCAGTGAGGTTTGGATTTGATTGGATGGTTGTGATATAATCCATGGTCATGAGAACCGTGGATGGTCAACCTAAGTATTTTTATTTATAATATAAATATTAAAAATTTAATATTTATTGAAGTTCTAAATCTACCAAATTAGCAGCTCATAATAGTAGTATACAAAGACAAAAATCAATAACTGATGGGCACGAAGAAGAAAGTCATAAGAAGCATAAAGATAGTTGGGAGCTAGAACGTAGAACAATTCAAACAATGAAATGATTTTGATTTGTTTTCTATTAAATCATAAATGCTAAATAAGATAAATTTAAAAAAAATGCAATTGATATACTGCTGAGATATATTGGTCAATATATCATCAAATATATTGGTCAATATATCCTCAAATATATTTGTGGATATATCGGTCGATATAATGGTGGATATAACGGTCAATATATTGGTGGATATATTGGTGGATATATCAGTTGATGGATGATATATCGACATATATATTCCGAAATAATATTTTACAAAATGATATCAGAAACAAGTCATTTTGATCATGAAATTATTAACGAAATTCACAACATCGGGCAGCAATTACTGGGTAATTGGAGGAGGGAGGGGGAAATTATTGACAATAATGATATGTGCACTAGGGGAAGGTAATATTGGGATGTTATTCGGAGGAAATGGTAGTTATAAGTGATTATGGCTTTATGTGTGGTGGAGGGGTGATTAATATGGTGGCTAGGGGAGGTACGGGTAGTTACCATAGTTTCGAAATCAAAGATCCAAGAAATAAGCATTGTGGGACCACTGTGAAAGTTTAAAATTTTTGCCCAAAATATGCCGTGGCCAATAACCGGTGCCGAGGCCCCTATTTCTTAGAACCCGCTACAGACAGCTTACATTATACGGAACATAAAGAATATTTGTTGTCGTTCTATGTGCGACTATCAACTCGAATCATCTATCTGACAATTCTATCTTTGTCTCTTGCATATGTAGACTCATGCGGGCTCAGATAAATGTTCGTCCACCATTGATCCGTGATCCACATCGAAAACTTATGAGGTTCCCATGAACGGGTTCGACTGAACCATGGATCCAGTGAGCACAACCGCAGTAATCTCCCGCAAAGAGCGACCCCGCAACACGGCCACCCGAGCCGCTCCGTGGGGGCTTTCCGCGTGGAAATCAAACTACGCGGTGAAGGTCGTGTATGGGATTTCCCCCGCACGTCAAGAATCATCCCACGCGCTGCTCGCGCAGGAGTCATTTGCGTACCGCGCGTGGGATTCACCCCGCACACAGTCCGCGCGGGATAATCCTGTACGCACGATTAATCCCGTGTACTGTATGCGCGAGATTAATCCCGCGCTTGGCCATCCAGCCAATGGGGATTACCCCCATTGGCTGGTCGAGGCACTGACCAAGTTAGGCGCTGACTTGGTCAGCGCCCATTTTAGCCTCCCTGTTGGGGAGTGTGGTACTCCCTGTTGGGGAGTGTTGTTGGGGAGTGTGGTGCACTCCCCAACCGGGAGTCTTGGGCTAACCGCCGCACCACTCCCTAGGGTAGTGCGACAGTTTTCGTGGGGGATGCCGACATTTGTTTGCGGCACGTCGCCCCTCCCATCCTCGGGCACCGTGGTCTCCCAGCGTCACGGCTGCCGCCGCCGTTGTTTCCCAACTTCACGTCCATCGCCTCCGCCGTCTCCCAACACCACGGTCACTGCTGACACCGTCGTCTCCCAATGTCACGGCCACCGCCGCGGTTTGCGTCTCCCAACGCCACGGACACCGTCGCCATCGTCTCCCAACACCACGACAGCCGCCGCCGCCGTTTCTCAACTTCACGGCCGTCGCTGTCTCTCAACGCCACGGTCCTCGCCGTCGTCATCGTCTCCCAATGCCATGGATGTCGTCATCGTCGTCTCCCAACACCACGGTCGTTGCCGCCTTCGTTTCCCAACTTCACGGTCGTCATCGTCAGCTTCTCCCAACGCCACGGCCGCCGTCGTCACTGTCTCCCAACTCTACCTCCTCCTCCAAACTCTACCTCCTCCTCCATTGACGTCGGCCTCCTCCGCCGTCGTCAGCCTCTTCCTCACCAATTTGCCAATCTCCCCCTCCATTTGGCCAACATACGTCGCCGACTGGAGTCTGTTGCCGGTCGGCCCCGCCGGCCGGATTCTTGGTCGTCACCGATTCTCCACCGTTCGATCGCGCTCCAACGATTGGAACCATTGGTTACGTGGGTAACCACTCATGTAACCACCCGCATGATCTCCTGTAGTGGGGGAAATGCATTGCCAAAAATAGGACCGGTTTGCGCTTTGTAAAATTATAAAATAAAATGTGCATAATGTGTCATAAAATCGGCCTATAAATAGCGATTATGGTGGTTATGGACTATGAATAGCCACATGACCTCCATAACCACTCATGAAGCCTATAAATGGGGTCTCAGATCCTCCTTTAATACTCATTCTCTCCTTAACCGAAATATCCTCTTAATGATTTTCTCTCTCCTTCCTCACTCATCTCCTTCATTTCCCTCTCTCTCTTCGAAGATCTTCAAGCGCTCATTGAAGATTTTCTTCGTCTATGACCTCTCCTTCTAAGATCTTCATCTTCTTCATCGGAAAATCTTCCTACTGATTTTTTCTCTCCTCCACATACGGATTTTCTCCCTTCCATGTGTGCTCCTGCGCACGCTGCCTCCTTGCGCGCTCTCGTGCACATCTCTTCCTTGCGTGCCTTTGAGCGCGCCGCCTCCTTCGCGCGTGTCTCTTCCCCACGTGCCTTCGCGCGCGTCGCCTCCTTGTGTGCTCTTTCACGTATCTCTTCCTTTCCCTCTTCTCTCCCTTGCACACTCCCGCGCGCTCCGCCTCCTTACGCGCCCTTATGCGCGTCTCTTCCTTGCACGCCCTTGGGCGGGTCTCTTCCTTGCGCGCCCTTAGGCGCGTCTCTTCCTTGCGCTCCCTTGGGCACATCGTTTCCTTGTGTGGCCCAGTACGCTCTGCCTCCTAGCGCGCACTCGCATGTTGCGCCTCCTTGCACGCTCTCACGCTCGTCGTTTCCTTGCGCTCTCCCACGCACACCTTTTCCTTGCGCGCACTTGTGCATGCCTCTTCCTTGTACGGTACCGCACGCTCCGCCTTCTCGTGTGCTCTAGCACGTGTCGCTTCCTTGCGTGCGCCTCTTCCGTCCTCACTCCGGGTGTTCCCCTTCAGTGAGTGCTCCGGACAAGCGCTCTGGACAAGCGCCCCGCGCTCTCACCTCCTGCAAGTGCTCCACACACTCTCCTCCGACAAGCGCCTTGTGCGCTCTCTACCAGCAAGCACTACATATGCTCTCTGCCAACAAGCACCCCACTCACCTCCTGCAAGCGCTCCGCACGCTCTCTGCCGACAAGCGCCTAGCATACTCATCTCCTGCAAGCTCCCCACGCGCTTTCCTCCAACAAGCGCCCTCGTGCTCTCTACCAACAAGCGCTCTGCGCGCTCTCTGCCAACAAGCGCCCAACGCGCTCTCTACTAACAAGCACTTCGCGCGCTCTCCTTCGGTAAGGGCCTCGCGCGCTGTCCTCCAACGGTGCCCTGCGCACTCTCCTTGACCAAGCGCCCCACGCGCTCTCCATCAACCAGCTATTTGCACGCTCAGCCATCAAGTCCTCTCCAAATTCACCTCCGTGTGTTCCGCTCTCAAAAATACTGTAAGCATTCAACTCCTTTAGCTCAACAACGAGCCCACCAAGCGTGAGCAAGTCAGCAATTCTCGTCTCCTCTAAGTACAACAAGAGACATTCCACAGAGGATAGGACACTTCCAGCGTATCGCACGAGCTTCCAAGCCCCATACATCAGAATAAGTGCAACAAGTTGCTCTCGCTTCCAAGAACTATCAGAGGACTGCAGAATACAACAAGTTTATAACTCCCCGCTTTACACAAAGAATTTGTTAGCTCTGGGAACGATGGTCTGTCACCCTCCGAGCTCTTCTCTCTCTCCCCTAGTAATTTTAATGAGAGACGACATGTGACCCTCGAGTTCTTGGAAAAGCTCTGTAATAACACTCAAATCTCGTTGAGGTTTGGTCGGCACAGATCCGGCCACGTGGTTTTTCACCTAGTTGACAGGTTTTCCACGTAAAAATTGTCTTGTTAGCTTTTATTTCACTATGACTGTGTGCGCGTTTGACTGCTTCGTGGTCTAAGACGGTCCAAGTTAATCCAGTTTGACTGGGTCGTTAGTGGCTTTGTAGATGGCTTGAAGGTGTCTCGAATGCAGCTTGATGATGACTTGAAGGTGGCTTGAATGCGGCTTAAAAATGACCTGAAGATAGTGTTGGGTCCATTGACCCCAATGACCCTGATTTGATGATGTCAAACAGGTCAATGAGACACAACTGTATTTGATGTATGTGTAAGTTCATGTGTGCAGGATAGTCCTTGTGACAAAGATTAGACAGGTGGACTCAAAGAAGTGGTTGGAAGGGCAGAAGACTTATCTAAGTCCACAGGCATTGAGTGTAGTCTATTCACTCAATGCCAGGTAAGTAAAATCGTTGAGTATAGTCAGTCAAACAATTGACAAGCTGAAAATATGGCTAAGTCCACAAGCGTTGAGTGAAGTCCACTCACTCAACGCCATAACATCAAAATCGTTGAGTTCTGCCCAGTCAGTCAAAGCCACAGAAATTGTGTGTAGAATTTTAACTAAGTCTACAGACATTGAGTGATGCTTACTCACTCAACGCCATGAGACAAAAAATTTGCCTAAGTAGTTAGGCGTTGAGTGATGCTTACTCACTCAACTACATGAAATAGAAAATTTATCTAAGTATTTAAGCGCTGAGTGATGCTTACTCACTCAACGCCATGAGGAGCATTGACTGAATCCTAGTCATTCAGAGCCAGTGTTCTTCTTGACACAAAAATTTGGCTAAGTCCAAATGCGTTGATTGCCTTTACTTTCGTAGAGCTGAGCTATGAGTTCGTCGAACTGAGCTCCGAGTTCGTCGAACTGAGCTTTCACTTTTCGTCGAACTGAGCTTTCACTTTTCATCGAACCGAGCTTTCACTTTTCGTCAAACTGAGCTTTCATTTTTCGTCAAACCGAGTTCTGAGTTCGTCGAATTAAGCTTTCACTTTTCGTCGAGCAGAGCTCTGTCTTTGTCGAACTAAGGAAGAAAATGTTTCAAAGTCTTTTGGCACTGAGTGATGGTCATTCACTCAATGCCTTCGCTACTAATGCTTGATTTTGTCTAATTCCAGGGAGATGGTGACGTCAGCAAAGTCAACAAAGTCAAAGCAGGTTCAAATATTGCGAGAATGTTGTTAAAGGCACTGGGGGCCAGCTGTCATGACTTTTTGCACTAGGAAAGAGATTTCTCGCTGGGGCCCACACAAAGCAAAGAGTCGTTGAATTAGTCGTCAATGGAAAGTAGGTGGCTGCATGGCAAAATCACAGCCACCAATTCTGGTGCGGCCCACTGCTCAATGAGACGTTGATCGACAGATGATAAAAGGAGCAGGATCATATCGAGAAATGAAGAACATCAATAACAATCAACACAAAGAAGAGACGTAATTAGGGTTCTCTGGATTCGCAATCTTGCGGCTGGACGACATATTCTTCCTCGTTTTTTTTTGCTGAGCCAGAAGAAGAAGTTCAGCTCAGAGAACCTAAACACGAAAAGAATTAGCTGCTGCAATACTCATTTGTGATAGCAAGATCAGTATTTCTACCTGAAAAAGAAGAAGCAGAATTTTTTACAAGTTGCTTCCAGAACAAGCCGTGCTTAAATTGAAGATTTCTTTTCAACTTGTTGCTGTGAAGAAGAAGATAGGGCTAATATCTGCTCAGTCCAGGAAGACAGACACATAGAACTTTCTCTGGTGTCTAAGTATTTCATCTCTTTGACATTCTCTGTAAGATCCAATTTGGGATCTGAGGGTAGGATTCTTTAGGGAATCTGAGTGTAGACATATGCTATAAAGGCCGAGGTAGGATCCGTTGTTGATCTGAGTGTAGGATTCTTGTTAGAATCTTAGTGATAAGGCTTAGTGCCTGAGTGTAGGCATGTGTTATAAAGGACAAGGTAGGATCCAGTTGGGATCTGAGTGGTAGGGCTTAATGCTCGAGCTGTAGGTCTTGGATAAGACTAAGTGGTCCTGCGGGATCGTGTTGTATGCTCTTAAGGAACCGAGTAATTGGTGAAGAGCCTTGTCTAACACACTGTTAGAAAGGTGGAGAGGGACAATGGACGTACCCAAGATTGGGGAACCACTATAAAAATATCTGTGTCGTCTGTGATTGTTCTTGAAAGCATAAATCAATTAATCACTAAGCACAGGAATTCAGATATAGGTCTGAATAATTAAAAAGAAGGCCTAAAAGCTATTCACCCCCTCTAGGTATTTAGTTGACCTTAAAAACAAAAGTTTCAAGTGGTATCATAGGGAGGTTGCTCGTTAAAGACTCAACAGTCTGAGTAGATCTCCAAGGTCAACAAGGAAAGACAGCCCTTATGGGTTCAGGTGTAAACCACAAGGAGTTAGTGGCCATGAAGCTTCCTATCTGTAGGAAGGAAGGGTTTGTCATATGGAAGGAGAGGGTTAGGTTGTTTATGGAGGCAGCTGACCCTAGAATTTTCATTACTGTCAAAGAGGGACCATTCATCCCTATGAAGGTCTCAGCTCTGGATGCTAATATCCAGACACTAAAGACATACTCTGAAATGACCAAGGATGAAGTCATCCTTGCCACAATGGACAAGAGGGCACAAAATATCATAGTCAGTTCCATTGATGACTCCACCTTCCAAAACCTAGTTCATTGCAAGACATCGAAGAAGATATGAGACACACTAGTTGTCTATATGGAGGGGACAGAAGAAGTAAGGGATGACAGAAAGTTCATGTTCAATCAAGAGTATGAGAGCTTTAGGTAGAGTAAGACAGATAGCATAGCTAAGTGCTATGAAAGGTTTTTTAGGATTGTAAATGAGCTGAGGACATATGGCAGAGTTTTCAGCATATATGAATTAAATGACAAGTTTCTCAGGTCTCTAACTAAAGACTATGACACAAAAATCTGTGTCATCATAGAAGTGGCAAAACTTGCAGATACACCACCACCAACTCTGTTTGGAAAGCTACTGTCATATGAAATGCAGCTGACCGCCAGAAAGGAGGAGGAGAAAATTAGCAAGTCTGCAGTCAAGTACAAGTATGTGGCTTTTAAATCTGAAGCCACAAGGAGGAGCAGGAGAAAAACACCTTCTCCACCAAGGAGGGATGTTGAATATGAATCAGAAAGTTCAGAAACCAACACATCAGACTGCCACATGTCTAATGAAGACTTTGCTGCCTTCTCTAAGAAATTCCAGAAATTCATGAAGAAGAAGCACTGGAGAAGCAGGCCTCCCGCCTCCTCTTATCCCAAAGAAGACTACTACAAGGGAAGGAAGAAAACCTCTAAAGAGGACATGTATGGCTCTAAACCAAATAAACATGTTTCTTCTAAAATGGTCTGTTATTGTTGCAGCAAGCCAGGACATGTTATAGCTGACTGCCCTATCAAAAGAAAGGGTGATGGTGAAAAGAAGGAACAACAGCAAAAGGGCAAGAAGGAGAAATCCTTCACTGCTAAGATTCAAAAGAGCTGGACTGACTCCTCATCATCAGAGTCAGAAGATGAATATGAAGATGAAGCCTACATTGGGCTATTCACTGCTGAAGAAGAAGCTGTAGTGGCAGATTTCTTCGAGATGCTGGCTGCAATTGCTGGAGAAGCTGGTGATGCTGCCAGGACTAAAGAAGGATAAGTAGACAATCATTGACTTGTGTTGATGGCTTTGGCTGATGAAGAACCTAGCCAGGAACAGCCTGGTCCAAATAAAGTACATTCTCTATCCTTTGTATCAGATTATAAGACAGGTCCAGAGTCAGAGACATCTGCATCAATTGATGAAGATGGCTCTGAATCTGAAGGAGACATCAATCAATTGATTGATGATTATGGTGAACTCCTGCAGGCACTGAAGAGAAGCAGACTCCTAGCCAAAAAATAGGCTCAAGAGATTGCCTCTCTGTAGCTTGCTGCTTCAAAGTCAGCAAACTTGCCGGACATGAAGATGAATGAAATCAGCAAGCTGAAAAACATCATTGTTATTCAGATGGGCACAATACCTTCAAGAATGACCACATCAGGAATCTTAAAAGTAAACTCCAAAAGGAGAAGGAGCTAGTGGCTAAGTTTTCAAAGTCATGTTCTATGTTGCTTTTGATAGATTCCTTCTCCTCCCAAAAGGATAATAAGGGATTAGGATTCAAAGGGAACACTAAAGCTGCAAATTCCAAAAGGAAGGGCAAAGCTCTAGTGCAGCCACTAGCCTCCAAGCCTCCTTTTCCTTTCAGTAGAGTGCTACTACCGTCAAACGGGTATGACCAAGAGAGCATCTATGGTCACTGGGAGAATAGTGGATCCACCAATGAGAACAAAGATGTTAATCACCATGGTGGTGGGAATGGAAAGGGTGCTAGTGCCTACAAGGCAGCCTATGAGGAGATCCAAATGGCCCATCCTGCACCATTTATGTTTGGTGTACTTGCCCCAACACTCAAGAATAAGGTTGCAGCCCCTTCTCAAAATCTATCAGTCCACAATCAGATCAAAGGAAAGTCTGTTAGCAAACCATACTTGGTCATATCAGAAGCCATCGGGAGCATGCTCTCTAAAAAGAAGGCAGTTGCTGGTAGGGTTTAAGATACCCCAAGTACCTCTGTTGCCAGACATATTCCAAATCAGGCTGTGGCTAGAAGACATAAGAAAAAGACTGCTGCTGTACCTGCTAGACTATGAGCTGCTGGTAGCACTGCTGTAAAACCAGGCCATAAAAGAAGGTACAACATCTATGAGTGCTGGTGTTGTGGTAAAGTGGGCCGCTATGTCATTGATTGCTGTCACAATAATAGTGTCCAGAGAGCTAATGCCGGTTTACCTGTCAGAAGAGCTGCATGCAGGCATATTCATTTTCAACCTAGCATGCACTTTGGACCCAATAAGAATTGGGGTCCTAAGATTAAATGATTATGTCTTGCAGATGAGTCCAAGTTGTCATACACCTATATGGTACTTGGACAGTGATTGTTCCACACACATGACTGGAATAAGGATCATGATGAAGGAGTACACTCTAGTAGAGAATGGACCCAAAGTCATCTTTGGTGGTTTAGAAAAAGGAGTAACCAAAGGGTATGGTGAGATATCAAATGGAATAATCACTATCACACAAGTAGCTTATGTGAAAGGTTTGCAACACAACCAGATAAGCATAAGCCAACTATGTGATCTTGGTTATGACATTTCTTTCCTCAAGGATGAGTGCCAAATTAGGAGGTCAAGTGACTAAGGGGTCATCTTGACAGGCACTAGGAGAGGAAATGTCTATTGTATAAATTTTGTTTGTGAGAGTAAGGACACTCTCATATGCCTAGTTGTAGATGAAAAAATCTCACACTGTGTCCAATGGTACAAAGGCTAGCTCACCTGAATTACAAGATCATAGGCAAACTCTTTAGTGAAGAGTATGTGAGAAATGGACCTAAGATAAAGTACACCAAGGAGGGTATCTGCTCTGCATGCCAAAAGGGCAAGCAGACCAAAACCTCCTTCAAGAGCCTTAATACCAAAGACTCAGTGAGGTGTTTATACCTCCTGCATATGGATCTATTTGGTCCTATGCCAGTTCAAAGTCTAGGTTGAAAAGTCTACACCCTTGTGGTTGTTGATGACTTTTCCAGATTTGCCTGGGTGTTCTTCCTAAGGAAGAAATCTGAAACCCCTAATGTCTTCCAAATATTTGTTAAGCCAATTCAGATTGAATTCAACAGTACTATGGTCAAAATCAGAAGTGACCATGAGACTGAGTTTTAGTCTGAGTGCATGACAAGGTTCTGTGAAAAGCATGAAATTCATCAAGAGTTCTCTCCTAGAATACCCCAACAAAATGGAATTACTGAGATGAAAAACAGAACTCTCATAGAGGCCGGTAGGACCTTATTAAGTGACACATCTCTCATATAATATTTCTGTGTTGAGGCAGTAAGCACTGCATGTCATGTCCTTAACAAGGCTTCCATCACCAAAAATCACAAGAAGTCTCCCTATGAGATTCTGAAAGGCAGAAAGCCAAACTTATCCTACTTCAGGATTTTTGGTGGCAAGTACTATATACTAAACAATGGTAAGTCCTATGTGACTAAGTTTGTAGTCAAGTCCCAAGAAGGAATATTTGTTGGGTACAACAACAATAGTAGGGCATATAGTATCTACAACTTGCCTAGTCAAGTTGTAGAAGAATCAGTCCATGTTGTCTTTGACGAGTCAAACTTGATTAACTGTGAGCTGCTTAACTCCTCTTCTAATTCTACAGGTTTAAAGAAGGTGATGGACAAGCTTACCATCAAGGAAGGTGATCCAGCAGTACAAGATAAGAAAGAAGATGGGTACTGTCTAGGGGGAGCTCAAGACTCACAAGCTGAGGATGAAAAATAGCCAGTTGAAGACAATGACGAACAACCAGCTAAGAACAATGAAGAACAACAAGTTGAGGCAAGATTACCTCCATCTGGGAGATATCTGAGGGACCATCCAACACACTAAATCATTGATGATACAAGACATGGAGTCCAGACAAAAAGCAAGTGCATCAACACAGCTCTCTATTCAAGTTTCATATCTCAAGAAGAGCCCAAGAAGCTTGAAGGGGCTATCAAAGACCCATTTTGGATTAGTGCAATGCAGGAAGAGCTGAACCAGTTTAAGAGGTGTAGTGTCTGGAAGCTGGTTTCCAGACCTAAGGGATAAAATGTCATAGGAACTAAGTGGATCTATAGAAACAAGTTAGATAAGAATGAAATTATTGTCAAGAACAAGGCCAGATTGGTGACAAAAGGATACATGCAAGAAGAAAGAATAGACTTTGACCAGAATTTTGCCCCAGTAGCCAGACTGGAAGTAATAAGACTATTTCTTGCAGTTGCTGCCTATCAAGGATTCAAAGTCTACCAGATGGATGTGAAGTCAATATTCCTGAATGAGGACTTAAAAGAGGAAGTATATGTGGATCAGCCACCAGATTTTGTAGACCCTCACTTTCCTGATTTTGTTTATAGGCTTAAGAAAGCTCTATATGGGTTGAAGAAAGCCCTTAGAGTATGGTATGAAATATTATCTAGTTTCCTAATCGAGAACAAATTCTCAAGGGGTAAAATAGACATTGTTGGAACACCCTATTACTAATTTGGGTCAGGATCACTATGTCTCTAGGAATCAATGCTTGACCTCCTGTATAGCTCAATAGGTCAATTAGAATTGATTCTAAGGGTTAGAAGTCTAGGTTTGGAAGCAGCCCTGAAGACCAAGATTTTGTGTTTGGAGACTAAGTCATATCGTCGAGCTCAGCACGATGATTCGTCGAACTCCGATCGACGATCGTCTAGCTCAACTTCGACAGATCGTCGAACTCCGTTCGACGATCGCTGAGCTCAACTCCATTATATCGTCGAACTCCGTTCGACGATCGGTGAGCTCAGACCGACGATTTTGACTCTGCTTTGGATCTTTATCTCTGAGCTCAGTTTGACGATCTTTGAGCTCAGATCGACGATATTTTGCTGCTGTATATTTCCAGATCGCTGAGCTCAGCTCGACGATAGCAGAGCTCAGTTCGACGATTTCAGATAACTTCCAGGATGTTTCTAAATTCAAATTCAAATCAGTTAAGGAGTTATTCTGCAATTAATTCAGAGATTTCCTAGCCGTTTTCATTCATTTCTGGACCAAGTTTCAAGGGATTTTTCAAGGAATATTTCTGTGGACTTTCCTCCAGAAGAGATTTTGCAATTAAGGATGCAATCAATGCAGGCTAACGGCTATTCTTGAAAGAGAATGTTATTCTATTCTGTACCAGAGAATAAAAGACAGAATTTTTGAATCACTCACAGAACACAGATTACAGAGACACATTCAAAAAATCTTCTGTCTCAAAGAATTCTGAAGAACAATCATCCAAGGAGATCAATCTTTTCAGAAATCTTCAGATCTCCTTAGTTTCAAAGTGTTCAAGGCCAACATATTTTTCAAGACTCCAGACATTCAACATTTCAGCTATTGCTGAAATCATCTAGTGCTGGAGCTCAATCTTTGAAGGCCTATCACCCTCAGCAAAGCTTTTCTTCCTGATAATCTCAAGGATTCAGGAGGAGCTTTGACATCAACAATCCACATAGTCTTCTCAGTTGTTTGAGAAAGAGAAGACTTCCATCACTCTCTCACCCCCTCTCTGTAAAGGGTTTCTCAAACTCCCTTCAAAAGTTTGAGCTTGATTTTTGAGCACCTTGTCAAAAGCTCATTGGTGGCAAGACACCTGATCAAAAAATCTGCTTTGGTTTTTGAGCACCTTATCAAAAGCTCATTGGTGCCCAGGACACCTGATCAACTCATCCTGCAGTGGATTCCTACCTAGGGTGGTAGAAGAGTGGATGTAACCAAGTTTAGGGGAACCGCTATATTTCCTTGTGTCTTCTGGTTTTGCTTGTGTTTATGTTTATTTCTGGCCTTGATTTTTCTGTGATTAGCTTTTGTTTAACTTAGTTCTGTGTTTGGTTTTTTAACTGCTTACCTGCTCACACATATTACAACAACTGTTGTAACAAGTTTCAAAGCACCATATACTCTATTCACCCCCCTCTAGAGTATATCAGATCTAGCTGCTCTTTCAATTGGTATCAGAGGGAGGTTGGTTAAACATACCATACCTGATTGGTTGTACAGGCTAACACCTGAACCCAAAGATCCCAAGTTAGATCTATTTTTCTTTGGTATTTTTTTTACTAGATTTTGTTTTCACAAATCATGGCCCAAAACAAAGATTATGCTAGCACCAGACCTCCAGTGTGCAATCTATCCAAGTTTGCCCTTTGGAAAGGAAGGATCAGACTTTACATGAATTCTATTGACGAAGATATTTTTAATTCTGTTTTGACAGTATGTCCAAGACCTCTAGAGAACACAAGTACAAATGATGTTCCACCTCCATCAGGAACAGATGCTGATATCAAGAGATGGAAGGTAGCTGATGCTAAGGCTATGAACATCCTAGCCCAGACAATGTCTGATGACATATTTCAAAAGGTAGCTGAATGCAATTCAGCAAAGGAAATTTGGGACAAACTCTCAGAAATAGTCTCAGGCTCAGCTGATGAGAGAAAGGATAGAAGATCCCATCTCATCTCTCAATATAAGAATTTCAAGAAGGGAGAAACTGAGTCAGTGGGAGACATGTACAACAGGCTAAGTCTAATCGTCAGTGAACTCAGAACATTGGACAAAGAGATCTCTC
This sequence comes from Platanthera guangdongensis, assembly GCA_039583875.1. Classification (NCBI taxonomy): domain Eukaryota; kingdom Viridiplantae; phylum Streptophyta; class Magnoliopsida; order Asparagales; family Orchidaceae; genus Platanthera; species Platanthera guangdongensis. The sequence goes on along the minus strand of CM077163.1, from coordinate 45,793,121 downwards.
TAACAGAACTTAATGACAAGATCCTAATGTGCTTCCCTAGCACTTGGGATTCAAGAATCTGGCCAATTAAGGATGCCAGAAGTCTGAATGAGATCACTACTGAAGCTCTATTGGGTAAGCTCAAATCTTATGAGCTACTTATCAAAAATAGAGAGGAAGAACAGAAGGCTGCCTCACCAGCCACAAGAAAAGAGAAGACCATAGCCTTCAAGGCAACTGAAGATCTGCCTGAAGATAAAGCCACAGGCAATGATGAACTACTCAGTCTGCTGGCCAAAAGATTTTATAAGATGGCCAGAAAGTACTTCAGAAGAAGATCATACAAGGAGCAGGATAAGCCAAGGTATGACAAGTCCATTAGTAATAATAAAGATATCATTTGCTTTGGTTGCAGAAAACCAGGGCACATAGTTCCTGACTGTCCAGAGAACAAGAACAAGGACAGAAGGTACAGGAAAGAAAGAAGAAAGGAGAAAGACTCCAAAAGGAATGGCAATGGCAAACCTTCTTCAAGCAAAAACAAGCATACAAGAAAATGGTTTGTTGCTGAATCCTGGAGTGAGACTGAAGAGGAGTCAGAAGCCTCATCCAGTTCCAGTGATGATGAGGATGATGCAGAAGAAAAGGAGTTCTGCATGATGGCAATCAATGCCTCACAACATGATTCAGAAGAAGAGGAGTCAGAGTCAGATTCAGAGACTCAACCTGAAGAAGATCAGGTAATTGGTTCTTTTGATTTTAGTTCAGAGGATTTTAAATCTGAATTTAAAGCACTGTGTTTAGACCTGCTAAAGTCTGAGAAAGAAATTATCTCTCTCAGAAATCAATTATCTGAACACAATACTTTAAAGTCAGAAAACCTCAAACTCTCTCAGGAGTTGGAGAGCTGTAGGGAACAGATAGCTACACTGAAAAGTGAGCTCTCTGAGGCCAAGAAGCTTGAAGAATCCCTTAATGGGAGAAGCATCAAGCTGATGGACATCACAAGCACAGTGAACTCCAGATTCAACAGTACACTGGGCTTGGGTGCTTCATCCAGTCAACCTATAGTTCTAACAACTCCAATCAAATTCATTTCTGACAAAGGAAAGGGAGTTGTAGAGGTTGCTAGGAAAAATTCTGATCTGCCTCAGAAAACCAAGTCCCAGCAGAAATCGTCGAACGGAGATCGACGATCGCCGAATGAAGATCGACGATCGTCGAACGCAGCTCGACGATCTCAGGCAATATCGTCGAACGTAGATCGACGATCTCAGCCAAAGTCGTCGAATGCAGGTCGACGATCTTAAATACCTGACCTCAGCCATAGTCGACCGTCGAACGGAGCTCGACGATCTGACCCAAGATCGTCGAACGCAGCTCCAAGATCGTCGAACAGAGGTCAGAGCTCTGGAAAATTTTTCAAAGGCAAATCAAAATTGAATCCTAAGGGTCCTTCATCCCAAATCTTTAACCCTTATACTGAATGGATTATACCTCCAAGGAGATATCATCCTGAAGGATATAAGAGTCAACCTGGGATGTCTTTCATTTCAGAATTTAAAGGTTATCAACCTAGGCCCAAGGTAAACTGGGTCAAAAACAAATGAATTGTCTTATGTGCAGGTGAAGACCTATCCAACATCTAACCAGCAATGGTATTTGGATAGTGGGTGCTCTAAGCACATGACAGGGAACAAGGACAACCTCACATCCTTCAGAGCCAAGCTTGGACCCAAAGTTATCTTTGGTGATTCAAACTTTGGACAAACTAAAGGATATGGTGCAGTCCAGATTGGATCAGTAACTTTCAAGAAGGTAGCTTATGTGGAAGGACTGAAGCACAACCTAATTAGCATCAGTCAGCTGTGTGATGAAGGCTACCAGGTGACCTTCAGCAAAGCCTTATGCAAAATCAAGTCAGAGGACAACACAACTGTGTTGACAGGTAAAAGGAAAGGTAACATCTATCTAGTAGATTTTCTTTCAACTGATGTAGATATCTGCTTGTTCAATTCTGTCTGTAGACCCAATATTTTATGGCATAAGAGATTAGGACACCTAAACCTTAGAACTATTGCTAGGCTATCCAAGGACAACCTTGTTAGAGGACTACCTTCTGGCCCCTACAAGAAGGAAGGACTCTGCAGGGCTTGTCAATTAGGCAAGCAAACTAAAAACAGCTTTAAGTCACTTAATAAGAGTGATTCACCTAGGATATTGTATCTGTTACACATGGATCTTTTTGGACCCATCACAGTACAAAGCCTAGGAGGGAAATCCTACACTTTAGTAGTTGTAGATGACTTCTCTAGATTCACTTGGGTGTTCTTTCTAAGGAAGAAGTCTGATAACTTTAAGTGTCTGACAGAGTTTCTCAAATGTATACAGATTGAGTTCAATACTCACATTGCCCTGATCAGAAGTGATCATGGGACAGAGTTTGATTCTCTTCTTATGCAAGAGTTCTGTCAGAGTGAAGGGATCAGGCATACTTTCTCAGCTCCTAGAACTCCTCAACAAAATGGGGTAGCTGAAAGGAAAAATAGAACCCTTATTGAATCTGCCACTACATTGTTGTCAGATGCTCATCTTCCTCTATCCTTTGGGCAGAGGCAGTGAACACCTCCAACTATGTGCTGAACAGAAGTCTGATACATAAACTAAAGGGAAAGACTCCCTATGAATTACTCAAAGGGAAGAAACCTAAAGTTGACTATTTTAGAGTCTTTGGTTGTATTTGCTACATTCACAATAATGACAAGAAATATTTAGCAAAATTTCAAGCCAAAGCTGATGAAGGAGTGTTTCTGGGATACTCCATGATCAGCAAGGCCTATAGGGTCTATAATAAATCATCTTTGAAAATTGAGGAATCTGTTCATATTTCATTTGATGAAACTAACATGTCTTTCAAGGAGAAGATTTCTTCTACCATAGAACCTTTGCAGGAACATTCTCTAGTTGAAGACTTGAACAAGTTACAGGTTACTCAAGAGGATGAAAGCAGTGAAGATGAAGGAAATGCTCAACACATTGAAGAACAACTTGAAGAGCCAGTTGTTGTACCACAAGAGGAAACAACAACACAGGTTGGTGAACAATCAACACCCCCTGTTGATTTAGTAACATCAAGAGACCATCCAATTTCCCAAATAATTGGAGAAATCTCAGCTGGTGTGCAAACCAGAAATCAGGTCAACCAAAACCTGTTGCACACCTGCTTCCTATCTCAAATTGAACCTCAGTCCATTCAAGATGCAGAGCAAGATCCACACTGGATCATTGCAATGCAAGAGGAGTTGCATCAATTTGAGAGAAACAAAGTATGGGAACTAGTGCCAAAGCCTAAGGATCACTCCATTGTTGGAACAAAATGGGTATTCAGAAACAAACTGGATGATCAAGGAGTAATTATAAGGAACAAGGCAAGGCTAGTTGCTCAGGGATACTCTCAAGAAGAAGGAATCGACTACGACCAGACCTTTGCACCAGTTGCAAGATTAGAAGCCATCAGAATATTTCTAGCTTATGCAGCACACAAAGGCTTCAAAGTATATCAGATGGATGTCAAAAGTGCTTTCTTGAATGGAGACATCAAAGAGGAAGTTTATGTCAGACAACCTCCAGGTTTTATCTCTCCAACTTATCCTGATTATGTTTTTAGACTGAACAAAGCATTATATGGTCTCAAGCAAGCTCCTAGAGCATGGTATGAGACCCTAGCATGCTTTCTCTTGGAAAATGGTTTTATAAGGGGTAGAGTAGACCAAACTCTCTTTATTAGAACCCATAAGTCCCATACCCTACTAGTACAGATTTATGTAGACGATATCATTTTTGGTTCTACTGACTCCAAATTGTGCAGAAGGTTTTCTAACCTGATGCATTCTAAATTTGAGATGAGTAGCATGGGTGAGCTATCCTTCTTCCTAGGATTGCAAGTCAAGCAACATGCTGAAGGCATCTTTATTTCTCAAACCAAATATGCAAATGAACTGGTTAAGAAATTTGGTATGTCTGAGGCATCTTGTATGAAAACACCCATGCCTACTAATGCTGTATTGGATGCTGATGAACATGGGAAACCTGTTGATCAGACAACATATAGAGCAATGATTGGCTCTTTACTATATCTTACAGCTAGTAGACCAGATATAATGTTTGCTACATGTATATGTGCTAGGTTCCAAGTAAGCCCTAGAGAGTCACACCTAACTTTAGTAAAGAGGATTCTCAGGTATGTTAAAAGTTGTCCAAATCTAGGTCTCTGGTATCCAAAAGATTCAGCATTTGATTTAACTGGATTCTCAGATGCTGATTATGCTGGATGCAGAATTGACAGGAAAAGCACCAGTGGAACTTGTCAGTTCCTTGGTGACAGACTTGTCTCTTGGTTTTGTAAGAAACAAACATCTGTGTCAACTTCAACTGCTGAAGCTGAATATATGGCTGCAGGCAGTTGTTGTTCACAAATCTTGTGGATTCAAAACCAACTCCTAGACTATGGTCTACAACTTAGAGAAGTCTAAAATCTTTTGTGATAATACTAGTGCTATTTCTATAGCTCAAAATCCAGTCCTCCATAGTAGGACAAAACACATAGAGATTAGGCATCATTTCTTAAGGGATAATGTTGAAAAGAATAAAATTGAACTACAATATATCCCAACTGATTTACAAAGGGGAGATATTTTCACCAAGCCATTGGATGAAAAGAAACACACCTTCTTCCTAAATCAGTTAGGAATGTTAGATGGAGGAAGTCTTAAATAATATCCAAGATTTTGAAAGCTTAAAAATTGACCAAGACTAGGCAAACATTCTGATTTTTCTTAGTGTCTAGAATTTTTCTGATCTCTGAACTGCGCTCGACGATTTGCCCCAAGATCGTCGAACGGAGATCGACGATTTCCAAAAATCGTCGAACTGAGTTCAGCGTTTCTCAGATAGTATGAACTATCTCTTCCGGTCAACGATCGTCGAACGGCGCTCGACGATTATGTTCTCTGAACGATCGTCGAACGGAGCTCGACGCTCTCCAATATCGTCGAACGGAGATCGACGATGTTGAAGACTCTTCAGATTCCTTTAGAAGCCTCGATCGTCGAACTGAGTTCAACGATCTTTCCAATTCTGCGTCGAACCCTAATATAAAACTCATTTTTCGCCGTCGTTCTCTTTTGCGCTTTCGATTTCTCTGCAAGAATTTTCTTTCCCTCCAAACAGTTCTACACTTGGTCGTTTTGTTTGTTGAATTTTTGCAGGTACCCATGGCTGTGTCAGTTGCTGTTCTTGCTGCTATGAAGTTTGATGCTGGTTTTGACATCGACCTGGAATCATTCAGCACAACTGACCAGGTTTTTCAAGATATATTGGGATTGTTCAAAGACCAGAACTTGACTGGCATAATGACCACCAGGATCAAGCTGGCATCTGATGAAATAAAGGAGTGGGTTTATACTGCCCATAATCAAGATAACTCTACCATTGTTGGATCTATAGCTGGAACTCAGGTACCCTTGACCCCAACAATTCTATCAGAAGTTTTTGAGTTAAGAAATGGAGAAGATACTGCTGAGTTATCTGGAGATGAGTATTCTGAACTGCTTGCCAAAATGGGTCATTCAGAGGGAAACCCTAGCAAGCTCTTCAAAAGGAACCTGTCTGTAGAATATAGGTTCATGGCAGATGTTGTTGGGAAAGTGCTACTGGCAAAGCACTCTGCCCATGATACAATTTCTAGGTATCAGCTCTGCCTCATGGGAGCTCTTGTAGATAAGAAGAATCTGAATTAGGGAGAGGTTTTCTTTGACCTCATCAAAAAGAAAATCAACAAAAGTTTTGTTAACTTTGGGAGAATCATTGGAGTGTTTCTGCAGCACAGGTGTCCTGCCTTGCTGGTCTCCTCTGGAATTCATATAAATGCCTCCAAGAGACTGTCCTGTGCCCTCTTTGGAAAGTGGGACAGACAAATCAGCAAGCCTAGCAGGCCCTCCTCCAGTACTCCTTCAGGCACAAGGACTCTAAGAGTCACTCCTCCACAGGTCTCTGCCCCTGCAGATGACCTGGCTGCTGTTGTTGCCTCTCCTCCTCCTCCTCCAATTCCATCCATTCCCATACCATCTACCACTCCAGCTCCATCCACCATCATCATATCCAGCTCATCTCCAACATCCACAGCATCCCCAGTACCCATTCTACCTCCACCAGAAGAACAATTCCACCCATTATTCTCCTACCCTCCACCAGATGTCACCTCATCACCCTCCATTCCATCCTTCACCCAACTTGATGATTCCTTTATGGATGATTCCCCATCATCTCCTCCTGAGTTACCCTCCTCCTCCACTTCATTTCAAGACCTTCTACACCAAATCATTGATCAACCAACATTCACCCCATCAATCTCCATCCCACTATCCTCCATATCCACCTTTCCAACACCTCAGCCATCCCTTCCACCATTCACCAGCTCTCCTCTACCAGAACCCTCAGCTGCTCCTACATCTTCTACCTCTGCTCCAATAACCCTTGAGCAAGTAGACCTCCCAGCCCTTGCTGACAGGCTGTATGAGCTGCTTGCCCCCAGGCTCTCTCTGCTGTTGGAGACCTCCTTGGCTCCACTACACCTGTCAGTGGCAGCCCTCTCTGCCAGGCTCTCTTCCCTCTTCCCTCAGGCAGCACCTACAGCAGTGTGCCTTGATCCAGACATGTCTGCATCTAGGCAGGGGGAGATGCCATATGAAGTGAGTCTTCATACTGCTGCTGTTGCTGCTGCTGCTTCTGTGACTGCTTCTGTGAGCCTGTCTACTGCTACTGCTGCTGTTTTTGCTGCTTCTTCTGCTGCTCCTCCTCTTGCTGCTGTTGCTGTGCCTCAAGCACAAGTTCCTCCTGCTGCAGTCCTTGCAATAGACCTCATGATCAACTCCTCTTGCATTGCTAGAGGTCAATGCTGTCCAGCCTCCAGAAGATTTATCCAAGGCACTTGTGCCTTTTTCTTGCTGTGACCCTAGCATTATCACCTCCTTTGTAAATTCAGTGTATGCCGCTGCTGCTTCTTCTGAAGAAAGGATTGTTGTTGCTTCTGAGAATGTTGATACTGCTGCTGCTACAAATATTGATACTGCTGCTGAAGTTCCTGTTGTTTCTGATGAACCAATTTCCAAGGACATTCTTATGACAGAGGCACCTGAATTTGAGCCTTCTGCAGTCCTTAATGATATTCCTTCTGTTTCTGTTGCTGTTAGTGAGACAGTTGTTGCTGCTGCCACCTCTCCAGAGCCTACTGCTGCTGCTGTTGTTGTTACTACTTCTACTCCATCTGCTGCTGTCACTTCTGCTTCTGCTTCAATATCTGCTGCTGTCTCTGCTGTTACCATTTCAACACCTGCTGCTACAACCTCTGCCTCATCTGCTTCTGTACAACTCAAGAAGGATCTAATGAAGAAAATAGATGCTCTCTATGATGACCAGAGTTCTGAAAGTGATGAATTTAGAACAGACTCTGATGACTCTTCTGCTACCATTGCCAGAAAAAGAAAGGCAAGGAGCAAAGCAATGAAGAGGGTACCTCCTGCCAAAGTTAAGGATAACAATGATATTCCATATTACATTTTACATGACTGCCCTATAACTGAATACTAGATGCAATACTCTAAGAATCAGCTGAAGGAAATGAAGAAGAAAAGAAAATATGAGAAGGGCTCCTCTCAATTTCAACACTCTCATCCTCCTCCACCACCTCCTCCTGATGTAGGTGCAGGTGGAAGCTCTGCAGCTCAACCCCCAGCCAGAAGTCAGGCTCCCTATCAGCCTCATGCCAGATCTTACCACAGGAAAAGCCAATCCAGGGGTTCACATTCTAGGAGAGGAGGATATAGAGGAAATCAAAGAAATATTCAAGTCTACTCCAAAGGTTACTCCAGGCAGCACCCATATTCTAGGGGAGGACAAATTTCTTCTGATACAATATCTGTCCCTTTCCCTTATAAGCTGAAAGATACTGTGTCTGCCAGGCCACCTCAAGACAATCCCTCTAACAGGTATGAGCCACATGTACCTTTTGAGGATCCTGAAAATAATCCAGCTTCTTAGACTGCAAGGTTAAAAGAACTAGCTGCACTGGATCAAATTAAAAAGTCTAGAGAACAAGGAATAGATTCTTCCAACATTTCAACAATGTCTGAACAGAGACAGAAAGAGCTAGAGAGATATGCTTCAAGTAAATTCTTTGATGCTGACAGGTATATGGAATTACATCCTGAAGCTGTAGTTCCCAGGCCTAAAAAGCAAACATATTTGGGTGCAGCAGATGATACCAGGTCAAACAAAGAAGCCCTCAATCCTAACAGAGAGATTAAACTTGTTAAAGGCAAAGAGAAGAAATGATATTGTAAGGTGACAATTTCTGTGATTTCTGTTTACTATCTGGATGCTATATATCTCTGTGATTCTGCAATGTCTAGCTGTTGTTTTTCTGCTTTGATGCTTGTATGTTGTTATTAAATTTTTCCAAAGTCTGTAAATAGTAATCCTAACCCAAATAGGGGGAGATTGTTGGAACACCCTATTACTAATTTCGGTCAGGATCACTATGTCTCTAGGAATCAATGCTTGACCTCCTGTATAGCTCAATAGGTCAATTAGAATTGAGTCTAAGGGTTAGAAGTCTAGGTTTGGAAGCAGCCCTGAAGACCAAGATTTTGTGTTTGGAGACTAAGTCATATCGTCGAGCTCAGCACGACGATTCGTCGAACTCCGATCGACGATCGTCTAGCTCAACTTCGACAGATCGTCGAACTCCGTTCGACGATCGCTGAGCTCAACTCCATTATATCGTCGAACTCCGTTCGACGATCGGTGAGCTCAGGTCGACGATTTTGACTCTGCTTTGGATCTTTATCTCTAAGCTCAGTTCGACGATCTTTGAGCTCAGATCGACGATATTTTGCTGCTGTATATTTCCAGATCGCTGAGCTCAGCTCGACGATAGCAGAGCTCAGTTCGACGATTTCAGATAACTTCCAGGATATTTCTAAATTCAAATTCAAATCAGTTAAGGAGTTATTCTGCAATTAATTCAGAGATTTCCTAGCCGTTTTCATTCATTTCTGCACCAAGTTTCAAGGGATTTTTCAAGGAATATTTCTGTGGACTGTCCTCCAGAAGAGATTTTGCAATTAAGGATGCAATCAATGCAGGCTAACGGCTATTCTTGAAAGAGAATGTTATTCTATTCTGTACCAGAGAATAAAAGACAGAATTTTTGAATCACTCACAGAACACAGATTACAGAGACACATTCAAAAATCTTCTGTCTCAAAGAATTCTGAAGAACAATCATCCAAGGAGATCAATCTTTTCAGAAATCTTCAGATCTCCTTAGTTTCAAAGTGTTCAAGGCCAACTTATTTTTCAAGACTCCAGACATTCAACATTTCAGCTATTGCTGAAATCATCTAGTGCTGGAGCTCAATCTTTGAATGCCTATCATCCTCAGCAAAGCTTTTCTTCCTGATAATCTCAAGGATTCAGGGGGAGCTTTGACATCAACAATCCACATAGTCTTCTCAGTTGTTTGAGAAAGAGAAGACTTCCATCACTCTCTCACCCCCTCTCTGTAAAGGGTTTCTCAAACTCCCTTCAAAAGTTTGAGCTTGGTTTTTGAGCACCTTGTCAAAAGCTCATTGGTGGCAAGACACCTGATCAAAAAAATCTGCTTTGGTTTTTGAGCACCTTATCAAAAGCTCATTGGTGCCCAGGACACCTGATCAACTCATCCTGCAGTGGATTCCTACCTAGGGTGGTAGAAGAGTGGATGTACCCAAGTTTAGGGGAACCACTATATTTCCTTGTGTCTTCTGGTTTTGCTTGTGTTTATGTTTGTTTCTGGCCTTGATTTTTCTGTGATTAGCTTTTGTTTAACTTAGTTCTGTGTTTGGTTTTTTAACTGCTTCCCTTCTCACACATATTACAACAATTGTTGTAAAAAGTTTCAAAGCACCATATACTCTATTCACTCCCCCTCTAGAATATATCAGATCTAGCTGCTCTTTCAGACATGACCCTTTTCCTAAGGGAATCTAAGGGAAAGATCATCCTAGTCCAGATATATGTCGATAATATTATCTTTGGATCTACTAAGGATAACCTTTGTAGGATGTTTGTTAAGATTATGCAAGGGAAGTTTGAGATGAGTAGCATGGTTGAACTTAAGTTCTTCTTGGGACTCCAAGTAAGACAGATTGATGATGACTTATCCATATCCCAGTCAAAGTTCACCAGAGAGTCGATTAAGAAATATGGTATGAAGAATGCCTCCACCATGAGAACTCCCATGGGGTCAATCATGAATATAGGCAAAGATGAGGCAGGTAAACCTGTTGATGAGTCTTTGTGTAGAGGGATAATTGGCTTCCTTCTATACTTAACTGCTAGTAGGCCTGACATCATGTATGCTATATGTGTCTGTGATAGGTATCATGTAATACCCCCTATTCGTCGCATAGCATATAGCAGTAGGTCCGGTCGGGATCCGACGCCATATACCACAGACAGACTGGAAGGTTACGTAATGGAAACCATCCTGCCAATAAACAACGTCCTACACAGAGTACATTCTAGCAGAAACAATTTAAGAGTTGCAAGAAAAAGAACCCAGCCAAACAGCCTGAATGTCCACTACAAAAACACAATAGGAATGAACATACAAATACACAAGTACATGTCCTTAAGGCCTTACAATAGTTTTCTCAAATTTAAGTGTCTTCCAAACCTCGGCACGTAGGCTGGTCATACATGAGGATAAAAGAAAACAATCAAAAATTAGCCCTTCGAGGGCTGGCTCAGCAATAATGGTTTTTGCCCGCTATTTACCACTCGGCTCCGCAGCACCTGCAAGCTACAATCCACCGAGCAGTGGCAAACAAAAGCAACGGTCAGCTATGCTGACCAAATTATAATGATCCCGCCCCCAAACTCGGGGTGGCGATGCTCCTTCCTTGCACTTTATTAGCATTGCCATATAATAGAGACTATTACACATCATCACAGGCGTAGGCTCACACGACCACACATCCCGTGCTCTCAGGGCACATTCTCGGTGAACCCAGTCAAAGTTCGCGGTCTCACTACCGCCCCTTGGACGACAATTTCTCGTGAGCATTTGGTCTTTCTGGCCACTGCATAAAACCCTCCATCTATGCCAACGGCAAGTCCCGCGTACTTTAGGTCGCTTGTACCGAACGACATAGAGTGGGTACGGTTCTGCCTAACCCGTTGCTCACACCACAATGTCAATTTAAGCCATATGCGCGGGTCAAGCTTTCCCGAGTCCCAAATCGATCACACACTTTACATAACCCAGTTATGTACAAGTTGGCTCCCAGGCCACCATGTTGGCAGAATCACGCATCTGCCCAGTTTTCCGGGTGCACCTCGGAGTTAGTCCCCATGGCTCCCAGTTGCAATCTACCGCGTAGAAAACCCGAAAAACAACCATCGATACAGAGACTTCTTTGGTCGTTCATGCAATGCAACATCACCGATCCAGACCAACTTGTCCAGGTAGGATTCACACATCATGCCTATGTCTGTTTCTTGATTACGGACTCTACATGTAAAACAACGAGGACTATTCATGTCTACCCGAAGGTACACCACACACTCACCGCAAACTCGCGAGAGCGGGCTTCCTATGCAAAGGGAAAAGAGTACTTCACATGTCCAAGATAAGAATCGTTACCCTAGCATTCCTCTTCGGTGCCATGAAGATCTATGCGGATGAAAAGCACCGTAATGTCCTCACCTTCGTAGATCCGAACTCGGCTTGCGATTTGGGGTTCCGAAGCTCCACCGGCGGTCGGATCTCTCTTCCTTCTCCTTCCTTGCTCTCCCCTCTCTCTAGAACTTTAGAAAGAGAAAGCACAAGAGAAATGAGGGTTTCTAAACCCTATTCCCGGATATAACACAGCAAGAGCAGCCCTGAGCCATTGGATCCCAAAATAAGGAAACGGACGACCATGATTCGCACATAAAATCCATAACCTGGGTCGAACATGGCTGGTGACACGCCCGTGTCCAAGGCCCTGTGCCCCATTTGATGCTGAAACCATCGCGTCCTGAAAAGAACACGGGCTCTCGACACGCCTGTGTTAGGCTTAACACGCCCAAGTCATCCAGTACACGCCCGTGTACCCAGGCGTGTTCCTCCATCGACACAGGACAAACACCAACCCGAGAAGAACACGGGTACTTGACACGCCTGTGTTAAATTTAACACGCCCGTGTCAAGTTGAACACGTCTGGGCTCCAGGCCGTGTTTCACCCCCGACACAACTCGGCCAACTACCCGAGTAGGACACGGCCTGGGATACGCCATTGTCTCAGGCCGTGTTCGATATCTCGAGTACCTTTCGTCGAACACTCGAGACGATCGTCGAACCCGAGAACGAAACGGCCCTAGAAACGCTCGTGTCTCAGGTCGTGTTCGCTGTCTCGTGTGTCTTTCGTCAACCACTCGAGTAGCTCGTCGAAACCGAACACGACACGGCCCTGGGAAACGCCCGTGTCCCAGGCCATGTGACCTCTACCAAGTCCAAGACTTGGTTCCAAGCGCCACCCGTCGCTCTTTTGAGTTTCGGGGCGTTACAACTCTCTCTCTCTAAAAAGAATTTCGTCTCGAAATTACATAAAGGAAAAGATATAAACAAAACTCAAACGGTACCTGAGTGGAATAACTCCGGGTACTCATCAAGCATGGTATGCTCTCGCTCCCACGAGAGCTCCTCATGACCGCAGTTGTCCCAACGGACCTTGACCATCCTGATATCCTTGTTACGTAATCGCTTGACTTCCAAGCCCTCAATGCGAACTGGTTTGACCTTCGTCGTCAACCCATTATCGACCGGTATTTGATCGACCGCAATCACTTGTGAAGGCTCTTGCAGCGCCTTCTGCAGCACCGATATGTGGAATACGTCATGTAGACCACTTAGCTCCACCGATAGCTTCAATTGTTAAGCTGCTTCACCAATCCTCTCCAGAACGTCAAACGGTCCAAGGTACCTCGGGATTATCTTCTTCAAGCACCGTACCCGCGAGACACCTTTGAACGGCTTAATCTTCAAGTACACCCAGTCGCTAATAGCGAACTCCACGTTCCTATGCTTGGAGTTATAGTACTTAGCTTGTCGGACCTGAGTGATTAGCCATCTTTCTCGAATCGTTCGAACCAATGACGTTGCATCTTCCACCTTTTGCCGCTTGTACAACTTTGACTCACCTGTTTCCAACTAAGACAACGGTGTGTGACATCTTCTACCATAAAGGGCCTCAAAGGGCGTCATTTGAATGCTCGACTGGTAGCTATTGTTGTAAGCGAATTCCACCAAGTATAGGTGATCTTCCCACTCTTCCCAAAATCCAGAACGCACATGCGAAGCATGTCTTCCATCGTCCTGTTGATCCTCTCGGTCTGACCATCCGTCTGCAGATGAAAGACTGCGCTGAAACTCAGCTTTGTTCTCAACATCTGCTACACCAACCTCCAATCATTGGATGTGAACCGCCCATCTCGGTCACTCACGAAGCTGCGGGGCACACCGTGAAGCCGCACAATGTTATCCACATATAACTTTGCCAATTTATCCACAGAATCATCCTTCCTATGTAGAATGAATTGCGACACATTCTTCAAACGATCTACGACCACCCAGATGGCGACGTTTCCCTTCTGCGACCTTGGCAACCCATGCACAAAGTCCAAGGTAATGTCGTCGAACTTCCACTATGGAATAGGCAAGGACTTCAAGAAACCTCCAGGCTTCTGGCACTCCGCCTTCACTAAGGTGCAGGTTTGACACTTCGCCACGTACAATGTCACATCCTTCTTAAGTTTTGGCCACCAGAATAATTTCTTCATATCACGGTACATCTTCTTACTCCGCGGGTGAATCGAGTACTTGGTATGATGAGCCTCGTACATCAATTCCACCCGCAATTTGCCCACATTCGGGACGCACAAACGACTATCCTTCCATAACAATCCATCCACAACCTCAAATTGGGAATTTGACTCATCCAAATCCTTAGCCATGATTTGCTTCATGTGGCCATCCAAATCCAGAGCCTGCCAAATCCGATCAGCCAGGGCACACTGAACTTATGTCCAGTTCAATAACGCTTCAACACTAGACTGCTTGTCTACGCATGAGATCTCCAACGCCTCCAACTCCCGAACCAAACGCTCGTCATGAACCGATAGCCAATTGGCTTGAGCTGGGACCCTACGACTCAATGCATCCGCAGTTGCATTACCTTCCCCAGGCACATAATGAATCTTGAATGTGTAGTCCCCCAGGAACTCCATCCATCTCCGCTGTCGCATGTTCAGATCCTTCTGATCCAACAAATATTTCAGGCACTTATGGTCGGTATAGATATCGAACTTCACCCCGTACAAGTAGTGCCTCCACAACTTCAGGGAAAATATAACGACCGCTAACTCCAAGTCATGGACAAGATAATTCCTCTCATGCACCTTCAGCTGACGCGAGCCATAGGCTATCACACTTCCATGCTGCAGTAGAACACAACCCAATCCACTGCCCGAAGCATCGCTGTAGATCTCAAAGCCTTCAGTCCCACTCGGCAAACTCAACACAGGCGCCGTGGTCAACCGACTCTTCAACTCCTCAAAAGCTCGTGCGCACTCCGACATCCAAACAAACTTCTGCTCTTTCCTCGTCAGAGTCATGAGGGGTAACGCTATCCGCGAGAAGTTCTCCACGAAGCGCCTGTAATATCCGGCAATCCCCAGAAAACTCCGGACTTCCACTACCGTGGAAAGCACAAGCCACTCTCGTATAGCAACAATCTTTGCCAGATCCACCGCAATTCCCTCTCCACTGACTATGTGACCAAGGAACGCTACTGAGGACAACCAAAACTCGCATTTGGAGAACTTGACGTACAATTGATTCCTCCTCAGCGTCTCCAACACCAAATGCAGATGCTTAAAGTGATCCTCCTCACTCCGCAAGTACACCAATATATCATCGATGAAGACAATCACAAAGTGGTCTAGGTACTTCCTAAAAGTCATGTTCATCAGATCCAGGAACACTGACGGCACATTAGTCAGCCCAAACGGCATGACCGTAAACTCATAATGCCCATATCTCATACCAAAAGCTGTCTTAGGGATATCACTTTCCCTTATCCACAGCTGATAATAACCAGACTTAAGATCCAATTTTGAGTACACCGATGACCCGACTAACTGATCAAAAAGATCATCAATCTTGGGATCAGGTACTTGTACTTTTCTGTCAACTTGTTCAGCTCTCGATAATCAATACAAAGTCGCAAACTTCCGTCCTTCTTCTTCACAAAAAGGACCGGTGTGCTCCAAGGCGACGAACTTGGACGCACGTAACCCTGTTCCAACAACTCTTGAAGTTGAACCTTCAGCTCCTCCATCTCCTTAGGTGCTAGCCGATACGGAGAGCGTGACATAGGTTTCGCACCTGGCACTAGCTCGATGGTGAAATCTATCTCCCACTGAGGTGGGGCTCCAGGGAGATCGCCAGGGAACACATTAGGGTATTCGGATACCACTGGGATGCTATCCAAAGCAGGCTTAGGCCTCGAAGCCTCCACTAGCGTAAAGAACAGCTCTACACCAGCACAAACCGCCTTAACCACCTGAAGACCAGACATCAGAGTCTTGCTCGAACCTTTCAAGCCCATAAAAGTCGTCTCACGACCTGTTCCCAACTTGACCTCCTAGCGACTGCAATCAATATAAGCTTGCTACTCCGAGAGGTTGTCCATGCCAAATATCACGTCGAACTCAACCAGCGGCAGTAACGACGCTTGCAAATCGAACTCCTGACTCACAATACGAATCTTTACGCCACAGACTCTATCCGCGCGCATCGAACACCCATTCGGCAACAACAAATCCATTTTGTCCTTTGCCATCGAAGAAGGTACTCTAATGTGTGATATGAATCCTTCAGACAAAAAGTAGTGCGAAGATCCCGTATCAAAGAGTGCTCTCGCCGGATTATCACTAATCAAAACAAAGCCTATACAAGCAGTGGTAAGGTAACACGCGCATAAAAAGTATTTAAAAATTAACTTGCTATAAATTTAAACCGTACCTGACACCACATCCGCTTGCTTGATGGTCTCCTGCTGGCCAAGATTATAAACTCTAGGTTGAGCCGGAGCATAGTGGGATGCAGTTGACTCCACTGCCTTGCCCTTCTCCTCATAGGTTGCTCCCGGTTTCCTCTCGGACTTTGGACGTCCGCTCCAGCAGTCCCGGGCAAAGTGTCCCAGCTTCCCACAATTATAACACATGCCCGAGGTTCGGCTTGTAGTTGCCCCCGAAGCACCGAAAGAAGGGGCTGTACCCGAAGTCCTAGCCTTCTTATTGAACTTTTGATATCCAGACTTCGTGTTAGTCGGTACCTTGAACTCTATCTTCTTAGCACCAGAGTCCATCTTCGCCTGCACGTTCCTCAGATCCTTTTCCAACGATCGGGCCATATTTACCAGGGTCAAGAAGCCCTGCATCATAGGCCCCGAGAGCAGTAGCCTTAGTTCATCCCTCGGACCTTCATAGAATCATTTTGTCTTACGCTCCTCATCCGCGAACGTAGAGCTGGCGTACCGACCCAACCGTGTAAATTCGTGGAGATACTCATCCACGCTACTCTCTCCTTGCGTCAACCTCGAGAATTCATTCTCCAATGCAATCCTCAAAGCCGAGGGAAGGTACCTTGCCAAGAACAGTCTCGAAAACTTTTCCATCGAGACGTCCGTAAGTTGCCTTCCCCTCAAGTGATGTAACTCCAAGCCTTCCCACCACAGCCTTGCATCTCTGTCCAAAAGGAACGTAGCTATGGTGGTCATCTGCCACTCTTCTGTTTCATTCGCTGTCAAGACTCTCTTCACTCAGGAGAGCCAATCTTCAGCTTGGGATGGGGTTCTCGTCCCCGAGAACACTGGAGGATTGAATCTCATAACATGTTTTAGCTGCCTTTCAGTTGCTCTCCTAGGCATCACAGGTTCCGCCACCACATGCTCCACCCTTCTCGGTTCCGCTGCTTGAAGCGGCACGTGCTCCACCGTAGGGGCAGGCTGCTGTATTTGCCTTGCAGGCTGCGCATTAATCATGACAAACACCGCTTCAGCCACCAATCGTATGGTTTCTGCCGAGGGAGGTGTTGCAGGCACATCATTCGGTGCGCCACTAGCCTCAGAAAGCGGATGTTCTGACGGCCCTGCACCACTCTTGGTCACCTATAGTTGTACAAAACACCGTTAAGCGACCAAACAAAATTGCAAAAAACAATTATAGGAACACGCAGGTTCCTCAAACATATGTATTTTCATTGCTAAGTGGACATTCATGAGTTCTTTCATGTTATAACGATGACGCACACACATGTGCTCACCACCCCTTAAAAGAATTCGTCCACGAATTCATTTAAGTTGACCGAAACCAGTAGTCTGATACCAAATTGTAACACCCCCTATCCGTCGCATAGCATATAGCAGTAGGTCCGGCCGGGGCCCGACGCCATATACCACAGACAGACCAGAAGGTTACGCAATGGAAACCATCCTGCCAATAAACAACGTCCTACACAGAGTACATTATAGAGGAAACAATTTAAAAGTTGCAAGAATAAGAACCCAGACAAACAGCCTGAATGTCCACTACAAAAACACAAAAGGAATGAACGTACAAATATACAAGTACATGGTCTTAAGGCCTTACAATAGTTTTCTCAAATTTAAGTGTCTTCCAAACCTCGACACGCAGGCCGATCATACATGAGGATAAAAGAAAACACTTAAAAAGTAGGCCTTCGAGTGTTGGCTCAGTAATAAGGGATTTTGCCCGCTATTTACCACTCGGCTCCGCAGCACCTGCAAGCAACAATCCACCGAGCGGTGACAAACAAAAGCAACGGTCAGCTATGCTGACCAAATTATAACGATCCCGACCCCAAACTCGGGGCGGCGATGCTCCTTCCCTGCACTTTATAAGCATTGCCATATAACAGAGAATATTACACATCATCACATGCATAGGCTCGCACAGCCACACACCCCGTGCTCTCAGGTCACATTCTCGGTGAACCCGGTCAAAGTCTGCGGTCTCACCACCGCCCCTTGGACGTCAATTTCTCGTGAGCATTTGGTCTTTCTGTGCACTGCCTAAGACCATCCATCTATGCCAACGGCAAGTCCCACGTACTTTTGGTCGCTTGAACTGAACGACATAGAGCGGGTACGGTTCCGCCTAACCCGTTGCTCACACCGCAACGTCAATTTAAGCCATATGCGCGGATCAAGCTTTCCCGAGTCCCAAATCGATCACACACTTTACATAACCCAATTATGTACAAGTTGGCTCATAGGCCACCATGTTGACAGAATCACGCATCTGCCTAGTTTTTCGGGTGCACCTCGGAGTTAGTCCCCAGGGCTCTCTGTTGCAATCTACCGCATAGAAAACCCGAAAAATAACCATCGACGCGGAGTCTTCTCCAGTCGTTCATGCAATGCAACATCACCGATCCAGACCAACTTATCCGGGAAGGCTTCACACATCATGCATATGTCTGTTTCTCGATTACGGACTCTACATGTAAAACAACGGGGACTATTCATGTCGACCCGAAGGAACACCACACACTTACCGCAATCTCGCAACAACAGGCTTCCTATGCAAAGGGAAAAGTGGACTTCACTTGTCCAAGATGAGAATCGTTACCATAGCATTCCTCTTTGGCGCCATGAAGATCTATGCGGATGAAAAGCACCGTAATGTCCTCGCCTCCGTAGATCCGAACTCGGCTTGCGATTTGGGGCTCCGAAGCTCCACCGGCGGCCGGATCTCTCTTACTTCTCCTTCCTTGCTCTACCCTCTATCTAGAACTTTAGAAAGAGAAAGCCCAAGAGAAATGAGGGTTTCTAAACCCTATTCCCGGATATAACCCAACAAGAGCAGCCCTGAGCCATTAGATCCCAAAATAAGGAAACAGATGGCCACGATTCGCACTTAAAATCCACAACCTGGGCCGAACACGGCTTGTGACACGCCCATGTCCAAGGCCGTGTGCCCCATTAGACGCCGAAACTATCGCATCCCGAAAAGAACACGGGCTCTCGACACGCCCGTGTTAGGCGTGACACGCCCGTGTACCTGGGCGTGTTCCTCCATAGACACAGGCCCAACACCAACCTGAGAAGAACACAGGTACTCGACACGCCCGTGTCGAATTTGACACGCCCATGTCAGGTTGAACACGCCTGGGCTCCAGGACGTGTTTCACCCCCGACATAACTCGGCCAACTACCCGAGTAGTACACGACCTGGGACACGCCCGTATCTCAGGCCGTGTTCGATATCTCGAGTACCTTTTGTCGAACACTCGAGATGATCGTCGAACCCGAGCACGACACGACCCTAGACACGCCCGTGTCTCAGGCCGTGTTCGCTATCTCGAGTGTATTTCGTCAACCACTCGAGTAGCTCGTCGAAACCGAACACGACACGTCCCTGGGACACGCCCATGTCCCAGGCCGTATGACATCTACCAAGTCCCAGAATTGGCTGCAAGCACCACCCGTTGCTCTTTTGAGTTTCGGGGTGTTACATATCAGGCCTGCTCTAAAGAATCTCTTTACTCTGCTGCAAAGAGAATTTTAAGGTATATTAAGGACACAACAGATCTTGGCCTATGGTACCATAGGAATAGAGATTTTGATCTAACAAGATTTTCAGATGCAGCTTTTGCAGGCTGTAAGGAAGACAGGAAAATTACTACTGGTACATGTCAATTTGTAGGTGGAAGACTGGTGTCATGGAGCAGCAAGAAGAAGATCAGTGTGGCTATCTCAATTGTTGGGTACATTGGTCACAATGTACTTGATTTGAAGAAGTCCTTTCAGCTCAATGATATACAAATAGTTGTATTTGATGAATGTTAAGTTCTTATGTGCAGGTAAATAAAGCTAAGTACAAACGTGTCGAGACATTAGGCAAGTGTCGACACTTTTGTCAAAGATGTGTTGAGATGAGAAATAGCTAAGTCGATACTCAGGACTAGTGTCGACACACTTAAACAAGAAGTGCTGAGTCAAGGAGAAAGTTGTGTCGACACCCAGGACTTGGGTCGACACTATGATACAAGAAAGCAAATGTGTCGACACTTAGGACTAGTGTCGACACATGCTACACAAGTTATGTCAAGACAAAGAACATTTGTGTCGACACTAAGGACAAGTGTCGACACACTCTATACAAGCAATGTCGAGACTGAAGATAGTTGTGTCGACACTCAGGACTAGTGTCGACACAATTCACAAGCTGAGTCAAGACTGGAAGCAAGCAGTGTCGGCAGCAAAGACTTGGGTCGACACCATCAGTCAGCTGTGTCGACACTCAGGGCTAGTATCGACACATTCTACATCAGCTATATCGAGATAAGGTGAAGGCTGTGTTGACACATTCAGAAGTATGTCGACACCACTATAAGAGTAGTGTCGACACCCAGGACTGGTGTCGACACATCCAACAGACAAGTTTCAACACTTCAAGCAGAATTGTTTTTTAAGTGCAGAATTCAAGTTAGAGGTTCTGACAACTGTAGAGCTGTCAAATGTCAGTTATTAATCAGATCAGCCGGTTACCTTTGACAGAGCCTATATAAAGAGATCAACTCTACAAAAATAGATAGTGAAAGAAAATAAGAGAGAAAAATTTGAAGAAGTAATTTGGAGTTGCAGCACATAGAAGGAAAAGAAGATTAAGGAGCGCATCAATTCAATATCTCTTTCCTGATCAAAGAAGAAATCTGCTAGAATTCAGAAGGGGAGAGAAGGCAGATCAGGAATCTACTTCAACATTCTTTTGCCTAGATCTACCCTAATTTTAACTTCAAGAAGCTTTAAAAATCTAAGAAGGATTGGATCAAATCCATTACAACAAGGATCAAGGGAAGCTGACACATCAAGATTAGATCAAGAAGAAGTCACATGTTTCTCTCTTGTTGGGTGACTTATTTTGAATTAATTTCCTTTTCACCATTATTAATCTTGTAACATCTACTTGTAGATCTGAGTGTAGGGGAATCAATTTCTCTGAGTTGTAAGTCTGTGTTATAAAGGTTGAGGTAGGGCAGGAATTGTCTGAGGTAGGAGAAGTGGGTATTTCTTTGAGTTATAGGAACTGTATGTTCTGAGGTGTAGGACAGGATTTACTTGAGGAGTAGGAGTGTGGATACATTCTGAGGTAGAGTTCTTGTAAAAAAACTCGAGGTTTAGGATCTTGGTGATTTGAGTTTTAAGACTTGTACAATCAGTGTTGTAGGATCCAGTTAGGCTCTGAGCTGTAAGATCTGAGGATCTGAGTAAAGGAATAAGAAGGAGTTTGGCCGAATCTAGTTCATTACTAGATAGGCGAAGGGGGAAAGTGGATGTACCCATAAATTGGGGAATCACTATAAATCTATGTGTACTGTGATGTATTTGATGTCCTGTGATGGTTGTAATTGTTGAATAGTTTTCTTGTTTTATCTTATTGGGGTAGTAAATTCAGAAAAGTAATTCTCAAAATCCAAAAATAGCCAAGAATTAAATTGGACCTATTCACCCCCCCCCACTCTAGGTCACTCTTAATCCTAAAATAAACATTTATAATTGGTATCAGAGGGAGGTTCACTGAATAGACATAAAAACTTAATGAGAATCCAAAGGATTGCAGAGAAAGATAAATCATGGCTTAGAGGGAAAATAATTCCATCAAGCTCCCAGTCTGCTCCAAAGAAAATTTTGGAATTTGAAAGGAGAGAGTCAGATTATTCATGGAGGCAGTAGATCCAAGAATATACATCACAGTGATTGAAGGATCTTTCATTCCCATGAAAGTGTCAGTTCTTGATGCAAACATCAAGACATCAAAAACCTACATAGAGATGGATAAAGATGAAATCATTTTGGCCTCTAATGACAAGAGGGCTCAGAATATTATAGTCAGTACAATAGATGATTTCACTTTTCAAAACCTGATTCATTATAAAAAATCTAAAGAAATGTGGGAGTCATTGATTGTCTATATGGGAGGAACTGATAAGGTCAGAGATGATAGAAATTCTCTGCTAAACCAATAGTATGAAGCCTTTAGACAGGATGAGAAATACTCAGTGGCTGAATGTTTTGAAAAGTTCTTCAAAATTGTAAACAACCTGAGGACTTATGGCAGGAGATTTACCAACTATGAACTTAATGACAAGTTTTTGAGGTCCCTGAATAAGGAATGAGACATTAAGATCTGTGCAATAAGAGAAATGAGTAATTTAGCCAACATAGACCCCCAGACTCTATTTGGCAAGTTGTTGTCCCATGAGTTACATCTCAATCTCAAGAAGTCTGAAGAAGATTCAACTAGAGCACACAACAGAGAAAATTCCTTGGCACTAAAGGCTGAGACTTCCAGGAAGGTCAGAGAAAAGTCAACACTCTTAGAGAGATAAGAGACAGTCTCTGAGTGTACAAAATCATCATCATCAGGAGGAGATCTGACTGAGGAGAAACTGTCTCTCTTCTCTAGACAGTTCAAGAAGATGTTGAGGAGAAGAAGGCAGGGCAGCTGGAAGGGTCCAGCTGGAGACTCTTCTCTCAAGAAGACCAATCATCCAGAGAAACCCATGAAGAAGAAATCTGGGGACCGGTATGGTTCTTCACAGAACAAAAATATTAAGACTAATATTGTGTGTTATTGTTGCAACAGACAAGGGCATGTCATAGCTAATTGCCCAACAAAAAGAAAGAAGAAAAGTCAAAGAAATGGAAGACTGGACAACACAAGATGGCTGACAAAAGCCTATTGGCAAAGAAACAGTCTACACTGTCTGATAGTGAGTCTGATGCATCAGAATCAGAAAAGGAGGAGGCTCTCATGGGCCTGATGGTTATTGAGGAGACCCAATTAGGAGGAGATCAGGACTGTTCAAGTCATGCTAAGGTAAAACCAATTTCTTCTAATCTTGACTCAGATTCTTTTTTTTGCATCATAAAATGAATCATGTTCACACTGCTCTAATTATAGAGAATATGATTCAGATACTGAAGCTGATTTCAACACCCTTATAAATAGATATGTGAAGTTATTAAAGGCCTTGATTGCAAGCAAAGAGCTTGCTAAGGATCAGGCCAGAGAATTAGAATCTCTGAGGGGAGTATTTTTTCAGTTGGAAAGGGACAACATAAAGTTGGACCTACAAAAACTAAAGCTTATAGATCTAACTAACAAGATAGATAGTTAGACAGAAGTAATAGTAAAACAGTTCAAGACTGTCAAGGACCTGGAAGAAAAGCTTACCCAGGAAAGACAGCTCCTGACTCAGTTCTCACAACCCAAGTCAGTGGTACCTATCATAAATACCTTTTCTGCACCATTTAGAAGTGGTGTAGGGTATGTAAAAATTAAAAATGTTATTAAGAAGTCTAAACCTAAGGGTAAAGCCCCAATGGGTCCAGTTAAGCTACCTCCTAATCATTTGACTTCTAACATATGCAATGGATCATGTGTTCCCTAGACACATGAGTTCTGAGTGCACTACCAGCAATGTCAATAAAGAGCCTTGCTGGGAGGCACATACATCTAATGTCAATAAAGGGCAAAAACCACCACAAAGGTTGATCAATCCAAGAAGTCAAGAAATTCTTGGAGCTGGTCCCAGTGCACCACATCAAAACCTGAAAGGTAAGGGTGTAAATTTTGCACCACTACCTTGGAAACTGGATGTCAACTCTAAGTTGCACAAAAGAACAACTTCAAATGTACAACCAAAGAAAAGAAACAACCGATTTGAGTGTTGGTGCTATGGGAAGGTTGGACATTTTTCCCTAGATTGTTACTATAATCCAACAACACCTTCATATAAGACTCAACCAGTTTTGTTTAGAAAGCCTGATGTGTTTCACACATCAAAGCCTAATAGGAACTAAGGCCCCAAAACTATTTGGGTGCCTAAGGTGAATTAATTCTGTGTTTGCAGGTAGAATCAAATACCACAGGAAGGCCAATATGGAACTTGGATAGTGGCTGTTCCAGGCACATGACTAGAACAAGGAGTTTACTAAGGGATTATACTCCAGTTAGGAATGGACCAAAAGTCATCTTTGGGATATGGTAACATTTCTAATGGCCTAGTTACCATCACAAAAGTGGGTTATGTGGAAGGATTGAATCACAATATGATAAGCATAAGTCAGCTTTGTGATATAGGTTATGAAATTATTTTCCACAATAACAAGCATCTGATAATGAATCTAAGTGATCAAGAGATCATCTTGTCAGGCACTAGGAGTGAGAACATTTATTTTCTAAATTTCTTAAGTGTAAATGAGAAATCACATGTATGCCTAGTAGCTAGTGAGAAAGACCCTTTGTGTGCGTAATGGCATAAGAGGCTGGCTCAGTTAAACTATAAAGCTATGAGCAAACTATTCTCTACGGACTTAGTTAGAAACAGCCCATAGCTCAAATGCTTTAAAGAAGGCTTATGTCCAGCATGTCAAAAATACAAACAGACAAAAGTCTTCTTTAAAAGCATTCAGTCCAAAGACACTGAGAGGTGTCTGTACTTACTTCATATGGATCTATTTGGACCTAGCAACTTCTTAGTTTGGGTACGAAGTCCTATACCTATGTGATTATGGATGATCACTCTAGGTTTGCTTGGATATTCTTCCTAAGGAGAAAGTCTGAAACACTAGACATCCTTGTTGATTTTGTCAAACAAGTTCAGAATGAGATAAGATGTTCTGTGGTCAAGCTTAGAAGTGACCATGGTACAGAATTTCTATCTAAAAAGATGACAAATTTTTGTAAGGAACTAGGGATATTTCAGGAGTTCTCCTCTCCAAGAATACCACAGTAAAATGGAGTTGCTGAGAGGAAAAATAGAACTCTCATTGAGGCAGCTAGAACAATGCTGGGTGATACATCTCTTCTAAAAAATTTCTGGGCTGAGGCTGTAAACACATCATGCTATGTTCAGAATAGAGTATTGATTAGCAAGAATTATAGCAAGACTCCATATGAACTAGTGCAAGGCAGAATACCAAATCTATCATACTTCAAATTTTTTGGTAGTAAGTGCTATGTATTGGACAATGAGAAAACTTATTTAACTAAGTTCTCAGAGAAATCCTATGAAGGAATCTTTGTAGGGTGTAGTGTACATATCAAAGCATACAAGATCTACAACTTGAAATATCTAGTTGTAGAAGAATCAATTAATGTAGTTTTTGATGAAACTTCTGTTCTATATAATAAGATTTCTAATAACTCTATTGCAGGTAATGTATACTCTAGGATGGAGAAAATAAATACATGTGATTCAACTGATCTAGAGATACACACTGTAGACAATGTATAAATTACTATAGAAGATACAGTAACTGCCCAGGGGGAGGACGAGAATCATCCTAATTCTCCTGTAGAACTAGGTGATGGTAGGCACCTGCCAGTAGCAATTAGACACCTTAGAGATCACCCTATTGATCAAATAATATGTGATATTAGGCTAGGAGTGACTACTAGGAGTAGACATCATAATGAGGTACTACACTCTAGCTTTCTCTCTCAGGTAAAACCTAAAAAGTTTGAAGAAGCTAATTCAGACACCAACTGGATTATTGTTATGCAAGAAGAGCTCAATCAATTTGAGAGATATAAAGTCTGGTGTCTAGTTCCTAGACCTAGTTATCACAATGTCATAAACACTAAGTGGATTTATAGGAATAAGCTAGATGAGTATGGGGTTATAGTTAAGAACAAAGCTACATTAGTGGCTAAAGGATATAGACAAGAGGAAGGGATAGACTTTGACCAAACCTTTGCTCATGTAGCTAGATTAGAGGCCATAAGATTGTTTGTAGATCATGCAGCATACAAAGGATACAAGGTTACTATATGGATGTAAAGTTAGTATTCCTCAATGGTACACTGAAGGAGGAAGTCTATGTAGAGCAGTCACCAAGTTTTGTTAACCCTAAACACAACTCCTATGTCTTCAGATTGCACAAAACTTTATATGGGTTAAAATAGGCACCTAGAGCCTGGTATGAGGCCCTGTCTACCATTCTTATTGAGAATAAGTTCTCTAGAGGAAAGATATACAAGACACTATTCCTTAGGGACATCAAAGAATCTAACATCCTAGTCCAGATATATGTAGATGACATAATTTTGGGTCTACTAATGAGAAGCTGTGTAGAAAATTTACCAAGCTTACACAAGGCAAGTTTGAAATGAGCAGCATGGGTGACCTAAAGTTCTTCTTGAGATTTCAAGTTAGGCAATCTGAGGATGGTATATCCATCTCTTAGTCTAAGTTCACTAGGGAGTTGATTAAGAGGTATGGTATGGAGAATTCTTCTACCATGAGATCTCCAATGGGTTCTTCTCTGTCACTACACAAGGATGAATCTAGGAAACCAGTTGATGAAACCTTGCATAGATGCATCATTGGATCACTCCTGTACTTGACTGCTAGTAGGCCAGATATCATGTTCTCAACTTGTGTCTGTGCAAGGTACCAAGCATGCCCCAAAGAGTCTCATTACACTGCTGTAAAGAGAATACTGAGATATCTTAAGGGCACACCCAATCTTGGGCTTTGGTATCCTAGGGATATTGATTTTGAACTCACATGGTACACAGATGCAGATTTTGCAGGGTGTATAGAAGACAGAAAGAGTACTTCTAGAACTTGCTAGTTTCTAGGGAAAAGACTCATAAGTTGGAGCAGCAAGAAGCAAGCAAGTGTTGCAATTTCTATAGCAGAATATGAGTACATATCTGTTGGAAACTGTTGTGCACATTTGTTGTGGATTCAACATCAACTACTAGACTACAATGTACAACTAAATAAATCTGTTATGTTTTGTGATTCTACTAGTGCAATATCTATTGCTAATAATCCTGTTTCACACAGTAGAACTAAACATATAGAAATTAGATATCATTTTCTCAGAGAAAATGTTGAAAAAAAATTAGCTTACAATATACTCCAACAGAAAGACCAGTTGCTGACATTTTTACAAAACTCCTAGATGAAAGCAAGTTCAATTACTTTAAATTTGAACTAAGAATGTTGAACATTGAGTAAACATTTTCCATTAATAATAATAAAAATTTGTACAACTTATAAAACATGACAAACCAGGTCAACAAATATAAATAACCATGAAATACTTGATATAAGTCAAGAAATTATATTTAGAACACAAATTTTGTCTAAGTCAAAGCATTGTGTCGATACACCACAGTGTGTGTCGACACTATAGGAAATATTGTGTCGAGACACTAGAATGTGTGTCGATACAATAGGTAGTCATGTGTTGAGACACAAGACAGTGTGTTGACACTGATTAGATGCAGTGTGTCGAGACATTAAAATTTAGTGTCGAGACATAAGGGTGTCGAGACCCTGAGGTCTGTGTTGAGAGACATAAACTTTGTGTCGACTTAAGTCAACACATCTCGACAGAGTAGGTTTTCTATGTCGACACTAGACATTTTTGGCATATTTAGAAAATTTCTAAATGCATCGCGACTTCTCGCCTTCAGCAAACAGTACTATAAATAGGAGGTGTGAGGAGTTGTCGACTACGCTTACCAGAAAACTTGAGAGATTGTTCACTGAGTGTCGAGACCTAGAAATCCTTAGTCGACATCTCCAAATTTCAAGCTCTCTCAACTCAAATGGCACCCAAGATGGACGACAACATCAACGAGGGTTACGAACTAGTGCGAAATGCATTCATATCTGCACCAGAAGCAATAAAGAATGTGATAGAACTTGTCAATGAAGTAGGTCTTGAGAATCTGCTTTCTGAACCAACCAGGATATGAAAGAGAGAAGTATCTGAGCTCTATTCTAATACATCACTAAACCTTAAGATAACCAAGATAAAATCCAGTATAAATGAAGCAAGAGTAAAGGTCACTATCAAAAGGCTGGCTAAAGTCTTTCAGATTCCTAGAACTGCATAAAAAGATGAACTGGATTCCAACAAGACTGCAGATGCCTTCGAATGGTGTGGACTGACTCCAACCACTAGGTTTCGTAGTTCACTAAATAGGAAGGGAATGAATCCCCATGACAAATTTCTGTCAAAAGTAGTAGGAAAGGTCCTCCTCTGCAAGGCTGGAGCACATGATAGGATTTTAACTTTCATGTTTAACCTGATGACAAGGATTATTTTCAGGATCAAGACTGATTGGAATAGGGTAATGTTTGACATGATTGTAGAAGGGATTCAGAAGCCCAATACGGGCAGAATTGTTAGTCTGTATCTAGTGAATAGAATTCCAGATAATATTAACCAGGAAAGTTGGAACAAAGATCAACCATATGAGGAGAATGTACCTAAGGATTATATTAAGATGAGACAGAGTTTTGTCTAAGGAGACTCCAGAACCCAAAAAGGCAAAGGAGGTAAAAGGTAAGAAATCAGTGGTAGAGGAAGTTAAGTCCTCAAGTGATTCTGAGGAATAAGTAGAGTTTAGTTAAGATAAGGATGCTGAGGAAGAACAAAGAAGATCTCCTAGACTCTCATCTAGAACAAGTGATAAGGTGCAGGAGGAGAAATTTCCAGAAAAAGAACCAATTGAGGGGTAGAACCTCACAGATTTGCCAATGGATACAGCTACTACTATAATATGGATGTTGTACAGGAACTGGAACAATCAAAGGTTCTTGAACAGGAAATGTCTGAGAGAGAGATGGAGGATGAAATTCCAAAAGAGACTGAAGAAGAAATACTTCTGTTTAAAGAAACTAACATACATGGGGAGATAAATGAAATTCACCAGATTGAAGTTCCTGATGCTGAAATTCAGCATGCAGATGTTAACCTGGAAAGTATCAACATTAATGAGAAAGGTACAAGTGTTGAGGGGGAGTTGGACCTAGATTCTGACAAAACCAGGGAAACACCAACAGTTGACGAGATAAAATTCATCTGAATATGAAGAAGAAGAAGAATCTCAGCTAAAGAAAAGAAAGTTATTTGAAATGAAAAAGAGAAGTATAAGTTATAAAAGATTTATTCAGTCTGAACCAACCTCAGCTCCTCTAGTGGACACAAGCTCACTGCTTGTGCAACTACAACTTATGCTTGATCAAAAAAGAACTCACCTTGAGAAATATGTAGATGAAAGCAATAAAGAATTGCAATTTCAACTGGCTCAGGAGATAAAGTCCATAAGATTTTAAGTAAATCTCCTGAAAACAGACATGACTAATTTCTTTGAGAAAGGAGCTAATGTTGTAGTTTATATTGCTAAACAACATTCGGAAGCAAAGACAACTGCAGATGAAATAGTTGTCAAACAAGGCTATGTTCTTGAAAATTAAAGAATTTTGGATGAAAACATGACTACTTTGCATACAGAAAAAATGGTTAAGCTGACTGAGCAGACTACTGAGTTATAAAACATCATAGTTGATGCTACAAAGGCCATGGAAACTCAGCTGGCAAACCATTCAGCCTCCTTGCTTAAAGATATAAAGGCTTCTTATAAGAGTTTGGACAACAATTTACTGAGAGTGAAGAACACTATAACTTCAGGTATCAATTACTTAGATGAACAAGTAAGGTTTCACAAGAATGATCTGAGAGATCCCGTTGAAAGAGAAGTCATAAAGGGGGAGAGGGTAATGATCAGGGCTAGTTCTGAACATGCTACCTAGATATCCAAAAATATCAGGGACACTTTATGTTATCCTCCCCTACGGTATGATGGAGATCAAACTGCTGAGTCTGGTTGTCAACCAGCTCAACTTGAAGCACCTCATGCAACTGGAACTCATGCTGCTAAGCAAACTATGTACAATCCTGCAATACAAGTACCATTTGAGTCTATCCAAGCTGCTGTCCAACACATGTACAATCTGGCACCATCAGTTCAAAATGTTATATGTGAAGTGGTGGAGATGTCTGAATCCGTTTTGGTTAAAGAGAAAGAAGCTCATCTATCTAAGAAAAGATTTAGAGAACAAGCTGAAGCCAGACCTGATTTTGAGCAGTGGAGTCCAACCTCCAGATCAATAATCCTCACTACATGGAAGACAATCAATGCAAATGTGGCAGATAGAGGTAAATGGTATTCAGAACAGGAATGAGCCAAACATTTGAAGCAATGTGAGGTCATCTAGAAGTTCAGACATGATCTAAAGAAAGGAAAGATTCCTTTTAATTCAGTTGAGCCTATCAAATATTTTCCAAAGCCTTACCATTAGTTTGAAAGACAAAGGCTGAAAGAGGAAGGAATTGCAAAAGCTAAGAATGACAAAGGAAAGAAAGTTGTTGATGACAAGGTGCCCGAGGTGAAAGCAAAGATACAATCTGGAAAGGGCATAATCATTAGAGAACCAGAGTTGTCATAGGATGTTCTTAATGTTTAATCTCATGTTTAATTTATTCTATAAATTTTGAATAACCAAAGTTTATAGATGTAAACCTGTTGACAAACAATTAGTGAAAGTTTTGGTTTGCATAACATTTCTTATGCTATTAATTAAGATTACAATAATTTTCTTTACTTTCTGTTCAGCATTATTATTGTTAATGTCTAATGAAATATGTGTTTTTATCTATGTTATTTCACATATTGTATATCACTGTAATCTTAATGTCTTAATCATAATATTTTTGGTATCATGTTGTATATCATTGAATTCGGGTTATGACTTCTCCAAATAGGGGGAGATTGTTGGGTACATTGGTCACAATGTACTTAATTTGAAGAGGTCCTTTCAGCACACTAATATACACATAATTGTATTTGATAAATGTTAAGTTCTTGTGTGCAGGAAAATAAAACTAAGTACTAAAGTGTCGAGACACTAGGCAAGTGTTGACACTTTTATCAAAGATGTGCTGAGATAAGAAATAGGTGTGTCGACACTCAGGACTAGTGTCAACACACTTAAACAAGAAGTGTTGAGTCAAGAAGAAAGTTGTGTCGACACCCAGGACTTGGGTCGACACTATGATATAAGAAAGCAACTGTGTCGACACACGCTACACAAGTTGTGTCGAGACAAAGAACAACTGTGTCGACATTAAGGACAAGTATCGACACACTCTATACAAGCAATATCGAAACTGAAGACAACTGTGTTGAGACTCAGGACTAGTGTAAACACAATTCACAAGCTGAGTCAAGACGGAAGCAAGCAGTGTTGACACCCAGGACTTGGGTCGACACCATCAGTCAGTTGTGTCGACACTGAGGACTAGTGTCAACACATTCTACATCAGTTGTGTCGAGATAAGGCGAAGGCTGTGTTGACATATTTAGAAGTATGCCGACACCAGTACAAGAGTAGTGTTGACACCCAGGACTGGTGTCGACACATCCAACAGTCAAGTTTCAACACTTCAAGAAGAATTGTTTCCAAAGTGAAGAAATCAATCCAGAGGTTCTGACAACTGTCAAAGCTGTCAGATGTCAGTTATTAACTGGATAAGCCAATTACCTTTGACAGAGCCTATATAAAGGAATCAACTCTATAGAAACAGATAGTGAAAGAAAATAAGAGAGAAAAAAATTGGAGAAGTAATTTGGAGTTGCAGCACATAGAAGAAAAAGAAGATCAAGCAGCGCATCAAATTAATATATCTTCCCCTATCTAAGAAGAAATCTGCTAGAATTCAGAAGGTGGAAAGAAGCCAGATCAAGAATCTTCTTCAACATTCTCCAGCCTATATCTACCCTAATTTCAACTTCAAGAAGTTTTGAAAAGCTAAGAAGGGTTGTATCAAATCCATTATAATAAGGATCAAGGGAAGTTCACACATCAAGATCAGATCAATAAGTAGTCACCCGTTTCTCTTTTCTGGGTGACTAATTATGAATTAATTTCCTTTTCACCATTATTAATCTTGTAAGATCTACTTGTAGATCTGAGTGTAGGGGAATCAATTTCTCTGAGTTGTAAGTCTATGTTATAAAGGCTGGGGTTTGGTATAAATTGCTTGAGGTAGGAGAAGTGAGTTTTTCTCTAAGTTGTAGAAACTGTATGTTCTGAGGTATAGGGTAGGATTTGCTTGAGGAGTAGGAGTGTGGATACATTCTGAGGTAGAGTTCTTCAAAAGAACTTGAGGTGTAGGATCTTGGTGATCTGAGTGGTAAGACTGGTATAGTCTTTGTTATAGGAGCCAGCTGGGCTCTGAGCTGTAAGATCTGAGGATCCGAGTAAAGGAAGAAGGAGTTTGGTTGAATCTAGTTCATTGCTAGATAGGCAAAGGGGGACAGTGGATGTACCCATAAATTGGGGAACCACTATAAATCTATGTGTATTGTGTTGTGTTTAATGTGCTGTGATGGTTGTAATTACTGAATAGTTTTCTTGTTTTATCTTACTAGGGTAGTAAATTCAGAAAAGTAATTCTCAGAATCCAAAAATAGCCAAGAATTAAATTGGACCTATTCACCCCCCCCCCCCCCCCTCTAGGTCACTCTCAATCCTAAAACAAACATTTATATCAATTGCAGTATCAGAGTACATTTCAACAGGCAGTTGTTGTGCTCAATTGTTATGGATTCAGCATCAGCTTGAAGATTGCAACATTAAGATAAGTAGAACTCTTCTTTATTGTGATTCTATTATTGTCATTTCTATTGCTAGGAATCCTGTCTCACACAGCAGGACAACGCACATAGGAATTAAGTATTATTTTATTAGGGAGCATGTAGAGAAAGAAGACATTAGCTTAGAGTTTGTCTCCACTGAAAATCAAGTGACTGATATATTCACTAAACTACTAGATGAAGCCAAGTTCAACACCTTCAAGATTGAATTGGGTATGTTGAACTTAGAATAGCTTCAGATACTCCCTAAGGTATTTTTTGGTACAGGCTTGTTCTTCTTGCAAGTGATGCAGATCTAGTGGAAATCAACAACAAGATGAGAGCAGATGCTCCTACTAAGGGGGAGCAAGTCCAACAGCTGCAGGACTAAAGTCAGCCTTGTATAAAGAGCAAGTTGGCAGTTGCACTACTAAATTCATCTACATCAGCTAGGGGGGGAGAATATAAGGGGAGATAAAGAGCTGATGTACCTACCTTACTATCTGAAGAAGTCAAAAGGGGGAGAGAAGAGATTGATCAAGTAGTATCCAAGGGGGAGAGACAAGCTCAAGAGAGGATCATGCCCTAAAACAAGAAAGGATGAAGCTGAGAGGTAAACCTCTAAGGTAACAAACACCCTAAAGCAATATAGAGGGAGTAGGTAAAACTTCATCTAGGTAAAAATTCATCTCATTAAATAGTTTAATAAATTTTTACTGTCCATGTGATTGTGTATTTCATTGACTAAGGAAACTGATCAAAGATTTTAACATCTTAAAATAGAGAGAGATTGTTGGATCCATTGGTCCCAATGGCCCTGATTTAATGTTGTCAAATAGGTCAATGAGATACACACAACTGTATTTGATGTGTGTGTAAGTTCATGTGTGCAGGATAGTCCTAATGACAAAGATTAGGCAGGTGGACTCAAAGAAGTGGCTGGAAGGGCATAAGATTTGTCTAAGTTCATAGACGTTGAGTGAAGTTTATTCACTCAATGCCAAGTAAGTAAAATCGTTGAGTATAGTCATCCAAATAATTGGCAAGCTGAAAATATGGCTGCAGGCGTTGAGTGAAGTCCACTTACTCAACACCATAACATCAAATTCGTTGAGTTCTGCCCAGTCAGTCAAAGCCACAGAAATTCTGTGTAGAATTTTGACTAAGTCCAGTGACGTTGAGTGATGCTTACTCACTCAACGCCATGAGATAGAAAATCTGTCTAAGTAGTTAGGCGTTGAGTGATGCTTACTCACTCAACGCCATTAGACCGAAAATTTATCTAAGTAGTTAGGCGTTGAGTGATGCGTACTCAGTCAATATCATGGGGCTATAGCGTTGACTGAATCCTAGTCAGTCAGAGCCAGTGTTCTTCTTGACATAGAAATTTGGCTAAGTCCAAATACGTTGATTGCCTTTACTTTCGTCTAGCTGAGCTCTGAGTTCGTCGAACTGAGCTCTGAGTTCGTCGAACTGAGCTTTCAATTTTTGTCGAACTGAGCTTTTACTTTTCGTCGAACTGAGCTTTCACTTTTTGTCGAATTGATCTTTCACTTTTCGTTGAACTGAGTTCTGAGTTCGTCGAACTGAGCTTTCACTTTTCGTAGAGCTGAGCTCTATGTTCATCGAACTAAGGCAGAAAATGTTTCTAAGTCTTTTGGCACTGAGTGATGGTTATTCACTCAATGCCTTTGCTACTGATGCTTGATTTAGTCTAAGTCCAGAGATATGGTGACGTCAGTAAAGTCAAAAAAGTCAAAGTAGGTTTAAGTGTCGCGGGAATGCTGCTAGAGGCGTTGGAGGCCAGATGTCATGATTTTTTGCACTAGAAAAGAGATTTCTTGTTGGGACCCACACAAAGCAAAGAGCCGTTGAATTAGCCATCAATGGAAAGTAGGTGGCTGCATGACAAAATCACAACCACCAATTCTGGTGGGGCCCACTGCTCAATGAGACGTTGGTCGGCACATGATAAAAGGAGCAGGATCAGATCGAGAAATGAAGAACATCAATAACAATCAACACTATGAAGAGACGTAATCAGGGTTCTCTGGATTCACAATCTTGCGCCTAGATGACGTCTTCTTCATCGTTTTTTTTTTGGCGAGGTAGAAGAAGAAGTTCAGTTCAGAGAACCTGAACGCGAAAATACTTAGCTGCTGCAATACTCATCTGCGACAGAAAGATTAGGATTGCTTCCTGAGAAAGAAGAAGAGGAATTTTCTGCAAGTTGCTTCCAGAACAAGTCGTGCTTAAATTGAAGATTTCTTTTCAACTTGTTGCCGTGAAGAAGAAGATAGGGCTGATATCTGCTCAGTCCAGGAAGATAGACACAGAGAACTTTCTCTGGTGTCTGAGGATTTCATCTCTTTGACATTCTCTATAAGATCTAATTTGTGATCTGAGGGTAGGATTCTTTATGGAATATGAGTGTAGGTGAAAGAATTGGTTTCAAGATACCTTAAACACCTAGAGGGGGTGGGGGTGATTAGGTTCAATTCTCTTTTACTTAGGCAAATAAAATTATATCACTGTTAAATCACTTATGTAATATTTATCACAGCACAGTTCACAACACAGATTTAAACAAAATAGCAACACAGAAGACGCACAGATTTATAGTGGTTCCCCAAGTGATGGGTACATCCACTTCCCCCTTCGTCTATCTAGCAGTGTATTAGATTCGGCCTAACTTCCTTATTTCTTCTCAGATCCTCAGATCTTGCAACTTAGAACCCAGAATGGTTCCTACAACTCATACTTCAGCAAGTCCTACAGCTCAGATCCTCCCAGAGAATCCTACCTCAGAGTGAGTCTACACTCCTACAACTCAGGCAATCAAGCCCTACCTCAGCCTCTTTAACAGGCCTATAACTCAGAGAAATTAATCTCCTACCTCAGGCACTCAGCCCTACCTCAGCCTCTTCAACAGGCCTACAACTCAGAGAAATTAATCCTCTACCTCAGGCACTCAGCCCTACCTCAGCCTTTATAGATTTAGGCTTACAACTCAGAGAGATAACCCTCCTACACTCAGATCTATAAAAGATCCTACAGTGAAATTGATTAACAAACAAATAGAACCTTCACCCTGGTAGAGAGAGAAAGGGTTGAAGGTTTCATGATTAGTTCTTGATAGATCTGACTTCTTTAGATCCAACCTGTCTTAGCTTCTTCAAAGCTTCTTGAATTTGAACAAAGTAAGGTTGATCTTCTTGGAGATGATCTTCAATCAGCTTCCTTCTTCTATTCAGATGTGGCTCTGAATTGTTCTTGCAGACTTGTTCTGGATCTGCCCTTAGAGACTTGTTGATTTCTGGATGAAGGCTTCTCTTCTTCCTCTTAGTTATTGTTTGTCTCTTCTTCTTCACCCCTGTTTGTTGATAGAATAGGTCCTTATATAGACCCCATCTGAGGTTACCGGCTGATCTGGTTCCTAACGGCCTTCTGACAGCTCTGACAGATGTAACAACATTGTTAGTTATGATAGCTGTCAAGTCTTCAGTCGTGATATCTGAAACTTCATTGAACTTTAACTCAGCAGCAAAGTGTCGAGACAATACTTCAAATGTGTCGACATAAATGGATTATGTGTCGACACAATCCTTGGTGATGTCGACACAACTCACATAATGTCGACACATCTCTTCTTTTTCTTCTTGACACAGCTTTTGTGGAATGTCGAGACTAGAAGCTGTTGTGTCGATACAAGTTCTATGTGTCGACACAATTATTGTCGATAGAATTCTGGAATGTGTCGACACAAGTCCTGTGTGTCGACACAGTTGTTGTCGACAGATTTTCTGTGTGTCGACACAAATCCTATGTGTCGACACAATCTGGCTCCTAGTGTCGACACAGCCTTTCCCAAGTGTCGACACAATTCTTCTCAGGTGTCGACACTTGTACTTAAAAACTTTTTCTGTATTTGCTTAACCTGCACATTGAAACTTAACACACCATCAAATACACCTTGATGAATATCATTGAGTTAGGTGAGACTTCTCCAAATCTGGTACACATTTTCCAATGTACCCAACAATCTTCCCCTATTTGGAGAAGTCATAACCCTTAGTCAATGATATACATCACTTTATAATAAAACACAGAATATGATGTATAAAAGATTATTTAGTTAGGGTTACATATAGACAAAACTAGCATATTCTATCATCATAAAACATAATAAAATATAGTTAACATGAATCAATGTTTTGTCGAAGTACAAGAAGTTTTTGAACAACAGATTACATAGATTTTAAAACATAAGATTACATAGTTCTAAAATCTAGTCAATCTATTCTAGGACTAATTAGACTCCTTGATGACAATGTCTTTGCCATACTGAATCCTTGCTTGTACATTGGCTTCAGTGTCTTCAGCTGGCTTCTTACCTTTAAGATCCTTTTTCTTGAGTTCTTCAGCCTTAACCTTTTGCCTTTCAAAATAGTGATAAGGCTTTGAAAAGTACTTGCTAGGCTCCACAAAAGTAGCAGGTATCTTCCCAGCTTTGAGATCTCTTCTAAATTGATGTATGGAATCTTGCCGTTTCTGATACTTGCTCCATTCTTGTTCAGAGTACCACTTTCCCCTATCATGCATGTTGTCTTTAACTGCTTGCCAGGCAGTGAGAATAATATTTTTGGAGGTGGGGCTCCATCTTTCAAAATCAGGCTTTAATTCAGCTTGCTCTCTAAACATTTTCTTAGAGAGTTGAGCTTCTTGCTCTCTTTTCAAAGCAGTTTCAGACATCTCAACCTTCTCAATAATCACATTCTAAACATCCTGTAGAGGACTATACATTTGTTATACCGCAGAGTGAATGCCCTCAAAATCAGCAGGTGGATACATAATCTGAGCTATTTCCTGCTGAACTCCTTCATGGTAAGCATGTTGAATTCCTGATTCAGCAGTGTTATCATCATTACACAGGGGTGGATAACCAAGAGTGGCTCTGATAGCATTAGTTATCCATTTAGCATGTGTAGAGCCTACATTGACTAACACTCTCTCCCCCTTTATAACTTCTCGTTCAACATGGTCTCTTAGATCATCCTTTTGAAACCTTATCTAATTAGCTAGATAATTTGTTCCTTCTTTGTAGAATAATCTGAACTTCAGCAGCTGATCAGTAATTATCTTTTGGGAAGCTTGGATAGCAGTGCTAACATCAGTCAAATTTGCTTTGAGTTGTTTATCAAACTCAGTCTTTTCTTTAGCAAAGTTTGCAGTGAAAGCAGTTGCTGTATTTTTAA
This sequence comes from Platanthera guangdongensis, assembly GCA_039583875.1. Lineage (NCBI taxonomy): Eukaryota > Viridiplantae > Streptophyta > Magnoliopsida > Asparagales > Orchidaceae > Platanthera > Platanthera guangdongensis. Next base: position 45,755,204 of record CM077163.1, on the reverse strand, counting down.
GTTCTGTTACAATAACATTGTGTGATTCTGTCAGATTGTCATTCATTATTATTTGGTTTTCCAGAATATAGCCTTGTTTCACTACTATGTCATCTATTTGAGTTTTGGCTTCCACTTGTTGCTTTACTAAATATACTACATCATTACCTCCCTTATGGAAACAATCTGTCATTTCCTTTTTTATGCAGATTGACCTCAAATCTGATGGATTTAATATCTTGTGCCAGCTGAAGTTGCAATTCTTTATTGCTCTCATCAACATATTTTTCTAGGGCTTGTCTTTGTTCATCCAACTTTACTTGCAGTTGCACCAGTAGTGAACTGAAATCTACTGTTGGAGCTGGAGTTTGTGGGATAGTTTGTAAGGCTTTCTTATAGCCAGAGCTTCTCTTCCTTAGCTCCATAAGCTTTCTCTTCTTTGCCCTAGAGGCTTCTTTATCTTCTGAGGACTCAGATGAGCTTGTTATGTCCACTGTATCTTTTGGACTAGATGCTATAATGGGCATCTCCTGCTCAGTCCTTAGCGGCTCCCCTCAGTTCTTGCAACTAATAAATCAGGAAAAAGTTCTTCTAAAGTAACTTCTTGTTGTATTTATACTGGAGGTATATCTTTCACTTGTGCAGTAGATGGAGTGTCATCAAATGCAAAAGTGTCCTCCATTATAGTGTCATGTGCTGGGACACTTTCTTGGTTAGTCTTAAGTATAGACTGTGTAGCTGCTTCAATGTACAATACATCTGTGTTGATAGGTGGCTCTTGTTCATGAGCTCCCCTTGAAGATAATGCCTCTTGTTGAGCTGAAGCTGGAGAAAGCTCATTGGCTCCCCCGTGATTAAGCTCTTCCTGGACTTGTGTCATTTTGATGTTGCTTGCAGGAGCCTTCTCCCCCTACATTTGTCCTTCAGTTACAATTTCTAGAGCAGGTGACTTTCTAGTCCTTTCTGCTCCTTCTTCATCTGAGCTGAAAACAACCATTTCTTCTAAATCACTGGAAGATTCAGTGGTCTTAGAGGGTGTTTTCTTCTTTTTATGAATCTGCTTTGATTATTTCTTAGGGGTAGAAACATCTTTGGTCAGAACTCTATCTCATCTTGATAGTATTCTCAAATCCATTCTTCTCATATGATTGATCTTAGATCCTGCAATCTGATTCATGACTTCAGGAATATTCTCTGCCAGATATAACCTCAGGATTCTACCCAGATTGGGTTTTACTTCCACCCATTTATAGACATGGTCTTAGCCTACTCCCCCTGCAATCTTTATAGTAGACAGGGTTTTACTTCCACCTATTTATATGTTTCTAATCAAAGAAGGTCAAAAGGCGGGTAGAAATACTCTTATTGTGTCGACACTGTTGGGATTGTGTCGACACAGACTATTAAAGTCTTGACAGAGTTTGTAAAGGTATTATAATACTATGTGTCGACACCATCTGTGATATGTCGACACAGACAACTTTAAGAGTCTACACTAATGACTGCGTGTTGACACAGACGACTGTGAAAGTGAGGTGATAGATCTTAATTTATTCTAAATTAGAATTAAGAGATAAAAAGTCACTGCACAAATAAAAAGAAAGAAAGCAAGCAATGCAGACGACATAAGGAAATTTATAGTGGTTCCCCAACCTGGGTACATCCACTCTTCTACCACCCTTGGTAGGAATCCACTTCAGGTTTTGATCAGGTGACTGCCACCAATGAGCTTTTGATCAGGTGCCCAAAAACCAAACCTCAATTCTTTTGGTTAGGTGACTTGCAACTAGGAATCACTTTTGAAGGGAGTAGAGAACCCTTTATACAGTGGGGGGATGAGAGATTGATGGAAGTCTTCTTTTCTCAAGTCAAAATGAGAAGACTATGTGGATTCTGTGATGTTGTCAAAGCCCCTCCTGAGATCTTGAATGGTGCAGGAGTGGAAGCTTTGCTAAGGGTGAGTAGTCCTTCAGCTTTGATGTTACTCTACAGCAGGCTTCTAGACTGATATGTATTTCTTGTCTCTTGAAACCCTTGGAGCCGATGAAGAGGATGAAGTTGATCTGTATATATTTCTGTCACTTTATGATATATGTTGTCTTTTAATCTTCTGTATATCATATATATATCCCTTGGACTAATTCAAACATTTGAATTCTTGTCTTGAAATGGCTGAAGTCTTTTCTCGAGAATGATAATTTCTTTGGGAATCAATTCGCATTTAATCTCTGATTTAATTCATAATTAATGCATCCCCCAAACAGCTATATTCTTAAGAATATATAACATTAATTCTGATAGCTATAAATGCCTGCAATTAAGCCTTAATAAATTCTTCCAGCTGTAAATAAAACTGTCTGAAAAACTGCACAGGAAATCGCCAAACGTTATTTTAAAGCTTCTTAATTCTGCATTCTGCGTTCAGAGAATTCTGCATTCTGCGTTCAGAGAATTCTGCATTCTGCGTTCTTCGTTCAGAGAATCTGGGTTCAGAGAATATGCGTTCAGAGAATTCTGCATTCTTCGTTCAGAGAATTTGCGTTCAGAGAATTCTGCATTCTTCGTTTAGAGAATCTGCGTTCAAAGAATTCTGCATTCTTCGTTCAGAGAATCTGCGTTCAGAGAATTCTGCCTTCACTTCTTCTGAAATACTTTTGAGGTATACCTGGAGAATCCTATGACCCATGACTATACATTTTGGGTCAATCTAATAAACCCTAATAGTGATCCTTACCCAAATCTAACCTAGGGTTCCAACAATCTCCCCCTATTTGGGTGAGGACACTATTCACATAAAATAAAACACAAAGCAAAAATAATCTGCCTGAATTAAAAGTTTTTCAGCAAATGTACAAGGGTACTTTGAGAAATAAAATACATGAAACAAAAACCTACTGGAGAATCCTAATAAGCAATTTTCTTTACAAATAAAATAGACAATCTCCCCCTATACAGCTACTGTTGTATCCTCTGTATTTCCTGAAAAGAGAGGTTAGGAGTTCTGGACCCAGATTACCTTGGGTCCTATTTTTCTTTCACAATAATAATTTGAAATAAAAGAATAAAAATTTCTGTTTTGAAATTTTGAGTTCGACGAAAAATATTTTTGTCGATCTGAGTTCGACATTCATCGTTCTCGGTTCGACAAAGGGTATTTATTTCGTCAATCAAGATTTTCTGACCAGAAATCTCTGTTTAGAGATCGTCGACCTGAGTTCGACGAAGAGTGTAGTTTTCGTCGAGCTCCGTTCGACGAACTATGTTGAACATAGATTTTCTGAAATTTTTTAATTTGTTTTGGTAAAAATTCAGTTATGTTGTCAAAATCAAGGGAAGAGATAGCCTGATCCTCTTCTGATTCACATTCCGATTCTTCATCAGAGACTGATTCTTCATCATGCCTGCTGCATGAAGCATTTATTGCCATTAGGCAAAACTCTCTTGCTCTTGACTCTTCTTCATCTTCAGTTGCACAGGATGAAGCTTTAGAGTCACTCCAAGATTCAGCATTTAATGTTTTTTCTTTTGTTGATCCAGCAGCTATTGCTGTGAGGGAGTCTCAGATGTCTTTTGCTGAAGTACATTCAGCAACTCCTTCAAAAATGTCATCAGACATTGATTGAGCAAGGATGTCCATTACTCTTGCATTAGCAATCTTTAGCAATTTTTGAGCTTCTATCCATTAACGTGATGGAGCAGCATTTATGCTTGTTGTTTCCAATGGTTGATAAGGACCTGTCAAAATAGAATTGAAAATGGCTTCATCAATAGAGTTCATAAAAAGCCTAATCCTTGCCTTCCATAGTGCAAGCTTTACCAGATTGCACTTAGGAGGTCCAGTGCTTGAACATTCTTCATTTTGTGCCATGGAAAACTCTTAAGAAATTTAAGATCTATCAGATCATTTTGGTTCAGGTGTTAGCCTATACAACCAAAGAACCTCGCTCTAATACCAATTGTTGGATCAAGCGCATAATCAACTATTCCAAAAGCCCGAACTGTTGGAAAGGGTGCTACTTAATTTCTTAAATAAGTAGAAGAGCGCCACGGGTCAAGTTAAGGAATGCCGGACCCAACAATCCCCCCCCGATGTCCAACACAACCCGTCGGCTCAGAGGTGGAGTTACCACATGGCCCACATGGCTCAGAGGTGGGGTTACCACATGTCCCACACGGCTCAGAGTTGGGGTTGCCACATGTCCACGGTTGCACGGCTCAGAGGTGGAATTACCACATGTCCACGGTTGCTTGACCCGCCGGACCCACACAGGTAGAAGAGAAAAATCAGGATTTAAGAGCGCCCCCCGGTCTTGAATCAGTAACCTCCCTCTGATACTAATTTAAAGTGAGGTGATAGATCTTAATTTATTCTAAATTAGAATTAAGAGATAAAAAGTCACAGCATAAATAAAAAGAAAGAAAGCAAGCAATCCAGACGACACAAGGAAATTTATAGTGGTTCCCCAACCTGGGTACATCCACTCTTCCACCACCCTTGGTAGAAATCCACTACAGGTTTTGATCAGGTGACTACCAACAATGAGCTTTTGATCAGGTGCCCAAAAACCAAACCTCAAGTATTTTGGTTAGGTGACTTGCAACCAGGAATCACTTTTGAAGGGAGTAGAGAACCCTTTATACAGTGGGGGGATGAGAGATTGATGGAAGTCTTCTTTTCTCAAGTCAAAATGAGAAGACTATGTGGATTCTGTGATGTTGTCAAAGCTCCCCCTGAGATCTTGAATGGTTCAGGAGTGGAAGCTTTGCTAAGGGTGAGTAGGCCTTCATCTTTGATGTTACTCTGTAGCAGGCTTCGAGACTGATATATATTTCTTGTCTCTTGAAACCCTTGGAGCCGATGAAGAGAATGAAGTTGATCTGTATATATTTCTGTCACTTTATGATATATGTTGTCTTTTAATCTTCTGTATATCATATATATATATATATATATATATATATATATATATATATATATATATATATATATATATATATATGTTGGGTATTGTATCCACAATTACCTGGATTTGAGGAAGCCACCTGTCAAGCTAAGATGAATTCACAATGTATTTGATAAAATATTTCAAGTTGTGCTTGCAGTTATTCCACGCTAAGTGCACACCAATGTAGGGTGCAGTAGGTCAATATACACGGGTCTGCACGACGTAATCCCTCGTTGAGCAGATCGGTGTGTTGGCCTACGTGTACTCTCTCTATTGGAGTGCACTTACTTTCAAGTACAGGGCTGTGTTCATGCAAGAGCAGACAAGGAGCAAGGATGAGTCAAAGAGCAGCTCAAATGCGTAAGACGAAAAATCATCTAAGTAAGAATCGGCGAGAATCACCAAGTGATTCTCGCCGAATCGTCGAGAATCACTGGCTGATTCTCGCCGGCTAAATCAGAGTGCAATCAAGTCAGATTCGACGAGAATCAATTTGTGATTCTCGACGGATCGTCGAGAATCACTTTGTGATTCTCGACGGATCGTCGAGAATCACTTTGTGATTCTCGCCGAATCGTCGAGAATCACCCTTGATTCTCGACGATTCGACGAGAATCACTGGTGATTCTCGCCGATCTTGACTTGGGCGATTTTCTGGAACTCCCTGAACCGGACTCTGTCACTGGCACTATTTTGAACCGGATTTAGGGTTTCTTCCGGTGGGACCCACAACGGTCATATTGAAGTTGTCTACAGTATAAATACAGGCGTATTTTTGAACAGTAAAGTGGACGGAAAAAGATATACGAAGCTGAGCCGCGACGTGACCTAGATCGCGATTTCCACTCCGCCGCTGCCGCCGTCGCCGCTCGAGCAAGTTGGTCGCCGGTCTTGATCGTGGTTTCTTCCAGATCTTCCGGCGACAGAAGCTTAGCCAAGCTTAGAGTCTCACGTGTCTAACCGGAGATCTCTTGTCTCTTGATTTGTAGATCGGGAAAATCTTCCCCATCCGAATCGATCGAGACGATTGATCCTAGTGTGACCGTTGGTAGACCTAGCTAGCTTCGCTACGAAGTTTGGATCTCCAAAGTACAGCAGCCGCACATCATTGTCGTCGCCGATCCCGTGAACCTAGCCGTCGCCCATCTTGCCGCCGCCGGTTCCGGGGAGATCCTCTCCAAGAGAGATCTAGGGTTGTGGACTCTTCGTGGACTTCAAGAACACGTCGTCAACGAAGAGGGGCACCTTAGTCTCCAAACGTAATTTGTATCTCTTGTACATTCTAGTTTTACTTTTGTTGTAAAGGAACGTAGGTTTCTAGTTGTAAGGGTTGGGTGCAACCCGTGTTGTGGGAGTGTTGACTCCTACGTGTGGAAGGGTTCCTTCCGATAGTGCAAGGATTGGATTTCAATCCTGTTGGTGAAGAGACCGAGTCGTCCCTTGTTTGGAGATAGGTCAAAGGGGGAAAGTGGATGTACCCAAATCGGGGAACCACTATAAATAGCTTGTGTATTCTGTGTGCTGTGTTATTTTATTTTCGTGTGCAGGTACAATTTAAATTCCGCAAAAACGCTGCACGTCACCTATTCCCCCCCCCCCCCCCATAGGTGAAGATAGTTGACACTAGGTGGACTTTCAAGTGGTATCAGAGCGAGGTTGCTCATCAAAAAGGTTTACACCTTGAGCAGAATCCTGCCACCAGTGTCAGAAGCATGGAGCTGGATCATGAGATTTCTCCACTAAGACTTCCCACATGCACAAAGGAGTATTATCCAGTCTGGAAGATGAGAGTGTCATATCACTTGGAGGCTATCGATCCTCGAGCATCTTTCATCCTGGAAGAGGGTCCTTTTATTCCTATGAAGACCTCCGGCTCTGGAAAGAATATCCAAGTGCCCAAGTGTATTGCGGAGATGTCGGAGACGGAACTTTCCTTATTTAATCTGGACAAGAGGATTCGTCAAATTATCATGGATATCTGGTCTGGACCTTCTTGCTCTAGATTGTAAAAATGTGAGACGGCCAAATCTATGTGGGTGATGATCTCAGAGCTGATGGGGGGATCGGAGAAAGCTGGAATCTGCTGTCAACTAGAGGATGAAGCCTATGTGGGGGTCCTCGCCTCTGAAGATGAAGGCAAGGATCAATCGGACAGCATCAGAGCTCCAGTGTCCGTGTCAGATACTGAAGAGGCCAGTGAGGAAAGCAGCTCTGATGAGGATGACACAACGGTCACTGGCTCTAATGACAATAACACTGAAGAGCAGGTAACTTTTTCATCCTGCCCCGTCTCTCTTGAAGTTTCTGAAGACAGGAACTGTGTCCCTTCAGAAAATTCTGATTCCCTAAAGAGAGCCCTTCAGAAATGCAACCTGCTTGTTGAAGAACAAGCTCAGGAGATTGCACGGCTGAAGATCTTGTTGGTTCTCCAATTGGCGTCCAACAAGGTCAAGGACTCTAAAATCTCTGATCTAGAGAGTAGTCTAGAGATTGAGAAAAGGATAGTATCAAACTTTTCCAAGGTTGATGCTATGAAGAGAAAGGTAGAAAATGGGTGGATCTCCCGAATTATCAATTCGTGGAGAAATGGGGAAACGGTATTCCGACCCCCCACTCCAAGCAGGAAGGCTACTCATCATGCCTTCAGGTATGATCACAGGAATAATCGTGATCACTGCAAGGGTGATCTGTCCTCATGTGGAGACACCCATAGTGCAAGGGCCGTCATGACCACCCATGAGAGAATACCTAAGGCTCCTTCTGAGCCCTTTGTATTCTCGGCCACTGCCATAATCGGCATGAATCAGCTGGTATCAGCTCTCAGAACTCTTCTCTCCACCCAAGGACACAGGAAAGGGGGGTTAGAAGTCATGCTGTAAGTTCTCATGGGGCCTCAGGAAGGGGGCTGTCTGAAAGGAAGGCACCACCTCCCAGGCCTCGTGACGCTCGCTGCATGCATTCATTCCACCCTTCCACGTGTCACGGTGGAAGAGGCAGTTCTGGGAGCAGATCCAGATTTATCCTGTTTGGACCTAGGCTCTTGACTACCTCAGTCACTAGATCAGGTCAAAAACGGAGATACAACATTCACGAGTGTTGGTGCTGTGGCAAGGTGGGACACTTTGCCATAGACTGTTAGCACAACCCCTCTGTGTCAAGGGCAAGGGCCTATCCACATCTCCAGGGCAGAGGTAGTCTTCCTGTCAGAATTTCTGAAGGGAGGCAGTCGAGTGTTTATGCTAACAAGAATCTAGGACCCAATATGTATTGGGTTCCTAAGGTAAAGTAACTCTCTTTTGCAGGGTAGTCTAGGTTCCCGTAAATATAATGGGAACTAGACAGTAGATGTATCAAGACTGAATTGGAACATGCATCTGGAATAACAGCAGTGATATCTATATGGGCATACTCACATCGAGCACCTGGTATGTTTTAGTCAGAGAGGCTAAATGATAACTCTCATAATCCCAGGTATTTTTCAACAGCTCCAAGACTTGAGTCATTTTCTATCGGCATTTACATATATATATATATATATATATATATATATATATATATATATATATATATATATATATATATATATATATATCTTTATATACATATATATATACATATATGTGTGCACATCTAAGGATAGGTTAACACGGTGAATATAAACCTTAGATACATCATTAAAGAGTTATCGGTAATTCCACTGGTAGATTCGAGAACTAACATCTACAGGCGTAAATTAGTTCACTGAAAACTAACGAAGATACGTCTTTGGAAATCTCGACAACGAAGATACGTCATTGGAAATCTTGCCATCAAGAAATGTATGGAAAAGTTCGGTTCAAACCCTTAATAGATTGGCTTTAAGAAGTATTTATATATTTCGAAGATTTTTAAATTGACTTGACATTGGAAGACTTCGAAAATCCGGCATGTATCTTAACCCGTAGATTCCTGTTAAAGAATCCCTTCAATTTCGACTTAGACAAACGGAAACCCTTTAAAATCTCTGTTTAAACCCGTCGAAATCTTGCCAGTCTCCCGCCGACCCTTCATATTCCGCAGGAAATTTTCTTTTTTTTAACTCGCCGATCGCCTCTTTTGTCGACAACAGCAGGAATCGACAACAGCAGGACTCTCGCTGAATCGTGAAGACTTCCGTCGACATCCCGCTGGAAGCACACCGAAGGTCTCTCGCAGGAAGCTCACCGAAGGTCTCTCGCCGATTCTTCCCCTTCCGTCGACATCTCGCAAGATTTCCGCAACTCGTGAAGAACTCCGTCGATCTCGACGTGCACGAATCCCGCAACTCGTGAAGAATCCCGTCTATCTCCTGGATTGCCTTCCGTGGATCTCTCCTCTCTCTGGTGCACCCTCCGTGGATCTCTCCTCTTGGCATCAATCACCGTCGCGCCGACACTTCCTCCAGGGATTTCTCTGCGGTTTCGATCAATCACCGTCGCGGGCACCTACGGGGTGTCCATCGTCTTCATCGAACTAACTCCCGTCTACGCTTTTAGGTAACCACATCCTCACCCTTACTTGGACTTTACCACTAGTGTCGCTTCCCTTTTGACTTTTGATTAAGCGTAGAGTAGGGATTCTCTCCCTAGGTTTGCGATGGCTCCAAGGACAACCGCTGGACTGATCACTGGATGTGAGCTGGTTCGAACAGGGTTCTCACATGCCTCTGACGAATTCAGAAACATCATTATTATGCTGGAAGAGGCTGGCCTCTCATTCGCGCTGGAGCACCCGTGTAAAATCTTGGACAAGGAATTGCTGGATTTCTTCGCTACCGCCAAACTCCGAAATGAAGACTCTCTCATCAAGAGCAGGGTTGCAGGGGCAACGATCAAGATGTCTGCAAACAAGCTAACCCAATACTTGCAGCTTACTAGTTCGGAGCACGAGGATTATCTTGAGGAAGAAGACAAAACCATGACTCTATTATTCTGTGCACTCGCTCGAGGAACTCGGTCGATAAAGCGTAAGGATATGAATGAAGAAGGGAAACTTCTGACAGACATCATTGGGAAGGTACTCATATGCAAACCGGGTTCTCATGACCACATCTCTGCGGACATGTTCAAGATCCTGGTGGCAATTGTCTGCAGAAAAGGATTCAACTGGGGGGCATTGCTTTTTGAGAAGATAAAGGACACCCTCAGATCTCCTAGCTTTGGCCGAATCATCAGTCTGTATCTCAATAAGTTGAACGGAGATAAGTATGACATGAGTAAAGGTGTTCCTCTACATTACTTGAAGAAAATGGACTCGAGTGTTTTTGACAGATGGGAGAGGCGCATTGGGCAGGCTGCCGTGGTAGAACAACAGGAAGTATCTCCAGCCGAGGACGGAAGTGTGGCTGATTCCTTAGTTATCCCTAGTGAAATTCCTGATGCTTTGACTGCAGGACTTGAGGGGGAGCCTCTACTCACTGATGCTAATATCGTACCTGACATCTCCCAAATAGCCAGAGATGCAGTGGCGGATATACAAGAAGAAAGCGATGTTGTAGAGGAAACTGCTGACGAAGGGTTGGAAGATGATGCTGATGCGAATGATCTCATGGATGATGAAGGTGAGGAAGAAGGCAATGAGGGACAGGAAGCATTGGAGACTCAGGATATCACTGAAGTTCTATCTGACAAGCACGCTCCTGAGATCGTTCCTAAGATAATTGGTGCAATAGTGGAGGGGGAGTCCGAGAAATCTACAGAGGCCGCAAGCATTCCCCCCTTAGAGACTATGCTCGTGTCCAGCTCTATAGGTGCATCAGCTGAAGCGCAAGGCCAAGGAGTGCCTCAGGCTCATCCACTACAAGATGATCTAGCCAATCACACCGTGAATGTCATTCAGGGTATAGTGGATGAGCTTAAAGCATCTTTTGAGAATGCTCAAAATAAACTGTTGAAAAGAATTAAGAAATCGGAGAATCTCATGCTCAAGAACATAGTAGCGATCAATCACAAACTGGACGTGATGGAAAAGAAGTTTGAAGATAAATATACAGCGGCCGGCCAAGCTGTCACTCTTCTTATGTAGGGATTAAAAAGGAACACTGATACTCTCACAATCGTAAATCAGAATGCTCATGTCGTAGCAAATAACATTCGAAAGTTTGATGGCAATATGGTAACTCTTAACACCAATCAACAAGCCTTGGTCACTGAATTCTCCCGGACTACAAAGCATATTGATGAGTCACTGCATTCTTATGCAAACTCCATTGCAGTCGAAGCCAAAAAGGGGGAGAAAGAATATATAGCTAAGATGGCTGAGCTTCGGGAAGTCATGATCAACAACTTTGAGCAGTCAAACAAATATGTTTATGACAGTTGCTGGTGGATGCTCCAACAAGCATTAGGCGTTAATATCCCTGAAAATCCCCAGGGCGCTCCTGCTCCTGAAGATAATACTGTGGCTGATGAGGGCGCCAGTGTTGAAGAAGTTCATGTAAGTGAAGCTGATGTTCATAGGGCTGCTAGGGCCTCCTCCAAGGCAAAACTGATGGCAATGTTTGATCAAGGAGCCCTAGCAAAAGCCAGGGACAAGGGGAAATCGCAAGAAGGGACATCAAAGGAAACACAAGCTGAAAAGAGAATCAGACTGAAGGAGGAGGAAGTAAGAAATGAAAAGTGGAGTCCAGTATCCAAGAGTATCATACTGGACACATTCTGGCTATAAGAAAAAGGGGAAATCAATCGAAACGATGTATATAGCCAGCATGAGTGGGAGCTACACAAGACCTATGAAGCCAAACGTAACATCTTCTTCAGGACCAACACTGCGACAGATAAAGCTCCTCCTCCCAGATACTATCCAAAGCCTAAGGAGTATGTTGAAAGGCAAAGGAAGAAGTTTTTGGCTCAGAAACTCAAGGATGACTTAGCCAAAGAAAAATAATCAGAAATTTATAGTTTGTCATTCTCTCATAAGAACAATTAACGTGTATTATTATTATATGAACAATCTTGAAATTATATATATATATATATATATATATATATATATATATATATATATATATATATATATATATATATATATATATATATATATATATATATATATATGTATATGTATATGAATTTATGAGTGACTCAAGTTTTGGTCTGTTTGCCTATACTCTATTGTGTTGCATCTCTAAATTCTGTATGTTGTATATATTATCTGGTTGGTGGTATTCATCTTAGCTAGTAGGATTTTGGCTTCGTGAAATAGGGGGAGATTGTTGGGTATTTTATCCACAATTACCTGGATTTGAGGAAGCCACCTGTCAAGCTAAGATGAATTCACAATGTATTTGATAAAATATTTCAAGTTGTGCTTGCAGTTATTCCACGCTAAGTGCACACCAATGTCAGGGTGCAGTAGGTCAATATACACGGGTCTGCACGACGTAATCCCTCGTTGAGCAGATCGGTGTGTTGGCCTACGTGTACTCTCTCTATTGGAGTGCACTTACTTTCAAGTACAGGGCTGTGTTCATGAAAGAGCAGACAAGGAGCAAGGATGAGTCAAAGACCAGCTCAGAGGCGTAAGACGAAAAATCATCTAAGTAAGAATCGACGAGAATTACCAAGTGATTCTCGCCGATTCGGCGAGAATCACTAGTGATTCTCGCCGAATCGTCGATAATCACTGGCTGATTCTCGCCGGCTAAATCAGAGTGCAATCAAGTCAGATTCGACGAGAATCACTTTGTGATTCTCGACGGATCGTCGAGAATCACTTTGTGATTCTCGCCGAATCGTCGAGAATCACCCTTGATTCTCGACGATTCGACGAGAATCACTGGTGATTCTCGCCGATCTTGACTTGGGCGATTTTCTGGAACTCCCTGAACCGGACTCTGTCGCTGGCACTATTTTGAACCGGATTTAGGGTTTCTTCTGGTGGGACCCACAACGGTCATATTGAAGTTGTCTACAGTATAAATACAGGCGTATTTTTGAACAGTAAAGTGGACGGAAAAAGATATACGAAGCCGAGCCGCGACGTGACCTAGATCGCGATTTCCGCTCCGCCGCTGCCGCCGTCGCCGCTCGAGCAAGTTGGTTGCCGGTCTTGATCGTGGTTTCTTCCAGATCTTCCGACGATAGAAGCTTAGCCAAGCTTAGAGTCTCACGTGTCTAACCGGAGATCTCTTGTCTCTTGATTTGTAGATCGGGAAAATCTTCACCATCTGAATCGATCGAGACGATTGATCCTAGTGTGACCGTTGGTAGACCTAGCTAGCTTCGCTACGAAGTTTGGATCTCCAAAGTACAGCAGCCGCACATCATTGTCGTCGCCGATCCCGTGAACCTAGCCGCCGCCCATCTTGCCGCCGCCGGTTCCGGGGAGATCCTCTCCAAGAGAGATCTAGGGTTGTGGACTCTTCGTGGACTTCAAGAATACGTCGTCAACGAAGAGGGACACCTTAGTCTCCAAACGTAGTTTGCATCTCTTGTACATTCTAGTTTTACTTTTGTTGTAAAGGAACGTAGGTTCCTAGTTGTAAGGGTTGGGTGCAACCCGTGTTGTGGGAGTGTTGACTCCTACGTGTGGAAGGGTTCCTTCCGATAGTGCAAGGATTGGATTTCAATGCTGTTGGTGAAGAGACTGAGTCGTCCCTTGTTGGGAGATAGGTCGAAGGGGGAAAGTGGATGTACCCAAATCGGGGAATCACTATAAATAGCTTGTGTATTCTGTGTGCTGTGTTGTTTTATTTTCGTGTGCAGGTACAATTTAAATTCCGCAAAAACGATGTACGTCACCTATTCCCCCCCCCATAGGTGAAGATAGTTGACACTAGGTGGACTTTCAAGTGGTATCAGAGCGAGGTTGCTCATCAAAAAGGTTTACACCTTGAGCAGAATTCTGCCACCAGTGTCAGAAGCATGGAGCTGGATCATGAGATTTCTCCACTAAGACTTCACACATGCACAAAGGAGTATTATCCAGTCTGGAAGATGAGAGTGTCATATCACTTGGAGGCTATCGATCCTCGAGCATCTTTCATCCTGGAAGAGGGTCCTTTTATTCCTATGAAGACCTCCGGCTCTGGAAAGAATATCCAAGTGCCTAAGTGTATTGCGGAGATGTCGGAGACGGAACTTTCCTTATTTAATCTAGACAAGAGGATTCGTCAGATTATCATGGATATCTGGTCTGGACCTTCTTGCTCTAGATTGGAAAAATGTGAGACGGCCAAATCTATGTGGGTGATGATCTCAGAGCTGATGGGGGGATCAGAGAAAGCTGGAATCTGCTGTCAACTAGAGGATGAAGCCTATGTGGGGGTCCTCGCCTCTGAAGATGAAGGCAAGGATCAATCGGACAGCATCAGAGCTCTAGTGTCCGTGTCAGAGACTGAAGAGGCCAGTGAGGAAAGCAGCTCTGATGAGGATGACACAACGGTCACTGGCTCTAATGACAATAACACTGAAGAGAAGGTAACGTTTTCATCCTGCCCCGTCTCTCTTGAAGTTTCTAAAGACAGGAACTGTGTCCCTTCAGAAAATTCTGACTCCCTGAAGAGAGCCCTTCAGAAATGCAACCTGCTTGTTAAAGAACAAGCTCAGGAGATTGCACGGCTGAAGATCTTGTTGGTTCTCCAATTGGTGTCCAACAAGGTCAAGGACTCTAAAATCTCTGATCTAGAGAGTAGTCTAGAGATTGAGAAAAGGATAGTATTAAACTTTTCCAAGGTTGATGCTATGAAGAGAAAGGTAGAAAATGGGTGGATCTCCCGAATTATCAATTCGTGGAGAAATGGGGAAACGGTATTCCGACCCCCCACTCCAAGCAGGAAGGCTACTCATCATGCCTTCAGGTATGATCACAGGAATAATCGTGATCACTGCAAGGGTGATCTGTCCTCATGTGGAGACACCCATAGTGCAAGGGCCGTCATGGCCACCCATGAGAGAATACCTAAGGCTCCTTCTGAGCCCTTTGTATTCTCGGCCACTGCCCATACTCGGCATGAATCGGCTGGTATCAGCTCTCAGAACTCTTCTCTCCACCCAAGGACACAGGAAAGGGGGGTTAGAAGTCATGCTGTAAGTTCTCATGGGGCCTCAGGAAGGGGGCTGTCTGAAAGGAAGGCACCACCTCCCAGGCCTCGTGACGCTCGCTGCATGCATTCATTCCACCCTTCCACGTGTCACGGTGGAAGAGGCAGTTCTGGGAGCAGATCCAGATTTATCCCGTTTGGACCTAGGCTCATGACTACCTCAGTCACTAGATCAGGTCAGAAACGGAGATACAACATTCACGAGTGTTGGTGCTGTGGCTAGGTGGGACACTTTGCCATAGACTGTTGGCACAACCCCTCTGTGTCAAGGGCAAGGGCCTATCCACATCTCCAGGGCAGAGGTAGTCTTCCTGTCAGAATTTCTGAAGTGAGGCAGTCGAGTGTTTATGCTAACAGAAACCTAGGACCCAATATGTATTGGGTTCCTAAGGTAAAGTAACTCTATTTTGCAGGGTAGTCTAGGTTCCCGTAAATATAATAGGAACTAGACAGTAGATGTTTCAAGACTGAATTGGAACATGCATCTGGAATAACAGCAGTGATATCTATATGGGCATACTCACATCGAGCACCTAGTATGTTTTAGTCAGAGAGGCTAAATGATAACTCTCTTAATCCCAGGTATTTTTCAACAGCTCCAAGACTTCAGTCATTTTCTATCGGCATTTACATATATATATATATATATATATATATATATATATATATATATATATATATATATATATATATATATATATATATATATATATATATATATATATATATACATATATATATACATATATGTGTGCACATCTAAGGATAGGTTAACACGGTGAATATAAACCTTAGATACATCATTAAAGAGTTATCGGTAATTCCACTGGTAGATTCGAGAACTAACATCTACAGGCGTAAATTAGTTCACTGAAAACTAACGAAGATACGTCTTTGGAAATCTCGACAACGAAGATACGTCATTGGAAATCTTGCCATCAAGAAATGTATGGAAAAGCCCGGTTCAAACCCTTAATAGATTGGCTTTAAGAAGTATTTATATATTTAGAAGATTTTTAAATTGACTTGACATCGGAAGACTTCGAAAATCCGGCATGTATCTTAACCCGTAGATTCCTGTTAAAGAATCCCTTCAATTTCGACTTAGACAAACGGAAACCCTTTAAAATCTCTGTTTAAACCCGTCGAAATCTTGCCAGTCTCCCGCCGACCCTTCATATTCCGCAGGATTTTTTTTTTTTTTTTTTAACTCGCCGATCGCCTCTTTCGTCGACAACAGCAGGAATCGACAACAGCAGGACTCTCGCCGAATCGTGAAGACTTCCGTCGACATCCCGCTGGAAGCTCACCGAAGGTCTCTCGTAGGAAGCTCACTGAAGGTCTCTCGTCGATTCTTCCCCTTCCGTCGACATCTCGCAAGATTCCCGCAACTCGTGAAGAACTCCGTCGATCTCGACGTGCACGAATCCCGCAACTCGTGAAGAATCCCGTCTATCTCCTGGATTGCCTTCCGTGGATCTCTCCTCTCTCGGGTGCACCCTCGGTGGATCTCTCCTCTTGGTATCAATCACCGTCGCGCCGACACTTCCTCCAAGGATTTCTCTGCGGTTTCGATCAATCACCGTCGCGGGCACCTACCGGGTGTCCATCGTCTTCATCGAACTAACTCCCGTCTACGCTTTTAGGTAACCACATCCTCACCCTTACTTGGACTTTACCACTAGTGTCGCTTCCCTTTTGACTTTTGATTAAGCGTAGAGTAGGGATTCTCTCCCTAGGTTTGCGATGGCTCCAAGGACAACCGCTGGACTAATCACTGGATATGAGCTGGTTCTAACAGGGTTCTCACATGCCTCTGACAAATTCAGAAACATCATTATTATGCTGGAAGAGGCTGGCCTCTCATTCGTGCTGGAGCACCCATGTAAAATCTTGGACAAGGAAGTGCTGGAGTTCTTCGCTACCGCCAAACTCCGAAATGAAGACTCTCTCATCAAGAGCAAGGTTGTAGGGGCAACGATCAAGATGTCTGCAAACAAGCTAACCCAATACTTGCAGCTTACTAGTTCGGAGCACGAGGATTATCTTGAGGAAGAAGACAAAACCAGGACTCTATTATTCTGTAGACTCGCTCGAGGAACTCGGTCGATAAAGCGTAAGGATATGAATTAATAAGGGAAACTTCTGGCAGACATCATTGGGAAGGTACTCATATGAAAACCGGATTCTCATGACCACATCTCTGCGGACATGTTCAAGATCCTGGTGGTAATTGTCTGCAGAAAAGGATTCAACTGGGGGGCATTGCTTTTTGAGAAGATAAAGGACACCCTCAGATCTCCTAGCTTTGGCCGAATCATCAGTCTGTATCTCAATCAGTTGAACGGAGATAAGTATGACATGAGTAAAGGTGTTCCTCTACATTACTTGAAGAAAATGGACTCGAGTGTTTTTGACAGATGGGAGAGGCGCATTGGGCAGGCTGCCGTGGTAGAATAACAGGAAGTATCTCCAGCCGAGGACGGAAGTGTGGCTGATTCCTTAGTTATCCCCAGTGAAATTCCTGATGCTTTGACTGCAGGACTTGAGGGGGAGCCTCTACCCACTGATGCTAATATCGTACCTGACATCTCCCAAATGGCCAGAGATGCAGTGACGAATATACAAGAAGAAAGCGATGATGTAGAGGAAACTGCTGACGAAGGGTTGGAAGATGATGCTGGTGCGAATGATCTCATGGATGATGAAGGTGAGGAAGAAGGCAATAAGGGACAGGAAGCATTGGAGACTCAGGATATCACTGAAGTTCCATCTGACAAGCACGCTCCTGAGATCGTTCCTAAGATAATTGGTGCAACAGTGGAGGGGGAGTCCGAGAAATCTACAGAGGCCGCAAGCATTCCCCCCTTAGAGACTGTGCTCGTGTCCAGCTCTACAGGTTCATCAGCTGAAGCGCAAGGCCAAGGAGTGCCTCAGGCTCATCCACTACGAGATGATCTAGCCAATCACACCGTGAATGTCATTCAGGATATAGTGGATGAGCTTAAAGCATCTTTTGAGAAAGCTCAAAATAAACTGTTGAAAAGAATTAAGAAATCGGAGAATCTCATGCTCAAGAACATAATAGAGATCAATCACAAACTGGACGTGATGGAAAAGAAGTTTGAAGATAAATATATAGCGGCCGGCCAAGCTGTCACTCTTCTTATGGAGGGATTAAAAAGGAACACTGATACTCTCACAATCGTAAATCAGAATTCTCATGTCGTAGCAAATAACATTCAAAAGTTTGATGACAATATGGTAACTCTTAACACCAATCAACAAGTCTTGGTCACTGAATTCTCCCGGACTACAAAGCATATTGATGAGTCACTGCATTCTTATGCAAACTCCATTGCAGTCGAAGCCAAAAAGGGGGAGAAAGAATATATAGCTAAGATGGCTGAGCTTCGGGAAGTCATGATCAACAACTTTGAGCAGTCAAACAAATATGTTTATGACAGTTGCTGGTGGATGCTCCAACAAGCGCTAGGCATTAATATCCCTGAAAATCCCCAGGGTGCTCCTGCTCCTGAAGATAATACTGTGGCTGATGAGGGCGCCAGTGTTGAAGAAGTTCCTGTAAGTGAAGCTGATGTTCATAGGGCTACTAGGGCCTCCTCCAAGGCAAAACTGATGGCAACGTTTGATCAAGGAGCCCTAGCAAAAGCTAGGGACAAGAGGAAATCGCAAGAAGGGACATCAAAGGAAACACAAGCTGAAAAGAGAATCAGACTGAAGGAGGAGGAAGTAAGAAACGAAAAGTGGAGTCTAGTATCCAAGAGTATCATACTGGACACATTATGGCTACAAGAAAAAGGGGAAATCAATCGAAACGATGTATATAGCCAGCATGAGTGGGAGCTGCACAAGACCTATGAAGCCAAACGTAACATCTTCTTCAGGACCAACACTGCGACAGATAAAGATCCTCCTCCCAGATACTATCCAAAGCCTAAGGAGTATGTTGAAAGGCAAAGGAAGAATTTTTTGGCTCAGAAACTCAAGGATGACTTAGCCAAAGAAAAATAATCAGAAATTTATAGTTTGTCATTCTCTCATAAGAACAATTAACGTGTATTATTATTATATGAACAATCTTGAAATATATATATATATATATATATATATATATATATATATATATATATATATATATATATATATATATATGTATATGTATATGAATTTATGAGTGACTCAAGTTTTGGTCTGTTTGCCTATACTCTATTGTGCTGCATCTCTAAATTCTGTATGTTGTATATATTATCTGGTTGGTGGTATTCATCTTAGCTAGTTGGATTTTGGCTTCGTCAAATAGGGGGAGATTGTTGGGTATTGTATCCACAATTACCTGGATTTGAGGAAGCCACCTGTCAAGCTAAGATGAATTCACAATGTATTTGATAAAATATTTCAATTTGTGCTTGCAGTTATTCCACGCTAAGTGCACACCAATGTCAGGGTGCAGTAGGTCAATATACACGGGTCTGCACGACGTAATCCCTCGTTGAGCAGATCGGTGTGTTGGCCTACGTGTAGTCTCTCTATTGGAGTGCACTTACTTTCAAGTACAGGGCTGTGTTCATGAAAGAGCAGACAAGGAGCAAGGATGAGTCAAAGAGCAGCTCAGAGGCGTAAGACGAAAAATCATCTAAGTAAGAATCGACGAGAATCACCAAGTGATTCTCGCCGAATCGTCGAAAATCACTGGCTGATTCTCGCCGGCTAAATCAGAGTGCAATCAAGTCAGATTCGACGAGAATCACTTTGTGATTCTCGCCGAATCGTCGAGAATCACCCTTGATTCTCGACGATTCAACGAGAATCACTGGTGATTCTCGCCGATCTTGACTTGGGCGATTTTCTGGAACTCCCTGAACCGGACTCTGTCGCTGGCACTATTTTGAACCGGATTTAGGGTTTCTTCTGGTGGGACCCACAACGGTCATATTGAAGTTGTCTACAGTATAAATACAGGCGTATTTTTGAACAGTAAAGTGGACGGAAAAAGATATACGAAGCCGAGCCGCGACGTGACCTAGATCGCGATTTCCGCTCCGCCGCTGCCACCGTCGCCGCTCGAGCAAGTTGGTCGCCGGTCTTGATCGTGGTTTCTTCCAGATCTTCCGGCGACAGAAGCTTAGCCAAGCTTAGAGTCTCACGTGTCTAACCGGAGATCTCTTGTCTCTTGATTTGTAGATCGGAAAAATCTTCCCCATCCAAATCGATCGAGACGATTGATCCTAGTGTAACCGTTGGTAGACCTAGCTAGCTTCGCTACGAAGTTTGGATCTCCAAAGTACAGCAGCCGCACATCATTGTCGCCGCCGATCCCGTGAACCTAGCCGCCGCCCATCTTGCTGCCGCGGGTTCCGGGGAGATCCTCTCCAAGAGAGATCTAGGGTTGTGGACTCTTCGTGGACTTCAAGAACACGTCGTCAACGAAGAGGGACACCTTAGTCTCCAAACGTAGTTTGTATCTCTTGTACATTCTAGTTTTACTTTTGTTGTAAAGGAACGTAGGTTCCTAGTTGTAAGGGTTGGGTGCAACCCGTGTTGTGGGAGTGTTGACTCCTACGTGTGGAAGGGTTCCTTCCGATAGTGCAAGGATTGGATTTCAATCCTGTTGGTGAAGAGACCGAGTCGTCCCTTGTTGGGAGATAGGTCGAAGGGGGAAAGTGGATGTACCCAAATCGGGGAACCACTATAAATAGCTTGTGTATTCTGTGTGCTGTGTTGTTTTATTTTCGTGTGCAGGTACAATTTAAATTCCGCAAAAACGCTGCACGTCACCTATTCCCCCCCCCCCCCATAGGTGAAGATAGTTGACACTAGGTGGACTTTCATATATATATATATATATATATATATATATATATATATATATATATATATATATATATATATATATATATATATCCCTTGGACTAATTCAAACTTTTGAATTCTTATCTTGAAATGGCTGAAGCCTTTTACCGAGTATGGTAATTTCTTTGGGAATCAATTAGCATTTAATCTCTGATTTAATTCATAATTAATGCAGCCCCCAAACAGCTATATTCTTAAGAATATATAACATTAATTCTGATAGTTATAAATGCATGCAATTAAGCCTTAATAAATTCTGTCAGCTGTAAATAAAACTATCTGAAAAACTGCACAGGAAATCGCCAAACTTTATTTTAAAGCTTCTTAATTCTGCATTCTGCGTTCTTTATTCAGAGAATCTGCGTTCAGAGAATTCTGCATTCTTCGTTCAGATAATCTACGTTCAGAGAATTCTGCATTCTTCGTTCAGAGAATCTGCGTTCAAAGAATTTTGCATTCTTCGTTCAGAGAATCTGCGTTCAGAGAATTCAGCCTTCACTTCTTCTGAAATACTTTTGAGGCATACCTGGAGAATCCTATAAGCCATGACTATACATTTTGGGTCAATCTAATAAACCCTAATAGTGATCCTTACCTAAATCCAACCTAGGATTCCAACAGACTGTATGTATCGACACCAATATCGAAGAGTAAGGAGAGCTATGTGTCGACACCAAATTCTAAGTGTCGACACAATCTTCTTGATGTGTCGACAGAATTTTCCTTATGTGTCGACACAAACTACTAAGTGTCGACACAGATGTATTTATGTGTCGACACAAATTTACTTAGTCAAATTTGTCATTCTTAGTCTAAGTTCAGCATGCCTAATTCAATTTTAAAATAATTGAAGTTAGTTTCATCTAGTGGTTTGGTGAACATGTCATCAATTTGAAAATTAGTATTGACAAATTCTAAACATATATCTTCCTTTTCAACATGATCTCTAAGGAAATGAAATCTTATTTCTATGTGCTTAGTTCTGCTATGAGAAACAGGATTTCTAGCAATAGAAATGACACTAGTAGAATCACAAAATAATGGAGTTCTACTTACCTGGATGCCATAATCTTCAAGTTGATGTTGAATCCATAATAGCTGAGCACAGCAGCTGCCTGCAGCAACATATTCAGACTCAGCAGTGGAAATAGCCACACTTGTCTGGTTTTTGCTGTTCCATGACACCAATCTTCCATCTAAAAACTGACATGTGCCAGTTGTACTTTTCCTATCTTCTTTGCATCCTGCAAAGTCTGCATCTGAATACCCAGTTAGTAGAAAATCTCTATTCTTGTGGTACCAAATGCCAAGATTTGGTGTTCCCTTAAGATATCTCAAAATTCTTTTGACTGCAGTATAATGAGATTTTTTAGGGCAGGCTTGATACCTAGCACAGACACATGTAGCATATATGATGTCTGGTCTATTAGTAGTTAAGTATAAAAGGGAGCCAATTATCCCTCTATACAAAGACTCGTCTACAGGTTTTCCTGCATCATTTTTGCCTATAGGCATACTTGACCCCATTGGAGTTCTCATGGTGGAGGCTGACTCCATACCATATTTCTTAATCAACTCCTTGGTGAACTTAGACTGTGATATGGACAAGTCATCATCAGTCTGTCTAACTTGGAGTCCCAAGAAGAATTTCAGCTCACCCATGCTGCTCATCTCAAACTTCTCTTGCATAAGTTTAGCAAACTTTCTACAAAGGTTGTTTTCTGTTGATCCAAAGATAATGTCATCAACATATATCTGGACTAAGATCATCTTGCCTTTTGATTCTCTAAGGAATAGAGTTTTGTCTATTTTCCCCCTTGAGAATTTGTTCTCAATGAGGAATGTAGACAATATTTCATACCAAGCCCTAGGGGCTTGTCTCAAACCATATAGTGTGCTTTCTTAAGTTTATACACATATTTAGGATTGAGTGGATCTACAAAACCTGAGGGTTGTTCAACATATACTTCCTCTTTTAAGTCACCATTCAAAAATACTGACTTAACATCCATCTGAAATTCTTTGAACCCTTGATAAGCTGCAAAGGCAAGGAACAGCCTTATTTCTTCCAACCTTGCTACTGGGGCAAATGTCTAATCAAAATCTATTCCTTCTTCATGTTTGTATCCCTTTACCACCAGTCTTGCTTTGTTCTTAACTATAATGCCACTTTCATCAAGTTTATTCCTGTAGATCCACTTAGTCCCTATGACATTGTGATTCTTTGATTTAGGAACCAACTTCCAGACTTTGCATCTTCTGAATTGATTCAGCTCTTCTTGCATGGTATCAATCCAATTTGGGTCTTGTATGGCTTCTTCAAATTTCTTGGGTTCCATCTGGGATAGGAAACTTGAGCAAAGGACTGTGTTCATGTTCTTGCTCCTTGTCTGAACACCATGACTTGGATCACCAATAATTTGGTGTACTGGATGATCTTTTAGATGTCTTATTGCTGGAGGCAATCTATCTACACCTTAATTTTCTCCAATCACCTCACCATGCTATACTTCATTGTCCTCTTCATCAGCTTGTGGGTCTTGTACTCCCCCTAGACAACATCCATCATTTTTTCATCCTGCGTTGCTGGTTAGTCTTCACTAATGGTTAGCTTGTCCATCTTTTCCTTCAAACATGTAGAGCTACAAGGAGTACTAGACAGCTCACAGTTGATTAGTTTAGTTTCATCAAAAACTACATGGACAGATTCTTCTACAACTTGAGTAGTCAAGTTGTAGACTCTGTATGCCCTACTGCTGTTGTTGTACCCAACAAATATCCCTTCTTGGGATTTGATAGCAAACTTAGTTAAATAGTGCTTGTCATTATTAAGTACAAAATACTTGCTACCAAAGATTCTAAAATAGGCTAAATTTGGTTTTCTGCCTTTCATAATCTCATAGAGTGTTTTCTTGTGGCTTTTGGTGATGGAAGCCCTATTGAGAACATGATATGCAGTGTTTACTGCCTCAGCCCAGAAATATTCTGGGAGAGAAGTGTCACTTAGTAGTATTCTACCAGCCTCAATAAGAGTCTTATTCTTTCTTTCAGCAATACCATTCTGCTGAGGAGTTCTTGGTGAGGAGAACTCTTGATGAATCCGTAGTTCTTCACAAAACCTTGTCATGCATTCAGACTGAAATTCAGTTCCATGATCACTTCTTATTTTGACCACTGAATTGTTAAGTTCATTCTGAATTTGCCTAACAAAGTTATGGAAAATAGTTGGGGTTTCAGATTTCTGCCTCAGAAAGAAAACTCATGTAAATCTAGAATAGTCATCCACAATCAAAAATGTGTAGACTTTCCTACCTAGACTATGAACTGACATAGTACCAAATAGATCCATATGCAGGAGGAACAAACACCTCACTGAGTCTTTGGTATCAAGACTATGGAAGGTGGTTTTGGTCTGTTTGCCTTTTTGACAGGCAGAACACACACCCTTCTGAATGCACTTGACCTGAGGACCATTCCTCACAAACTCTTTACTAAAGAGTTGACCAATGGTCTTGTAGTTAAGGTGAGCAAGCCTCTTGTGTCATTTGACATAATGAGAAGCTTTCTCATCGACAACTAGACAAATAGGTGAGTTCTTATTCTCACAATCAAAGTTGAGACAGTAAACATTTCCTTTTCTATAACCTGACATGATGACCTCTTGATCACTTGTCCTTCTAATCTGATAGCCATTCCTAATAAAAGAGGTGTCATAATCAAGATCACTCAGTTGGCTTATGCTTATTAAGTTATGTTTCAAACCTTTCACATAAGCCACTTGGGTGATAGTGATGGAACTATTAGAAATGTTACCAAATCCTTTGATGACTCCCTTTTCAGATCCACCAAAGATCACTTTGAGTCCATTCTCTATGGGAGAGTAATCCTTCAACATCTTTCTTGTTCCAGTCATGTGCCTGGAACATCCACTATCCAAGTACCATATTGGGGTATGGCAACTTGGACTAACCTGCATTAAATAAAATTACTTAACCTTAGAACCCCAATAATTATTGGGTTCTAGGTTCAGGTTAGACTGAAACTTTACATGCTTGCATGCAGCCTTTCTGACAGGTAAGCTGGCATTCTTCCTGACAGTAGTGTTGTGCCAACAATCAATGACATAATGGTCCACTTTGCCACAACACCAGCACTCATATCTATTGTATCTTTTCTTAGATACAGGCTTAACAGCATTGCTATCAGTAGACCTTAAAACTGTAGGTACAGTAGTCCTTTTCTTAAGTGCTGGGGCTGATGTATCAAACATTAATGATTTCTGATGATTATAATGTGTTTGTACATGGGCTGCCCTATTGGCAATTACACCCTTGTCATTTAGATTTCCTGGCTTACTGTGAACATGTGTAATGTCATGATCATATATATTAGTAGGCTGCATCACTTTCCTGAAGGCAATAGGGGGTTTGAAGGCTAGTGGCTGAACTGGGGCTTTGCCTTTTCCTTTAGAATTAGCTGCCCTAGTTCTTCCCTTGAAGCCTAATCCTGTCTTAGCCTTTTGGAGAGTGAAGTCATCAATCAAGGGTAAAACTGGCTTTGGCTTTGAGAATTTATCCACAAGTTCCCTCTCTTTTTGAAGTCTGACTTCCAGACTCTTGATTTGATCATTTTTAAATGTAATTGTACCCATCTGAATAAAAGTTATATTTTTCAGTTTGGCAATTTCATTGAACTTCAAATCCCGCATTTTTCCTGAATCTGATACAGCCAGTTTAAGGGATGCAGTTTCCTTAACCTGGTTTTTGACAAGGTTTCTGCTTCTCTTAAGTGCTTACAACAGATCACCATACTCATCAATAAGTTGATGAACATCCCCTTCAGATTCTGAACCATCCACATATCTTGATGTAGATGCTTCTAATTCTGATCCAGTATAATAATCAGAAACTGTAGATAGGTTGTTTACCTTGCTGGGACCAGGCTGATCCTGACATTGATCTTCCTCAGTTAAAGCCATCAGTCCTCTGTAGTGATGATCTTCAGTCCCATTCATTGAGTGCAGCATTTGCAAGAACTCAGATTCTACTGAATCCTCTTCAGTAGTAAACAATCCTATATAAGCTTCAGCTTCTATCTCTTCTCCTGAATCTGATGATGAGGAATCAGTCCAGCTTTTTTGCTTCTTTGCAACCAAGGATCACTCCTTCTTACTCTTATTTTGCTGCTACTTTTTATCTTTAGATTCCTTTCTTTTATCAGGACAATCAGCTATGACATGCTCTGGCCTGTTGCAGCAATAACAAACAATTTTAGAAGAAATTTGTTTACTGGGATTAGAGTCATACCTATCATTCTTAGAGGCTTTCTTCTTCTTGTAATAGTCATCCTTGGAGTAGGATGAAGATGGCTTTGTTCTCCATTTCTTCTTCATGAACCTTTGAAACTGCATTGTGAAGGCAGCAAAGTCTTCATCAGAGTTGTGACTGTCTGAAGTGTTGATGTCAGTATTTTCATATTCAACTTCAGCCATTTTCCTGGGAGGAGAAGATGACTTTCTCCTGCCCTTTCTTGTAGCTTCAGCCTTAAAGGCAACTGACTTTTCTCTGTATTCAGACTTATTGCTTTTCTCCTCCTCCTTTCTAGTAGTGAGCTGCATCTCATAGGATAAAAGTTTTCCAAATAAAGTTGGTGGAGGTGTATCTGCAAGCTTGGTCACCTCTCTGATGGCACATATTTTAGTATCTCAATCCTTGGTTAGGGATCTGAGAAACTTGTCATTTAATTCATAAGTGCTAAAGACTCTTCCATAGGTCATCAACTCATTAACAATTCTGAAGAATTTCTTATAGCATTCAGCTATGCTATCTGTCTTAGCTTGTCTAACGCTTTCATATTCTTGATTTAGCATGAACTTCCTGTCCTCTCTCACTTCTTATGTTCCCTCCATGTAGAAAATCAAAGTTTCCCACATCTACTTGGAGGTTTTGCAATGAACCAGATTCTGGAATGTAGAGTCATCTATGACACTCACAATTATGTTCTGTGCCCTCTTATCTAAGGTTGCCAGGATGATCTCTTCCTTAGTCATTTCTGAATAACTTTCAGGAGTTTTGAGATTAGCATCAAGAACTGATATGTTCATAGGAACAAATGATCCTTCTAAAACTGTGATATAAATTCTTGGATCGGATGCTTCCATGAACAATCTGACCCTCTCTTTTCATATGCCAAAATTTTCTTTCCTACAGATAGGAAGCTTCATGTATCCAAGTTCCTTCTGATTCTCACCTGAACCCATTTTGTCTAACTGATGACTGCCTTATAGATCCACTCAGTCTGTTAAGTCTATTCTTGAGGAACCTCGCTTTGATACCACTTGAAAGAATTGGTTTCAAGATACCTTAAACACCTAGAGGGGGGGGGGTGAATAGGTTCAATACTTTTTTAGTTAGGTAGATAAAATTATATCACTGTTAGATCACTTATGCAATATTTATCACAGCACATATTTAAACAAAACAACAACACAGAAGACACGCAGATTTATAGTGGTTCCCCAAGTGATGGGTACATCCACTTTCCCCCTTCGCCTATCTAACAGTATACTAGATTCGGCCTAACTTCCTTCTTTCTTCTCAGATCCTCAGATCTTACAACTCAGAACCCAGAATAGTTCCTACAACTCAGACTTCAGCAAGTCCTACGGCTCAGATCCTCCCAGAGAATTCTACCTCAGAGTGAGTCGACACTGCAATAACTCAGGCAATCAAGCCCTACCTCAGCCTCTTCAACAGGCCTACAACTCAGAGAAATTAATCTCCTACCTCAGGCACTAAGCCCTACCTCAGCCTCTTCAACAGGCCTACAATTCAGAAAAATTAATCCCCTACCTCAGGCACTCAGCCCTACCTCAGCCTTTATAGATTTAGGCTTACAACTTAGAGAGATAACTCTCCTACACTCAGATCTATAAAAGATCCTACAATGAAATTAATTAACAAACAAATAGAACCTTCACCCAGGTAGAGAGAGAAAGGGTTGAAGGTTTCTTGGTCAGTTCTTGATAGATCTGACTTCTTTAGATCCAACCTGTCTTAGCTTCTTCAAAGCTTCTTGAATTTGAACAAAGTAAGGTTGATCTTCTTGGAGATGATCTTCAATCAGCTTCCTTCTTCTATTCAGATGGGGCTCTGAATTCTTCTTGCAGACTTCTTCTGGATCTGCCCTTAGAGACTTGTTGATTTCTAGATGAAGACTTCTCTTCTTCCTCTTAGTTTTTGTTTGTCTCTTCTTCTTCACCCCTGTTTGTTGATAGAATAGGTCCTTATATAGACCCCATCCGAGGTTACCAGCTGATCCGGTTCCTAACGGCCTTCTGACAGCTCTGACAGATGCAACAGTATTGTTAGTTATGACAGCTGTCAAGTCTTCAGACGTGATATCTGAAACTTCATTGAACTTTAACTCAGCAGCAAAGTGTCGAGACAATAATTAAAATGTGTCGACACAAATGGATTATGTGTCGACACAATCCTTGGTGATGTCAATACAACTCACATAATGTCGATACAACTCTTCTTTTTCTTCTTGACACAGCTTCTGTGGAATGTGTCGACACAAGTCCTGTGTGTCGACACAACAGCTTCTACTCTCGACAAAGTTGATGTCGACAGAATTCTAGAGTGTGTCGACACAAGTCCTGTGTGTCGACACAATTGTTGTCGACAGAATTCTGGAATGTGTCGACACAAGTCCTGTATGTCGACACAGTTGTTGTTGACAGATTTTCTGTGTGTCGACACAAATCCTATGTGTCGACACAATCTGGCTCCTGGTGTCGACACAGCCTTTCCTAAGTGTCAACACAATTCTTCTCAGGTGTCGACACTTGTACTTAGAAACTTTTTCTACATTTCCTTAACCTGCACATTGAAACTCAACACACCATCAAATACACCTTGATGAATATCATTGAGTTAGGTGAGTCTTCTCCAAATCTGGTACACATTTTCTAATGTACCCAACAGTAGGCCTGTACTATAAAGGACGAGGTAGGATCTGTTGTAGATCTGAGAGTAGGATTCTTGTTAGAATCTGAGTGGTATGGCTTAGTACCTGGGTGTAGGCCTGTGTTATAAAGGCCGAGGTAGGATCCATTTGGGATTTGAGTGGTAGGGCTTACTACTCTAGTTGTAGGTCTTCGATAAGACTGAGTGGTCCTGCAGGATCGTGCTGTAAGCTCTTAAGGAGCCGAGGAATTGGTGAAGAGCCTTGTCTAACACACTGTTAGAAAGGCGGAGAGGGACAGTGGACGTACCCAAGATTGGGGAACCACTATAAAAATATCTGTGTCGTCTGTGATTGTTCTTGAAAGCACAAATCAATTAATCACTAAGCACGGGAATTCAGATATAGGTTTGAATAATTAAAAAGAAGGCCTAAAACCTATTCACCCCCCTCTAGGTATTTAGTTGACCTTGAAAACAAGACTTTCAGATGGCTTGAAGGTGCCTTGAATGCGGCTTGAAAATGGCTTGAAGGTGTCTTGAAGGTGTCTTGAAGGTGTCTTGAATGTGGCTTGAAGATGACCTGGAGATTGCTTCAAGGTGTCTTGAATGCGGCTTGAAGATGGCTTGAATGCGGCTTGAAGATGTCTTGAAGGTGGCTTGAATGTGTCCTGAATGTGGCTTGAAGATGACCTGAAGTTGCTTGAAGTGTCTTGAATGCGGCTTGAAGATGGCTTGAAGGTGACACATAGGAAGAATCTTGCAGAGCTCTGGCCCGGGGAAGAAGGAAACTATGGAGCCAAAAAGGTGAGTAATGAGGAGACTTGTGGCTCCTTTTATAGTTTTCTGGAGGTGGTTACGGTGGTTTTGCGGCTATCCGCACACCGTAACCACCAACATAATTATTTTTATTATAGTTAAGGGTGCGTATTTTTGTCATCAAATACGCTATTCATAGACCGATATTTTAATATAAATATTCCCCACTAACCATGATGGTTACACATAAGATGGATGACCATGATCATGCCGGAACGATCGAACGGCGGGGAAGGGCCTCCATACAAGAACAGCCAAACCGCCGGTGGGCTCGTTGACATTATGTTGTTTTGGCAAATTTCCTCCTAAAATAATAATAATAATGGATGAGTCTTAACTACTACTAATCTTAATAATATTTAGCCATTGCTCTAATCTGCACCAAGTATATTCATGGTTCTGGATGGTTGGCAAAGTTTTATAATCAAATCAACTAATTAAACACGAAAACTCAATCAAACAACAAATTGAAATAATAAGTCCACACATTTCAATGGAATTTGCAGTATGTTTAATCTAGGGCAATGCAAAATTTTGATTATATCTTTGCCGTAGCAGACAACTTATCATTAATGGCCTGCATTATAGCTTGCAAGAAGACGTTGGATGCATAACATATGCTGTCATTTTTTTTACAAAAAGTTGTATGTTTGAATGGAGACTATGAAGTGTCAAGAGTTTTTTCCTTGAAAGACAGTAGATTTCATATAATGAAAAACTTCATAGGCCAAGCTAGACACAACGCATGATTTTAGCAGCGCTTGGAAGCCCTAAATTAATGATAAAGTTTAATTAGTAAATATATGTCTGAGAAATTCATTGAGGCATTCAGAAAACAAATGATACCAATTCATTGCTCGACCGGAAATTGCATTTTATTATTCTAAGATTCATTTTGCATATAAATCCCCTTTCAAAATTGTTTATTGTTTTGTAACATGAGAACTTTCTTTATATTAGCATGAACATATTTTTGCCTTCTTTGGTGATGCTAAAACATATTTAGATCATATTAAAGAATTGCAAAATAAAACTGCTAATGGGTTGCTAAAACCATAAAAAAACATAAAATCTTGAGGATATAAACACCATTGATTTCAACATTTTTGTTGGGGAGGGAGACTGAGTTATGGTTACTTCAAGTGAAGGATAGATTTTCAATAAGGCAATGTGACTAACTTTTCATGGTTTTGTATTGACCCTCCCTCTTTTGCACAAATCCCTCCACCATCCATTACAAACAAACATCCAGAATATCCAAGAGTTCACTATTATTGTAGATCTCCTTTCAATTTCTGTTAACCAAAGCTCCACCAGACAATATATTAATTAATCGTGATCCTATGTTATTAAAGACGCAAGACACGCTGAAATGCAAAGGGGACCTAGAGCATAGGCGCAAGGCGCAGAAGCACGCCTGAGACACGTTCAGCGAATTGGGCGCCCAATTCGATAAATTTTAGCACAATTTGCCGAAATTTAGCTGGTTGGTCGCCCATGTCGCTGAAGTTCAGCGGGCTAGGTGACCAAAGTCGGTAAAATTTAGCGGGATGGGTGCCCAAGTCGCTGAAAATCAGCAAGTTTGGCGCCCAAATTGCGGAAATTCAGAGGGCTGGGCACCCAATTCGCTGGAATTCAGCGGGGTGGGCTCCTAATTTGGGAAATTCAGCAGGCTGGATGCCAAATATACTGAAATTCAGCGGGCTGGATGCCCAATTTGCTGAAATTCAGCGGGCTGGGCTCCCAATTTGCTGAAATTCAGCGGGATGAGCGCACAATTAGTTGAAATTCAGCTGGTTGGGTGCCCAATTCGCTGAAATTCAAAGGGCTGGGCGCCCAATTCACAGAAATTCAGCGGGTTGGGCGCCTAATTCACTCAATTTCCTCAGGTTGGGCGTCCAATTCGCTCAAATTCAGTGAAATGGACGCCTAATTCGCTCAATTTGCATTGATAGCATAGAGATGCGACATATATTATTTTGCTAAAAGTTGAACTTAAACATCATACCAACTGTCAATAACATTTCAGTGGTGCATTCAACTTGACCCTATGAGTGGAATTTGGTTTAGTTTGAGTTCGATTCGTTTAGGATTGTAGTTTGCATAAATTGATTGATTTGGGTCATGATGGTTCAGGATTTTGTTGAATAGAACCAAATTATACATGAACTTAGTTATCATAGTTAATGAAATAAAATAAAAGTGTTGATGTTAAATTTTGTAACATATAAAACATTTTCTTTATCATCAATATCCACTAGTTTCGACTAATTTTGTATGATTTAAGTTTTACTTGTTATCAATTTGGTTTTATTTTTAGAAGATAATCACTCGTAATTGGGGACTGTAACCAAAGTGGAGTTTGATGTTAGGGAGAAGATAAATTGGTTTCTAAATTTCAGATGGAAAATGCTTATAATAGTACACTACACATGAAGACATATCAATTGATTTTTATATTTTTGGTGCTTTTTTCTTTGACCATAAGCCAACAAGTTAAATGCAATAATGTGTATTGCACATCCTAATGTTGTTTTCTGCATACCTTCTCTTCGTTAATGTTCCTTAAGCACTGTCTTTGGCTGAACTGTTTCGAAACGCCGTGGTTTATGAAAATTACAAATTTTCAACAACTGCCACAGGACAGATAACTTCTGACTAAAGCTCTGTTTCTTCCTCGCGGGAGGGATTTTTTCTATAGTCTGTTAAGGTTACAGTCCGTCATGGTGCTAGTGGTGGAGGAGAGAGCGCCGCAGGATGGAGAGAGTGGCTCTGTGTGTGAGAGGGGTGATGCGGTAGGGAGAGATTGCTGGGAGAGGGCTGCCACCGCAGAAGGGAGAGGGGTCATCGACCGAAGTTTGTGTCGTCGGGAGGGAGGGGCAGCGTCGGGAGGTAAACATTGACGGCCATTGAGCGAATTTGTAGGATTTGTTCGATGCCGCGCCGTGAAGAAGGCCAAATCATGGGGGGAAATGGACAGTCCGATGGTCACATTCGCATATTCGCACCTTTAATCTTTGTGCATAGGAATCAGACCATATATATATATATATATCTTTATATCATAAGGGAAGAGAATTTCATGGATAGTGTAACATTCGACGTTCTCAAAATACCCTTCAAGCTTTCATCTTATTATTCTAATTTTAGATGATTTTGGTCATTAGCTATATTCCCGCCATTTGACCTCCTCCTGCTAGCTCTTCATCCTCCAGCATTTTACCCATACTGCTTTTCAGCAAGCCGTCCTGCCAAGTCTTTTCATGTACGTCTTGTAACACCCCGCCCGTCACGAAGAATATAACAGTGGGTTTGGTCGGGACCACACACCATATTAAACGAAAAGGCGAAGGAGTTACAAAATGAAACCAAACATGCACGTAACCTATCACAGAGTCAAAATCTAGAGGTAGCAATTGAATATGCATAACCCGCAAACAGAAAATTCCAATATATACCTCACCAAGAATGAAGATACATACACAAGTATTTGACCTTAGACCTTACAAACTGTTTTAGTGTTTACAAATATTGGCACGCAGTACGACAACACATGGAAGTAGCTAGCGAACACAACACTTGTACATGGATGGTGTAACATTCGATGTTCCCAAAATGCCCTCCAAACTGCCATCCTATTATTCTTATTTTTGATGATTTTGGTCATTAGCTATATTCCTGCCATTTGACCTCCTCTTGCCAGCTTTTACTCCAGCATTTTACCTATGCTGCTTTTCAGCAAGCTGTCCTGTCAATCCTTTTCCCACACGTCTTGTAAGACCCCGTCCATTAAGAATATAACAGTAGGTCTCGTCGGGGTCTCATATCATATTAAACAAATAGACGAAGGACTTACGAAATGAAACCAAACATCCACGTAACCTATCATAGAGTCAAAATCTAGCGGGAGCAGTTGAATAAACATAACCCATAAATAGAAATTCCCACTATATATATCACCAGGAATGAAGATACATATACAAGTATTTGTCCTTAAGACCTTACAAACGTGTCTTTGGTTGTACGACATTTATCCACTGTTTATCTCCTGATCGTGACAAACTTTCTCCTCCCACTGTTATGTGCATTTTTCTTGGCTATTGTCCAACTCAAAAGGTGTAGTGGTGCTTTGATCTTCTTCTCCCTAAACGTCCCTTATGAGTGAGGGCAAAAGAGGTCTCGCCTACTGGCAAGTTCAAGAGAGACCTCGCCTATGGAAGAGGTTTAAAGGGGATCTCGCTCATAGGCGAGTTTAAGAGGGGTCTCAACCCTATGCTTGTGATAATGCTCATTTGTATATCTATTTAATATAGTTTGGGTTTTTATTTTAAATATTTTTTTAGTGTTTTATTTGATTTTAAATTCAATTTATTTAATTTTATTTTTTTAGACACTAGAAATGTTTAATTTCACTTTGAAGCAGTCTTGCCAAGTTGCTAATCTAGAACAATTTTGTGAAAAAAAGTCAAATTACACTCCCTCAGGTCAAGGCGTGTCCTCAGGGCATGTCATCTAGATCACGCCCTCAGCCATTCTAGCTAGTCGTGATTGCTGTCGGCTCATTTTAAAATTACACGTCATTAGGTTAGGGTGTGGCCTCTTTAGTAACAACAGAATGTCAGTAGTCACACCCCGTGGGAAGTCGTTTTCACTCGTGCTAGTCATGCCTTGAATTCTGGTCGTGACATGAGGGCGTGCTCCAACAATTATGATCAAAACGACGCCTTCACTTCTTGTGTGTCCCAGGGTTTTATTTTGGCGATTTTTCTGCAGTTATACACTCTTATGTTAGGGCATGGCCTCAGGGTGTGTATTCCAGAACTTTTCAACTACAAAATGCAAGTGCTTCTGAGAGTTCGGGAAGAAATTCTGGCTTTAATCTTACTTTATTTTATCAGCTTTCTATTGCATTAAGTTACTTAGTCATTACTCTTTGATGTTGTAAGCTTTCCATTATAGCATTTTAGTTTTAATTATATACTTTTCTCCTAATCTTTTCATAATCATGTCTCTCTCAATGTTTGTATTTCCTCCTTATCATGGGTAGCTGAATTCTATTTAACACTTGATCATAATAAACTTGGATTAAAATTAACATATGCTTTGATCTCTTGAATTTACAAACCTTCATTAATAAAAACTTTGATTTAACTTTAAATAAATTTTGTATTGATTACATATGTCTTTCTTTCTATAATTGGTATTCTAGTTGATTGAAATGTCCGTGCATATGAGGAGTTCACTCAAAAGTAAAAGAAGTTGCATCCACTTTTTGAAAGATGATTGATATGTCGCTCGAAGCATCTGAGTGGTGATCAAAGTGAAATCCCCTATCTGTTGCCCCTAGGTGGGTATAAATAGGCAAACCCTTAGGAGTTACTACGGGTATGAGTTAACCGTGTACCCGAACTGACCCGTTAAGCCTCCGAACTCGTTATTCATCCAAATATACACTAACAATCTCCTCCTATATTTGTGACAAATAACGTGTACATTTCGGAGTGCAGAAAGTCGAGAATATGAAAATAAGTTTTCGACTTTACACATTCCATAAGAGTTAGCACATTTTTAAAGAAAAACGTAAACTTGAGTTTTAAAAAAATAACATAATATATCCAAAGAAAAAGGTGTTACTCAATAATAACTAAATCTGGAAAACAAAAAATGACTACAGATAAACGTGTAACAATTCTACTCAGAGACTAGATCATCATCATCTATGTCAAAATACACTTTCTCTCCACCATCTTCACCAGTGTTTGCAAGAAATTTCATGAGTCAGACTCTATGAATTCATAAACATATGCAGTGACGTATCAAAGTAAACTAGCTCTACCTAAATGAGCTTAGCACTTGCAACAGTAGTGAAGTAAGACTGTCAACATCTCTATCCAGTCTAGCTAGGACCAGTCAAGTTTTGATTTTAATAAATCAAACGTTGTTATCTTACACATTAGTGACCACTATGAACCTCATCATATGATTTGACACACTGTCATTTGCAACATTATCAAATGTGGAATAATGTGCTATGATCACTAATGTTAGATTAACTCATACAACGACTTTCTATTCTCAATTGAATAATTCTCAAATAAGCTTACAACGAGAAAGATGTTAAGTCATCAGGTGTGGAATGACTAGCATCTAACCATCTTGGGCTTTCATGAAGAAATTATTTGGGATTTTCAGTATGTTATTAGACGCTTGAATGTTGTGACTATAGGTTCTTGCTATGAAAATATAAACATAGGAGGAAGTTTCATATTTCTATGAACTTTAATCTCATCTCCCCCGATGTTTTAATTGTGAGAACTCTATTTAAGTTCCTTGTCAAGGCGTCTGCAACATTATATTTTGACCTCACATCAACGAGGTTCACAATCCCTTGACACGTAAGGGAGGTCAACCAGGCTTGTTTCATCTGTAGTTGTCTTATTTTGCTATTGAACAAAGTGTTCATAGCAATCATTTTAGTAGCCTGATTGTCGTAGTAAACTGCAACAGAAATCAACTTCAGGCTCGACAGTGGAATGTCCATCACCAAATCTCTTATCCACTCTGCTTCTTCTCCCGCTGAAGCTAGAGCTTAGAGTTCGGATTCCATAGAAGACAGTGCAATACATGATTGTCTTTTGGACTTCCAGGCTACAACTGCTCCTACTAGTGTGAATATAAATCCACTAGTGGACTTGCTGTCATTTAATTCTGAACACCATGATGCATCAGAATATCCTTACAAAACTGAAAGATGACCATGGTAACATAAAACATACTTTTGGGTGTGCTTTAGACATCGCATCAGCCTATCGAGGGCATCCCAATGGTCTTGGCTAGGATTACTAGTGAACCTACTTAACATATCGACCGTAAAGGCTATGTTAGGTCTTGTGCAGACCATAGCATACATGAGACTACCAATCAGTTTAGCATAATCTAACTGTCTAACCGCAGCTCCAGTATTGGGCTTCAAGCGATTATTGTAAACATAAGGTGTCTCCACTGATCTATGTTCATTGTATCCCCACGTATCCAACATGGACTTTATATAATGGCTTTGACTTAGGGAAATGTCATTTTTCCCAAAGCTCACTTGCATGCATAGTATAGTCTCAGCTATACCTAGGTCTTTAATGTTAAACTCTTTCATTAGTTCTGACTTAACGTCATCCACTACAGATTGATCAGAAACAAGAATCAGCATATCATCAACATATAAGCATATTATAGCGACTGTGTTCGATCTATGACGTATGTAAAGATATTTGTCCGAGAGACTCGACAAGAATCTCATGTTCCTTACACTATAGTCAAACTTCTCATGTCATAATTTTAGTGCTTGTTTAAGTCTGTATAGTGACTTGATCAAATTACAGATCTTACTTTTGTGACCGTGTACTATGAAACTTTCAGGTTGGCTCATGTATATATCTTCGGTCAGATCTCCGTTCAAAAACACAGTCTTAACATCCATTTGATGAACAATAAAGTTCTAAATAGACGCAATATCAAGGAGTATCCTAATGGTTGTTAATTGACACACTAATAAATATATATCAAAGTAATCCACGCCACTAACTTGTGTGAAACCTTTAGCCACCAGACGTGTTTTATACTTAACTACGCTACCATTAGGATTGAGCTTCTTTTTCAGAACCCACTTACACACTATAGTTTTAGCCCCTTTTGGCTTCTCAACCAACATCCAGGTGTTGTTCTGAAGCAAAGAGTTCATCCTTTCATTAATGGTCTCTTTCCAGAGTAGTGAATCCCTTGATCTCATCGCATCCTAATATCTCTTCGGTCAAATCTCCGTTCAAAAACACAGTCTTAACATCCATTTGATGAACAATAAAGTTCTAAATAGACGCAATATCAAGGAGTATCCTAATGGTTGTTAAGTGACACACTGATGAATATATATCAAAGTAATTCACCCCACTAACTTGTGTGAAACCTTTAGCCACCAGACATGTTTTATACTTAACTACGCTACCATCAGGATTGAGCTTCTTTTTAAGAACCCACTTACACCCTATAGTTTTAGCCCCCTTTGGCTTATCAACCAACATCCAAGTGTTGTTCTGAAGCAAAGAGTTCATCTCTTCATTAATGGCCTCTTTCTAGAGTAGTGAATCCCTTGATCTCATCGCATCCTTATAGGTGGATAGATTGGCGTCAACGTGGTAAGTGACGAAATCACTATCGAAGGTTCTGGGAGTTCTCTCTCTTATCGAAGTCCTTCTAGACTCTAGGACATTATTGTCTACCGGGACTGAATAGGAGGTATTCGGTACTGATTCAGGTTCTTTCTCAGTAATAGTTACTTGCATACCTGGGATTGTTAGGTTCTTATCCTTAAGGAACTTATCCTCAAAGAACATAACATCCCTAGAATCAATAATTATATTATTGGACAGGTCTAATAATCTATCTGCAGCAATATCTTCAGCACAACCTAAGTAGACACACGTGTTGGTCTTAGGTCCAAGTTCAGACCGTCTATGGTCAGAGACCCTGATATAGGTTATGCAGCCCTAGGTCTTAAGTTTAGCTAATGTGGGGGGTCTCTTAAACCAAAGCTCGTAGGGTGTGACGTCTAACTTAGCATGAAGGACTTTGTTCAGAATGTTGTTTGTAGTTAAAACTGCTTCTCCCCAATAGGCAGTAGGCATGCCAGCAGTGAGCAACATAGAATTCAACATCTCTGTTAACGTTCTATTCTTTCGCTCAGCTATACCATTCGATTGGGGTGAGTAAGGAACGGTAGTTTCTGCTATGATCTCTTGAGAGGCAAGGAAACCCCGGAACTCACTAGACATGTATTCTCCTCCTCTATCA
The DNA here is from genome assembly GCA_039583875.1 of Platanthera guangdongensis. Lineage (NCBI taxonomy): Eukaryota > Viridiplantae > Streptophyta > Magnoliopsida > Asparagales > Orchidaceae > Platanthera > Platanthera guangdongensis. The sequence goes on along the minus strand of CM077163.1, from coordinate 45,716,718 downwards.
ATTTTAAACCTCTTTATTCTCATGTCTAGTTGGTTTTCTACCCTGGTTTTGAAAAGACAAAACTTTTCAAATGCTTCATCTTTAGTTTTAAGAAAATAGATGTGATAGAACCTAGAGCAGTCATCCATAAATGTGATCATATACTTCCTTTATCCTCTGGTGACAAAACTTTTAAAGTCACATATATCGAAATATATAAGCTCTAGGGGTATTGTGCTCCTAGTAACCGAACTAAAAGATTTCCTAGTGATCTTAGTCTGAGCACACACATCACATTTCTCAGGTTGTGACTTAGTGTCTAATGTGATCTGGTGAGTTCTAGCTATTTAGAACATTTTCCTATAGTTTACGTGTCCTAGTCTCTCATGTAGAGTCTTAGGGCTAACTAAGTTTGTTTGAACTTGTTGAACTAATTCGTTTGCTAGACTTAGTCGATACATCCTATTTGGGATGTATGCACATCCAAAATAGTGTGAGTTAACTAACAGTGTTACTCTACCGCTACAAAAAGTAAATGACATACCAGCATCACATAATAGTGTTGAAATTTGTGAAGTGGAAGTGGTTGACGGGACAGGCCGAGCGGCCTGGGCGGACAGCATTGACGGACTAGGCGGACTGGGCGGACTGCTGTATGCGGCCTGGTGGAAAGTCTAGTGGAAGCCGGCTGTTTTCTGAGCGGTTTGTACGGGTGAAGTCCGCGGATTATGCGGTCTGGTATCTGCGGATAAGGCGTTGACGGATAGAGGCTTGCGGACTGGTGCATTGCTCAGTGGACGCGTTGCAAGCTTGTGCTGATTGGCGGTTTGGCTCATGTTCGCGGAAAGCTTGTGGACTGGCGTGTCCACGGTATGGACTGTTGCGGATTGGGCTTAGAGCTTGGCTGAGGCCTTGTTGAGCTCTGGTGTTACAGCAGGTGCTTTGCTGTGGAGGTCGTTAGCGGACTGGTTTGTGGAGTCTGGGAGTTAGCTGCTGCGTTGGGCAGGTGTGCGAGTAGCATGCAAACTGCTGGCTGTTTGTGCTAGGGTGTTTGGCGGACGAGAGTTTATGTCCGCCATGCTCGCATTGGCCTTTGATGGTTTTGGACTTGGTCACACTCTGTGCCAAGATCATGGTGTCCGCAGTATCCGCCAAGTCCGCTGTTGACCGGGCGAACTGTTGTGTCTGCCTTTGGTCGTGGACTTGTGGAGGATTGAGGTTTGAGTCTCGTGGACTGCCTCGGGTTTGTGCGGACAGCCATTGAAGGGGGTTTGCTGTCCTGCAGTGGTTGGAAGCTTTGCGGGATGAGGTCTTGTCCGCATAGCTTGGGCGGACTGATGAGTGATGAGGGTTCGCCAATGTCCGCATAGCTTGGTCTCTTTCCAGAGTAGTGAATCCCTTGATCTCATCGCATCCTAATATCTCTTCGGTCAGATCTCCGTTCAAAAATACAGTCTTAACATCCATTTGATGAACAATAAAGTTCTAAATAGACGCAATATCAAGGAGTATCCTAATGGTTGTTAAGTGACACACTGATGAATATATATCAAAGTAATTCACCCCACTAACTTGTGTGAAACCTTTAGCCACCAGGCATGTTTTATACTTAACTACGCTACCATTAGGATTGAGCTTTTTTTAAGAACCCACTTATACCCTATAGTTTTAGCCCCCTTTAGCTTATCAACCAACATCCAGGTGTTATTCTGAAGCAAAGAGTTCATCTCTTCATTAATGGCCTCTTTCTAGAGTAGTGAATCCCTTGATCTCATCGCATCCTTATAGGCGGATAGATTGGCGTCAACGTGGTAAGTGACGAAATCACTATCGAAGGTTCTGGGAGTTCTCTCTCTTATCGAAGTCCTTCTAGACTCTAGGACATTATTGTCTACCGGGACTGAATAGGAGGTGCTCGGTACTGATTCAGGTTCTTTCTCAGTAATAGTTACTTGCATACCTGGGATTGTTAGGTTCTTATCCTTAAGGAACTTATACTCAAAGAACACAACATCCCTAGAATCAATAATTATATTATTAGACAGGTCTAATAATCTATCTGTAGCATTATCTTCAGCACAACCTAAGTAGACACACGTGTTGGTCTTAGGTCCAAGTTTAGACCGTCTATGGTCAGAGACCCTGATATAGGTTATGCAGCCCTAGGTCTTAAGTTTAGCTAATGTCGGGGGTCTCTTAAACCAAAGATCGTAGGGTGTGACGTCTAACTTAGCATGAGGGACTTTGTTCAGAATGTTGTTTGTAGTTAAAACTGCTTCTCCCCAATAGGCAGTAGGCATGCCAGCAGTGAGCAACATAGAATTCAACATCTCTGTTAACGTTCTATTCTTTCGCTCGGCTATACCATTCGATTGGGGTGAGTAAGGAACAGTAGTTTCTGCTATGATCCCTTGAGAGGCAAGGAAACCCCGGAACTCACTGGACATGTATTCTCCTCCTCTATCACTTTTAAACCTCTTTATTCTCATGTCTAGTTGGTTTTCTACCCTGGTTTTGAAAAGACAAAACTTTTCAAACGCTTCATCTTTAGTTTTAAGAAAATAGATGTGATAGAACCTAGAGCAGTCATCCATAAATGTGATCATATACTTCCTTTATCCTCTGGTGACAAAACTTTTAAAGTCACATATATCGAAATATATAAGCTCTAGGGGTGTTGTGCTCCTAGTAACCGAACTAAAAGATTTCCTAGTGATCTTAATCTGAGCCCACACGTCACATTTTTCAGGCTGTGACTTAGTGTCTAATGTGATCTGGTGAGTTCTAGCAATTTGGAACATTTTCCTATAGTTTACGTGTCCTAGTCTCTCATGTAGAGTCTTAGGGCTAACTAAGTTTGTTTGAACTTGTTGAACTAATTCGTTTGCTAGACTTAGTCGATACATCCTATTTGGGATGTATGCACATCCAAAATAGTGTGAGTTAACTAACAGTGTTACTCTACCGCTACAAAAAGTAAATGACATACCAGCATCACATAATAGTGTTGAAATTTGTGAAGTGGAAGTGGTTGACGGGACAGGCCGGGCGGCCTGGGAGGACAGCATTGACGGACTAGGCGGACTGGGCGGACTATTGTGTGCGGCCTGGTGGAAAGTCTAGTGGAAGCCGGCTGTTTTCTGAGCGGTTTGTACGGGTGAAGTCCGCGGACTATGCGGCTTGGTATCTGCAGATAAGGCGTTGGCGGATAGAGGCTTACGGACTGGTGCATTGCTCAGTGGCCGCGTTGCAAGCTTGTGCTGATTGGCGGTTTGGTTCATGTTTCGCGGAAAGCTTGTGGATTGGCGTGTCTGCGGTATGGACTGTTGCGGATTGGGCTTAGAGCTTGGCTGAGGCCTTGTCGAGCTCTGGTGTTACAGCAGGTGCTTTGCTGTGGAGGTCATTGGCGGACTGGTTTGTGGATTCCGAGAGTTAGCTGCTACGTTGTGCAGGTGTGCGAGTAGCATGCAGACTGCTGGTTGTCTGTGCTAGGGTGTTTGGCGGACGAGAGTTTATGTCCGCTATGCTCGCATTGGCCTTTGATGGTTTTGGACTTGGTCACACTCTGTGCCAAGATCATGGTGTCCGCAGTATCCGCCAAGTCCGTTGTTGACCGGGCGAACTGTTGTGTCTGCCTTTGGTCGTGGACTTGTGGAGGATTGAGGTTTGAGTCTCGTAGACTGCCTCGGGTTTGTGCGGACAGCCATTGAAGGGGGTTTGCTGTCCTGCAGTGGTTGGAAGCTTTGCGGGATGAGGCCTTGTCCGCATAGCTTGGGCGGACTGATGAGGGTTCGCCAATATTTCCTTGCTCCTGGCGGTTTTCCTTGGTATCTGGCTAAGTCCTTATGGACTCGGCGGACGGTGTTTTGCTATCGTGCGGGCTAGGGCGGTGTCGTTATCTCTAGGGCGGTGACCACACTCCTCACCTTGCCTATAAATAGGACCCCCCTGGCAGGTCTACAGTAACTTGAGTGAACAGTAAGTTGGGTTGGGCAAGGAGCTGCGGTCTCAGTTTGTTTGTCTGTGCGGATTGATTCAGGGCTGACGGTTTGCTGTGTGCAGGTCGCGCGGGTAGCTTCAAGGAGCCAAGAGTTTGGCTTTGACCTTGGTCAAGTACTTGGAAGTTGTGTGGTCTCTGCGGATTCAGCAGGAGGTCGCTCTGTGGCTTGTCAACTCTGTTTCAACTTTGCCAGCTTCAATAACCTGTCCGCCGGCTTCAGGAGGGTAGGCGGTGTTCCTCAGTTCAGCCTCAGCAGGAGACGAATAATGGTGTGTCTGCGCGGCCTCGCGGCTTCGGCAGACTCCGTGGCTATTCGGCGGATTGCAGCTTAAGTTCGGGCGATCTCAGCGGACTCGGTGACCTCGGCGACCTCGGCGGTCTCGGCGGACTCCGGTGCTGTCCTCCCGGCTTGGTGTTTGGTGCTTTCTGTTTACAGTTGTTTATGCTAGCGAAATCATGTCTTGTTATGTATGCCTCGTGTTGTAAAGAAGTGAATGAATAAAAGATCTGCTTGTGCTTCCATTGTTTGTTGGGATTAACCTTGTTCCTTGGTTTCCGATGGTTCAACGTGAGAACTGGCTAGTACCGAAGATATTAATTTGGTGTTTGGGCTACCTTGCTGACCACGCTGAGAAAATTTTAACATGGTATCAGAGGTAGGTTCAGTTGCGTGAGCGGTAGTCAACCAGTGTTGTTACTCAATGATTGAGTGGTGTTCAACCTGTGTTGTTGCTCGGAGCTTCTGAAAGGTTGCCAACATGTGTTGCAATGAAAGGGAGCTTTGCAAGGGGTCTTGGCATTGAACTCTTAACGCCGACTAACTTCAAGAAGTGGAAGTTGTGCATGAAGAGTTATCTTCTTGGCGAGGAGCTGTGGGAAGTCGTCGGTGGTGACGACAGACAGGAAGTCACGGCTGCGTTCGGTACTGCTGAGCAGATTAGGCTCTGGAGAAGAACAAATTCTATGGCGGAGTTCATTCTGAAGAGGTCTGTGTCTCCGGAACTGTTTGATCACATCGTTGGATGTGAGTAGGCTGTTGATATTTGGACAACCATTGATGAGTTGTTCAATAGGAAGAATGTGGCGCGGCTTCAGTTCCTGGAGAATGAGTTGGCCAGGGCAACTCAGGGAGACCTTTCCATCTCGAAGTACTTCTTAAAGATGAAGAGCTTGTGTGCTGAGCTGTCGGCACTGGATCCTGATGAGCCTATCTCTGAGGCTAAGATGAAAAGGCACATAATCCGCGGCTTGCGGAAGGAGTATGTGGCCTTTGTGACATCTTTTCAAGGATGGGCTACTCAGCCGTCTTTGCTGGAGCTGGAGAATCTGCTTGCGTCGCAGGAGAGCTTGGCAAGGCAGATGGCTGGAGTGAACCTTAATCAGGAAGGCAGCGAAACTCTCTTCTTAGGCAAGAAGAAAGGATGGGAAGGGAAGAAGAAGAAGAAGGTACAGGCCGCTGGTGAGAAGGAGACTTCAACTTCATATCAGCCGGAGAGGAGTAATGCTCCTAAGGACTGTAAGAAGAACTTGAAGTGCTACCGGTGTCATCAGCGAGGGCACTTCAAGCGGGACTGCAAGGTCAAATTGCAGCCTGGGCATGCTGCGGGAAAGGAGGAAGCTTGCTCGAGAAGTGAAGAAGCAGAATGAGGCGGAGCTTTCATGACGGGCACTTGTGTCCGGGCCTTGTCTGCTGAGGACTTCAACGACAAGTGGATCGTGGACTCCGGGTGTGGTCATCACCTCACCGCAGACAAGTAGAAGTTCACCTCCATGCAGGCTTACTCAGGTAATGAAGTTATTATCACTGCTGATAATACTGTTTATGCAGTAGAGAAAGAGGGGGTCGTGTCTTTGGGTAGTGATCAGAGGCCACTCACGTTAAGGAGTGTGTATCACGTGCCGGGCATGAAGAAAAAACTCTTCTCAGTGACCAATGCGGTGTACGCTGGTTATCACGTTCTGTTTGGGCCAACAGACGTGAGATTCCTTCGCAACGTATCAGCAGTGAAGACTGATGTTGCTCATATAGGGAGGAGGGTGAAGAACTTGTTTGTTCTTGCCACCAATTCTTATGTTGATCGTATGAGGACCAATGATAGCGCTGCTATCTGGCAAGAGAGGTTGGGGCATGTTGGCATGGACAAGCTCAAGGCGATGGCTAGTAGAAGTTTGGTGAAGGGGTTGCCTAAGTTGTCTTCCTTTGGTGACGGGCATGTTTGCGCGGGCTATCAATACGGTAAGGCACATCGCCTTCTGTTTGATAAATCACAAACAAGGATCAAGAAACCATTGAAGTGCATTCATGGCGACCTGATGGGACCGACGGTTACTGCCAGCCTTAGTAGAAGCAGATACATGCTTGTCTTGGTTGATGACTACTCAAGGTATACTTGGGGGTACTTCTTAAAGGAGAGGTCGGAAGCCTTCCGTTTGTTTGTGGAGTTTAAGGAGTTGGTAGAAGGCCGGATTGGCTTGCGAATTAAGAAGCTTAGAACTGATAACGGGGGTGAATTTGTTTCCTCCGAGTTTTCTAACTTTTGCAGGAAGCACAGGATCCAACGAGAGCTTACTTGTGCTCACACTCCACAACAAAATGGGGTAGCGGAGCGGAAGATCCGTCATCTGACGGAGACCTGCAAATGCTGGCTTCATGCGAAAGATATCCCAAGGTCCTTTTGGGCAGAGGGGATGGTTTGTGCTGCTTATGTCATCAACCGGATGCCACTCAGCCCTATCAACAGGAAGAATCCTCTTGAGCTGTTGCTGAAGGAGAAGCCGAGTGTTGGACACCTTCGGGTGTTCAGTTCAACTTGCTACATGCATGTCCCAGATGCTTCACGGACTAAGCTGGATATGAAGGCAAGGAAGCTTGTCTTTGTTGGCTACGATGAGCGGAAGAAGGGATGGAAATGCATGGATCCTGTGACGAAGAAGTTCGTGGTGTCAAGAGACGTTGACTTTGACGAGCTGATGTCATATGGAGGTGGCTCAGTTGAGCTAACCGGAAGTAGCAAGGTTGATGAAGCACCGGTGGTGGCTGCTGAAGGCTTGGAAGAGGAGCTTGCTGTTTCACCAGCAGCTCCTGTTGCTTCTAACTCTGAGGCTGAGCCTTCTGGCTCAGGAAGCAGGGGGAGCACTGCTCAATGCTTGCCCCAAGTAGGAGTTGAGCCCGAAGAAGCAACGCAAGCAGTGAGCAAGGAGCCGACCCTTCGGAGATCGAAGAGGGTTGTTAAGCCACCGGCTCGGTACTGTGATGGGAATGCAGCGAGCTTTCTCTCCTGCTTTTTTGCAGGTCCTCTGGATGAGCGAGAGTGATGGCGCGGCCCCTCCAACACTTCCTGATGATGACCCGGTTGTTGCGGCCCCTCCAACACTTCCTGATGATGACCCGGTTGCTGCGGCCCACGTAAGCACGTCCATCTCACAAACATCCCTACACCAATTTGGTATCAGAGGGGGGTTACTTTAGGTTTCTTTTTCCAATGCATAACTCATCATAATATCCTCCTTTAAATAGGAGTTACAAAAGAGATCCAACCATCCATGATGGAGATGAAATCTCATCCATCCGGGCGGTTACATACACACCAAGGGTTTAATAGCACACCAACATGAAAATAAAAATATTACAAGCCAAATGTTTTAAGCAATTAAAATAAAACTAAGTAGAATTATTAAGCAAGCTTTGCGCGCCGCGGACGGAGGTTGTATCGCAGCTTTCCGTTAGCGTCTGTGGCGTTGTCATGACGCCGCAAATCTTTAACTTGTTGCGCCGCAGCAACCGGGTCATCATCAGGAAGTGTTGGAGGGGCCGCAACAACCGGGTCATCATCAGGAAGTGTTGGAGGGGCCGCGCCATCAGAGAGCCTGCAACCTTCAACGAGGCCACTGGAGTGAAGGAGTGGGAAGGTTCCATGAAAGAAGAGATTGATGCTGTGAAGAAGAATGAAACCTGGGACCTTGTGCCCAAGGTTGATGACATTACTCCGGTTACTTGCAAGTGAGTGTATAAGTTGAAGAAGAAGGTTGATGGGAACATTGATAGGTTCAAGGCTCGCCTGGTCGCTAGAGGATTCTCACAGCAGTATGGAGAAGACTATGAGGAGGCATTCAGTCCAGTTGCAAAGATGACTTCAGTAAGAGTGGTGATCGCCTTGGCTGCTAGCAAGGGATGGAGGTTGTGGCAACTCGATGTGAAGAATGCTTTTCTTTACAGAGAGATTGACAAGGACATCTTCATGGATCAACCACTTGGTTTTGTCTCTGAAAAGCACCCAGACTATGTCTGCAAACTCAGGAAGGCTCTCTATGGGTTGAAGCAAGCTCCTACAGTGTGGTATGGGAAGATTGCAGAATACTTGCAATTCTGTGGATACCTTGCTTCCAACTCAGATTCAAGTTTGTTTGTCAAGAAGAAGGGAGAGCTACAAGTCTTGGTCCTACTGTATGTGGATGACATGATCATCACAGGGAATTCGGAGGGGGAAGTAGCTAGGCTCAGGGTTGAGCTTGCTATACGCTTCGAGATGAAAGACTTGGGAGAGTTGCATCACTTTCTCGGTCTTGAAGTGGAGAGGAAGGAGTGCGGGGTTCTCATTTGCCAGAAAGGGTATGCTGATCACATTGTGAAGCGGTTCGGCATGGGCGAAGGGAAGAAGTGCTCTACTCCACTGGAACCTGAGCAGAAACTTCGACAAGATGAGGGAAGGGTTCTTCATGATCCCTTGGTGTTCAGGGCTCTTGTTGGGAGCTTGATTTACCTGACGATTACAAGGCCGGACATTGCTTATGCTGTTGGCTGAGTAAGTCGGTATATGGCTGAACCAAGGCAATCTCATCTAGTGGCGGCGAAGGGTATTCTGAAGTATGTCAAGGTGACTTCTGACATGCGACTCCTCTATGGAAGGGACTCGGAGTTTGCGTTGCTTGGGTACACGGATGATGACTATGGCGGTGATTCGGATGATCGGAGGTCTACTTCAGGTTATGTGTTCAATTGCGGTTCAGCTAGCATCTCGTGGTGTAGCAAGAAGCAGGACTCGATGTCAGTCTCAACTATAGAGGCAAAGTATAAGGCTTCGACCTTGGCTACTCGGGAAGCCATCTGGTTGAGGAGGCTTATAGAGGACATTCATGAAGAAGTGCAAGGGCCGACTTTACTCCGGGGTGACAATGAGAGTACTCTCAAACTGGTTAACAATCCAGTGTGTCACGCCAGGACCAAGCATATAGAGATTGATCACCACTTCATCAGGGAGAAGGTGTTGGAGGGATCTCTGTTGGTCGGGCATGTTCGGAGTGAAGATAATCTTGTTGACATCTTCACGAAGCCACTGTCGAAGGGGCCCTTTGAGCGCTTACGCAGCTTGCTGGGCTTGGTCACCACTTCCCACTTTAAGGGGGAGCGTTGAAATTTGTGAAGTGGAAGTGGTTGACGGGACAGGTCGGGCGGCCTGGGCGGACAGCATTGGCGGACTAGGCAGACTGGGCGGACTGTTGTATGCGGCCTGGTGGAAAGTCTAGTGGAAGCCGGCTGTTTTTTGAGCGGTTTGTACGGGTGAAGTCCGCAGACTATGCGGCCTGGTATCTGCGGATAAGGCGTTGGCGGATAGAGGATTGCGGACTGGTGCATTGCTCAGTGGCCGCGTTGCAAGCTTGTGCTGATTGGCGGTTTGGCTCATGTTCGCGGAAAGCTTGCGGACTGGCGTGTCCGCGGTATGGACTGTTGCGGATTGTGCTTAGAGCTTGGCTGAGACCTTGTCGAGCTCTGGTGTTACAGCAGGTTCTTTGCTGTGGAGGTCGTTGGCGGACTGGTTGGTGGAGTCTGGGAGTTAGCTGCTGTGTTGGGCAGGTGTGCGAGTAGCATGCGGACTGCTGGTGGTCTGTGCTAGGGTGTTTGGCGGACGAGAGTTTATGTCCGCCATGCTCACATTGACCTTTGATGGTTTTGGACTTGGTCACACTCTGTGCCAAGACCATGGTGTCTGCAGTATCCGCCAAGTCCGCTTTTGACCGGGCGAACTGTTGTGTCTGCCTTTGGTCGTGGACTTGTGGCGGATTGAGGTTTGAGTCTCGCGAACTGCCTCGGGTTTGTGCGGACAACCATTGAAGGGGGTTTGTTGTCCTGCAGTGGTTGGAAGCTTTGCGGGCTGAGGCCTTGTCCGCATAGCTTGGGCGGACTGATGAGGGTTCGCCAATGTTGCCTTGCTCCTGGCGGTTTTCCTTGGTATCTGGCTAAGTCCTTACGGACTCGGCGGACGGTGTTTTGCTATCGCGCGGGCTAGGGCGGTGTCGCTATTTCTAGGGCGGTGACCACACTCCTCACCTTGCCTATAAATAGGACCCCCCTGGCAGGTCTATAGTAACTTGAGTGAACAGTAAGTTAGGTTGTGCAAGGAGCTGCGGTCTCAGTTTGTTTGTCCGCGCGGATTGATTCAGGGCTGACGGTTTGCTGTGTGCAGGTCGCGCGGGTAGCTTCAAGGAGCCAAGAGTTTGGCTTTGACCTCGGTCAAGTACTTGGAAGTTGTGTGGTCTCTGCGGATTTAGCAGGAGGTCACTCTGCTGCTTGTCAACTCTGTCTTAACTTTGCCAGCTTCAATAACATGTCCGACGGCTTCACGCGGGTAGGCGGTGTTCCTCAGTTCAGCCTCAACAGGAGACGAATAACGGTGTGTCCGCGCGGCCTCGCGGCTTCGGCGGACTCCGTGGCTATTCGGAGGATTGCAGCTTAAGTTCGGGCGATCTTAGCGGACTCGGCGACCTCAGCGACCTCGGTGGTCTCGGCGGACTCCGGTGTTGTCCGCCCGGCTTGGTGTTTGGTGCTTTCTGTTACAGCTGTTTATACTAGCGAAATCATGTCTCGCTATGTATGTCTCGTGTTGTAAAGAAGTGAATTAATAAAAGATCTGCTTGTGCTTCCATTATTTGTTGGGATTAACTTTGTTCCTTGGTTTCCGCTGGTTCAACGTGAGAACTGGGTTGTGCCGAAGATATTAATTTGATGTTTGGGCTACCTTCCTGACCATGCTGAGAAAATTTTAACATTTCCGACAATTGTAACAAAGTTGGAAGGCTCAGCTTGGCTAATCATATTGGCTTGGTTGTCATCCTGTGGTGCCTTGATTCTTTCCCTTTTAGGGAGCCTGCAATCAGATGCGTTGTGTCCCCACTTGTTGCAGTTAAAACGCTTGTCCTTGAATTTTTTATTGTGTTTGTTAGGGCCTGCAACTTGGGAGCTACCATGCGAGGGTCTGGTCCTCTTAGGGTTCGGCACGCGTTTAGAACTAAGGAGCATGTTAGCCGCATCCTTCTTCTTGTTAATAGTTTCTAAAGCGCGTCGAATCCTATTTTCATCCTCAATGCGAATAAATCGCTTGAGGTCATTAAGACCGACCTGCATCTTCTTGCGTTACATTTCAGTTTTAAAGTTGTACCACGTGAAGGGCATTTTACAAATAATTATGCCAGGAACAAAGTTGTCTGGAAGGGAAATATTCTCACTATGTAAAGAATCGACTAATGCTTCAAAATCTGATACCTGAGGGAGAATGACCTTCTCCTCGTCAAACATGAAGGAGTAGAATTTGTCCACCAGGTGCAGCTTGGACAGATCCTCCTCTTGCCTGAAGTGCTCCTCTAGTGCCTCCCAGATTTTCTTGGCGGTCTTCATTTTGATGTACGTCTTTGCCAGGCTGGAGGACAAGCAGTTCAGCAGGTAGTCGCGGCAGATGTCCTTGTCAGCGATCCACTGTGCCTCATCGTTAGTCCCCCATAACGTCAGCACGATCAGATTGAACTGTGTAGAACACGTTCAGGTACTTCATCCCAAACTGGGTATTCAGCTTCTAGTCGTTGAATTCAGTGGCCGTAAATTTTTCCAACTTGATCATTGGAACTAGGGACGAGAAATTTCCCATCAACATTGGTTTTCACTACCTTTGATCTTCTTGGAGAAGCTTTGGCGTCAACTAGTAAGGGCCTGATGTGAATGGGTCTTCAAGTGGAGATCTATTTGAGTTTAGGATCCATTTGTATGTTCCAATAAAACCAGCAAAAGAAGAATCTAGATCTTCTACAGATGAAGCCTACGGTTGGTGATGGATTAGCACTGAAGAATGAAGACTGCCAGCCACTAAGTTCTGGTCTCCAGATCTTTTCCCAGATCTAAGATAAAAAATGATATTTGTCCTCCTATAGTGGGTGAAAGTTGTGAGGCATGCGATCCTTTTCAGTGAGCGTTCTTTGCTGGCAATAAGAACTAGATTTTCTCCTATGCGAAAACCAGGGGCGGGATCGTGCTCCTTCCCGATCACAAAGGCGGCGACACTTTTCAGAAATGGAAAACTTTGGAGTTCGAGGGACGAAGGAATACTGCAGCAACGGCGGTTCCACGAGAGAAGCGGCGACGAGTAACTCCTTTCCCGATCTCTGATGGCAGTCGTAGGCTGTTTTCCTATGTCGATCCAAGCAGCGAGGGAAAAATTCGCCTTTTTTTCCGACTGCAGCGGCACGCTGTAGATACGACGTGGGCTTCTTCCTCTTGTTCTTTTCAAGAGGCGCTGTCCGATTCCAGGCGATAGTGGCTAGCCCGATCGGCAACAACGTTGGTGACAATCCCTTCTTCTTGACCAACAGGCGACACAACAGGCGGCGGCGCACGATCGTCCAAAACTGATGCTATTTCCTCCAGCAGCCGCAAGGTGGTATATTTTTTCCCGAGATCAGGCCGCGGTTTCCTCCTTCCTTCCCAATCAGTAAACAAAGGCGGGATCGTTGCTCCGTCCGGCGGCACAAATGGCGAGATAAATCGCGGCGGTAAATATCGCAGAACACAGCGGCCTCTTTCGATCAAGCCAGCGGCAATCTTCATGCCAAAAACAGGGCTTTTTTCCCGATCATGAATGCCTGTTCCTCCTTCTCGATCACCAGCAAAGCTTTTTTTTCCGATCTACCGAAAAACCGAAGCAGCGGAATGGTTACGGGAAAACGAGGAGGAGTGAGCGGTTACAGGATGCACGAGCAATGAGGCTCTACTTCGAGAATGATATGTCGCTCGAAGCATCCGATTGGTGATCAAAGTGGAATCCCCTACCCGTTGCCCCTAGGTGGGTATAAATATGCAAACCCTTAGGAGTTACTGTGGGTATGGGTTAACCGTGTACCCGAACTGACCCGTTAAGTCTCTGAACCCGTTATTCGTCCAAATATACACTAACAATGATGACCTAAATTCTTCGGATATGAGTAAATTCAATAAAGGGTTTCACTTCTTAAAGAAAATCCTAGGGGTGTCAATTGTAGAAAGAAATTTCAATTTATCAACCAAACTAAAATTTAATTGATAAAATAATAGTAATCTTTGTTAGTAATCATACTCAACAAACACGAAAAAATACTGTTGAAACCAGAAACCGGTTTCTGTGGAGCCTGAACCCTTGGGGATGGGGTGACCGCACACTTACTTTGCCTAGCAAGTTTGGCTGACCGAAGACTTGGAACTTGAAACTGATCCGAGACTCCAGCACGGAGGTCCCACCACACACTTGGAAGATTTTAGAGCGCTTCCACTCCTTAGCCTGTGCTGAGCTAAGGGCACCTCAAAAAGCGCTGTAAGACAAGAGAGTAAGAGAACTGGAAATGCTTGCCTTCTAAGGTACTCTCTTGGGCCTATTTATAGTTTTTAAAACTTGGCCTGCAAATAGCGTAACTTCGCTATTTTGAATGGTTATACACAACCAAAGTGGTCTACAACAGACAAACTTCATTATTCTGGAAGACTACTTACAGCCCTGTAAGGGCATCCAGACAATTCTACCCCTGGACCCAACTGGGCGAATGGCCCATGAAGGCGCCACTCGCTTAAAGGGGTGAGTGTTGGGGTAAGCCAGACACTCTCCTCCATGGCACCCCACTATGGGTGAATGATGTTCTGGAAGGATCTCGCCTCACTCAACGCCAAGCGAGCTGAAGGCGTTGATAGAGGCAGCCTAACTCAACCCCAAGGAACTAAAGGAGTCGACAGAGCAAGGTTCACTCAACTCAACGCCAAGGAACTGAAGGCGTCGACAGAGAGAGCTTCACTCAACGCCAAGCGGTGGGCTCGCGCGGCTTGCTCGGCGAACACTGGATTGCACATGTTACTGGGTGAGTGGTCTTTGAAGCTTCCACTCATTTGGATCGGTGAGTGCTCGATGGGGCGGGCACTCGCCACATCCCTATGGCCCTGGGCAAGCGCATGCCTGTCCTGCTCCACTAATTATCCATTGTCAAGATCCAGGGGCGAGTGGGAGCCTACCTACTCCACTCCCCCCATACCTGTTACACCCCTCCTGGGTGAGTCGGCGAGGCCGTAGAGTCCTCGCCTCCCATCCAACTCTTTTGAGACTTGGACTGCAACAAGATGATTGGGTCGACTCCTGCTAACCCCACTCGCTGGATACGAAGTTGCACACAATCCCCGGTCTTTACGAGGTTGTCCCGAACTCGGAAAGAAACACCCAATCAAAGAGATCGGCGAGTGGGTCTATGAGCCCAAGGGAATCTTTGGGTGGGATCCACAAATTGCTATATATATGCCCGCCTGTCTGGGAGAGCGGCGCCAATCCCCACTCTTCCTACTTTTTACTATCATGCCTCTTTCAAAGGAGTTCCAAGAGAGGCACATCCGCGCCAAGGCACTCAACGCCTCTCATGCTGCCAAGCTGAGCCCTTGGCTCTCGAACATGTCATCAGAGAATTCCATGTTGATCTGGTCCCTACGCCGGAACATGGACTCACCTCTTCCTCCTAGCCAGCCGCAGAACCAAAAGGGAAGGGGGTTGAAGGCATCCCCGCAGATCCTGATACCTGCCCGGGCGATGCGGGTAACCCTCTGGTGCGAGTCGATTCCCCTCAGATGGGCTCGCACTTCCAAGCTTCCACTGATTCTCGCGCGAAGAGCCCGGTTCCCACCTTTGAGACCACTAGGCTGGGCTTGTCGCCGCTAAACTTGTCGGCTCGCGGTCACAAAGGGAAGGAAGTTGATGACATCCCCGTCCCCGCCTTTGAGTTGGTCACCTCCCCAGGAACTTACCTTCCAGGTCGCGGAAAGATCCTCGTCTCTGCTCCCTCTCTGCCTTTTCAAGGGCAGCCGAGTTCTGCTTGCTAACCACACCTACAAGGCGAATCCGCCTCGCATGGTTAGCTGGAGTGTTGACCCTATTTTGGACCCCAAGGTTCTTGCAAAAATTGATTTATCATCGCAGGCCTTCCTAGACAATCTGAAGCTGAGGAATCCTCTGATTCAGGGTTTTACTCGCCACCTCCTTATCCCAACACGCTGGAAGGTTTCCTAAATTCCTTCTTAGAGCCTGCCGAGATGAGGATGCGAACTATTGGAATTCTCAAGAAGTACGAACTCGCGCTGCGCGAGATCCAAGAAGAGCAAGTTGTTGATGGGGAGTGGCTGCGCGCGCTGGAACGGGACTACGTATGTTGGCGAATGAGGTGAGGCGCAGCTCGGCAAGAGGGATAACTTCCCCAAGACCCCTCATGGATCATATCAATGAGAATATGTGGTTCATCCACCAGGATCTAGAGCTGGTCCGTGAGTTCAACAACCCGCGCCGACCTTTGGGAATGGGGACGCGAGGCCGAGGTAGATGGAAATGGCTCCCTAGCTGAGCCTATCGGTACTCTCCCCCAGACCCCCAGCTCGCACATGTAATAACGATAATTTCTTTGCTGCTGTACTTTATGAATACTTGACATTGCTGCTTAATAAGTTTAACTATTATTTTTATGTCTTGTTTCCAATATTTGTTTCTCACGAATTACGTTGCGCTTCCAACTCGGCTTACATTAGGGTAGAACAGGTCGCGGGGTTCGGCGAGTGGGATCTCCTGAGCTGGGCTGGAGCAGTCGGCTCATCAGGTTTAATCCGCTTTTTATAAATAGGACCACTTACCTACCCTTAGTATATAACATTTATTGTCGGTATATACCCCTCTTATTGCTCTTCTCGCCATTTACACTCGCGCCGAGATCTGCTGAAATGGGGAAGACGCGACCCGATGCAGATGGAAGGTCCAAATGCGCTAAACAGTTCTTAGAATACCCTTTCTTTGACGGGAATACCACGGAGGAGGAACATAACGACTTCGTGGCGGACTATGTCCTGTCAAGATTTACCGCGCGCCGGCCTCGGAGAGGCGAGTCGATCAACACCGTCTACACCGATAAACTTGCCTTACCATCTCGCATTTCGAGGTGGGGTTGCGCCTGCCACTATGGCCGGAGGTCCTCCAAGTGCTGAAGTACTTTGGGGCCAACCCTGCACAGATGAACACTGACGCGATCGCCATGATAGTGGCTTTCGCGTGATTCCTTCGGAAGTAGCGGATTGAATTCAATCTCGTTGTCTTCCGAAAGCTCTTCATCTACCACGCCACCAGCAACGGGTTTGTCTTCTTTGCCGGCTCGCAACTCAAGGTTTGTGAGATGACCAATAAGAATCATAACTGGTTCACGAAGTTCGTCATCATCAAGGGAGAACTCGGCAACATACCCTTCTTGCCAATCCAGCGAGGTGAGGAGGTGTACCGGCCGCCAACCCTGACGGACGACGACGCCAGCCTCCACCAATTCTTCCCCCATAAAGACTTCGAGGTCACCTTTCTACGAAGGGGCCTCAACTCGCTCCCGCCAGTACTTCCCGGCAAAGGTATGTCTCGTTATTATTACTTTCACTACATGCTTCCCGAGACAATCCTTTGCTAACAAAGTTGCTTTTTGTAGGGGAGCGGCAGATCCCTGAGAACCCGTCCTTCACAGATTCAGGCTTGTACCCTGACCCACTCGCGCACGAGAGGGATGCGGCAGCAGCTTATCGAATGGAGCGGGAATCCTCCAAGTGCTTCTCCTGCCAGAAGCGGGTTAAGCTCGCCAGCTCCAGCTCCCCTTGCCTAGGGCCTCCGCCAAAGAAGCTGAAGAAGGTGGTGGTCTCCAAGGGCAAGTAGATCGTCCTTGACTCGCCAGAGAAAGGGCAAGGCGGCGACGACCCTCCGACTTCCCCAGTTGCCGAGGAGCTCGTGGCCTGCGAGCCGGGTCTGCCGAAAGACCACCAAAACTATGGTGTACGGGGGAAGGCAAATGATCAGCTCGGCGCGCCGATGGTCCAGTGGGATGAGCAGGCCTACAGAGTCTCCATCTCATCCCTCCTCCCCTCCTGGTCTAAGTGTCGCCCTCCCAACGGTCACGCCTTTGCCTTCGGCTTAGGCCTCTATGGACGTGAGGACACCGAGGCCTTCGACGACATGAACCTCCAATGGCTCGCCCAAGAATGCACGCGAGCACAAATGCGTTCCATGGAGCTTGCCCACATGTCCGTTCGTCGCGACTTCACCCTCAACTATAAGCTGGCGAGTGTCGAGGAAGCCTGGGATCTCGCTCAGGACGAGGCGGAGGACTAGAATAAGAAACTGGCGGTTGTCGAGTCCCTCCTCGGGAAAAGCGCCAACGAGGTGGTAAGTGCTAGTGCATTCCTTCCCTTTCTTTCTTTGCTTGCTTAATTCTTTGGCTCATACTTTTTGCCTCACAGGATGCCGAGACCACCGACCGCCTGCGCACTCGCGCGACTGACCTCGAGGAGAAGAACAAGCAGCTAGAAGAACAGAATATGCTGCTTCATGGCGAGTTCATCCGCCTGATGGACACTCTCCTCCCTCTAGCTCGCGGCGAGCCGAGCGTCCAAGGCAAGGACAAGAAGATCTTCAGCTAGGCAAAGGTCAACAAATTGTTGCGGCTCAACTCCATCAAAGCTGCTGATCATACCTTGCAGGTCATGCGAGATCTACATGTGCTAACGGCGGACTGTGAGGAGGCGATCACCAAGGACCTGGTGTTGGAGTTGTTCCTCCCTGTCCCTACCCCTGTCGAGCCGGAAGACAGCTTTGACCCGCTTTCCAAAGAAGTGTCGGGCTTTCAGGACGATCCTTCTAGGGGGGGGGGGGTGGCGAGAGATGACCTGCACTTTTTATTTTATTTTCATGTAATGATTCCCGCCTAATTTTGTAAGCTTGTTGTAAGGCGAGTTACTTTTGTAATAATATATATATTAATGAAATTCTGACTTAGCAACTTTTCTTTCTTCAATACTGCTCTGTATTTATTGCACTCGCGCGCACATGTTGCACCTTCTCGCGCGACCATGCTAGGGTAGAACTCGCTACTAGAAAGTAAAGTTAGGTTAGACCACACTATTCCTGTGCTATCGAGTCCTCGCCATCTCTTACCAGTAGAGGCTAGACTACTCGTAGCGCTGGAACTGTGACTTCCTTGTTCGCATGTGGGATCTCTTTCCCTTTAGAAGGTTATTCAAGACCGAATTTTCACAAGTAAAAACCTGATGGGGGTGGAATTCAACTACAGAGAACACCCTCGGCTCGCCTTCCTTAGTAGTTGTCGAGATCTCGACTCGCCCATTTGGCATTGCTTTGCGGAGTTATTGTCGTCCCTTGGTAGTTTTCGAGATCTCAGCTCGTCACTACCTGTTTGTCTAGCGATTGTTGTGTCTGACCTTTTGTTCCCCTTATGATTTTTACCCTCGGCCTTTTCCCTAAGTTCACCTTTGAATGCCTCATGTTGACTGACAAGAGCAGCCCGGGACTCAGCTCCAGAGAGCATCAATGACGTCTACCGAGGACCCCTACCCGGCTAGCTGGATGAGGGCCTAATAATGGGAGAAGCTCAGGACTTAGATCCAGGGCAACATCAATGTCCACCGAGGACCCCTGCCCTATCAACTAGATGAAATCCTGACAGTGGGAGAAGCTCGAGACTTAAGTAGACACTCTCGAGTTACATCCAGCCCTGCCAACAAGTGGGAGCCTGGAAGCGGGATCTTCTCAGGGTCTGGAGAGACTTTGTCGAGTGACATCCAGCCCTGCCAGCTAATGGGAGCCTAGCAGCGGGATCTTCTCGGGGTCTGGGGAAGACTCTCTCGAGTGATATCCAGCCCTGCCAGCTAGTGAGAGCCTAACAACGGGATCTTCTCAGGGCCTGGCTAAGACTCTCTCGAGTGACATCCAGCCCTGCCAGCTAGTGGGAGCCTGGTAGTGGGATCTTCTCGGTGCCTGGGGCAGACTATATCGAGTGGCATACAGCCCTGCCAGATAGTGGGAGCTTAGCAGCGGGATCTTCTCGGGGTCTGGGGCAGACTCTCTTGAGTGACATCTAGCCTTGCCAGCTAGTGGGAGCCTGGCAGCGGGATCTTCTCGTGGTATGGGAAGACTCTCTCGAGTTACATCCAGCCCGCCAGCTAGTGGGATCCTGACAACGAGATCTTTTTGGGGTCTAGGGCAGACTCTCGAGTGACATCCAGCCCTTACAGCTAGTGGGAGCCTAGCAGTGGGATCTTCTCGGGGTCTTGGTTATACTGTCTCAAGTGACATCCAGCCCCACCAGCTAGTGGGAGCTTGGCAGCAGGATCTTCTCGGGGTCTGGGGAGACTCTCTCGAGTGACATCCAGCCCTTCCAGCTAGTGGGATCCTGACAGCGGGATCTTCTCGGGGTCTGGAGCAGACTCTATCGAATGACATCCAGCCCTACTAGCTAGTGGGAGTCTGGTAGCGTGATCTTCTTGGGGTCTGGGGCATACTCTCTCGAGTGAAATCCAGTCCTGCATGTTAGTGGGAGCCTGGCAGCGGGATCTTCTCGAGGTCTGGGAGATTCTCTCGACTGACATCCAGCCCTGCCAGCTAGTGGGAGCCTGGCAGCGGGATCTGCTTGGGGTCTACTCGGTGAACTCTTCACCCATTCACATGAATCATTGCAGAAGAAAACTGGAATATCAAGAAGCTTCATATTAGAAGAAAGATGTTACGTCCATGGTTTAACGATAAAAATGCTTCAGGTCATCACCACTCCAGGTGTGACTTAGGGTCTCGCCCTCCACTTTCTAGAGGTGATACCTGCTGACTTCAATGCCTCCTTGACAATAAACGGTCCCTCCCAATTTGGGTTGAGCTTTCCCATGCCAGATGATCTCCCTGCAGCATCCACTTTTTTGAGGACCAAGTCCCCTTCCGTGAACTGCTTGACTCTAACATGCTTGTCAAAATACTTGACAATCTGCCGCTTAATTTCTTCCTGCCTAATAGCGGCCACATCTCAAAGTTCCTCCGCTAGATCCTAAGAGAGTCGCAGCTCATCCTCGTTCTCGGCTCTACATTCTTCTCTTCCTTCTTCCGCCTCGACTACTCGAGGAGTCCGTACCTCGAACTCTATTGGGAGTACAACCTCACAGCCGTAGGAGAGCTTGAATGGGGTTCTCTATGATCGTGTTGGGAGTAGTTCTAAGGGCCCATAGGACCTAAGGAAGCTTCTCCACCCAGCTCCCCTTCAAGTTCTCCACCTTCTTCTTCAGCAAGTTCATAATGATCTTATTCGCTGCCTCCACCTGCCCGTTGCTCCTAGGGTGATAGACCGACGCGAACCTAAGATCAATCCCAAGCTGTCCACAGAAGCTGATAAACTCCGCGCTGACGAACAACGATCCATTGTCCGTAACGATGGGCTGAGGCAACCCATGCTGACAGATAATCTCCCCCCACACAAAATTATAAACCACCTGGGAGGTCACCTTGGCCAGCGCCTTCACCTCCAACCACTTAGAAAAATAATCTATCATTACCAATAAGAACCTCCTCTGTCCACTGACCTGAGGGAAGGGCCCTACCAGGTCCATTCCCCAAATGGCAAAGGGCCAGGGCGCAGTGATGCACCTTAGTCTTTGAGCTGGTAGTAGCTGGAGCGGGACGAATAGTTGGCACTTCTAACACTTTTTTTACAAATTCGGCGGCATCCCGACCCAGGGTTGGCCAAAAATACACTTGCCTCACTATCCTCCCCTCCAAGGTCCTGCTCCCTGAGTGACTCCTGCACTCCCCGACATGGACTTCTTCAAAGATCCTTTGGACCTCCCCCTCAGCCACACAACGTGCTCGGAGTTCCAAGAGGGTCTTGCAGTGCAACTTCCCGTCACACATAAGATAGTATGTTGTCTTTTGTTTGAAACACTTCTTATCCTGGCCTTCCAGGAACTCACTCGTGGATAAGAAGGTGGTGAAGGGGTATATCCATGAAGGCCACTGGTCTACCTCCATCAGCTCTCCTTCTTCGATAGAGGGGCGAAAAATGTCGTTGATGGTTCCCCCCACCTGGGGTCCATGCTTGGCCAATTGATCTACCTGCTCATTCTCGTCCCGCGGTACATGTCGAATGGAGAATGTTTGGAACATGTCGATAACTCCCTTTACCTTGGCCAGGTACAATTAGAGAGTAGGCTCCTTAGCCTCAAACTCCCCGTTGATCTGAGAGGACACCACCATGGAATCCGTTAGCACTTCCACATTATGCACTCCTAACTCCCTGTCCAGCCGAAGCCCTGCGATCACTGCCTCATACTCCTCCTGGTTGTTGGTAATGAGGAAGTGAACGACCACAGTCTGCTCGATCTTTGTTCCCTGGGGGCTCTCCAGGATCACTCCTACCCCCAAAGAATGTCTACTCGAGGCACTATCTACCATCACCTTCCAAGGAACTGGACGAGTGAGCTCTGCCTCCGCCACTACAACCACATATTCAGTCAGGAAGTCGGCCATCAATTGAGCCTTGATCGAGAGACGGCGAACAAAAGATATATTAAATTCGCTCAGCTGTACCGACCACTTTGTGAACCTTATTGAGTGCTCCACCCCCTCAAAGATGTTGTAGAGGTGATGGTCAGTCACCACTCAGATGGAGTGTGCCTGGAAGTAGGGTCGAAGCCTCCGAGCCAAGATAACCAGGGCAAATACCAACTTCTCTAAAATCGGGTATCAGAGCTCTGCCTTCCTCAAGACCATGCTCACGTAATAGATGAGTAGTTATTTCTTCTGCTCTTCCCGGACTAGGATAGAGCTCAAGGCCTCATCCCCAACCCCAAGGTATAGGGATAGATCTTACCCTTCTTTCGGTCCCTGGAGCAGCGGAGCCTGGGACAGATGCCTCTTCAAGGCTTGAAAGGCTCCCTTGCACTCCTCCGACCATTCAAATTTATGACCCCCTCTCAGTGCTTTGAAGAAAAGTGAGCACTTCTCTCCAGCACGGGAGAGGAACCTGCTCAGCCCTGATAGCTTCCCTGTAAGGTGCTGGACTTCCTTGGAATTCTGAGGCAACCCCAAATCCATGATCGCCCTTACCTTATCAGGGTTGGGCTCCACTCCTACGGGAGTGAGGAGGTGGCCTAGGAACTTGCCCCTGCTTGCTCCGAAGATACACTTCAAGGGGTTTAGCCTCATTTTATATTTCCACAGGGTGCCGAAGGTCTCTTCTAGGTCCTGGAGGTGAGAGTCAACATCCCGACTCTTGATCATTATTGCAGTATGGAGGCCAGGCGGTCTGTTGCTGTTCGGAGGTCGGGCGGTCTGGCGGTTTATCCTAGCCGGCTTGTCTGCGGGGCTATTTCTGTTTGGTATCCCAACGGTTTGGTGGTTTGTCTCAGGTGACTTGGAGACCGGGTGGTCTAGCGGTCTCCTGTGGCGGTTTGTGCTCTATGGCGCTTGTTCTCTCCTACTGTCAGTTGTCGGGCGGTTAGTCGGCTTGTCTAACCGCACGACTTGTCCGGCTTGTCTATTTGTAAAGCCGCATATACTTGTAAATTTTTACTCCTACATTGCCTATTTGTAATCTCTCTCATCTCCTCCATTCTATAAAAGGGAGGCTATACCTTTGTAATAGATACCTTTTTTGGATAATAAAGTTTTTGTTACTCCAAATTTTCGGTCTACTTTTTTCTGTTCGCACATGGTATCTGAGCACTCGATCTTTTCCTCTTGATTCTGTGAGCCCTCTTTGTCTGCGCGACTTGTTTCTTCCTCTCGCGACCTATCTTCGCGGCTTGTTTCTTCCTCTGGCTTTTCCCTGTCCGCGCGGTTTCTTTCTCTCCTTGCCACTGCCCTTTGTGTGCGCGACCTCTTGATTCCTCTCTCTTCTTGCCGCGTACTTTGCTTAGTCGCTGACCATTTTCTAGCCGCTTCTCTTCTTTGTCGCCGCGAGCTGTGCCTAGTCGCCACACTTCTCTTTCTAGCCGTGACCTATTCTTTGTCGTCGCGCCCTTCCTTTCTAGCCTCGACCTGTTCTTTGTCGCCGCGACTTCTCTTTCTAGCCGCGTGCTGCTCTTTCTCGCCGCGACTTCTCCTTCTAGCCACGGCTTGTTCTTCTTACTGCTCTACTTTATGGCCAACTTCGATATCTCTACCACCACTACTCCCATTGTCCCTCATCCTCCTACCCCTCCCACTCCTTCTGGTAACCTTGGCACCGCTTCCAAACTCATCAGTCCCAACTACTCGGATTGGAATGTCTCCTTCACCTTCCTTCTTCACTCTCAATGCAAATGTCATCAGCTAACAGATGACCCTCCTCCACATGATTCCCCTCTCTTTGACGATTGGGATGCCAGTGATGCTCTTGTCCGCACATGGCTGGCTAACATCCTCTTTGATGAATGCCTCCCTGTCATCCGCCATGATGAAACGGTCAAGGCTGGTTGGCTCCATCTCGCCGCTCTCTACTCCAAGGGGGCTCAGACGTCTCGTATCTATACTTTGTATGCGGACCTCTTTGCCCGTCCCTCCATGTCTCCAGCTGCTGCTTACCAACAAGTTCAGGCTCTCGGAGCTGAAATTCTCCAAAATCGCCCCTTCTCTGTTGATCTCGCTGAGCAACACAAACACTTCTAGGAGCTTCTGGTTTTGTGTTATCTTCTACGACTTCCTGAGTCGTATGACATGATACGTCAGAAAATCCCTGGCGAGGCGGAGTCTCCCACCCTAGATGCCACTGCTGCCCACATAGTCGCTGTAACATCTCTACTCCAACGTCCGTTGTTATCCTCCCCTCCTCAACTGGACAACTCCGCTCACCATTCTCAGCGAAGTGGCTCTGGTGGCCGCCACCTCCCATCAAGCGACTTTGGTGATTCCCGCTTTCTCTGCTCTCACTGTGGCCGCATCAGCCACACAGTTGATTGCTGCTAGAAGAAGCATCCTCATCTTCGACCATCTGGGGATGCTTCCTCTTCTTCTTCAAAGTCGTCCTCCTCTATGATCATGTCTTCAGGCAGTGCCCACGTCGCTACTCAAGGTAAATGGTTGATCGACTTTGGTGCTACCAATCATATGACCGACAATCCACAATGTTTTTCTCTCATAGAACATCATGACCAGTTTCCCCCGGCCCTTGTTGCAGATGGCTCTCCCTCACCGGTCAATGGAACGGGTGTGGTTCAAGTCACTCCGTCTCTTCGCCTGGCGGATACCCTCTACGTGCCCAAGTTCCCTTGCAACTTGCTATCTGTTACTTTGCTTTGCAAACAACTATAATGCTCTGTCACGTTCACTTCTACTACTTGTTCTTTTCAGGATCCGGTCACCATGCAGACGATTTCTACTGGGACTGAGAGCGGCGACCTCTACTTTCTCGACAATGTTTCAGCTCTCTCCGCCTTCTCCACATCTTCTACCGATATTCTCCAGTGGCATCTTCGCCTTGGTCATGCTCCTCCACATCTTCTACGTCAAATTCTACCACATCTTCCTCCACATAGTCCACCTCTCAACTGTAATGCATGTCAGCTTGACAAGCATCACCGATCCTCCTTCCCACCGAAGAAAGGTCGTGGTTCTTCCCGGCCGTTTGAACTTGTTCACTCCGACATCTGGGGTCCTGCTCCTACCCTCACCATAGGTCGGGGTAGTTCATATTTTGTAACATTTATTGATGATTTCTCTAGATGTACGTGGGTGTATCTTTTAAAGGATCGCTCTGAACTCTTTTCTGTATGGACATCATTTTATAATATGATAAAGAATCATTTTGATATGTTTATTAAAATATTTCGTTCTGACAACGCTAAGAAATATCTTAGCACTGCTTTCTCTTCTTTTTGTATGCAACATGGTATTATTCATCAAACCACCTGTGTCTATACCTCCCCACAAAATGGGGTGGCGGAACGCAAGAACCGTCACCTCCTCGATATCGCTCGTACTCTGATGACATAGATGCAAGTTCCTCGCTCCTATTGGGGCTACGTTGTCCCCATCTCCTGTTACCTCATTAATCGCATTCCGTCCACGGTTCTCTACGGACAAACCCCATTCTCTATTCTTTATCCAGGCAAGGATTCATTTCCTCTCCCTCTGTGAATCTTTGGGTGTACGGCTTTTGTGCACAATCCTTCTGTCACTCATGACAAACTCGACTCACGTGCCACCAAATCTATCTTTTGGGGTTACTCAACTACTCAAAAAGGCTACTATTGCTTTGATCCTGTTCTTCGTAAACAATACGTATCTGCGAATGTGACCTTCTTCGAGAATGTGTCCTATTTCTCTTTTGACCCCTCTCCCTCTACAGTTCTTTCGCCTTATCCCGCCATCCCCTCCACCCCGTCTACTCCCATCGAGGTTTTCCCACCATCCCCTCTACCGTCTCCTCCTTCCCTCTCTTCCTCATCACCACCGCTCTCTCCCTCCTCTCCGCGGTCGTCTCTCTCCTCCCCCGGGCCAGCTCTCTCCGCCACGGATGCTCTGGTTACTAAGAAACACGCTGACCTGGTGTAAAAGAGCAAACACGCAACTAACAAGCAGCTAACAAACAGGCAGAAATTTGAATAATTGAAAGTTTTATTATCCAAAAAGATATCATTTACAAAGGTATGACCTCCCTTTTATAGAATGGAGGAGATAGGAGAGAGTACAAACAAACAATGTGGGACTAAAAATTTACAGGGCTGAGCGCCTAGAAATTAAATAGACCACACAGGCCGTGCGGTTAGACAAATGGGCTAACTGCACGGCAACTCCAGCAGGAAGAGAACACACCGCAATAGGAGACCACTAGACCGCCTGGTCTCCAAGCTTCTGAGAGAGACCGCCAGACCGCTCGGACTACAAACATCAACAGTCTGAACACGAACCTGCTAGAAAGGAATTGCTAGACCGCGCGGTCAACAACCCGCCAGACTAGACCGCCGGGCCGCCCGGTCTAATAGTACAACACTCCCCCTCAAGCTGGAGCATAGATATCAATCATGCCCAGCTTGTCACAAATGTGGAAGAAGGAAGTAGAGACCGGTTTTGTGAAGATATCCGCCAATTCTTTGTCGGAGGTGACAAATGGAGTACAAATCTGTTTCTTCAAAACCTCTTCCCGAATGAAGTGGAAGTGGACTTCTATATGTTTTGTTCTCTCATGAAAGACCGGATTTTTGGATATGTATATAGCGGCATTGTTGTCACAGAACATAGGAAGAGGATAGTCGTAGACCTCTCCTAGGTCAAGCATGAGAGCCCGCAACCATTTTAACTCACACGTGGTTGACGCCGTACTGCGGTATTCGTCTTCTGCACTGGATCTGGAGATAATAGATTGTTTCTTGCTCTTCCAACTCATAAGATTTCCTCCAACAAAAGTACAAAAACCTGATGTGGATTTACGATCGCCTTTATCATCCGCATAACTTGAATCTGAGTAGACTTCAACCCTCAGATGACCATTCCTCTGAAATATTAGCCCTTTGCCCGGTGCTGCTTTGACATACTCTAAAATCTTCAAGGCAGACTTAAGATGCCACTCCTTGGGAGCTTGCATAAACTAACTAACCTTGCCTACAGCATAGGAGATGTCGGGTCTGGTCACCGTGAGATAGATGAGTTTGCCCACCAAACGTTTGTACCTCGTGACATCAGATAGAAGAGGCGAGTCATCTGTCCATGTTTTGTCTTCTCCAATAGCCATGGGAAACCGGGCCGGTTTGACACCTGTCAATCTTGCCTCTTGTAGAAGATCAAGAGCATAATTTTGTTGGGAGAGAACCAATGAGTCAAGCTTCCGAGAGATTTCTATCCCCAAAAAGTATTTCGGGGAGCCCATATCCTTCGTGACCAGGTGTTGACAGAGGTGTTTCTTCGTCAAGTCCACCCCAGCTTGGTCATCGCCAGTAAGAAGAATATCATCCACATACACTTCCAAAACCACCAGTCCCGAGGCGGTTTTGCGAATAAATAAGGAGTGATCGGCCGAACTCCTTGCAAAGCCGATGGTAGGCACAATGCCACTGAACTTGTCGAACCACGCCCGACGGCTCTGCTTTAGGCCATAAATGGCCTTCTTCAAACGGCATACTCTTGTCTCCCCCTGAGCAACATACCCAGGAGGTT
Organism: Platanthera guangdongensis; assembly: GCA_039583875.1. Lineage (NCBI taxonomy): Eukaryota > Viridiplantae > Streptophyta > Magnoliopsida > Asparagales > Orchidaceae > Platanthera > Platanthera guangdongensis. The sequence goes on along the minus strand of CM077163.1, from coordinate 45,689,496 downwards.
GCTCCATGTAGACGTCCTCCTGAAGATCCCCATAGAGAAAGGCATTCTTGACATCAAGCTGGGAAATAGCCCAATCCCTGTTGACAGCCACAGAGAGAAGAACCCGGATGGTGCAGAGGCGAGAAACTAGAGAGAACGTATTAAAGTAATCAATGTCATAAGTCTGAGTGAAACCTTTAGCCACCAGCCGGGCCTTGTAGCGATCCACAGTGTCGTTGGGGCGAAATTTCACAACAAACACCCAGCGACAGCTAACCACATCAGTACCCACTGGTGGAGGAACAAGGGTCCATGTACCCCTTTCAGTAAGAGTAGCCATCTCTTTATCCATGGCAGATTTCCAATAAGGAATAGCATGAGCCTCCTGGTAGGTTCGGGGAGTGGCAGTAGCGGAGATAGCCAATGCAAAACACCTGCGAGAAGGAGAAAGCTGATCATAGGAAACAACTGTCGCAAGCATGTGTTGAGTACACGCCCGCACCCCTTTGAGAAGAGCAATGGGAATATCCAGGTCGACGCGGGCCTCAGGGACCGGAGCGTCCGTGGCGGAGAAAGCTGGCCCGAGACTAGAGAGAGACGGCTGCGGAGAAGAGGGAGAAGGTGTAGGTGGTAGGACGGATAGAGGAGGAGACGGAGGAGGAGATGAGATAAGAGGGGAGACGTCGATAGGCGTAGAAGGAATGGAGAGAGATGGTGGAGAGGCAGAGACATCAGGAGGAAGAGGGGATTCAATAGAGAAGTAGGATGCATTCTCGAAGAAGGTCACGTCTGCGGACACAAATTGTTTGCGTAGAATGGGGTCAAAACAATAATAGCCTTTTTGAGTGGTAGAGTACCCCAAAAGACACACTTGGTGAAACGGGGGGAAAGCTTGTCGCGGGTAGCGGACGGAGCATGTACAAAAGTTATACACCCAAAGACACGGAGAGGGAGATGAAATGGTTCCTTGCTGGGGTATAGAATGGAGAAGGGGGTCTGGCCGTGGAGAACTGTGGAGGGAAGGCGATTGATGAGATAGCAGGCGAGGAGCACAGCGTATCCCCAGTAGGAGCGGGGCACTTGCATCTGCATCATGAGAGTCCGAGCGACATCAAGGAGGTGACGGTTTTTACGCTCCACCACCCCATTTTGCTGGGAGGTGTAAACACAGGTGGTCTGATGAACAAGACCATGTTGCAGAAAGAAGGAGGAAAACTCATGACTAAGATATTCCTTAGCATTATCAGAGCGAAAGACTTTAATAGAAATGTCAAATTGAGTTTTAATCCTATAATAAAAAGATTGCCATATAGAAAAGAGTTCGGAGCGATCTTTTAATAGATACACCCAGGTACATCTATAAAAATCATCAATAAAGGTTACAAAGTAGGAACTACCCCGACCAACGGTGAGGGTAGGAGCAGGACCCCAGACATCAGAATGAATGAGATCAAACGGGTGAGAGGAGCCACAGCCTTGCTTCGGCGGGAAGGAGGAGCGATGATGTTTGCCAAGCTGACACGCATCATAGTTGAGCGGAGGACTGGTCGGAGGTAAGTAGGGCAGGAGCTGTCGAAGAATCCAAGGAGCAGGATGTCCAAAGCGAAGATGCCATTGAAGCAGATCTGTAGAGGAGGAGGAGTAGGCGGACAGAGCGGAAACGTCATCGAGGAAGTAGAGGCCGCCACCCTCAGTCCCAGTAGCAATCGTCTGTTGGGTCCTCGGGTCCTGGAAAGAACAAGAAGTGGGAGTGAATAAGACGGAGCACTGAAGTTATCTGCATAAAGTAGTAACAGATAATAAATTGCACGGGAACTTCGGGACATAGAGAGTGAAAGTGTAGGTTAGATCTGATATACTCTAGAGGGGGGGGGGGTGAATAGAGTATGATGCTTGCTAAAACCTTTTTACAACTCTTGTTGTATTCCTAAGTGAACAGGGAAGCAAATGAAATACAACAAACACAGCAACTATCTAATTACAAAGCAATCACAAAACAATCACAAACCACAGCCAGAAAACAAAAGAAAATAAGCAACCAGATGACACAAGGAGCTATAGTGGTTCCCCAACCAATCTGGGTACATCCACTCCTATACCACCCTAGGTAGGAATCCACTGCAGGATGAGTTGATCAGGTGTCTTGGGCACCAATGAGCTTTTAATAAGGTACTCAAAAACCAAACCAGATTTTTTGATCAGGTGTCTTACCACCACTGAGTTTTGATAAGGTCTCAGAAACCAACACAAACTTTTGAAGGGAGTTTGATAAACCCTTTACAGCAGAGAGAGAGAGGTGAGATGATCTTCTCTGTCAATAATCAGAGAGAAGATTGTGGATGTTGTCAAAGCTCCCCCTGGGATCTATAGTTGTTTAGGAAGTGAAGCTTTGCAGTAGGGTGATAGGCCTTCAAAAAATTTGATCTCCAGCAAAAATGATTCCAGCAGCAACTGAAATGTGTGGTGTCTGGAGTCTTGAATGATAATGGCCTTTGAACACTGACATCAAGAGGGATCTAGAAATATCAGAATGTTGATCTCCTTCAGTGATGTGTGTTCCTGTAAGAATTCTAAGACTGTGAATATCTGCAACTCTCTTTCTTTCTATTGTTGTTATTGTGTATATTGCAGAAAATGAATAATAATTCTTTTATTCCTTAGATCTGAATAGAATAAGTCTCTGTCCAAGATAGCCGTTAGCCTGTCATAAATGACTTCCTTAACTGCATTTTATCTTCTGAAGGAAAGTCCAATAAAACATTCCTTTAAAATTCCCTTGAAACTTGCTCCAGATTAATTGAAACGGCTACAAGATCCTTGAAATAAATGCTGGGAATAATTCCATAACTGTCTGAATTTGAATCTTGAAAAACGTCGATCTCTCAGAAAAACGTCGACCTGAGCTCAACTATCGTTGAACTGAGCTCAGAGACTGGACTTAGACTGAAACAGAAATCGTCGATCTGAGCTCAACTATCGTCGAACTGAGCTCAGAGATAGGGAAACAAACTGGAGACAGGAACGTCGATCTGAGCTCGAAGATCGTCGAATGGAGTTCGACGAATCATTGAAGTTGATCTCAGAGATCGTCGAATGGAGTTCGACGATTCGTCGAAGTGAGCTCAGAGATCGTCGAATGGAGTTCGACGATTCGTCGACCTGAGCTCGATGAAATGACTTAGTCTCCTGAACTGAAATATCTGGTCTTGAGGGTCTTGAGGGCAGCTTTCAAACCTAAATACTAACTCTTAGACTCAATTCTAATTGACCTTTAGATCTATACAAGGAGGTCAAAACAAATTTCCTAAAGGACATAGTGATCCTTGCCCAAATCAGTAATAGGGTGTTCCAACAATCTCCCTCTATTTGAGTTAGGATTACTATTTACAGACATTGAAAAAAATAAAAACATACAATGTAGAAATGTAACAAACAAAACATTGCAGAAATACAGACATTATCACAGATAGTCAGAAAACACATTTACTGTCATCTTACAGAATCATTCCTTTTCCTTGCTCTTTATGAGAACTATTTCTCTGTTAGGGTTGAGAGCTTCTTTCTTGGATCTTCTGTCATCAGCTGCACCTAGAGAAGTTTGATGCTTTGGCCGGGGGACTACAGCTTCTGGGTGCAGCTTCATATAACTTTCTGAATCAAAGAATTTACTGGAAGAGTATCTCTCAAGTTCTTTCTTTCTTTGAACTGATCGAGTAGTGATATTTGATGTATCTTTTCCTTGTTCTCTAGCCTTCTTGATTTGGTATAGTGCAGCCAACTCTTTCATTCTAGCAGTCCATGAAGTGGGATTATTTTTTGGGTCTTCAAATGGAACAGGAGGCTCATATCTGTTTGAGGAATTATCAGGAAGAGCTCTGGAAGAGACTAGATCTTTAAGCTTATAATGGAAGGGACCAGAAGTAGTGTCAAAGGGACCTTGTCCTTCCCTTTGATAAGGATGGTGCCTGGAATACACTCTGAGTCCTCTTTGATTTCCTCTGTACTGTCCTCTTCTGGACTGGTAACCTCTAGGCTGATTTCCTCTGTACTGAGATCTTCCTTAAGATTGATATGAACTTTGGCTTCTAGCAGTAGATTGAAAGGCAGAACTACCACCTGTACCTGCATCAGGTGAAGGAGGAAGAGGAGGAGGAGGATTGAAATGAGATGATCCTTTGTCCTATTTCCTTTTCTTCGTCATAGCTTTCAGCTGATTTTTAGAGTACTGCATCCATGGTTCTGTAATAGGGAAATCATGCAATATGTAATATGGAATATCATTTGTATCTTTAACCTTCTCTGGGGGAACTCTCTTCATGGCCTTGCTTCTTGCTTTCCTTTTCCTTGCAATTGTTGCAGAGGAATCATCAGAGTCAGTCCTGAACTGATCACTTTCTGAACTTTGATTATCATACAATGCATCAATCCTTTTGAGATATTCTTTCTGTTATTGAGACTGAGCAGAAGAAACAACAGAAACAGTAATAGGAGCAACAGCAGCACCAGGAAGTGGAGTAGAAGCAACACTGGCAGAAGGAGTTATAACATCAGGTTCAGAAACAGAGATTTCAGAACCAATAGGCTCAGATACAGCATGCTCAAAAATAATTGCCTCTGTCATATGCATATCCTCAAAAACTGAAACAGCAATATCAGAACTAACAGAAACATCAACAGCAGCAGTAGGAGCAGCAGCAGTAGGAGCAACAGAAACAGAAGGAGCACTGTCAACAGCATTGAAGGAATTTATATAAGAACTTATTAAGCTGGGGTCACAGCTGGAAATGGGCACAATGGCCTTAGTAAGATCTTCAGTATGCTGGTCTGGAAGACATCTGAAGTACACAGAATCAAATATTGACATCAGTGACCTGAGGTCCACTGTAATGACTGCAACCTGAGCTTGAACTAGAGTTACTACAGCAGGCAATCTCTCAGCTTCATAAGGCATCTCCCCCTGCCTGGATTCAGTGATAACTGGATCAAGGCACCCAGTAGAAGGGATTGCCTGAGGAGGAAGAAAAGAGGATAGCTTGGCAGACAGCTCCTGAACTGTTTTCAGAAGTGGAGCCAAAGAGGTCTCCAGCAGTAGTGATAGCCTTGGAGCTATCAGCTCATATAGCTTGTCTGTAATAGCTGGAAGATCTACTTGCTCAAGAGAGACTTGAGTAGAGGTAGGGATGGATGAGGTAGAGATGAGGGTTGTAGAAGCAGGAGAGGTTGTTGGAGAGACTGTGGATGGTGGAAGTGAAGGTTGAGAGATTGGAATTGTGGAGATGGAAGATAGTGGAATGGAAATGGATGGTGTGAATGATGGTTGAGCAATTATGTCCTGAAGTACTGTTGATAGGAAGTGGATGATGATGGTGGCTCAGGAGGGGATGAAGGAGAATCATCCATATAGGAATCATCTAGAAGAGTGAATGATGGAATATGAGATGATGAGTCAATGTCCATGTGTGGGTAGTGATGTAGTGGGTGGAAGATGTCTTCAGTTGATGTTGGAGTTGGAGAAGGGATTGAAATGGGGGATGAAATTGTGATGGTGGATGAGATTGTTGTAGATGAAACAATAGGTGGAGAAGGAGGAGATGAAGCAGGCAAATCTTCTGCAGGGGCAGAAACCTGAGGGGAAGAGACTAAAATAGTCCTTGTGCCTGAAGAAGAGATTGCAGAGGCTCTGCTGGGCTTTACAATCTGTTTGTCCCATTTTCCAAATAGGGCACATGTAAGCCTCCTGGAAGCATTGATGTGTATCCCACTGGAAACAAGCAGTGTAGGGCATCTGTTGTGAACAAACAACCCTAAAATTCTCCCAAAATTAATAAAGTTCTTGTTAATTTTCTTCTTGATTAAATCAAAGAACACTTCTCCCCAGTTCAGCTGCTTCTTGTCCACTAAGGCACCCATCAAACAGAGTTGATACCTAGATATAGTATCATGAGCTGAGTGTTTTGCCAATAGCACATTCCCAACTACATCAGCAAGAAATCTGTACTCAACTGACAGATTCTTGTTAAGCAATTTACTAGGGTTATCTTCTGAATGTCCCATCCTCTCAAGCATAAGTGAAAATTCTTCTCCAGAAAGCTCAACAGAATCTTCTCTAGAATTCAATTGAAAAACTTCTGTCAAAATAGCAGGTGTTAAAGATACCTGAGTTCCTGAGATGGTTCCGACCACTGTGTTCTGATTCAGATTGTGGGCAGTATACACCCATTCCTTTATTTCATTTGCGGCCAATTTGATCCTTGTAGTCATTATGTTAACTAACTGTTGATCCTTGAAAAGTTCCAGAATATCCTTGAAGATTTGATCGCTGGGGGTTGTCTGACATAGACTTCTTCTTTGATATCTCCATTGAGAAAAGCACTCTTTACATCCATCTGGTATACTTTGAAACCTTTGTTTGCTGCATATGCTAAGAAGATTCTTATGACCTCTAACCTTGCAACTGGTGCAAAGGTCTGGTCATAATCTATCCCTTCTTCTTGAGAGTACTCTTGAGCAACTAGCCTTGCCTTGTTCCTTACAATGACTCCTTGATCATCAAATTTATTTCTGAACACCCACTTTGTTCCAACAATGGAGTGATCCTTTGGCCTTGGTACTAGTTCCCAAACTTTGTTCCTTTCAAATTGATGCAACTCCTCTTGTATTGCAATGATCCAGTGTGGACCTTGCTCTGCATCTTGAATGGATTGAGGTTCAATTTGAGAGAGAAAGCAAGTGTGCATCAGGTTTTGGTTGACCTGATTTCTGGTTTGCACACCAGCTGAGATGTCTCCAATCACTTGGGAGATTGGATGGTCTCTTGATGTTACTAAATCAACAGGAGATGTTGATTATTCACCAACCTATATTGTTGTTTCCTCTTGTGGTACAACAACTGGCTCTTCAAGAAGATTCTCTTCAAGATGTTGAATGTCTTCTTCATCTTCACTGCTTTCATATTTTTGAATAATTTGTAACTTGTCCAAGTCTTCAGCAAGAGAGTGTACCTGCAAAGGTTCTATGGTAGAAGTATTCTTCTTCTTGAAAGACATGTTAGATTCATCAAAAGATATATGAACAGATTCTTCAATTTTGAGAGTAGATTTATTATATACCCTATAAGCTTTACTGATCATGGAGTATCCCAGAAACACTCCTTCATCAGCTTTAGCTTGAAATTTTGCTAAGTATTTCTTGTCATTATTATGAATGTAGCAAATATAACCAAAGATTTTGAAATAATCTACTTTAGGTTTCTTCCTTTTGAGTAATTCATAGGGAGTCTTGCCCTTCAGCTTATGTATTAAACTTCTATTCAACACATAGTTGGAGGTGTTCACTGCCTCTGCCCAAAAGGATAGAGGAAGGTGAGCATCTGACAACAATGTAGTAGCAGATTCAATAAAGGTTCTATTTTTCCTCTCAGCTATCCCATTTTATTGAGGAGTTCTAGGAGCTGAGAAAGTGTGCCTGATCCCTTCACTCTGACAGAACTCTTGCATAAGAAGAGAATCAAACTCTGTCCCATGATCACTTCTGATCAGGGCAATGTGAGTATTGAACTCACTATGTATGCATTTGAGAAACTCTGTCAAACACTTAAAGTTATCAGACTTCTTCCTCAGAAAGAACACCCATGTGAATCTAGAGAAGTCATCTACAACTACTAAAGTATAAGATTCCCCTCCTAAGCTTTGTACTGTAATGGGTCCAAAAAGATCCATGTGTAACAGATACAAAATCCTAGGTGAATCACTCTTATTAAGTGACTTGAAACTATTTTTGGTTTGCTTGCCTAATTGACAAGCCCTGCAAAGTCCTTCCTTCTTGTAGGGGCCAGAAGGTAGTCCTCTAACAAGGTTGTCCTTGGATAGCCTAGCAATGGTTCTAAGGTTTATATGTCCTAGTCTCTTATGCCATAATTCATTAGGTCTACAAATAGAATTGAACAAACATATATCTACCTTGGTTGAAAGAAAATCTACAAGATAGATGTTACCTTTCCTTTTACCTGTCAACACAGTTGTGTTGTCCTCTAATTTGATCTTGCATGAGGATTTGTTGAAAGTCATTTGATAGCCTTCATCACATAGTTGACTGATACTGATTAAGTTGTGCTTCAGTCCTTCCACATAGACTACTTTCTTGAATGTGACTATGTTAATCTGGACTGCACCATATCCTTTTGTTAGTCTAAAGTTTGAATCACCAAATATTACTTTGGGTCCAAGCTTGGCTTTGAAGGATGTGAAATTGTCCTTGTTTCCTGTCATGTGCTTTGAGCACCGACTATCCAGATACCATTGCTGGTTTGATGTTGGATAGGTCTTCTCTTGCACATAAAATAATTTATTTATTTTTGACCCAGTTTACCTTGGGCCTAGGTTGATAACCTTTGAATTCAGAAATAAAAGACATCCCTGGTTGACTCTTATAGCCTTCAGGGTGATATCTCCTAGGAGGTATTATCCATTCAGTATAAAGGTTAAATCTTTGGGATGAAGGACCCCTAGGTTTGAAATTTGATTTACCTTTGAAAAATTTTCAAAACTCTGATCTCTACTCGACGATCGCTGAGCTGAGTTCGACGATCTTGGGTCAGATCGTCGAGCTCCATTCGAAGATCGATTGTGGCAGAGTTCAGGGTTCATAGATCGTCGACCTGAGTTCGACGATTTAGCCTGAGATCGTTGATCTTCATTCGACGATCATCTAGCTCCGTTCGACAATTTCTGTTGAACTCTTGTTTTCTTAGGTAAGTCAGAATTCTTCCTAGCTACATCTACAAATCCCTTACCTTTATCAGAGATAAACTTGATTGGGGTTGTTAATACTATTGGTTGGCTAGATGAGCCACCCAAGCCCAGTGTACTATTGAATCTTGAGTTCACTGTACTTATGATGTCCATTAGCTTGATACTTCTCCCATTGAGGGATTCTTCAAACTTTTTGGCCACTGATAGCTCACCTTTTAGTGAGGCTATCTGCTCCCTATAGCATTCCAACTCCTTAGAGAGTTTGAGATTTTCTGATTTTAAAGTGCTGTGTTCAGATAGCTGATTTCTGAGAGAAATGATTTCCTTCTCAGATTTTAATAAATCTAAACACAGTACTTTAAACTCACACTTGAAGTCCTCAGAATTAAAATCAAAAGAACTTATTACCCGACCCTCTTCAGATTGAGTCTCTGATTCTGACTCTGACTCTTCTGCATCAGAATTTTGTTGTGAGACATTGATAGCCATCATGTAGAATTCTTTTTCATCAGCATCATCTTCATCATCACTAGAGCTGGATGAAGCTTCAGATTCTTCTTCTGTCTCACTCCAAGTTTCAGCAACAAACCCCTTCCTTGTATGTTTGTTCTTGCCGGAGGAGGGTTTGTCATTGCTGCTCTTCTTGAAGTCCTTTTCTTTTCTCCTTTCTTTCCTGTCCTTCTTGTCCTTGTTTTTATTTTCTGGACAGTCAGGCACAATGTGGCCTTGTTTCCTGTATCCAAAATAAATAATCTCTTTGTTATTTGATTTGTCATACCTTGGCTTGTCATGCCCTCTATACGATCTTTTCCTGAAATCCTTCTTGGTCATTTTATAGAATCTTCTGGCCAGTAAGCTTAGCAGCTCTTCATTGCCTGTGACTTTATCTTCAGGCTGATCTTCAATGGCTTTGAAAGCTATTGATTTTTCCCTTCTTGTAGTTGGTGAGGCAGCCTTCTGCTCTTCTTCTCTATTCTTGATGAGCAGCTCATAAGACTTGAGCTTGCCCAAGGGAGCTTCAGTTGTGATCTCATTTAGGCTTCTGGCATCCTTGATTGGCCAGATCCTTGAGTCCCAAGTGCTTGGGAAGCACATTAGGATTTTATCATTGAACTCAGTCAATGAGATCTCTTTGTCCAATGTTTTCAGCTCATTGACTATGAGACTGAGTCTATTATACAGATCTGCTACTGACTCAGCTTCTCCTTTCTTGAAATTCTCATATTGGGTCATGAGGTGAGATCTTCTATCTTTTCTTTCATCAGCAGATCCTGTGACTATCTCAGATAACTTGTCCCAGATGTCCTTTGTTGAGTTGCAGTCAGCTACTTTTTGGAATATTTCATCAGACATAGTGTGGGCTAAAATATTCATTGCCTTAGCATCTGTCACTTTCCATTTCTTGATTTCTGCATCTGTTCCTGAAGGAGGTGGAACAACACTTGTGTTTGTATTTTCTGGAGGTCTTGGACACACTGTCAAAACAGAATTGAAAATGTCTTCATCAATAGAGTTCATGTACAATCTAATCCTTGCCTTCCAAAGTGCAAACTTAGATAGATTGCACACTGGAGGTCTGGTGCTAGCATAATCTTTGTTTTGGGCCATGTTCTGTGAAGAAATAATTCAAAAAAAAAACTTAAAACAGACAGATCTAACTAGAGGGATCTTTGGGTTCAGGTGTTAGCCTGTGCAATCACTAAGGTGTGGTATTTTAAGCAACCTGCCTCTGATACCAATTGAAAGTGCAGGTTAGATCTGATATACTCTAGAGGGGGGGTGAATAGAGTATGGTGCTTGCTAAAAACATTTTACAACTCTTGTTGTATTCCTAAGTGAACAGGGAAGCAAATGAAATACAACAAACAGAGCAACTATCTAATTACAATGCAATCACAAAACAATCACAAATCACAACCAGAAAATAAGCAATCAGATGACACAAGGAGCTATAGTGGTTCCCCAACCAATCTGGGTACATCCACTCTTCTACCACCCTAGGTAGGAATCCATTGCAGGATGAGTTGATCAGGTGTCCTGGGCACCAATGAGCTTCTGATAAGGTACTCAAAAACCAAACCAGATTTTTTGATCAGGTGTCTTGCCACCACTGAGTTTTGATAAGATCTCAGAAACCAACACAAACATTTGAAGGTAGTTTGATAAACCCTTTACAGCAGAGAGAGAGAGGTGAGATGATCTTCTCTGTAAACAATCAGAGAGAAGATTGTGGATGTTGTCAAAGCTCCCCCTGGGATCTATAGTTGTTCAGGAAGTGAAGCTTTGCAGTAGGGTGATAGGCCTTCAGAAAATTTGATCTCCAGCTAAAGATGATTCCAGCAGCAGCTGAAATGTGTGGTGTATGGAGTCTTGAATGATAATGGCCTTTGAACACTGGAATCAAGAGGGATCTAGAAATATCAGAATGTTGATCTCGTTCAGTGATGTGTGTTCCTGTAAGAATTCTAAGACTGTGAATATCTACAACTCTCTTTCTTTCTGTTGTTATTGTTGTTGTTGTGTATATTGCAGAAAATGAATAATAATTCTTTTATTCCTTAGATCTGAATAGAATAAGTCTCTGTCCAAGATAGCCGTTAGCCTGTCATAAATGACTTCCTTAACTACATTTTGTCTTCTGAAGGAAAGTCCAATAAAACATTCCTTTAAAATTCCCTTGAAACTTGCTCCAGATTAATTGAAACGGCTACAAGATCCTTGAAATAAATGCTGGGAATAATTCCATAACTGTCTGAATTTGAATCTTGAAAAACGTCGATCTCTCAGAAAAACGTCGACCTGAGCTCAACTATCGTTGAACTGAGCTCAGAGACTGGACTTAGATAGAAACAGAAATCGTCGATCTGAGCTCAACTATCGTCGAACTGAGCTCAGAGATAGGGAAACAAACTGGAGACAGGAATGTCGATCTGAGCTCGAAGATCGTCGAATGGAGTTCGACGACTCGTTGAAGTTGAGCTCAGAGATCGTCGAATGGAGTTCGACGATTCGTCGAAGTGAGCTCAGAGATCGTCAAATGGAGTTCGACGATTCGTCGACCTGAGCTTGACGAAATGACTTAGTCTCCTGAACTGAAATATCTGGTCTTGAGGGTCTTGAGGGCAGCTTTCAAACCTAAATACTAACCCTTAGACTCAATTCTAATTGACCTTTAGATCTATACAAGGAGGTCAAAACAAATTTCCTAAAGGACATAGTGATCCTTGCCCAAATCAGTAATAGGTTGTTCCAACAGTGAGTGTCCTCCAAGCGAAGCGACGGGGTGACTTGAACTATGCCTGTCCCATAAACCGGGGAGGGTGAACCATCCGCCACACGAATCGGGGGCAATCGGTCATGTGTTTTAAGGAGAGAGAAGCAATGAGGGTTGTCGGTCATATGATTTGTAGCACCAGAGTCAATCAGCCATTTACCTTGGGTAACGACATGGGCACTACCTGAAGTCGTGTCCACAGAGGCAGACGACCGAGAGGAGGCGGGGGTTGAGGAAGATGCATCACCGGAAGGGCGAAGATGAGGATGTCTCTGCCAGCAACAGTGAACAGAATGGCCGGTACGACCACAGTGAGACCAGAGGAACCTGGATGAACCGCGCCCGCCTGAGTGGCTGTAGCTACTAGGCCCCCCCCTCCCCCCGCTGAGCTTGGTGAGCATAGGAGTCCTGGGAAGGAGGGGAGGACAACAGAGGATGCTGGAGCAGTGAAGTAACAGCGGCAATGCGAGCCGCGGTGGCATCCAAGGTGGTAGACTCCGCCTCACCCAAGATCTGCTGGTGGATCATATCAAAGGATTAAGGAAGGCAGAGAAGATAACAAACAACCAGGAGTTCCTGAAAGTATTTGTGCTGTTCGGCCAAGTCCGCGAAAAAGGGGCGATTCTGGAGGATCTCTGCGCCAAGAGCCTGAACCTGCTGATAAGCCGCAGCAGGAGACATGGAAGGGCGGGTGAAGAGGTCCGCATAGAGAATATAAATGCGGGACGTCTGGCCCCCTTTGAATAGAGAGCAGCTAGGTGAAGCCAAACAGCCTTGATTGTCTCATCATGGCGAATGACGGGAAGGCACTCATCAGAAAGGCTGTTGGCCAGCCAAGTGCAGACAAGCACATCACTCGCATCCAAGTCATCAAATTAAGCAGAGTTAAGAGGAGGAGGGTCATCAGTGAGGTGATGACGCTTGCGCTGAGAGCGTAGAAGAAAGGTGAAAGAAACGCTCCAATCCGGATAGTTGGAGCCAACAAGTTTAGAAAGCGTGCCAAGGTTTCCAGAAGGAGTAGGAGGAGGAGGAGCCGCAGAAGTGGTGGAGGTAGAGATAACGAGGGTGGAGAGATCGGAATTGTCCATAGAGAAGGCAGGAAATCGCGCGAATAGAAGAGAAGCCGCGGGGAGAGAAAAAAGAGAGAAAGCTGCACGACCTGAGGAGGAGGCCGCGACATGAGAAGGAGACCGCAGCGAACAAGGATGAAACCGCAGCGGGCTAAAGAGAAGAAGCTGCAACGGTACGGTGGCAGAACACCAGCGACCAGGAAGCAGACCAAGACACAGGGAAAGAGGTCGCGCGAACTGAAAGAGGCCGAGCGAACAGAGAGAAGAGGAAGCAAGGGACCTATGAGAACAGGTCGAGAAAAGACCGAAGGAAGTCACGAGAATAGGGCAACGACAAGGCAAAGAAGCCGCTTGGACAAGCCGCGCGGACAGAAGAGCCAAAGACGGAATCAGATCAAATCGACCGTTGGCTCTGATACCATGTAAAAGTGCAAACACGCAGCTAACAAGCAGCTAACAAACAGGCAGAAATTTGAATAATTGAAAGTTTTATTATCCAAAAAGATATCATTTACAAAGGTATGACCTTTCTTTTATAGAATGGAGGAGATAGGAGAGAGTACAAACAAACAATGTGGGACTAAAAATTTACAGCGCTGAGCGGCTCGAAATTAAAGAGACCGCACAGGCCGCGCGGTTAGACAAATGGGCTAACCGCTCGGCAACTCCAGCAGGAAGAGAACACGCCGCAATAGGAGACCGCTAGACCGCCCGGTCTCCAAGCTTCTGAGAGAGACCGCCAGACCGCTCGGACTACAAACAGCAACAGTCTGAACACGAACCTGTTGGAAAGGAACCGCTAGACCGCGCGGTCAACAACCCGCCAGACTATACCGCCAGGCCACCCGGTCTAATACTTCAACACCTGGATCTTCCCATTGCTCTTCGCAAAGGGATACAAACGTGTACCCAGCATCCGATGGCTGCTGTTGTTCTATATGATCGTCTCACTCCTTCTCGCAGGGCGTTTACATTGGCTATCACTGCGATTGCCACTCCCTGCACCTACCAGGAAGCTCTTGTTGTTTCTCATTGGAAGGCTGCAACAGATGAGAAAATTGCTACCCTCACTGAATGGGGTACCTGGACCATAGTTCCCCCCCTTTGGGCACTGATGTGGTTTGCTGTCGCTGGGTCTTTATTGTGAAGTTTCATCCGGATGGCAGCGTGGATCGATACAAGGCCCACCTGGTTGCCAAAGGCTTCACTCAACCCTATGGTGTTGATTACTTTGACACCTTCTCTCTCGTTGCTCGTCTCAGCACCATTCAGGTCCTTCTCTCTGTCGCTGTCAATAGGGATTGACCCATTTCACAGCTGGATGTTAAGAATGCTTTTCTCTATGGTGATCTTTAGGAAGATGTTTACATGGAGCAACCTCCTAGGTATGTTGCTCAGGGAGATACACGACTATGCCGGCTATAGAAGGCTATCTATGGCCTAAAGCAAAGCCCTCGGGCTTGGTTTGACAAGTTCAGCGACATTGATGCGATCATTGGTTTTGCAAGAAGTTCAGCCGATCACTCGTTATTCGTTCGAAAAACCGCCTCGGGTCTGGTTGTTCTTGCGGTATATGTGGATGATATTCTTCTTACTGACGATGATCAGGATGAGGTAACTTTGACAAATAAACACCTTCTTCAACACTTGATCACAAAGGATATGGGCTCCCTGAAATAATTTTTGGGGAATGAAATCTATAGGAAGCCCAACTCCATGGTACTTTCCCAACGGAAGTATGTTATTGATCTTCTAAAGGAGTCAGGGTTGACTGGTGCTAAACCTGTCCGATGTCCCATGGATGCTGGAGAAGACAAAACTTGGATATATGACTCGCCCCTTCTATCCGATCTTACGAGGTAGCGGTGTCTGGTTAGCAAACTCATTTATCTCATTGTAACCAGACCTGACATCTTTTATGTTGTGGGCAAGGTGAGACAGTTCATGCAAGCTTCTAGGGAGTGTCATCTACAATTTACCATGAGGATATTGGAGTATGTTAAAGCAGCGCCAGGGAAAGGACTCCTTTTTCAGAAGAATGGTCACTTAAGGGTTGAAGTATACTCATATTCAAGCTATGCTGATGACAAAGGTGACTACAAGTCAACATCAGGTTTCTGCACATTTGTTGGAGGAAATCTTGTGAGTTGGAAGAGCAAGAAACAGTCTGTGGTCTCCAGGTCTAGTGCATAAGCAGAATATCGCAGTATGACATCGACCACATATGAGTTAAAATAGTTACGAGCTCTCATGTTTGACTTAGGAGAGGTCTACAACTATCCTCTTACTATGTTCTGTGACAACAAGGCCGCGATATACATCTCCAAAAATCCTGTCTTCCATGAGAGGGACAAAACATATAAAAGATGACTGTCACTTTATTCGGGAAGAGATCTTGAAGAAACAGATTTGTACTTCATTCGTCACTTCCAACAACGAGTTGGCAGACGTCTTCACCAAGCCAGTATCCGCTTCCTTCTTCCATATTTGCGACAAGCTGGGCATGATTGATATCTATGCTCCAGCTTGATGGGGAGTGTTGCAGTATGGAGGCCGAGCGATCTGTTGCTATCCGGAGGCCGGGCAGTCTGGTGGTTTATCCTAGCCGGCTTGTCTGCCGGGCTGTTTCTATTTGGTATCCCAGCGGTCTGGCGGTTTGTCTCAGGCGATTTGGAGACCGGGTGGTCTAGCGGTCTCCTGTGGCGGTTTGTGCTCTGTGGCGCTTGTTCTCCCCTACTGTCGATTGTCGGGCGGTTAGTCGGCTTGTCTAACCGCACGACTTGTCCGGCTTGTCTATTTGTAAAGTCGCATATACTTGTAAATTTTTAGTCCCCCATTGCTTATTTGTAATCTCTCTCATCTCCTCCATTCTATAAAATAGAGGTTATACCTTTGTAATAAATACTTTTTTTGGATAATAAAGTTTTTGTTACTCCAAATTTTCGGTCTACTTTTTTCTGTTCGCACAATCATGAGATCATCTACGTACGCCTCCAGGTTCCTTCCCATCTGCTCTCGGAAGATCCGGTCCATCATCCTTTGATATGTTGCCCCTGCATTTTTTAGCCCAAAGGGCATCATTTTATAGCGGTAGCAGTAATCCTCGGTGATAAAGGAGACATCTTTTACGTCGGGTGGGTGCATCCTGATTTGATGATAACCTGAAAAAGCATTTAAGAAACTCATTAGAGAGAAACCGACGACTGAGTCAATCAGCGAATCGATTCGAGGCAAGGGATAATAATCCTTAGGGCATGATTTATTCAAAATAGAAAAGTCTACACATATCCTCCATCGGCCGTCTCCTTTTTTAACCATTACAACATTAGAGACATAACCAGGATATTAGATCTCTGAAACGAATCCGGCCTTGAGGAGCTTACCCACATCCTCTCTGATGGGCTTGGCTAACTTGTCCACGATAGACCTCCTCTTCTGTTGGATGGGGGGGGGTGTCGACATCAAGTTTGAGGCGGTGGCAAGCCACATCCACTTCAATCCCCGGCATGTCCGCCGCGCTCCATGCGAACACATCCACGTTCTTCTGGATGCACTCCAACATCATCCCCTGGTCCTCTAGACTCAACCCCATGCTGATCCGCACCTTCTCCACACTACCTTCCCTGGTGAGAACCTTCATCTCCACCACCTCTTCCACTGTCTCCAGCTGGGACTGCTCTTCCCACTCACAGGCAGCCCTCTATCCTGGGACTGGAGCCTGCTCCTCCTCGGCTTCCTCCATGGCCATCGCCTCGGCCTGTTCTCCCAGAACTTCTTCCGCCACCCCGGACTGGGCACAAATCTCTTTCTCCACTTTCATCTTCGCTGCTTCCTCCACAACCTTCTGCTTGGACACGTCCTCCATCCTTTTCTCCATCTCCTCGGCTTCCTCCTGCCAGGAGATGGAATTTACCGCCATGATATAACACTCCCTTGCCACCTTGGGGTCTCCACAGACCTACACTTAAATGCCTTCAGCATTGAACTTCGGGCACCGGTGGAAGGAAGAGGGTACACAACGGAAGGTGCTGATGAGGGGCCATCCGAAGATCGCATTATTGCTGCTAGGAGAGTCCACAATGACGAACCTGCAGTTTCTGGACTGCCCCTAGAGTAACATGGAGTCCCACTCCTCCTTCCCCCTCCTTTCTTTCCCCGAAAAATCCGAAGAGAGGATCATCCGAGGTCAACACCCTCCTGGCCTTCATGTTCATGGCGTTGAATGCCTTCTCGAAGACGATGTTGACGGAGCTCCCATTGTCCACGAGGATCCGGGAGATGGTGATATTTTTGACGGTGACCAGGACTACCAGCGCGTCGCCGAACGATCCTCTTGGTCTGACATGTCCTTCAGGGAGAAGGTAATCTTCTCATCTAGGGGTGGAGTTAGAGATGTCGAAGCAATGCTCTGATGGTACATGGTATGGAGGCTCGCCTTGCAAGCGGCCTCAACTCCCCCCCCCCCCCCCCCCGCACCCGTGGATCACCCTGATCCCCCTTCAACCCCCTACACCGGCCCTATCCTCGCACCTGACCTCCCTCCGGGCAGGACCTCTTCAATCCGCACCTTCCGATGAGGCTACTGCTGTTGCCACTGCTCCCTGGTTCCCCTTAACTCCAGGAACTCTGGGCACGTGGCTGTGCCATGGCCCTCCCCCTGATGGAAATCACAGTAAGGCATCTCCACCCTGCTTTCATGCCTTCTCCTCTGACCTCTCCTCTTCTTACCCAGGGCTATCTCCATAGCCTGATGTTGATTAGGGAGAGGAGGTCTCTGGCCCTTCTTCTAGCCTGGAGGGTTAAACTAACCCTGCCCTCCTTAGCGGTGGTCTCCTCCGTGGAAGCCTCTCCTCAGGCCCTGGTCCTGCCACTCGGGCTGCCTCCAGCCTTATCGATTATTTGGCTCCTGGAGACCACACCTTGGTTGTTGCTACTACGGCCTCTGCCTAAACTCGGCCCTCCTAGCCTCCTGCCCCTTGCCACCTCTTGGCTCCTTCTCCTCCTCTGAGGCCCACTTGGCCAACTTCCTGGTGAAATCTGGGTCCGAAGCCTCCCCGTCGACCTCCCTCTCTACTCTCTCCATCAACTACTCAAAGGAAAGAGGAGGGACCCTCTTTAACTCCATTCTGAAGAACCCCTGCAGCAACCCCAGGGTGACGGACACCATGAGGGTGTGCCCTGACATCTTGAAAGTGAGTTGTTAGATCAGGAATACTTTAGAGGGGGGGTGAATAGAGTATTTACGGTTTATAAAATTTTCTTCTGATTTATTCTAGTGCAGGAACAAAATTAAAACAACAATCCTAACAAACAGCCACAACACAAAAAATAAAAGAAAAAAGCAATCCAGACAACACAAGAATTTATAGTGGTTCCCCTAAACTTGGGTACATCCACTCTTCTACCACCCTTGTAGGAATTCACTCAGAATTTTGATCAGGTACCTGACACCAATGAGCTTTTAATCAGGTGCTCAAAAACCAATTCTCAAGACTTTTGATCAGGTGACTTGTAACCAGGAATAACTTTTGAAGGGAGTTATAACCCTTTATACAGTGGGGGGGTGAGAGATGATTGTGTCTTCTCTTTCTCAATATACAACTGAGAAGACTGGTGGATATTTGATTTTAGCACAGGCTCCCCCTGAGATATAGAATGATTCAGGTAGAAGAAGCCTTGTTGCAGGGTGATAGGCCTTCAGTAGTACAGCCTTGATCAGTAGCTGTTCAGGAACTTCTTTGACAGATAGTGATGTAGTTGTCCTTTGAAGTATCCTGGAGTGTTGAAGACAGAAGACTCTTGATTTTAATTAGATGTTCTTCTTCTTCAGATAACTGATGATCTTAAGGAATATTGCTTCTTGTTGTGTCAGAATTTTGTGTTGACAGACATCAGTGAATCTCTTGTTTCAGACTGACTATTTTTTGTATCTGTCGTCTCTCGGTATTGTGTTTCTTGTTCTATCTATCTACAGGAAGAAGAGAGAAAATCTCTTATATATTTCCTGTCAAAAATGGTCTTTCGAAATTTTGAAATCCTCTGCAATCAATGTTGACGGCCTTGAGAATAAACGATATTGAATTATTTCCCCAACTGTCCCATGGAAAAACGGCAGACAATAATCCTGGAGAAGACCATGATCAATGTTCTGTCTAACGGTTATATTCTAGAGAATATTTGAGTATTAATTACTCAGGAATTATTGCAGTAAGAAGGGGACAGAAGGATGGAAAATAACTAAGTCTGGATTCGTCGAACTGATAACAGAAATCGTCGAGCTGAGTTCACAGTTCGTCGAGCTAAGTTGCTGAGTCCGTCGACCAGATGACTTCTGTTCGACGAGCTGAGTTCCAAGATCGTCGAGCAGGGAGCAGAACTATATTCTCTAAAAACTTTGCCTTTTCTGTGTATGGAGTTCGTCGAGCTGATATCTGGTTTCGTCGACTGAAGTTCAGCAAAATATTTCTGGACTTTGAATAATTTCAGATGCTTCTGGATGAAGGTGTTGAAGTGAAGTATCCAGAATTCGTTGACCTAAGAATTGGTTTCGTCGAGCTGAGGACCACTTTACTGCTGTTGGATCACTCTAGCTATTGTGGTCACAGTTCGTCGAGCTGAGAATCAAGTTCGTCGACCAAAGTCTGACTCTGGATTTAGAATAAAGAGATGTTTTTTGATCTTGAAGTGTTGAAGTATAGTGTCCAAAGTTCGTCGGCCTGAGTACCAAGTTCATCGAGCTCAGCTCAGAGAATTTACTCTGAGATCGTCGAACTGAGCACGACTATCGTCGACCTGAGTTTGACGAACGTCGAACTCATTTTACTTAGTCTTTAGAAAAACTCTAAGTCTTGAGTCTCTGGCAATCTTGTTGATAGTTGGTCCATATAATATTGATTCTAAGGACTTGACCTAGACTCTAGGACACAACCATGACCCTGGCTATACATTGTGGGTCATATGATGTTAACTTAGTGAACCTAGCCTAAATCTTACTAGGGATCCAACAATCTCCCCCTATTTGGGTGAGGTCACTAATTACAGACTCAAATCAAACTTGAAAATCACAAGGCAAGAAATCATATATCTGGCAGAGATCAATAACACATGCAATAGATATATATATGTAAATAAGCTTTGTTCAGAAATAGAAAGCAGTTATAAGAACATAACAGAAGTAAAGCAGTTCAGAATCACTTCTTTTGTTTCTTCTCTTTTGGCATTACTTCTTTACCTTTATCTCCAGGCTTGGTAAAGACAATTTCTCTGTTTGGATCTGAAGCTTGCACTTTTGTCATGGTCATATCAGCAGCCCCTATAATCTTCAAGGATGTGGCTCTGGGGACAATTGCTTCTGGGTGCAACTTCATGTAGTTATCAACATTGAAAAACTTGTTTGCTTTCTCAAACCTCTTAAGCTTTTCTTTCCTGTACTTAAATATTGTGGAATACTCAGAAGGATCCTTTCCTTTAGCTTTGGCCTTGTTAATCATAGAAAGACCTACAAGTTCTTGGAACCTGGCCATTCTAGCTGTATTAGCTGTTTCAGGATCTTCAAAAGGAACAGGAGGAGAATTTGGTCTTTTAGGACTTTCAGCTTTCTGATCAGCAGGGAATGATAGTTTTTGTTGATGCTGCTGCTGTGGTTGATGCTGAAATTGATGTTGCTTGCCTGAAGAGTAATATCTATGCTGGCTGCTTTCAGAAGAAGATATCCCTTGATGTCTCTGATATGTTTAGAAATGGGTAGATCTTTGGGAAGTTGTGCCAGAAGCACCAGCAGCTGGAGGAGGAGGAGGTCGATCTTTTCTGTATTTCTGAGATGGAGGAGGGGAGTATCTTCTGCTTCTCTTCCTCTCTTTCTGTTGATTTTTAGATAACCACATCCAAGCTAGCATCCCTTTATATGGAGTTATCTTCTGGAGAATATAGTAGGGAGTGTCATTGGCTGGATTTGGCTTAGGAGCAGGAGGAGGAGGAGATTTTCTTATTTTAGATACTGACTTCTTCTTTTTCTTTGCATTCTCATCAGAATCCTCCTCATCATCATCACTGCTATCCTATGTATTATCATATAAAACATCTAGCTTTTTCAGTATTTCATCAGATATAATGGGTTTCTCAACTTGGGATGGAGCTGAAGTAGATGCTGGAGCTGGAGCTGGAAGAGAAATTTCAAGAGGAGCTGGAGAAATAACTGTGGCAGTGCTTTCAGCAGCTGCCTTATTCTCTTCTTCAATGTCAGCCCTGATTAACTCATCCAGATCAGGCAAGGGTGAGTCATCCATTACAAAAGTTGGGACTGAAGGGGAAGAGACAATTGGGGAAACAACTTTAGGAAGAGGGGAAGTAGGAAGCTCTTGAGAAGCAAAGTTGTCCTTAAGCTGCTTGGCCACTTTAGGGCTTATTGGAGAGGTGTATGGGATAATGGCCAAAGATGGCTTAGTATACTCTGCTGGAAAGAATCTCAAGTATGCAGTATCAAAAATGCTTAACAAATTAACCAAATCTATTGTGTGATTTAAAATGAAATCACTAGCAGTAATTAACTCTTCTTGGACTGCATCTTCCATATCCATGTCAGTCTCAAAAAACTGAATTAAATCAATTAAATTTGTATCTATAAGCTCTGTATCCACTGCTATTGCTACTGCCTCTGCATCTGCTGGAGCTGGAGCTGCTGAAACTGAAACTGAGACTGCTGCTACTTGAGCTGCTGCTACTTCTTCATCAAGCATCTCCCCCTGCCTGGTTGCAGTATCAATTGGAGCCAGGCCCCTAAATGAAGAGGGGGAAGCAAAAAGGGCAGAGATTTGAGCAGATAGGGTAGAGATGGAAGTAACAAGAGGGGTAATGACCTCTGCTATGATGGTTTTGAGGAGGCGTGTGATGAGAGCAAGGACAGAAGAGATGGTGGAGGGGTCCAGTGTTGGAGTGGCAGATGGTGTTGAGGGGGAAACAGTTGGAGGGATGGTATATGTTGGTGAGGATGGAGGAGGGACATCTTGCATGTGGACATCCTGTGTGGATGGATGTGGAGGAGGAAAATTGGGAGGAGATGTCAGCAGATTGAAGGATGGTATGGAGGACAAGTGTGGTGGAAGAGGAGATGAAGGTGGTGTTGGGGCTGGTATATCATTGGGGGTTTGGGGTGAGTGAGGTGGAGTGGGTTGATGGTATTCCTGGGGGGGGTGAGGAAGGGAAATCAGTGAGGTCTATTGGTGGAGAGGTGTCAGGTAATGTAGATGTAGTAGGAACGTGATCAGAGGGTTGTGGTTGTTGATGTGGTTGAAGTTGTTGTTGGAGTTGTGGATGTGGTTGAAGAGAGGGAGTATGAACTGTGGAGGGTGATTGTTGGTGAGTTGCTGGAAGGGATGGAGGGTTGGGGATGATCTCTTCAGCAGGGTAGGGAGTGGCTCTAACAGCCCTTGTGCTTTCAGAAGCTGGGGTGGAAGAGGTTGAAGCCTTGGATGGCTTGGATATAGTCCTCTCCCACATGCCAAACAAGGCACATGTGAGACTCTTGTTGGCATTAATGAATATTGTCGGGGAGACCAGTACGTGATTCAGCAGCCTTCCCCTTCAGGAAGATCCCTAGGATCCTTCCAAAACAGACTCCCTTCTTATTGTTCTTTTTCTTTATTAAATCAAATATAATCTGAGCTTAGTCTACTTGTTTCTTATTTACCACTGCACACATGACCAAAAATTGATGCCTGGTAATGTAGTCATGGGTAGTGTGCTTGCCTAGCAAGATTTTCCCAACAATATCTGCCAGAAATTTATATTCTGCAGATAAATGTTTCTTTAACAGTTTATGAGGATTATTTCCAACATAGCCCATCAAACTTAACATCATATCATATTCCTCAAAATCTATTTCCAGTTCTTCTTCTCCATTGTTCAACCCAAAAATTTCAGTTAATACTGCGGGAGAGAGAGTTATAACGTTACCCGCAATTGTTCCTGTCAGGGTATTCTCTTCTGATGTTGATGAAGTGTAGACCCATTCTCTAATCTCTGTTCCAGACAGTTTGATCCTGATTTTCATTAGGTTCTTCAGTTTCTGTTCTTCCAAAAGTTCCAGAATATGTTAAAATATTGGTTCTGAGTGTTGAAATGAGTCGAAGTCGACATCGAAGCCGGTGTCGAACTTCATTGCAGCTAGGATTCCTGCTTGAATCGCCATGAAATCACCTGCAAGAGAGAAAAACAGTGATCAAGTGCAAAGGGAACAAAAAGCATGGGACGGAGGTCGAAGAAAACCTAGTTATAAGATTTTCTGGGATATGAATCGACAAACTCCGTTCCATGAAAAATAAGAAATTCTTCGACCTGAGATCGACGAAATAATTGACAGTGAAATAATTAGTCGAGCTCAGCTGGAAGAGTTGAAGACATTTCGTCGAGCTCCGTTCGACGAAAGTTTTCTGAAGTGGATTCATCGATCTCCGTTCGACGAAAACAACTTCACTCACAGAGAGTTCGTCGATCTTCGTTCGATGAATATCTCCCGAACTTTCCCGAGTTCGTCGAGCTCCGTTCGACGAACTCTAGATAATTCGTCGAGTGCAGATAGAAACTAAACTAAGTCTTCTCCATTGATCATTCCAAGCTGATTTATAAAGAATAAGTGATTTATCTCATCCAGAGGTTTGGTGAATATATCAGCTCTTTGTAAATCAGTGTAGATATAAACAAGATTAATTATGTTTTTGTCTACACACTCTCTAATGAAGTGATGTCTAATGTTTATATGCTTAGTCCTACTGTGATGGACTGGATTTTGTGCTATTGTTATAGCACTTGTGTTATCACAAAAGAGAGTTGAATTATTTAAGTTGAGACCATAGTCTAGGAGTTGGTTTTGGATCCACAGCATCTGAGAACAACAACTGCCTGCTGTAATATATTCTGCTTCAGCAGTTGAGGTGGATACAGAAGACTGTTTCTTGCAAAACCAAGATACCAACCTCATACCAAGGAACTGACAAGTCCCTGAGGTGCTTTTTCTATCAACCCTGCATCCAGCAAAGTTAGCATCTGAAAATCCAGTTAAATCAAATTCTGACTTAGCAGGATACCATAGGCCTAGACTAGGGCAAACCTTTATATATCTCAAAATTCTTTTTAAGAAAATTAGATGAGATTCTTTAGGGTTCACTTGGAACCTAGCACAAAGGCATGTTGCAAACATGATATCAGGTCTACTTGCTGTTAGATAAAGTAGGGACCCAACAATGCCCCTATATAATTTCTGATCCACAGGTTTTCCATGTGCATCTGAGTCAATCACAACATTAGTAGCCATAGGTGTTTTCTTTGCTGAAGCATCAGCCATCCCAAACTTCTTTATAAGCTCTTTAGCATACTTAGCTTGAGAGATGAAGATGTCATCAGGCAATTGCTTCACTTGGAGACCAAGGAAGTAGGAAAGCTCACCCATGCTACTCATTTCAAATTTTGAATGCATGAGGTCAGAGAACCTCTTGCATAATTTGGAATTAGTAGACCCAAATATGATGTCATCCACATATATTTGCACTAACAATATTTGATCCTTATGATGTCTAGTGAAAAGTGTTCTATCTACTATGCCTCTAATGAATTTATGTTCTATCAAACAGCTGGCTAGGGTCTCATACCAAACTCTTGGAGTTGCTTGAGACCATAAAGAGCTTTATGCAATTTAAAAACATGATAAAGATGAGTTGGAGAGACAAAACCTGGAGGTTGTTCAACATAAACCTCTTTTTTAAGTACTCCATTCAGGAATGCACTCTTCACATCCATCTGATACACCTTGAATCTCTTGTAGGCTGCATAGGCCAGGAATATTCTGATTGCCTCTAACCTTGCCACAGGTGCAAAGGTTTGGTCATAATCTATTCCTTCTTCTTGTTTGTATCCTTGAGCAACAAGCCTAGCCTTGTTCCTCACTATTGTACCTTGGGCATCCAATTTATTTCTGTATACCCATTTGGTTCCAATAACTGGATAGTCTTGGAGTCTTGGAACCAA
The DNA here is from genome assembly GCA_039583875.1 of Platanthera guangdongensis. NCBI lineage: Eukaryota > Viridiplantae > Streptophyta > Magnoliopsida > Asparagales > Orchidaceae > Platanthera > Platanthera guangdongensis. Next base: position 45,664,405 of record CM077163.1, on the reverse strand, counting down.
ATCCCAAACTCTACATCTCTCAAATTGATTTATTTCCTCCTATATTGCAATGATCTAGTGGGGATCTTGCTCAGCATCATGGATGGATATAGGTTCAACCTGAGAGAGAAAATAGGCATGCATCAAATCTTGGTTGAGTTGATGTCTGGTCTGTACACCTGCTGATATGTCTCCAATCACTTGAGATCTGGGGTGATCCCTTAGTGTGACAAGATCAGTGGGTGGAGTTGGTTCTACAATAGCATTAGGAACTAATTCCTCTTGTGGAATTATGTTTGCTGTTGGGGCAGTATCAATCCCTTCAGTGCCTTCATATTCACTATCTTCATTGACTTGTGGAGAAGGATATGTTGGAACCTCTTGGGTAACGTTTAGTCCATCCAAATTCTCACACAAGTGAGGTACGTGCAAATTACTTTTGGTAGAAATCTCTTTATCCTTGCAAGACATGTTAGCTTCATCAAATGTAACATGGATAGACTCTTCAATTTTTAGAGATGATTTATTAAAAACCATATATGCTTTGCTTACTTGGAAATATCGTAGAAAGATTCCCTCTTCATCCTTGGCCTCAAACTTTCTAATATATCTTTTGTTGTTGTTGTGAATATAACATATACATCCAAATACTTTAAAATAATTGATTTTAGGTTTCTTCCCTTTAAGTAATTCATAGGGAGTCTTATTCTTTAGTTTGTGAATTAAACTCCTATTTAGGACATAATTTGCTGTGCTCACAGCCTCTGCCCAAAAGGTTAGGGGGCATGTAAGCATCTGCAAGCAATGTACCTGCAGCTTCAATGAGTGTCCTATTTTTTCTTTCAGCTACCCCATTTTGTTGAGGAGATCTAGGAGCTGAGAAGTAATACCTGATACCTTCCTTCTCACAGAACTCATGCATAAGAAGAGACTCAAACTCTGTGTCATGATCACTTCTGATCAATGCAACATGAGTAGAGAACTCAATCTATATGGTCCTGAGAAAATCTGTAAGAACCTTGAAGGTATCTGACTTAGATCTCAGAAAGGATACCCAAGTGAACCTTGAGAAGTCATCCACAATAACTAAGGTATAAGATTTCCCTACTAGGCTTTGTACAACAATGAGTCCAAAGAGATCCATATGTAGCAAATATAAAATCCTAGGTGAATTACTTTTATTAACAGATTTAAAACTAGATTTAGTTTGCTTGCCTAGTTGACAAACCCTGCAAAGGCTTTCCTTCTTGTAGGGAGCAGAAGGTAGACCTCTAATAAGGTTGTCTTTTGATAGCCTAGCAATATTTTTCAAGTTTACATGACCTAGCCTTTTATGTCATAAATCATTCTGATTACTAGTTATATTAAGTAAGCAGATATCAGAAGTGGCAGAAAGAAAATTAACTAAGTATATTTTACCTTATTTATTCCGAATTAAAATAGTTTGGTTTTCTTTATTAGAAATAATGCAAGAAGATGAGTTGAAGTGTACCTGATAACCTTCATCGCATAACTGACTTATGGAGATGCGTTTATGCTTGAGTCCTCTGACATAAGTTACTTTCTTGAAAGTAACTGCTTCAATCTTCACTTCTCTAAAGCCTTCTGACTGGCCACATTTGGAATCCCCAAAGATAACATTTGGCCCCATCTTGGACATGTAGTTGTGTAAGATGTCCTTGCTGCCAGTCATGTGTTTGGAGCACCCACTGTCCAGGTACCATGTTTGATTATTTGCTGGACAGCTCTTCACCTGCAGTAAAATACAGTTAATTGTTCTTGACCCAGGTTACCTTGGGTCCTTTGTTTTGCTGGTATGAGAAGCTAGATATAACAGAAAATTCTGGTTGAGATTTGTATCCTAAAGGGTGATATCTTCTAGGTGGTATAACCTAATCAGCTACAGGATTAAAAGGTTTCCTCGAATTATTTGAGTTGCTATTGAAATTACAATTTCTGTTAAGTCTTTCTGGGTTCGACGAATTTTTGTGAGTTCGTTGACCAGAGTTCGACGAATTGGGTTGAGATCGTCGATCTTTGCCTAGAGAATAAACATATTCATTTTCTGTGCCCCACATTCGTCGGCCTCTGCTCGACGAACCATACAGTGTTCGTCGATTGCAGTTAGACGAATAATTATAACTATAGTTTTCGTTCAGAGTTCGTCGATCTGGGTTCGACGAACTGACTGCATTTCGTCGATCTATGTTTGATGAATTCTGTTGAACCTTGTTTTTACTTAAGGTTTTCTGATTTTTGGTTTTCAGACCTATTGATTTGGGAATATCTTCAATTGTTTGTTTATGGTGTATTTTCTCTTTCCCCTTAGCAGAAACAAATTTGATTGAGGTTGTCAGTATGTTTTTCTTGAGGATGGGGGGCAAACTTGATGAAGCACCCAAGCCTAGCTTGCATTGAGTCTGTCATTTACAATGCTTTTGATGTCCATCAGCTTGAGGCTTCTTCCATTAAGAGTTTCCTCAAGTTGTTTATCCTCACAGAGCTCAGTCTTTAACATTATTATTTGTTCATTAGCTAAGGTTAATTCATCTTTTAACCTATTGTTTTCAGAGTTGACATTCTCTAGGTTTCCTAATTTTTCCCTAAGAGTTTTAATCTCCTTTTCTGAGTTTATTAAGTCTATACATATTGTTTTAAATTCAAATTTAAAAGAATCAGAACTGTAATCTAAAGAAGACAATACCTTGTCAGCTTCAAAATCTGAAACTGCATCATTATCTGAGTCCTCTTCTTCTGAATGTCTCCTGAAAGCATCAATTGCCATGAGGCAAAGCTCCTTGTCCCTTGCCTCTTCCTCATCTTCACTGGAGCTAGAAGACGTTGATTCTTCTTCAGTCTCACTTCAGGTTTCAGCCACAAAACCCTTCTCCTTCTTCTTGTATTTGCTGGAAGGTCTGCTATTGTGCTGTCTCCTGGTATCTTTCTATCTTCTCTTTTCTTTATTCTGATTCTCTGGACACTCAGAGATGAAGTGTCCAGCTTTCCTACAACCAAAGCATACCACTTCTTTAGTTGGTGTTTTATCATACCTTGGTTTGTCATCTTGTCTGGATGACTTCCTCTTGAAATCTTTTCTTGCCAACTTGTAGAATCTTTTGGCAAAAAGACTCATGAGTTCTTCATTTGTTGAGGGAGTCTCTGTCTCTTCAGCTGCCTTGAAAGCAATGCTATGCTCTTTTCTTGCTAGAGGGGGTGTTCTCTGCTCAGCTGCCTCCTTGGATTTAATCAGCTGTTCATAGGACTTAAGTTTGCCTAATAGAGATTCAGTGGATATCTCATTTAGGCTTCTGGCTTCTTTGATAGGCCAGATCCTTGAATCTCATGAGCTTGGGAAGCACATTAGGATCTTGTCATTCACCTCAGTGAGGGTGATGTCCTTGTCCAAGACTTTTAGCTTATTTATGATTGAGCTTAACCTACTATACATTTCAGCTACTGACTCAACTTCCTCTTTCTTGAAATTCTCATACAAGGATATGAGGTTCGATCTCCTATCCTTTCTTTCATCTGTTGATCCAGCCACCATTTGGTTTAGGGAATCCCAGATGGCTTTGGCTGAAAGGCATTCAGCAACCTTTTGGAAGATATCATCTGACATAGTATGTGCCAGTATGTTCATTGCCTTGGCATCAGCAACCTTGGCCTTCTTCTGAGCCTCAGTCCACTCAGGTGGTGGAACTGCAATTGTGCTTGAGGCTGCTATGGATGTAGAAGCAGTGGCTTGAGGAGGACCTGTCAAGATGGAATTGTAGATATCTTCATCAATATATTTCATATACAGTTTGATTCTTGCCTTCCAGATCACAAACCTATTTAGGTTGCAAACTGGAGGTCTGGTGCTTGCATAGTCTTTGTTCTGTGCCATTGCTGTGTATATAATCTAAATAAAAATACAGATAAAAGATGAAATCTGATCTAACACAGGATCTTTGGTTCAAGGGTTAGCTTGTGTACACCAAGGAATCCAAGCTCTGATACCAATTGAATGTGAGCTGTTAGATCAGGAATACTCTAGAGGGGGGGGGTGAATAGAGTATTCACGGTTTATAAAATTTTCTTCTGATTTAATCTAGTGTAGGAACAAAATTAAAACAACAATCCTAACAAACAGCCACAACACAAAAAATAAAAGAAAAAGCAATCCAGACAACACAAGAATTTATAGTGATTCACCTAAACTTGGGTACATCCACTCTTCTACCACCCTGGTAGGAATCCACTCACATTTTTGACCAGGTGCCTGACACAAATGAGCTTTTGATCAGGTGCCCAAAAACCAATCCTCAAGTCTTTTGATCAGGTGACTTGCAACCAGGAATAACTTTTGAAGGGAGTTATAACCCTCTATACAATGAGGGGGGTGAGAGATGATTGTGTCTTCTCTTTCTCAATATACAACTAAGAAGACTGGTGGATATTTGATTTTAGCACAGGCTCCCCCTAAGATATAGAATGGTTCAGGTAGAAGAAGCCTTGTTGCAGGGTGATAGGCCTTCATTAGTACAGCCTTGATCAGCAGTTGTTCAGGAACTTCTTTAACAGATAGTGATGTAGTTGTCCTTTGAAGTATCCTGGAGTGTTGGAAACAGAAGACTCTTGATTTTGATTAGGTGTTCTTCTTCTTCAGATAGCTGATGATCTTCAGGAATATAGCTTCTTGTTGTGTCAGAATTCTGTGTTGACAGACAGCAGTGAATCTCTTATTTCAGACTGACTATTTTCTGTATCTGTCGTCTCTCTGTATTGTGTATCTTGTTCTATCTATCTACAGGAATAAGAGAGAAAATCTCTTTTATATTTCCTGTCAAAAATGGTCTTTCGAAATTTTGAAATTCTCTGCAATCAATGTTGACGGCCTTGAGAATAAACGTTATTGAATTATTTCCCCAACTGTCCCATGGAAAAACGGCAGACAATAATCATGGAGAAGACCATGATCAATGCTCTGTCTAACGGTTATATTCCAGAGAATATTTGAGCATTAATTACTCAAGAATTATTGCATTAAGAAGGGGACAGAAGGATGGAAAATAACTAAGTCTGGATTTGTCGAAATGATAACAGAAATCGTCGAGCTGAGTTCACAGTTCGTCGAGCTGAGTTGCTGAGTTCGTCGACCAAATGACTTCTGTTCATCAAGCTTTGTTCCAAGATCATCGAGAAGGGAGCAGAACTATATTCTCTAGAAACTTTGCCTTTTTCTATGTATGGAGTTCGTCGAGCTAATATCTTGTTTCGTCGACTGAAGTTCAGCAAAATATTTCTGGACTTAGAATAATTTCAGATGCTTCTGGATGAAGGTGTTGAAGTGAAGTATCCAGAATTCATCGACCTAAGAATTGGTTTCGTCGAGCTGAGGACCACTTAACTGCTGCTGGATAACTCTAGCTATTGTGGTCACAGTTCGTCGAGTTGAGAATCAAGTTCGTCGACCAAAGTCTGACTCTGGACTTATAATAAAGAGATGTTTTCTGATCTTGAAGTGTTGAAGTATAGTGTCCAAAGTTCGTCGATCTGAGTACCAAGTTCATCGAGCTCAGCTCAGAGAATTTACTCTGAGATCGTCGAGCTGAGCACGACTATCGTCGACCTGAGTTCGACGAACGTCGAACTCATTTTACTTGGTCTTTAGAAAAACTCTAAGTCTTGAGTCTCTAACAGTCTTGTTGATAGCTGGTCCATATGATGTTGATTCTAAGGACTTGGCCTAGACTTTAGGACACAACCATGACCCTGGCTATACATTGTGGGTCATATGATGCTAACTTAGTGAAACTAGCCCAAATCTTACTAGGGATCCAACACATCTCCTGCACTTGGAGGACTTCCGCCTGGAACCAGTCCACATAGCTCCCCAGAGTCTCATTCACTCCCTGCTTGATGAGAAATAGGGACTCTGACTGCCTCTTCCTCTTCTTAGAAGTGGTGAACCTCAGCAAGAACCCCCTGCGCAGTTCCTCGAATGCATCTGACATCTGTCCGATTGAAACCACATCCTCGAAGCATTGGATGTGTTGAACTGGGTCGTCCTTTCCGGTGTAGTAGGACATCTCTGGCTCACGAAACCCCTCTGGAACTGGGGCGGATGAGACCAACTAACTGAAGGGGTTGTCATCCCCTGCTAGGTAAGCCAGATGATATCGTGCCTCCACCTCGCTGATTCGGCCCACACTTGCTGAACCGGGGAACAGAGCTCGCCTCGGATGATCCCGCTCGCCGCCTTCCTCTGCTACCTCCTTCCCAGGTCACCTGGCAGGGGCGTTCTTGCCCAGTGCTAGGGCTGTGACAATTGGGATAGTTGGTGTCGAGCACTCAGCGCGAGTGCCAAGTGTGAACATGACGAGGTTTCGCATCTCTTGCCGGAAATCCTCAAACATGCCGAGAGTGGCTCGAGGGGAAGGGGTGGCAAGTCAGCCTGGTCAGAACCTTGCCCTTCGCCTACAGTCATTGAGCTCGCTAAGGTTTTCGGTGTTGATCACTGTCCACGCTCACCACACCAAAATGTTGAAAATGGAAACCGGCTTTTGTGGAGTCTGAACCCTTGGGGAAGGGTTGACCGCACACTTACTTTGCCTAGCAAGCTTGGCTGACCGAAGACTTAGAACTTGAAACTGACCCAAGGCTCCAGCATGGAGGTCCCACCACACACCCTGAAGATCTTAGAGCGCTTCCCCTCCTTAGCATGTGCTGAGCTAAGGGCACCTCAGAAAGTGCTGTAAGACAAGAGAGTAGGTTTAGATAGCGCTGTAAGACAAGAGAGTAGGTTTAGAAAAAACGAAAAGCACATTAATAAATAAGTCATCATTTATAGATAATTTGTCATTCAAATCAACAGGCGATGGAGTAGGTTTAGAATTTGAATAATTCATGCAAGGTCCATGAAATTATACTCGTTTGGTTGCTCAACAACATCAATAATAGTAAACCCTTTCCCTTTGGCAATGTACATCCTTTCCATTTGAGATAATAACCAGATTAAATTTAAATTTATAGCAATTTAGTACAAATAAAAATAAATAATTTTACCATACTTGTTTTTTTTGGCAATGGACTCAAAATAATTCTTCAAACGCGTGTTTGATGGCTCTTTAGGCCGCATTGACAGTGGATCTGTTACAATGCTTTTGCCATTGTGTATGTGATCAAGAAATCTCTTTTTACTCTTCTCATCGTTATCAACCATATTTTCTAGGCTTTTACCAACATCATTCATTACATTCACAAGGTAGTCATTTGCTAGTTGACAATTTTCAATTCAGTGGCATAAGTCACATGTGTACTCCATTTGATTTCTGAAAATTAAATTGGAGTCATAATGATTTGAGGTTGTGGGGATTGAAAAAGAGATTTGCTTCTTAGCCTACAATGTAAATCACTTCATGATGTTATTTGCTTGAATATGATTCACATTACGAATATTGTACACTCGTAAAGCATGTTTGCATAATAAACCCTTTGTTTGAAAACATCTACAAGAGCATTCTACATCATTACTCGGTCTCTAATGTCACAATCTATTGCTTATCAACATCACCTCTATCACAATGGCGTGTGTTATATACAACCATACTTGGTCCTATCTTGTTTCCTCTGCTATCATCAAACATACCGCACCATCTATAAAAGCTTGCCCAAATATTAATTATATTTTTCTTGTATAGATCCTTGATATTTGCTTATGTAAAGCAATTTTGCTTATATAAAAGCTTGTTTACATTTGATGGTTTCATCATGCTCACTCCTTCGTCAACCATAAATCAATTTTTTCATTCCAAAGAAATATTCAACAAGTGAACTTGTAGGTTTTGGGCATCTGTGCAAGCAATTATTAGCCGATTGACTATGTTGGATAGATAAAATATCGAGATCCAATACTTCCTTATTAAATGCAGTGCACCACTACAGTTTAATGTTGTAAAAATCACACAATCATCGATTTTCTTGTAAGTTAACCTTGATTATCATTTGTCTCCAACATAACTCAAACTATATTTCATTATCACATTTACTCATTCAAGTATAAAATAAATACTTAATTGGCTTATCATGGTTGAAAGATAGTACCTTCGACGATGTTTTTTTAAATGTGCCATTGACATAAACTATGCTGAGTATTAGTGAAAATCCTCTCAATAGAAACTATTATTACGTGATCTAGATTCGTATAAATGGTGGTTGATTATTTACCTCCAACAAAAGGTCTCAAAAACCCACTAAAATGATTATATCGTCTCTTGTGGTACAAATGAACGATCAACAAATACGTTCTGCTAATGGTGGTTCACTGCTATAAATGGAACATATACCAAATTGTACTTGTTTAGCCTATAAGTGATGACAAAAATGATGACATCATGATGTAGCGTTGTACGCGTGACAGGAATATTAGCAAAATTGTGGTTCCCTCTCGACGTTCCCACTAATTTGCGATTCGCACAGAAGATTATTCCAGCCCACACGTTTGCAATATTTAGCGATCCAAGGCTAACGTACGGGTAGCCAATCCGTTAGAGACCGAACAACGGCTATAGGCCGAGGTTCGATCAAGCTAAAGGGACGACTATTGCGTCCGAACGAGCGGAGTTGTACCAAAGGGATCTACCAAAAAAAATACGATTCGCAAGAAATGATAGATCTCTCCCAACAAAATGTAACGAGGCCCGCCAAGCCTTCTCGAATTTAAACAAATCAGGTTAAACACAAAATTCGTTCAAGAAAACCACGATGATTCCAATGCTATCAAAATTGCACGCCAACGTTTTCCACCACAGAAATTATCTAGAGGGAAAATAAATCTCAAGGTTTGTAGAAATTTCGTTACCCCGCTCGGAGTTAGATCTAGGAGTTGATCTATGCCAAAAGTTGATCGCCCTTCAACGGTTCCACCGGAATCACGACGGATGGAGAGAAACTTGTCCGCCTTCCTTGCGTCACGCCGGGTTGGAGTTCCAAAAGGCCTAGTCTTCTTGCTTTGGCCGACCACTTGAGGGAGGGAGACAAAAGGTGGTGAATCTTTTGGTGGCCGAATTTAGAGGGGGCAAGGGTGAAAGGGGGCCGTTTTATCTCGGTGGAGGAGTGGGGGTGGCCGGCGGCCAAGAGGGAGGAGAAGAGGGGGAGGGGCGGCGTTTCCAAGGTTGGCCGAACCTAAGGGAGGGGAGAGCCTATTTCGGCAATAGAGAGGAGAAGGAAAGAGAGATGGATCAGGAGATTCCAAATCAAGGGAAATTTCAAATTTCAAATTTTATCATCAATTATCAATCCTACTACCACATGGCCTATTTATAGGCTTACAAATAATAATGGCTATATGCAGCCTACAAAGCAAAAAATTAATTATTGTCCAAACAAACAGATATTGAATAAAAGAAAACATGATAATATTTAATTAATACTTATAATATAATAATTATATGTATTAATTAATTATTATGGCGCCGCGGGCGGAGGTTGTAACGGCGATGACGTTTATCAAAATGGTTGTTGCGGCGACGCGCGTTTTTGATTGGAGAAGCACCATCGTCCGTAAGCGTGTCGGTACCATCATCATCATGTTGACGGTCATCGTCTCCATCAATCCTCCCCCGCCCGAAAGTACTCATCACCGATGAGTTGTCTTGAAGGTACTGTCATAGAAGAGCATCATCCAAAAAGGCCACCTCCGCTTTCGGGAGCCATGAATCATCAGAAGCTGGACGGTCACGCCAACGAATCAAGTAACGGCGAATGTCACCACTTGGAGAGTAGATCACTTCGTCTCGAAGAATCCTGTCAGGCAAAAAGGTGGTCCTGGGGAACCTTGGAAAAACGTTAATCAAAGAAGGAGAAAAATTTTATGCATCAACATCCAACGTACCTCCAGTGGAGACCGGTGTAGAGAGCAATCGAGGAACAAACTTACCCCCAAACCCATTAGAAATTTCAGTGGACCCAAACAGACAGGCAGATAATTCAAGTGGTGGAGAAACATAAGCCGTTAAATCCGAAACATTGAAAATAGGGAAAATTCTCCAATCAGTGGGTAACTCTAATAAAAATGTGTTTTCTCCTAACTTCTTTAAGATTCGAAATGGACCAGCTCGCCGATTCGCTAACTTTTTATGGTTCCCGAAGGCAACTGTTTGGGGATGAGATGCACCATAACCAAATCGCCACTTTTAAAAAGAGACACCCTCTTATGTACGTTAGCATTACATTGATAAGTCACATATTGTGTGGCTAGCGTGTCTCTAATGTGCTTATGCAAATGGTGGACATGCGATGCAAACTCTTGTGCAAATTGGCTTGACTTGTAGGAGGGGAGTAACGTAATCAAGTCAAGAGGCACTAGCGCTTTATATCCGTGCACGATTTCATTTGGTGAAAGACCCGTGGACCTATTTTTCGATTTGTTATAAGCTAGCTGAGCATGGGGAAGGATTAGGTCCCATGAACCGTGTGGGGTGAACCCATGTGTAACATGACTTGAGTTAACAGTAGAAAATAACGGGACTAAGTCTGGTGACACGGGTGCTTTAAATTCATTAACGATTTTCGTGGAGTCCAACGTCATAGTTTTAAATTTAAATTTAAATTTAGATTTAAAAATTTCACAAAGAAATGCCTGCGGAAAACGCTCATCACCAACTATAGAGTTGGATGCTCCCGGAGTTGAAAGGTATTGCGGGAGAGACAACTCAACATACCCAACTACGTTCACTAACGTGTGCATGCACGGATCATCAAAAGGCGGAGGATAAATGCAAGCGACCGGGCTTGGCAAATAATTGTGTCTGGGGGACACCACATCAAAACGTACCATCGCCATGGAATCACTAGCGGTCCAAAACGAAGCCTTACCCAATGCCAAGCGGTCAGATGAACGGTCCATCCTAGGAACAATATAGTCAGATCTATGAAAAGTAGTGGAAAGACCGAACGCGACAACTAACAAATCGCTCACACACATCCGTCTAGGTAAGTCTAATGGGGAAGCTGGATAAATAAACATCTCCAGATATCTCGGGCTAGAAATGACAAGCTCGTTCCCTAACAAGTCATCTAATCGAGTCAAGTGAACCGGAGGAGGAGTCGACATGGGCGATTTCGGAGGAGGAACTAAATCATACTCATCGTTAAAACATGGATTTAACGTCCAAGAAAAATCCTCCGGGTGCAAGCCATCAAAATCAAAGGAAAAATCAAACAGTAGATTCGTCCTTACCGAAAACTCAGCCGGATCGTCATCATCTAACTCACTATCAAATAAACATTCATCACGGGGTGACTCTACCAACTCAGCCGACATGTCTTCCAACCCACTAGATAATTCGTCCAAGTCAGAATCAGTATTGGTCTCAAAAGTAGGAAAGATCGTACTCGACAAAATTCCTAATCCATTTTGGGCTTCTGGCGAAGGAGCTAACATCAAAGAAATGTTTATCGGGTCCTCAATGCTATCGTCATCCACAAATAGCCTTCCCACACAGGGTAAATCTGCAAAAACGTCACATCCTTTGCTAACCAAATCTTCCCACGAAGTAGGTACATTGTCTAAATCATGATGGAGGGTTGGGCAAATTGAATCCCGGGGAGAATCTAAATTAGTATAACCCTCAAGCAACGATGATAATATCAATGAACTATCTTGCAGATGTGCACCACTAAGATTATCCCAAGATAAACATCCATCCCAAGGTGACTCTTCCAACACCGTTGAACCATCGACCAAACCGAGATCAATCATTATAATATTGTGATCCTCACTCGCACTGATCCGGCTGGATTGACCTACCGGGGAAGCTAAAGAAATGGGCACCTCAATATGTTCCGGGCTAGAAGGAACTAGCTCGTGTTCTAGCAGGTCATCACCTAAATCAGTAATAGGTAAGCTCTCAACATAGGGTGACTCAGCCAAAATGTCTTCTGACTCAGGGTCATCAGAAGACTCCATAACTGTCAAGGGAGATGCCTCAGAAACATCGCCGAAAGGAAGAGGAGACGATTCCTCAGAGGAGAAATCCTCGTCTAGGTCATTAGGGTAACCAATCTCCTCATCGTCACTCAAATCGCTAGCGTATTCAGCCTTGTCCTCAGTGACGGGCAGAGTCCTAGACACTGCCTCAGACTCAACAGGAGAGTCAACGACTAATTCAGGCAACTCGGGGAGAGACTTAATAGGGCCTAAGGGCGTAATCGGGGTAGGATGCTCAATAGAGCCAAGATCAGGAGCGCCACTTGACACATATGTCGTAATCGTTTGCCTACCTTTACGGGTAGGACTACTCTCACCCTGCGGGCTCATGGCAGTCCTAGCAGTCACATGTACCGAACTCGAGCTAGGGGACCTCAATATTTCCTTTCCTCTATAGATGGGTGCAGGTGTGCTATGGGTAGCTCCACCAGCCTGGGGAAAGGATCTTTCCTGGGGGAATAGGTCACCCCTATGATCAGGCTTGGATAAGGTGTCATAACTATACTGGCTAGCGGATGTCGGGCTAGTAGTAAGGCGATAGGGGGAATCAAATTTCTCCGAGAGTATTCTTCGCATGTGGGGCCAGGCATGTGGATAGCTACCAGCTCCACGCTCTTCGTTCAGCCAAAACACGCGGGCTCGACCTCTTAACCGCTCTCGGACTACATTAACCTTTTGGTAGTCGCCCAATTTGTTATAATCAAAATAGATTTCTACCCACTTAAGCCAGTCTCTAAAATACTTTGAATCCCCATAACCATCATAGGTAAAAATATTGGTGTGTAGATAAGTTAGGGGACGATTGGAAGCGTTAACGTCGAAAGCCATTTCAGTGTGAACCGAAGAGGACACGCTATCCGGTTTTGGTGTGAATGCAAAGAAAGGGTACCTGAACAACTAATTCTATGAATGATGGAATTGTTCCCGCTTAGCCACTAACACTATAATTATATAAAATAGATTTTCTTGCTGGAAAAAATATGAGGTTTATTAAAAATTTTTTTTTTTTGAATTTTGCTGAAAAATAAGAAATCTAGGCCGCTATTGGCAGACCAGCACAAATTTTTTTTGAATTTTTTTTGACTCGAAAATGAACAAGAAAAGTGCGTGTCGACGTGCAAGAACCAGGGGACAATGCTAATTGAGAAATTGACGTGAACCTCGCTTTGATACCAAATTGATGTAGCGTTGTACGCGTGACAGGAATATTAGCAAAATTGTGGTTCCCTCTCGACGTTCCCACTAATTTGCGATTCGCACAGAAGATTATTCCAGCCCACACGTTTGCAATATTTAGCGATCCAAGGCTAACGTACGGGTAGCCAATCCGTTAGAGACCGAACAACGGCTATAGGCCGAGGTTCGATCAAGCTAAAGGGACGACTATTGCGTCCGAACAAGCGGAGTTGTACCAAAGGGATCTACCAAAAAAATACGATTCGCAAGAAATGGTAGATCTCTCCCAACAAAAAGTAACGAGGCCCGCCAAGCCTTCTCGAATTTAAACAAATCAGGTTAAACACAAAATTCGTTCAAGAAAACCACGATGATTCCAATGCTATCAAAATTGCACGCCAACGTTTTCCACCACAGAAATTATCTAGAGGGAAAATAAATCCCAAGGTTTGTAGAAATTTCGTTACCCCGCTCGAAGTTAGATCTAGGAGTTGATCTATGGCAAAAGTTGATCGCCCTTCAACGGTTCCACCGGAATTACGACGGATGGAGAGAAACTTGTCCGCCTTCCTTGCGTCACGCCGGGTTGGAGTTCTAAAAGGCCTAGTCTTCTTGCTTTGGCCGACCACTTGAGGGAGGGAGACAAAAGGTGGTGAATCTTTTGGTGGCCGAATTTAGAGGGGGCAAGGGTGAAAGGGGGGCATTTTATCTCGGTGGAGGAGTGGGGGTGGCCGGCGGCCAAGAGGGAGGAGAAGAGGGGGAGGGGCGGCGTTTCCAAGGTTGGCCGAACCTAAGGGAGGGGAGAGCCTATTTCGGCAATAGAGAGGAGAAGGAAAGAGAGATGGAGCAGGAGATTCCAAATCAAGAGAAATTTCAAATTTCAAATTTTATCATCAATTATCAATCCTACTAGCACATGGCCTATTTATAGGCTTACAAATAATAATGGCTATATGCAGCCTACAAAGCAAAAAATTAATTATTGTCCAAACAAACAGATATTGAATAAAAGAAAACATGATAATATTTAATTAATACTTATAATATAATAATTATATGTATTAATTAATTATTATGGCGCCGCGGGCGGAGGTTGTAACGGCGATGGCGTTTATCAAAATGATTGTTGCGGCGACGCGCGTCTTTGATTGGAGAAGCACCATCGTCCGTAAGCGTGCCGGTACCATCATCATCATGTTGACGGTCATCGTCTCCATCACATCACCAAAACAATAGTAATCCAAATTTTCCTGGCCATAGATCCAAACAAATTGTGCACCTGATTCATTTCATTTGTCAGCACGTCAAAAGAGAACATATTATCATCCAACTGTCTCTTTTTAAACTATTTTCAACAATCACGCCAACTCTCCATTTTCTTTGACTGCTCTTCTTTCTAGATATATGCATTTGTCTTCAAGAACACTACATTTTGCACGCCGCCAACTTGTTCCGCTATGAAGTTGAACGTATCAACGGTTCATATCCCCACTCTCATATTCTTGATCAAGGCTGCTTGGCCATCGGATATATGACAATGCTCTTCAAAAAATTTTGAGACCTTACAGTTCTTCCCCACTTCATCGGTAGTGAAGTATATGCAAGCCAAACATTCAATGCGAGTATCAAGATGGTGAACTTATGCACGTCACGACCCAACTTGGAAATTTAAAACCATCTGTGGAACAACAATACTCTTTTCCCTTAATGATCCTTGCATGAGTCTAGTAGTGCAAATGTTGTTTTTGGACTGCAAATATTTGGACAAAGATACACGTGATCATGCTAGAAATGAGATCATATTGTAATAAAAAACTATCATATTATCAAATATGACCGCCTTGCTTAAAAATTATAAGTTTTAAGTGCAAAAATTTTTACAAAATTCATGTCCGCCTTCGCATTCCCAAATGGCAGTTCGTTGTTCGACATACTACTAGATTAACTTATTCGAACAGCCGGCCCAAATTGTCCTTAGCTGGTAACTCCCGAGAGCTGGAAAATGGGGAAGGGGCTGCGCTTCACCGGTAATTGAAGTGCGCTGGAGCAATGGGAAGGAGATGCATGTCGCAGATGATTGAAGTACGCTTGAGCAATTTTCAGCAGGCTGAAGTAGAAAGCGCTAAAATGCTGGGAAATGTACCTTATCACAACTGCAGAGGTCAACAGCCGCTTCTGTGGCACAACCGATTCCTACTAGGGGTCAGTTTGTTTGGGCGGTGGCGGTGACAAAAGGAGCTGTGGGAATGGAGCTGTGGAAATAGAACTGTTGGAATGGAACTGTTCAAAATGACAAAACAGTTTGGTAAAACAACGGTGACATAACTGTTCAGAATAGAGAAACAGTTTGCTAAAACAGCGGTGACGTTTCTGTTACATTTAATTATAATTAATATTTATTATAAATTTAATTTATTATTAATAATAATCATATTAATAATCTTAATACTAATGAGATATGATTATAATAATCATTATAATAATAATATTATAATTTAATAATAATAATATAATTTAATAATAATTTATAATAATAATATAATTTAAGAACAGGAGAGTCGCTGTTCTTCTTCTCCTTCCGCCCGACCTCTCCAGAGCACCGCCGGAGCACCGCTCCTTCGCCCGAGAACCGCCGGAGCAGCGTCGGAGCATCGCCGGAGCACCGCCGGAGCACCGCCCCTTCGCCAGAGCACCGCCAAAGCTGCGTCGTCGCCTTCGCCAGAGGGACCATTGGTAACGTTGGCGTTGGAAAGGAGCTCGGAGCAGCTGCCGGAAAGCAGCGTTGGAAAGGAGGTCCGATGTCGACGCAACGCCCAAACAAACTGACAAAAAAAAAATTTCCGTTCCATTGACAACGCAAAGGAGGAAAAACGCCGAAACAAACTGACCCTAGGTCGAGAGCAACAAATTTTGGGTACTAGTTATCACCGCACAAAATAATAGACCCCCCCCCCCCCCCCCCGACAACAATAAAGGCTCTGTTTGGTACGGTGGTGGTAGTAATGAACATGGGGTTAAACTATCATTTTTTAAAGCCCACCTAAGAAACTTCATTCACTTTTATGTTCAAACGAATGATATTTATTAGGTGATCCTTAACGAATGACAGTTTAACCCATGCATTTACGACCGCCACCACCGTGTCAAACTAAGCCAAAATTTGCATATAATCCGAGTGGCTGCTGGTTGCACTAAAGAATTTTTGATCCGACTAGTCATGAGTTGTGATCTGAGCAAGGGGGGCTGGCAACAGATCAATGATGGGCAAAATTATTTCAGCCATGCGTATGAGTGGGTGCTTGTTATGTGAAAATTGTGTTTTCGGCCATAAAATGATAGTTTCTACATTAACAAATATGGTAAAAAATAAAATGCAAAAATGATAAGAAACAAATTGTTTGGTAGCCTCATCTCGCTGCACCACATTCGCTGTGTAGGTTCGCCGTGAGGAGGCAATACAATGGTTTCACGTTCGACTCGACGGTGGGTTAAGGAAAAGGGAAAGCGAATAGATCTTAAAATAAGCCAAAATATATAAAAAATCATGTAGTGCTTTAAGAGATTTAAAACACTTATTTGTTATGCAAGAAAAAAAGACCAAACATATCCCACAAGTCTTTGAAAGCTGAACATAAACAACATAAAATGAAAAAAACAACTAAATATGCCCTTTAAATCACAACTTAGTACTGTTGACATATGGCAAAGAACAACTAAATGTATATTTCTTAGGAAATTTAAGGGGCCGCGGCAGTAGCCGGACCGTGGAATGTAACATCTCTTTGCCACCTGTGGCTGCAATCCACCGGGAATATGTAGATTTTTTGAGGAATTTCTCCTTAGCGTATTCCGCATAAGCCCTGAACGCGGGGAATGAAACTGCCAGGAAGCCACGTTGGCATCATTCCACAAAAGCTGCACCGCTGACCGGACCAAAGGTCGGTACATGCGGTCGTGACCGCGTGACCAAAATCCCCCCAAACGGGCCCTAGTCTTAATACTTTCACTAAATTAACTCAAAATTTGATGAACATCGACAATAAAGCATCCTTGCATCAAAGTTTTTGATTCTTCCATCAATTTTAAAATATATATTGCCATGAATATAACAAAAGCTGGCAACACAGAGCTTAATAACTAAAGAAAATAGAATACAAAATGTGAGCACAATCCTAAATAATGAAATGTCGAGCTCAAACAAATTTCGGTACATAGATATATTTACCTCTGACAAAATTATATATACACCATCTCACCTAATGTGAATTCCCTGCAGGAAAATTCATCTCATGAGCAACTCATAAATCAAGACATCAAATTGAAAATTCAAACCAACCTGTGAGAATCTGATACACACCTTATACAAAGCTCTTCAATTCATAAAATAGATTGTCGAATTTATTTTTCTCTTCTGTTCTAGTCCGGCATACAAAATCGACATATATAACTCGAATAACATAACCACCAAAACATTAGTTAATGGGTGCTTTCCCTTGGCCGCGCGGCATTTTCTTTGTTGAAGCTGAAAACAGGAATAATGTTAGAAAGAAAACGTGAATAAGAAGATACGAGTATGAGTACGAGAAAGCGGAATTGTATCCATACAATCTTCGACATCTTTCAACTGATAATAATGAGGAGCGATTTCGACCAACCACTCAGGTTTCAATTCAGTAACCTGCACAAAGTTTAAAAAAAAAACAAATTGTGACTCGTGACAAACCTAACAAAACTTATACCAGCATAAAGCATGATTCAGTACCTGTCGCATGTACTCCTTCGAAGTCAGCACCAGTTCATGGTAGATGGCCCATCGAGGGAGTACCTAAAGGCAAGATAGAAGTATCACTCGTCTAGATTCAAATGCGAACGGAGTTTTCAAAGTTGAAAATCTGAAAAAAAAATATATTACATCAATGAACAGAGATGACTTGCCTGTGCAAGACCGGAGCTCGGATGTATATGCACTGTTTGCGGATTCTTAATAGTTCGGTATGCGCCAGTCTTCTGGAGCCTAGCAGTATGATGGAAAAAGCCTGAAAAGAGATCCATGTTATGGTGCATGAAGAATAGATGAAGGAATAAACAGAATCAGGAACAGGGTTATACCTGCTGTTATAGCCTTCTTGATTGGATCCAACTCATGGGGATTTGATGTAATCTCAATCTCAACTCTTTCCAAGAGTCCCTCTAACTGGTCTCTGATGTCTCGGGCACGTTTCATACTGCGGACCTGATATAGTTTGAAGCCAAAATAGGTGAATGAAAGCTACGTCTAAAACAATTTCTAATTAAAAAAGGGAACTTACGATGATCGGATACACAGTCTGGACAATTTAAGAATGTATTTTAAACTGGTCAAGGGATAGCAAGTCGTGGTTTCGATTTGAAATAATACCGAAGCAGATAATGCTTTTAAGCCGAGAAAATGAGAATGGGAGTCATGGAAACAATCAGGCAATACCCTCTCAGCTTCTCTCCCAGCCAAAAATACGCAAAATACCGAGTCCTAGGTTCCAAAAGTACTGAACTCTAAAACCGTTCCCCTTAAATACCTCACATTCACAGCATAAACATATAAGAAAGATAATTAAGCCCTAAGAAATAGATAATATTGTAGCTACTCCACAGCGCCCTGATGGGAGTAAACACAAAGCAGGGGGAGACGTCGTCGCATTCGTAACAATACTCAGCTTAAAGGAGAGTCTTGGATATTATTAATGCATATTTTTGTATTGTTCAGGGAAATACTATAAATAGTCATTAACTTATATTATCACACCCATAATCTAGGAAGATAGTCTAGGTAACTAAGACAGGAAGGAGGCAGTTAGGATTGGAAGACCAAAGCACATTTCTGACTTTTAGGATCATTCTGCAAGTGGAAAGAAAAAAGAATGTATTGCAATAATGAATAATGCTAATCCCTTACTCATACATATACTTGAGTAAGAGGAAACCTAAAACAAGGAAAAAAACATAACTACCCCGACCCGGGCTATACATAGAAAAGAATAAAACGACTTGATAATAACATTTCACAACTCCCCCTCAAATCGGACGGAAGATATCAGTCATCCCAATCTTTTGGATATCGTCAGTAAACACATCACACACCAAGCTTTTGGTGAACACATCGGCCAGCTGATCCCTGGAGTGAACAAACGGAGTAACAACTGTTTTCTTATCCAAGTCATCCTTAATAAAGTGCTGAACCACTTCGACATGTTTTATCCTGTCATGTTGGACCGGATTATGAGCAATACTAATTGCAGCCTTATTGTCACAAAATAAGGAGAAAGAGGTTGTCACAGGAAAACCCAGATCCTGTAACACAGTACACAGTCATAATCCCTCACATAAGACTTGGACCATGACACGATATTCTGCCTCTGCACTTGACCTGACCACCACATTCTGCTTCTTGCTCCGCCACGTTACGAGGTTACCACCAACAAAGAAGCAGTATCCTGTTGTGGACTTTATGTCATCCTGGCAACTAGCCCAATCAGCGTCAGTAAAAACCTCAATCTCCAAGTTGTTGTTCCTAGAGAATAGGAGGCTGCGACCAGGAGCTTTCTTTAAATACCGCAGTAGACTATACACCGCTTCTTGATGTCTGATTCTAGGAGAATGCATATATCTGCTAAGAATACCAACAACATACGTAATGTCGGGACGTGTATGAGATAGATATATCCGCATGATCACTATCACCATCTTCATCAATCCTGTGATTTTCCTCCATAAGGGCGTTCGCAGGAACACAACCAAGCATACTGGTTTCCTTTAGGAGATTCAATATGTACTTCCGTTGGGATATAAAGATACCCCGCTCAGATCTAACCACTTCGATGCCCAGGAAGAACCGTAATCTTCTCAAGTCCTTCACTTCAAATTCAGCAGATTTGAGGGTCTTTAGGTTGGCAATCTCCTCTGTATCATTTCCAGTAATCACTATGTCATCCACGTATACAATGAGAACCACAATACGCTGTTCATGTCTCTGGATGAACATGATATAATCTGATTGGGCTTGCTTGTACCCAAATTTAAGCATTGTCGTGAGAAATCTTCCAAACCAGACCCTTGGAGATTGCTTCAGGTCATATAAGGATTTCCTTAGGCGGCAGACAAGCCCTTCACCTCCATCCTTCACAAAACCAGGAGGGAATTTCATGTACACCTCCTCCTCAAGCTCATCGTGGAGAAACACATTTTCACGTCCAGTTGATGAAGTTCCCAGTCCAGACAAGCTGCACATGATAACAAAACCCGAATAGAGTCCAGTTTTGCTACAGGAGAAAAAGTCTCCTGATAATTAACTCATTGAGTCTGGGTGTATTCTTGAGCGACAAGACGCGCTTTGTACCGTTCCACCTTGCCATATTGGTTCTTCTTAACAGAGAAGACCCACCGGGAACTTATAGCTTTCTTTCCTGAAGGGAGAGCGGAGATATCCCACGTATGTTTTTTGTCCAAGGCGGACATCTCATCACACATAACATGTGTCCAAGCCGGTATCGCCGATGCTTCCTGCCATCTCTTAGGAATAACAACTAGAGAAAGGGATGAAACAAAAGTCTGATGAATCGGAGTAAAATGACGATAAGCCACATAATTAAAAATCGGATGTTGCGTGAAAGTAATTTTACCCTTTTTTAGCAAGGAAAGAGGCATATGCAGATCGGCATCATCAGAATCTGAATCCGAAGTGGGCACTGGTAGAGGTGGAGCGGCGGTGACCTGTGTACCTGAATGACGATGGTATACATAGGGAAAAAGAGAGATCATAGTAGAGGAGTCTGGTATCGGGATAGGAGGAGCTCTGGGTACCAGAGTGGAAGGAGGTGAAGGAATGGAGGAAGAGGACGAAAGAAGAGGCAGAAGGATAACATTAACATCATCTGTAGTACTACTCTTCCCCTGACGAAAAACATGAGTCGAGAACGGAAAGTAAGACTCCCCCTCACAGAAGGTAACATCCATGGTACAGAACATACACCGGGAGGGGGGTGATAACAGCGATATCCTTTGGTCGTGGAGGAATAGCCCAGGAAGACAACGTTGAGCCCGAGGGTCAAGTTTGTCATATTGAGGTTGGTGCACATGCACGTAACAGACGCACCCAAAGACACGGGGTGGCAAATGGGAAGTATGAACCACGCCAGAGGTGGAGAGATGGGCTAGAGTAGTAAAGGAGAGAACACGAGAAGAAAGGTGGTTGATAAGGTGTGCAACAGTAAACACCGCATCACCCCAGGTCCCCAATAGGGTTTAGGGAAATGCATTGCCAATAGGAGATGAGTAACCTCGAGGAGATGCCGATTTTTCAGTTCGCCCACTCCATTCTGAGTAGATGTGCAAGCACAAGTTTTCCGGTGGATGATACCGTGAGAGGTGAGGTAAGCGCCAAAGGAACCACGATCGTCGTACTCCCCTCCATTATCACTTCGAAGAACACGGATAGAGGCATTAAATTGATTTTTCACCATGTTATAAAAGACTTGAAAACACGGAAAAATGATATTTTTCTTTTTCAACAGATAAACTCATGTAGTACACGAGAAACAATCAATAAAGGTCACGAACTAGCGAAAACCAGTTAACGATACAACGGGGGACAGTCCCCAAACATAAGAATGTATAACATCAAAAAGAGTACTACTATGAAAAGAAAGATGTGAAGAGGTCTGTCGCATATGTTTAGACAGATCACAAATATCACAAGAAAAGTTCTGAAGAAAAGGTAAAAAAACAGGAAATAATTTTTGCAGGTAGACGGAGGACAAGTGTCCTAAACGTAGATGCCAACGATGAACATCCTCTGTAGTAACAGTAGAACTGGAAAGGGTCTGAGAACGAGGATGAGTGTCCAGGTAGTACAATCCGTCGTTGCATCTACCATTGTCAATGTTCCGCTTCGTACCCAGTTCATAAAAAACACAAGAATCAGAAAAAATGTTATAGAGCAGTTAAGAGATTTCGTAAGATTGCTGATGGAAAGTAAATTGCATGGAAAGGAGGGAACATGAAGAACAGAGGTAAGAGATATGGACAGAGAACAAAAAATGTTGTCTTTGCCCGCAATGGAGGACAACAATCTGTTAGCAGAAATAACTTTCTCCTTACCAGACAAAGGAGTATAAGAGAGAAAGCATGAGGAAGACCTAGTCATGTGGTGGGTGGCAGCGGAGTCGAGTACCCATTTAGAAGGTGAGGTGGTGGCCACATGAGCACTAGGCATAGCAACGGTGGCAAGAGAAATAGAGCTTCCAGTGATCGGATTGGACTGAGAGTGAAGCAGGCAGCGAAGCCATCCAACTCCTATGCAGTAAGAGAGGGGGAAGCCAAAACTGGGACTCATCATAGACATCAGTAGTGTAAGCAGCGTCATGAGAACGATAGCCACTGTGCCTATGGCCCCCACGGCCAGGTCCACGGCCTCGACCACGACCACGGCCAGAAGGTGCCAGATGCGGATGAAGTTTGAAACATGCCTCCTGAGAGTGTCCCCGTCGACCACAGTAATCATAGATAGGCACAAAAGATGCAGGTGTAGGGATGAGGCCACGACCAACACTCGTCAAGGCAAAATGATCTAGAGGAGACATAACACTGAGAGACTTGCGGCGGTCTTCATCATCCAGAATCATGTTGAACGTCTCTCGAAGGGAGGGAAGAGGAGAACGGTGGAGAACATGTGTCCGGATCATATCAAATTTCATATTCAATCTCATTAAGAAGACATGAAGACGGAAGCGGTCCTCGTGTTGCTTTAACAGGAAGGCATCCACTATACACACTGGAGTGAAATGTGCAAAGTAGTCCAGTTCTTGATACAAACGCTCAAACTCCAAGAAGAATGATGAGACAGTCATCGACCCTTGACGCAACTCCAAAATGCGGCGAGTGAGCTCATAAACCTGGGTGGAACTACCAATCTGAGAGTATGTTTCACGAGCACGAGTCCAGATCTCGAATGCAGAGTCCATCAGCATATAGCTTAGATAGACCTTGGGCGACATCGAATGCAGAAGCCAATACACAACTAGAGAGTTGTCAGAATCCCAGCGCTTCAAGGAGGGATCAGACACTGGAGGCTCCGTAATCGACCCATAGATATAGCCAAACATCTGTTGGCTACGGATGACATGTTGAGCAGCACGAGACCATTCCAGGTAATTCGTGTCATCCAGAGGAACCGTGGTAATCTTCAAGGAGCTAGAGTGGCCATGGGGCCGTTGAGGCTCAACCATCGGAGGCTGAATCACGCCCGAAGAAGAAACCGATGAATCAGGTTCACCCATACCGACACAAGAAGAGGCTTTGTAATCGACCCATCGATATAGCCAAACATCTGTTGGCTACAGATGACATGTTGAGCAGCACAAGACCATTCCAGGTAATTCGTGTCATCCAGAGGAACCGTGGTAATCTTCAAAGAGCTAGAGTGGTCATGGGGCAGCTGAGGCTCAACCATCGGAGGCTGGATCACGCCCGAAGAAGAAACCGATGAATCGGGTTCACCCATACCGACACAAGAAGCAGATCAACTCATCACCAACAAAGGCAGCGCATAGTAGCGGCACAACAGCACAGGCAGTGGCACGGTAGCACAAATCAGCGGCACGGGACAGGACAACGACACGGTAGTGCATGCAGCGACAAGAAGGCCGCGTAGAACTTGTTTATCATGAAGGAGAGGCGGGTTGCTTCATGGAGGAACGGCGGCGGCATTCCTCTCAGCAGCCGGCACGAGTGCCGCCCGACATCACGATGAGGAAGCAATAATGAATAATACTAGTCCATTACTCATACATATACTTGAGTAAGGGGAAACCTAAAACAAGGAAAAATACATAACTACCCGGACCCGAGGTGTACATAGAAAAAGATAAAACGACTTGATAATAACATTTCACAACTCTGCATATACTTCAACCAAAACCCTGTATATACAGCAGAAGACATTTGATGACCTGAGATCAACCATTTTCCATGATATACTTAACTTCTAGCATACTAACATTTATTCGCAAATTTCACCTTATTTAAGGAAAATGCATTGCCAAAATTTAATAATGTCTACACAATAATATTGTGGGTTTATGCAGTAAAGTGGGATTCTGGAAATAAAATGTAGTTTTTAAAATGGGATTCAAAAGGTACACAAAAGAAGTACGAGAGCAAGAATCTCTCACCTGGATATAATTTTCGTAACACCATTGCGTTGAGAAATTCGTTTCTTTCCAGGCATTGTACACCTAAAATAAACAAACCATGTCAGTGCCTACATTATGTTAAAAGACAATGTTTTGAGAAATAGTAAAGGATGTTGACATAATGACATGGAAGTGAAAATAGGTGAAATGAATCTTACATTTAGCAGTGCAATATGGTCCCCAACATTGCCAGTATGAAAATTTAGCTTAGCATTGTCTGCATGGACTTGCTTGTCCTTTGGACGATAAAAGATCGAATTTCCGACAGACAGCATTGCAGCAATGGATATAATCTCTTCGGAGCACTTGTATCCGTCTGATGCAACAATCATCTTAGAAAGCATAGGATCAAGTGGAAATTCCGCCATCCTCCTCCCGACCTTTGTTAGCTCTCCACGACTATTCAGTGCATTAAGCGCATATAGTTGTTCAAGAGCCTTGAGCACTGCTTCTGAAGGAGGAGGATCCATAAAATCAAAATTTACCAAGTCATGGATACCCAGGCTTTTGAGAGAAAGAACTACATTAGCAAGATTGCTCCTCTGTATCTCAGGTATGGTGTTGTCGTCAAGATCATTTTCGTAATTATAAGCTGTGTATAGACGAAAGCATTTTCCCGGTCCAGTACGCCCAGATCTTCCAGCCCTTTGCATCGCAGATGCTTTTGAGATTGGATTTATTAACAATGATTCCATACCAGTACGTGGATTATATGATTTTATTTTACAAAATCCAGGATCGACAACATATTTTATACCATCAATGGTCAGTGATGTCTCTGCTATGTTAGTTGCTAGGACAACTTTGCGAGCACCTTCTGGTGTAGGTTCAAAGATCTTCGCTTGAAGCTCCGTTGGAAGATTGGCATAGATAGGGCATATTATAAGTTCTGCAATTTTAGTTCCTAAACCCCTAGTTCTATGCTTCAGAATTTCATCAATAGTTTCAATTTCCTCCTGTCCTGTGAGAAATACAAGAATATCACCAGCAGGTTGCGTCACATGTATTTGAAGAACAGTGACAATGGCCGCATCAATGTAATCAGCTTCAGGAGCTGTTGTAAAATGTATATCAACAGGGTATCTTCTCCCTGGAATTTTGAAAATAGGAGCCGAGTCAAAGAAATCACTGAACTTCTCAGCATCAAGTGTTGCACTAGATATCAGTAACTTGAGATCCTTCCTGAAGCGTGCAATATCCTGAAATAGGTGATTTAAGCATAACTTAAGGACCTCAGGAGCAACATCCCATAATGAACTATGATAGATTTTTCAGACCAATTGACAAAGAATATACATATGTTATAACAGAGTTCATAGAAAAAATAAAGTAATTTCCAAGTTTTTGTATGATCAATCAAATAGAGCTAACATAGCTTACCTTAACCAAACCAAACAAAATATCTGTCGAAAGTGTCCTCTCGTGTGCCTCGTCCACCATGATTACACTAAAATTTAGCATGAAAAGAAACAATTCAAATAAAAAAGATAACGATGATTCAATAAGGTTATGATATTTAATAAATAAAGAACCTATAACTCGCTAAATCAGGTTCACCGAGGAATTCCCGCAAAAGCATTCCATCTGTCATATATTTCAAAATGGTCTTCTCAGAAGTACAATCTTCAAACCTGATCGAATAACCAACCTGAGAATTAACAGAATGTCAAAACAAACATGTTAGTAATCAACAACTGATGGTGAATTCAAATATCAGTACTTGCATCATGAAGGAGGAAGTTAAAATACAGGCTTACAAACCTCATGACCAAGTTTAACACCCATTTCCTGGGACACACGTGCTGAAACACTCATTGCTGCCACCCGACGTGGTTGTGTGCATCCAATCTGTTATTTAGCAGGAAAGAACAATGTTAAGTGTCAAAAGTTCATCATGATCTAAACAAGCTAAAACATCTCAAGATTAAAAATAAATAAAACAAATTGCTACAGTCAAAGACAACAAAGGACACTTAACACGTTATGTTTGTTCTATTATCAGAATTACCGGATCAATTTATTTTTCATTATTTTATTTGCAGGGTAGTTTGTATTTTGCATAGACCTAGGTTCGTTCAAACAATTATACCTGTATTCTATATAATTCTCTTGCGGACAATCCATACGGGTGACACTTCCAGTTCAACATGACATCAAAGTAGTAACTTAATTGTGCACTTACCTTTCCATCTTTGTCCCTGTGAGGCAGTCAACTCATCAACTCTTGCGCACCATCCTATCTCCCACTCTCAAAGAGAGGATGCTGATAATTCGCTGCCTTGCGTTCATATCTTCCTCACATGCTCGCTTCCCTCTGTTACTTACTCGTAGAAATTTAGTGATATCTTAAAGCTTTTGACACCCACGCTGAACTACAGTCAAGTCCACAAGCTCTTCTTACCTCATGGTTCTGCTATATGCATCAACTCTACAAACTCATCCTCAATTGGACCACGAATCCATCCCTCTATTCATCAAGGTTGCATATGTCAGATGTCTAGCTCATGTCGATTTGAGTTCGAAATATCGTTATGTCGGATTGCTGGGATATAACGTAGATATTTACAATGTCAAATTTTAATATTAAAATAAATTTATTTTTATACATACAGATTTTTTACAAAATGTACTGCACATAATATATATTTATAAATTACACAATAAATGTGTAATAATATGATTATAATAAAGTAACAAAGAAATGAACAAATGATACATGATAGCCATATCAAAGACGAAGAACATAAACAGTAATTTGCATAACATGAAAATAAAAGATACATGGAGACACGCTTCCGTCAAGCACCCGGAGGTTGTCCTCGTGCACTCTGGTTTCCAAAGAGAGCCCAACACACTAAGACTCCAAATATGTCATCACTCACACCCTAAGGCTCCTTATATAGATGAAGCCTCCCACTATAGAACAAAATACATAATCCATAATGGTTGCCACGTCTCTGCTCGCTAGGAGCAAAGTTGTAGATGTCGAATGTCGGGTTCATGTCGGTTTGGGTTTGAAATGTCGTATGTCGGATTGCGGGGATATATCGGGGATATTTTACAATATCGGATTTTAATATTTAAATAAAGATAATGGTATTTATAAACACATTTTTCTGCAAATAAGTAAAAATATACGGACAAATAACTAACCAATGTACAGAAAAATAAGTATTTATAACATTTTCTTTGAAATAATTTTGAAAGATAAAGGACAAGCCCATGTAATAATGCAAAGTTGGAGGGGAGTTTTTCTCAGCTATTGCAAAAATCACTGTAGCAGGAGTTAACAAAATAATGTTAACATAAGTTAGAAGTGCACAGGAGAAACAAAAATCACTGCAGATTTACACAAGAAAAGGTATAAACTTAGCTATTGCAAGAAAGAAACCTAACTATAGCATAAGCAAGAAGCTTACAGTAACACAAGTTTAATAAAACTTTTAAATCTTATGACTTGATCAAAATAAAACTTTCAATTGTCGCAAAAACAATAAGAAAGAAAAAGAAAGAAGAAGAAAGAAGAAGGGGGCTTACAATGGAGTGAAGTAATAGAAACCCTAAAGCCCGACGTCGACTCCTCGCGTCCTCGCCTGCGATGTCGATTCGTAGAAAGCCCGGTGTCGTCTTCTACTCCTCGCCTGTGATGCCGATTCGTTGCCTCGCTGCCGAAGATGGAGCTGTCGAGTGTCGACCACTCCGCCAGAGTGACTCTCCCGTAAAATTTAGGGTAGAGCGAGAAATGCTGAATGCGTGAAATGGAATCGTGAAGTAGGAAAATACTGGTCCCGTGAACTTTGTTTTTTATATATTAAATATAATAACTGAAATATCGGGTTAGAGATATATCGATATATCGGGATATATCGCCTTTTTTTACAAAATGATATTTTTGTCAGACAAATCGGTTTCGTTGCGGTTTGCACCCAAAAACTTTATGTCGGCGACATGTCGGACATGTCGGCTAACATCTACAACACTGGCTAGGAGTACGCGAATCAACACACCCATCCTGAAAAGAGACCTTGTCCCCAAGGTCGTGCTGGGAAGGATCCCATGAGCGCGTAAAGGTGAGTCGGACGACACCTAGGATGGGCGGGTCCGGTGAAACATCTGGAGCATTGCGACACCGTGTCGGGCTGGGTGTTGTAGAGCTGAGGAAAAGTTGACCGCAACTGTTGTAGAGATCGGTATGGTACTACCCAATAGGTGAAGCAATGTCATGTACCCAAAAGATCTTATCAGCAAGGTCGAGAGAGGTGCACGCCAGTTGGGTCAGGGCCTCGATTATAGGATATATGCTAGGAAGACTGAGCGCGGAAACCCATCCAGATCATGAACGAGTGTCGTAGGGATGGATATTAGGACGATGAGAAGTAGGTAGTGTTGCTTCAGAATGAACTCAGTGGAAAGTCTGGGCGAAGTGAGAGAGTGACAAAATGTGAGGGTAGGGTGATAGTGGGTGAGAGACATGTTGGAAAAAAAGAAGTGGGGGCGATAAGAGAGCTAATAGGTGGGCAGGGGTCTTGACGAAACGGTGGGGAGCAAAATAAAGTATGTGTCACTGCTGGAAAAACTGGGGAACCGTCACGTGGAGCCTCTTCCATGGAGTTGTGTGAAGGCCAACAGACTGAAGGGAAGTGCTCGGTGCAAATCGAAAGATGGGAGGATATTAGAGGGGTTTTTGTTGCGGTTGGCAGTGGGAGAACGAAGGGGGTGTTGGAAAAAGAGAAAGGTGCAACGTTTCAGATGGTCAAAAATCCACTTGGGGTGGTGGGGGAATGCACGGAGAAGGTTTGGCAGGCAGAAGAGAGTCGTGTAGGGACTGTAATGAGGCGTTGATGAGTGTTATTTATATAGTGTTTTTGCCTTAAATTAGCTCATGCTTTCAGTGCTTTAACCCTATTTTCTTAAAGATTTCACTCTTATTCACTCAAAGTAGATATTTCCATGTTAGGGTGCATTCCAAGCTAATTAGGGCGGGATTCCGTGTTTTCATGCATGGGGGAGAATCTTTCAATTTAGCTCTATGAGTATTTCATGATTGATTCGCCCGGAGCAGTGCTATGGAGTCGAGTGGATAGCAGAGTCGAAAATCAATTTCCAGCTTGTACACGCACGGTCGTGCGATTTTTTTTCACACACGGTTTGAGCCATCTGTGTGCGATCGAGGTCCGGATTTTTCAAAAAAAAATGAGACCTCTGACTCTGCCCGTATGATTTGTGCTCGCACGGTCGTGCGATTGTATTGCATGGACATGCAAGGCAAATCACATGTTACAGATGCAATTATCATGTTGCACGAGCGGAACCAAGGCTCTGTTTGGCTCCATGTTTAGTGCTGCCCGCTGAAGATTTTAGGAAAGTCGCGCCAAACAGTGTTTCTGATTCAGTGGTGGCAAAATAGATTTTCCTAAATACCCAATTTTTTCTCTGTACTCCTGTCGTGCCCTCCCTTCCCCACGATCCAAAATTGATTTTGGCTATTTCTCTTTCGCGACATCCCCCTCCCTGCCGCCCAGTTAGGTTTTCAGCGACATTCCCCCCGACGGCCTTCTCCTCTCTCGCGAACGAAGCTCCGGGCCTTATCCTCTCCTGCCGACGAAGCTCCGTGCCTTTCCTTCTCTCCCTGACGAAGCTCCGGGCCTTCTCCTCTCTCGCCGACGAAGCTCCGAACTTTCTCCTCTCTCGCCGATGAAGCACTGGGCCTTCTCCTCTCTCGCTGAAGAAGCTCCAGTCGTTCTCCTCCCTCCTCGATAGAGAACGACATCATCAGATTCTCCACCATTTTTGTAGAACCTCAATGCTTTGTTCAGTTTTTTGTAGATCCACTATTTTTGACAGATTTGTGTAGATCCCATTTGTGTCGATCCCATTTGTGCAGATCCATTTATGTTGATCCATTTTTGTAGATTAATTTTTGAAGATCCATTGTAGATCCATTTTGTAGAACTTTCGAGAATCATTGTAGATCCCATTTTGTAGATCCAATTGGAAGAATTTATGTTTTACAATACCACTAAATCACTAATACAATATTATCATTTTATATGGTTTTATTAGCTTTATGAAAAAAACCACAACTTTTCCCACCAATGTTTCTTCCAAACAATTGAAACAATTTTCTACTTCTGAACAACACTAAGAAATCTGCACTCCAAACAGTTTCACAAATTTTCTCATCATTCTGCAAAAAAACAGATTTTCTTACATTAGCGTCCCACCACTTATTCTCTCATTGCTGCAGCCGGGCCAAACAGAGCCCAATCACGCGAAATCCTTTTTGCATGGTTTGGACCACCCGTACGTGATTATTGGCCAATTTTGCGCCCAAAATATTGTCTCTAACTCCGCCCGTGCGATTTATGCTTGCACGGTCGTGCGATTATTTCACACGGGTTGGGGGAACATTTTCATTTCATGCCAATTTTCCACTTTTCATGCGCGATATGACGAACGAGCAAGACCACTCGTGCGCAAAAATGTCTGGAACATTTTTCGACTGACTACTATATAATGCAGGAGTGTGATTTTTACGGACTGGATCGGGACACCTCCGTCAAAAACTCTTATGAGTGAAGCTCCAACCATTTTTCCTCCTCAAAGTTAGGGATTCATTATTTAGTGATTCCATATCATCCTAAGCATTCAAGGAGGAGTTTTCTCTGCATCCTCTCCACCAAGCAAGGAAGTCAAGGGATTGACGTGGGCACCATAGACACTCGAGAAGACGGACTCATTAGGAAGAAGTGACATCCTTCCCGTACCCCAGACGCAACCGATGAAGGTATAAAGGGCACAAATTGACAACCTGGTGATCTCCTTCCCTCTCTACGGAAAAATCTCGATCGTCGGCTGAATTTCTCACCTTTCTCTCCGTCTCCTTAAGCTTGGTGGTAGAATATTTCTATATTTTGATGATGAACCTTGGATGAACACTAGTTTTAAATTCTATTTCACTTTCATGTTATTTCTATGAAAGTTCCTTTGTGTTCATACTTGGTATGTGGAATCGTTGTGCTTGGAAGTGTGTGAATTTCTAGAATAGGTTGTGGTTAGAGATATTTGTGTGTAATCGAAGCGGTGAAGGCAGCTTGCACTTGTTATTGCTATTGCGGTGTGGTGCCGGCGACCCGGACTTTCTCTTTATTGCACTTAGTTCCATAGAACAAACCAAAACAACGTTATTACAAATTCATGTCTTTACAATCTAGTTTCTCAAATTGCGGAACATCCCCCACTGCATTCCTTGAGAGATCGAAACTGGGGGATTTAATCCCGATTTTAAATTATTTGAACAACAGATGCGCTTGCCGAGATTGTTGGAGCATGCATGACGCATCTCTTGATTTGAGAATAACAAATACCGTGATGTGTATGATCTTGTATTTTGTGTGTTTATAGTGTGCAGGTCGTTCAGGTACTAGCATATATTGAGCGAGAAGACAATCCAGAGGCCAAAGATCATCTCATTGGGCTGCCGCAGTGCGGCACCACCTACCGCTAGCGGTAGCGCCCAAATATAGAAAGACAGCTGTCATGATGTTTTTGATCGCACAGAAAGAAGAGAGAAATCCATATTTAGCAAGTCCTACTGCGGCGCAGAAATACTACCGTCCGACGATAACATAAGGAAAGGTCGTCAATCAGCATATGATTAAGGAGCCAAAAGGAGAAGGAAATCAATGGCGGATTGTAATCAATGCTAATGCGGCGCAATAGCCACTATTGCATGGCGGTAGTGATCGTGCCGAAATTAGCGAAGCATGACTTGCATATCTGCCATGATCTGTGTGCCACAATTACCATATTTGGCTACCGCCCAACGATAGCCCTTCCGCTGGCGCTAGCTTCCGATGTTTATTTAAAGAGTGGCTCCTCTCCTCCTATGACAATGATTCCCTTGCCTCCAAAACCAGAACTCCGAATATTTTGAGAGAGACTCGTCTCCAGAAATTCAGAGAACTCCCATGGGCGAACACAAATATCAAAAGAAGAATCTGAAGAAGGGCTACAACACATATTCTACATGAAGGATGAACACATCAAAAATGCCACCGTCAACATCGCCTTCGTCTTCACCTTCAGAAATTCTTGAAGAGTTTCTATTACATTTTTCTATCTTGTAATTTCGTTTTATTTTATGTTTTGTAATAGGAGTGGAGAAATCGTTTGAGGAGAACGTCGGATTCCGCAAAGGAATTCGTGAGAAATTCATCGCGGTTGTTGGCGACTAAGTCTTGCAAGGCGTAGGTGGAAAATCATCCGTAGTGGACGTCGGATACCGGGGAGGATTCCGTAATTCGTCGCATGTGTTGGCTACTAGGTCTAGGTTAGATCTAGGGGCGATTTGAGGGCCTTATCTGAGAGAGATGAGCTAGAACCAACCAGTTATTAAGAGAAAAGTCGATATAGAAAACAAAAAAAAAGATTTTTCATATTTCGTATTGATTTCTAGCGTTGTAAAAATCAAATATTTTTGTAATCAATTTCTTATGAAATAAAATCATGTCTTTTATTGTTTCATTAACTTGATTTTATTTCATGTTCTAAAATGTTTTAAATAATATTTTTCTATCAAAGCATCAACTCAAAATATATTGCAAATTGTTTTTTTGTGTGAAATACAGTCTTGGAATTAATATTCTGCTACTAGCGCACGACGACAACTCTTACCGCTGGCAGTAGTGAAGAAAAACTGGAAACCAAGTTCTTTTAAAAAGCAATCTTCAATATAAAAATTTATGAGATATTAAAATATATTCTTCTATTAATTTTTTCACACCTTGTATTGATTGTAATGTACTTAAAGAAAAATATAAGGATTTTAAAAAAGAGTTTCTTAATGCAAATAAGCTATGAAGCACAGATACTTACCCGAAGACAGCGTACCCGTACCGGATACGTATCTGGTACTGCTGTGTACCCGATACTTGACGGATACACCTATGTGTACACACTTGGACTTAACACATCATTCAGCATATTATGATAGGAGTCTGTTTTTCTAAAGTAAACAAATGTTGTCTCTATGCTAGGAAGCGTTGGTACGTATAATTAAGTTGTGTATCTATACCGAGTATGTTTTTGGTACTGCCACGTTTTTGTTACAAGTACGTGTATTGAACGTGTTGATATGACGCAAGTTATTAACAAAACAACTAACTTGTCTATAGAATAACGAGAGATTGAAGATGTTGATCTCCAACAAAGAAGTTGATCACCAACAATGACGAAGAAGAAGAAAAAAGACTGATGAATATACTTAAGTTTAATTTTATCTCTTTTGATTAAATATATAAGATATTAAATGTTGTAATATTTATAAATGCTTAATGTTTGAAAACTTCATATTATGTTGCATTGATTTGTGGACTTGTACTTCAAGTTAAGATTTATGACTGATGTTTCGATATTTTGAGAACTATTTATTACACTTATGATATATTATATTTGTTATGACGAATCATGTCGTACTCGTATCTTTGTTTTTTAAATATTGGCATACCATCGTAACGGGTACGTATCATACCCGATACTCGTACCCCTATCGGTGCTTCCTAGCAAATAAGCATAGTAAAAATTTAATAAATGAAAACAATGATCTAATGAATAAACTAGAATCAATAAAATTGTTTGTGCAAAAATTTTCAAGTAATAAAAATCTTTTATTTCTAGTTTATCTTCAAAATTGTATAAACTTCTACTAGTATTTTTAAACTTGTAAAACATACACTTAGTAGAATATTTAATCATAAAAACATGATGAATTCTAACTCCCATTTAGTATCTCCCAGTTTTAAATTAAATGTTAACAAATTTCCTATAAATAATACTTCTAAAAACCATCATGAAAATTTGAATCATAAAAATATTAAGTCAAGGTATGAATGGAGACCTATAATTAAAAATGGCACATCAACTTTACTTGAAAGGGTCCACTCATCACCATCTCCCCAAAAATCACCATGCAGTATTTGGGTACCCAAAGAAATTGTTGCTCTCGGTCCTCTTTGGATACCTAAATCTCATATTGGTTAAGTATCATTAAATTGCATGAAGTAGAAAAAAATCAAAATGAAAAATACAATACTCTACTTCATGATATGCTTAATGTTATTTTGCTTTTAATTTTGTTTTGCTTGTTTTGTATTTTCTTGAGCCAACACGCTATGATCATTTTATATATTTTACAATATGACTTTCACACATTATAAAATTTATTGCCTATAATTGTCTTATAATACCATTATAAATTGAATATTGGATTTTTAGGTGATATTATCAAGATTAACAAAATCATTTGCAAAAATGGATTTATATTTGGCAATTAGGAGTATTAGGCTAGAGATATTCAATGCGCGACTTTTTGATTATTTCTTTAATTTTTTGCTCAATTAGATAACCCCTAACATGTTAAAACATAATCATGAGAAATGGGAATTGAAAATTTACATAAACCATGTGTTTTAAACAAAAAATCAATCTTCGTTGTTAGCGCCCGAGATAGGTCCTAACGTCGGCGATAGCCCTATTTTCTTAAAAATTCCAATTTTTAATAAATGATAGATTTTGAAAAATTATTTTAATACGTCAATTATCATGATTTTCTATTGTCAGATATTTTGGATAAGTTCTAAAAATCAAACAAACTCATAGTTTATAAATGGGTCTATAAGCTTAAGTGTTCAGTATGTCCATGATCATTCACCCATAATATGTGTCTCACAATAGTGAGGGAGTAAGATTGTGTGCATTAGAGACCTAATCTCTAAGTCATGTATTATTCTTAACCGGGGAGGATTCCAGTGGAGCCTTGCGAGACACGGGGAAAAGAATGTTAGGCCGAGCGTCGTCTTTTGTATGCATATAAGATTAACAGCCCAACCTACGATATGTGTGTGGCTTCTCATGCCCACCTGTCACTTAGTACGGGGTCAGAGTGTAGATATGTATTTAGGGTATTTTGGTCTTAGACCTACACATATCATATTTATTGCATGAATAATATTTTACACTATTATTTATGTCATGCATATTTGTTTGAACATGTTTATCTTGTGTTTTTCATATTATATTTATTTGGGCATTCTTGATTTTGAAAAACATAAGTATTTTAAAAGATAATCTTGACAAGTTAGACCAAAAATCTGTTACTCGTAACTTTTTTAGTATTATTCAAAACTCTTTGCATTAACTACTGTCCCATATTTTAGAAAACATGAATAAAAAAAATTAGAACTAAAAATCGTCAAAAATCATATTTTCTAAGCAAAAGAACAAATCAATATTGCTAGCGCCGCATGATAGTGCGCACTGGCGGTAGCATACAGTCATTTTTCCTTTCTTTTTGTATTTTCTTTGGCAAAAAAAATCATATTATTGACAGTCTCTTTAAAAAATTTTATGTTCTCCAGAAAACCATTTAATTATAAAAAAATTGAAAAATCAAATATAAAATTAAAAAACAATTTAATGACAAAATCTGTTTTTCTTGCTATTTCTGTTTTGTATTTTTTATAAAAAAAATTATAAAAACTACTTATTATTCATTATTATTGTCAAGGATGATTAATTATATCGATTAAAAATTAAATACAATGTTTAATTTAATTTTTAAGTCTTTTAAACATTTTTTTATGTTATGCCTTGAAATATATCTTATTATGTGCAATGAAATTGAATTTAAAAAATATGTGTAGGAATATTTAACATGCCTCTAAATAAAAGTAATGTTTAAATTTGATAATGATTCATTCACTCACTTATTTTGATAACTTACATGTGTTTCTAATCTTATACTTGCATGATTGTGTAGTGTAATAACATAATAGATTAAAATGCGTAAATATTTTACCTACAGAACATTGAATTGTTTATTGAAAGTCTGTAATTCATGCACATATTCATTATAGAAACGTGATTTAAAAAATTAAAATATTATTGTTTGTAAAACCAAGTAAATTTGGAATCCTTAGTCATTAAAATAAAATCACATAAAAATTGGTAAGGAAAACTCCATCAAGCACTACTCACACTCCTGATAAATCTTAATAAGCATTGTGAGGTTGAGCATCTTCAAAAGAATTGTAAAATTTCCTGTAGTAAACAAATTATTCATCACTTCACTTAGTACATCAGATCACAAAAAATGAAAGTTAAGCTAAAGAAATAATAGTGATCCCCCAAATACTATTTTGCACCCTGATAAGTTCTAATAAGTATTGTGTGTGCAGAACACATTGCTCGTTGTATATTTTATGTAAGTGCATTGAAATAATGTAGAAGTAACTTTTTTTGTCTATTTAATATTGAGTTATTCCATTATATATGTCATGTGTTTTGATTAATTCACTTGTATACTTTATCAAAACACTATTTGTACACATAAGCTTCTACTCATGAGAATAAGATCTCAATGCACATCAATATTATTCTATATAAACTTTAATAAATGCACTAGAAAACAAAACATGACCGCTACAATATTTATTTCTACATGAAATACAAATTAATTTACATTGTATTTCTTATATTTTTTTTGATATTTTGAAATCATACTTGCAAAATTTTAATAAAATAATATTTCTTGGACTTTAGTTGAAAATATATTTTTATTGGTCTTGAAACTCATTATCTTTTATATGCCCTTATTTCTAAAAAATGTTTATTTTTGTAGAGGGAAAAATATCACCTTATATATATGTTCACTTATGTCAAATACAAAGAATGAGTACAAATATATATATGAGAGAAGGAGAGAAGAAGGTCCTATACAAGATGTGGGACTAAAGAGAGGAGAGAAAAACAATAAATGTCAATAAATGTTACATAATGGGCCTAGACTAAATGGGTTTTTCCAACACTCCCCCGCAAGCTGGAGCGTATAGGTCATATGCACCAAGCTTGGACAAACACTGGTAGAATAGGGTACTAGATAAGGCATTTGTGAGAATGTCAGCAACTTGATCAGTGCCCGGAACATGCTTTAACTCAAGTTTCTTCAATTGAACTTTCTCTCAAATAAAGTGACGGTCGACTTCGATATGTTTTGTGCGCTTATGAAACACCAGATTCTTTGTTATGTGTATGGCGGCTTGACTATCACAGAATAGAACAGCAGATGATGGGAGTTTTACTCCCAGGAAAGTAAGGAGACTTTCAAGCCATGTGAGTTCTGAGACAACCGAGGCCATCGATCGGTATTCAGCTTCTGCAGAGGAGCGGGCGACCACAGCTTGTTTCTTACTTTTCCATGTAATGAGATGACCACCAAAATAAGTACAGAACCCACTTGTTGACATCCGATCGTCCAGTGAACCGACATAATCGACATCAGAATAAGCGACTAATGCAGGAGCCGAGTCGGAGGTTTTGTAAACCAGCCCTTAACCCGAAGCTCCCTTAAGGTATCGGAGAATCCGTTCAACCGCCTGGAGATGAGAAACCCGGGGAGCGTGCATGAACCGACTGACAACCCCAACAGCAAACAATATATCTGGTCTCGTGACCGTTAGATAGATCAACTTTCCCACAAGTCGTCGATAGTATTCTGGGTTCTGAAGAAGCAAATCGTCATCAGAAGCATGAGCACACAATTTGTGATTTACCTTCATCGGGGTACAAGCTGGTTTGCAACCGGACTGGTCGTCGTGCGAGGATGAGACCAAGGAAGTAGCGAAGATGCCCCGGGTCTTTAGTCTGAAATACAGTGCTCAGATGCTGTTTGACCTCTTGAATCCCCTTTGAATCATCCCCAGTGAGTAGTATGTCATCAACATAAACCAACAGAAGGACGGTTCCAGTGACCTGCTGTCGGGTGAATAGGGAGAAATCTGTAGAACTCCGAGTGAACCCCATGTCCCGAACCACCTTGCTGAACTTGTCAAACCACGCCCGAGGAGACTGTTTGAGACCATAAATGGATTTCTTGAGAAGACACACCAGAGACTCCCCCGTAGTCTCAAACCCTGGCGGTTGGCGCATGTACACGGTTTCCTGAAGGTCGTCATTCAAAAAGGCGTTCTTGATATCGAGCTGATGAAGGGGTCAGTGGCGGTGCATCACCACGGAGAGAAGAACACGGACGGCGTTGAGCTTCGCCGCCGGAGAGAAGGTCTCCTCATAGTCAAGGCCCTCCTAATGCGTGAAGCCACGGGCCACAAGACGGGCCTTCAGGCGGGCAATAGTGCCATCCGGAGCATGCTTGATGACGAAAACCCACTTACACCCAATAGGGTGCTGACCTGGAGGTAAGGGAACCAAGTCCCAGGTCTTGTTGGCCCAAAGGGCCATCATTTCTTTGTCCATGGCAGGCCGCCAGCCGGGATGTTGAAGTGCCTCCTGCAAAGAGTTAGGGACAGAAACAAAGGATAATGAGGTGGCAAAGTGAAGAAGAGGTAGAGAAAGGCGGTGGAGAGAGACGTAATTCGCCATCGGATGAGCGGTGGAAGCAGGAGCCGGAGCAGCAGGTAGCGAAGCAACAGAGGTCAAGGCCGACTGCAGAGGGGCAACGGGA
The DNA here is from genome assembly GCA_039583875.1 of Platanthera guangdongensis. Taxonomy (NCBI): domain Eukaryota; kingdom Viridiplantae; phylum Streptophyta; class Magnoliopsida; order Asparagales; family Orchidaceae; genus Platanthera; species Platanthera guangdongensis. The sequence goes on along the minus strand of CM077163.1, from coordinate 45,625,536 downwards.
GGAGGAGAGCGACGAGAGTAGACCCGGATAACTGGTGGTGGTGGACGGACCGGAGGTAGGGCTAGAGCTGTCACGGTTCCGGTTCGGTTCTGGTTCTACTAAAACCATGAACCGAACCGCTAAGGTAACGGTTCTTCCAGTTAGAACCAAAACTGTATATGGTTTGACCGGTTCCGGTTCTGGTTCCGGTTCCATCATAATTTTTGGAACCGTCGTGTCAACGGTTCCGGTTCCGGTTTAACGAGAACCAAAACCAAACCGGTCACTAACGGTTCGGTCCGGTTCTATGCGGTTCGGTCCGGTTCCAATCGGTTCCAACTAAAACCAAATTTGACAGAATGAAATAAAAGCGGTCTGCAAAAAACTCAAAACGCCTTCAAAATAAAAATAATTAAGTTGCACACTGTTCGACGATCTCTTGCACGATCGGTGGGCTAGTATATGTCGTCTTTTCATTGGTGGAGGTTTTTGACCCTGAAAAGGTATGCACACCTATACCTATACAGGTCTTCAATTTTTGACCAAAATCTAGGTTTTGAATTGATATGGATATACATACATAGTAGCAGAAAAATACAGATCACAATAATCCGAAATTCCAGACATTATGTTCACTGTTATTTAGTTTTTGGTAATAGATTCCTAAGGTTGTGCAAGCTCTGAATACTATCATTCATTAAATTGCAACTATTAACGTTTGATCAAGAGTTTTATTAGCATATTCATAAATTACTGACTCGGGTGGAGAGATTATTTTATATGCATACATTATACTAATTATCTCTTATTGTAGTAATCTAAACAACATATAATTTTGTATGCTAACGGGATATGCTAGCGCCGCAGAGTTCATAAAGAAAATACATGTCAACTGTTGCGAACATCCGCTATCACGGAGCATGAGCTCAGAACAAACGACGGTATAAATTTTCAGCACTTCAGTTACCGTTTATTCGAGCTCTATTTCATTTGTGTGTTCTTAAATTAATTTGACTAATTAGAAAAGTTAATCTTACATATTACTCCAATGGAGATTATTAGATTTTAAATAAGACGATCTTTCATCCGTCATCACTACATTCAGCGTTTTGTAATTATCCTAAATTTTTGATAATACAATTGCGTAGCGACGCACCTTAATTTTTCTAACATAAATATTATAGATAGATTATAAAATTATAACAATATTATAATAAAATTAATAATAATAAACGGGTTGCGGTTCGGTTCTACTTCGGTACGGTTCGGATCGGGTCCAAAAATCTTGAAACCGCTTGAGACTTGTATGTTGCGGTTTCGGTTCCAGTTCCGGTCCGGATAATAAAATGTAAGAACCACGCCCAAACCAAAGTTGTTCACGGTTCCAAAATTCAAACCAGAACCCGAATAATTTGCAAACGGTTCGGTCCGGTTCTTTGCGGTTGCAGTTCGATTCCGGTTCGGTTTACGATTTTTGGTTTTAAGTGACAGCTCTAGGTAGGGCAGGAGGAGGAGAGGAGCGAGGAGCAGGGATGACAGGACGAACGACGGGGTCTGGACTAGGAGTGATATCCAGATCAGAAAAGAAGGGAAGATCTTCACGGAAAGTGACATCCGCAGAGACCGTAACTTTGCGGGTAGCAGGCGAATAACACACATAACCCTTTTGAGTGCGCGAGTAGCCCACAAAGATATGTGGGGCGGCACGGGGATCCAACTTGTCGATGGAGGGACCAAGTTGGTGGACGTAGCAGGTACACCCAAAGACCCAAGGAGGAACGGGAAAAGGCGGAGTGGAGGGAAAGAGGAGGCTGAAGAGAGCAGCATACTGGAGGACGGAAGAAGGGAGACGGTTGATGAGAAAACAAGCAGTGGAGAGCGCGAAGTTCCAGTACGGTTTGGGAACCCGCATTTGGAGCATAAGGGAACGAGCGACATCAAGAAGGTGACGATTCTTGCGCTCGGCGACACCATTCTGTTGTGGAGTATACGGACACGAGGTTTGGTGAACAATGCCGAACTCAGAGCAGAGAGTCGCGAAGGTATGACTGGTGTACTCACTCGCATTGTCAGTATGAAGAGTACGAATGGATGCAGAGAATTGAGTGTGAGTCTCAAGTATGAAGGCACGGAACACGCGGGGAAGCTCAGAGCGATCCCGGAGGAGATACAACCACGTCATGCGAGAGTAATCATCAATAAAAGTAAGAAAATATCGGTAGCTAGAAATACTAGTGAATTTGTACGGACCCCATATATCGGAGTGTACCAAAATAAAAGGAGCGGAGCTCCGAGTACAGTGAGAAGGAAAAGATGAACGGGGTTGTTTGCCCAAAATACATGTGTCACACTGAAATGCGTGAAGAGAAATATCTGGAAGAGCCTTTCGGAGGACTGGCAGAGGAGCATGACTCAAACGGCGATGTCAAGCCGAAGAGGAGATAGATGCGAGGATAGTGGGAGAGTCGTCAAACAGATAGAGCCCATTCTGCAGCCGCCCCCTACAAATGATAGTCCGCGTCTGCTGATCCTGTATGAGAAAAGAAGAGGAAGTAAATGTCACGGAGTAATTATAATCAGTAATAAGGAGACCAACAGAAAGTAAATTGAAAGGAGAGCCCGAAACGTGAAGAGCCCAGCGCAGAAGGAGAAAAGAGATCAAGAGAATATCAGCACATCCAGAGACAGGAACAGATGCCCCATTGGGCACAGTAATGTACTTCGGGTGAGGTGAAGACAAGTACTGAGGTAGCCGAACAGAGGTGATGTGATGAGTGGCACCAGAATCGAGGATCCATCGCGGGCCAGAGGAGAGGCATGTGATACCTTCATTGGAGATGGAAGCAGCGGAGGCAACCGAGGCAGGAGGGCGGCTAAGCAGTCCATGAAGATGTTGGAGTTGAAGACGAACCTCGTCGAGGTCAGGACGAGTGGAAGAGGAGTCAGTCGCAGCAACAGCGGCCTGCGGACGAGGAGGGCGGCCATGTTTCCGGTAGCACGTGGCTTCAAGATGCCCATCTTTGCCACAGAACGAGCACTTAGCCCGAGGCCGGCCACCACGGCCCCGGCCGCGAGAGTCAGAGCGGGCACCACGAGCAGAAGATGGAAGAGGCAATAAGGGAGCAGGGGCCTGCTGAACAAGGGCCGAAGAAGGTGACCCTGGCACATCCGGAGGCGGGGAGACCTTGAGAAGCATAGAGCACACATCAGAGAAAGATGGGGTAACAGTATAGGAGAGGATGTGAGCCGTACACTATGAAGATGAGGCGGGACCCGGGACATCATCATGGCTATACCCACAGCTTCCTTTTGTGCACGTTGGGCAGCAAGATCCAGAGTAGGAGGCTGATGGTGGATCCAAGCCTCGACCAGAGACCGAGCCTGAGCAACAAAGGATGTCAGATCGGTCGCGCCACTGCTATCAAGGGCCCGGAGAGCAGTGATAATGTCGTACAGATGGTGAAGACTGTCCTTGCCAGAGTAGAGGGTGTGGAGCTTGTCCCACATGCCTTTGGCCGTCTCATGGTACATGGCCAGGCGATAGGATTCGCCATCAAGAGAATTAAGAAGTCAAGTCTGCACCCGACCATCATTGCGTAACCAATCATCCGTAGGAGTACCGATAACGGCCTGAGTCAAGTGATGAAGGAATCCCTTGGATTGCAGGACACGGCGAACAGAGTGTGCCCATTCTACAAAATTTTTCTTGCCGGTCAGAGAAATGGTAGTAATACGGAGCTCATCGCGAACTTCCGGGAGAGAGGCTGAGCGGTCAGCAGACAGAAGACAGACCACGCGGTTAAGAAAGGGGAAGCCGCTCAAGGAGAATCGGTGGCTCTGATACCATGTAGAGAGGGAAAAATACAACCTTGTATATATGTTCACTTATGTCAAATACAAAGAATGAGTACAAATATATAGATGAGAGAAGGAGAGAAGAAGGTCCTATACAAGATGTGGGACTAAAGAGAGGAGAGAAAAACAATAAATGTCAATAAATATTACATAATGGGCCTAGACTAAATGGGCTTTTCCAACAATTTTAAAAGTGTTTACTATATTTTTTATGTTTACGACTTGTGCTTAATCATGATTATTTATTTTTCAACAAATGATATAATATGCTTATCAAGTGGTATATTCTTAAATTGCTTACTCTATTTTTATCACTATATTACTATATTCAATCATGCATATATTTTGTCAATAAGTGGTAGAGTGGTATCTATGAACTTGCACATTGCATCATACTTTCTTCTCTACATCGATCTCATTAATTCTTACTGCATACACTCTTCTTTACACTCTTTTTATACTATCAAAAAGAGGGAGAATATTGTGCATAAATCCAAAAATTTAGAGGGAGTACATTGAAAATTTCATAAAAAACATTTATGTATGGGGAATATTCATAGGTGGTGCATACTTTACTCTTTGCTTGATAATAAAAATTCTTCATTGAGTGGACCAACCTTAATCTCACAATAATACATTCATCCCTACCTACTTTTGTTAATAACAAAAAGGGAAGAATAAATAAAGAAATCTAGTATAATAGATATTATATTTATGAGGAGTAAAATATATATGAAACACTTATATAAGGGAGCCATCATATATGAAGAGTATGCATTATTGTTTTAAATCTATCATGTTATAAACTTGTTATTCATGCATATTTTTTAACACACTTATCTATAAACACAATAGTCTTAAACTCACTAATTTGTCAAACAGGTATTTGTTGTTATCAGAAGTGCTAGATTGTTGCAGTATGCGTGACACATCTCTTAGTTTGAGAATAATAAATATCGTGATGTATTTGATCTAGTTTTATGTGTTTATAGTGTACAGTTCGTTCAGGTACTAGCATATATTGAGCGAAGAGACAAGCTGGAGGCCGAAGCTCATCTTAGTGGGCTACCGCGGTGCGGTGCCTCCTACAGCAGGCGATAGCACTCAAATATAGAAAAATAACTAGCATGATATTTTTGTTCGCACAGAACGGCATGAGAAATCCATATTTAGCAAGTCTTACCGCGACGCGATAATACTAACGTCCGGTGGTAACATAAGGAAAGGCTATCAATCAATGCGTGATTAAACTAGAGAAGAGCGTATGATTTGTGCACGTAGTACTCAGGGAAGGGTTTGGTCGGTTGCTCGCTCTCATCAATGAGAGTCTCAAGGGCTTCTCCCAAGCCGGTTTGCTCCAGCACGGTCCATATTGTCTTCGAAGAGGGTTTATCATCGCCTCCCCCGAGCTCGTCGCCATCAAAAGCCCGCTCTTCAGGTTCTTCGGTTATGCTTCATAATTTATTTCCCTCACTGGCACTTAGAACATAGTTGCCCCCAATGAGAATCTCTAAAAAAATGTGCAAATCATCACTCAGTCACCTTCACTCAAAGCATAACTTAAGACAACTAGCTACATTCCATATATAATGGGGAACTTGAACATACATAAAATTACCATATAGAATAAAAAAATTTAATAAAGGGCCGAAGTACTTGAAATTCAAAGACAGTAACAAATATGGTTGAAGAGACGATAACAAATGTTCACTCAAAATTCAAGGGCATGTTTGTGTGATAGCATTTAACACATTGGATGTTTATTCAAAAAGAAGAAAATCAAGTTATTGTAGTTAACATGAAAATTTATAATATTTGAGCACCAGTTTTTTAGTATAGCCCACATCAAGAAAATCATACAGTCATGTGCACTTAAGATCGTTGAACATTTTCTCTATCATACGATTACTCATGCAAGTTTTAAAATGTTCATTATTTAATATAACATTACATCGGAATATGACATGTAAATCATGCAACATATGCAAATGATGAATGGTAAACCCAATAGAATCGCTAAATGTGGAATCTACATAGTGTACTACGAACACCCAAATGAGTGTCTAAGACATCGACAATGAGACACAATACCATGAAATGCAAAATGTCTCTCCAGGGATGTGAATCATCAGGGGGGAGGGGGGCTCACCAAGTGATTGATAGAAAACTCGTCACAAGTGCGATCAACCGATGGAATGTCAATGATAATGAAATAAAGACGTAACTCAGGGGATTCACCGAGAGGTTAAGTAAATTTATCATGAATATGACAATCATCTGAATGAGGACCCAAGTCATTCATACCAGGGAAAATGCTTCTCGGGAAGGGAGGCTCATCAAATGAATCTCTTCGAGCCCGAGGAAGAACTAATTGTGAAGGTCAACAAAAGTAGGATGACCCTCCATATGAGAATTGTCAATAATGATAAAGTCATAAGAAACAAAATGACCTTGAACAACTGAAGAAACTACCACAAAGTCAATATTATGCTCAGGAATCTCACTCATAGGATGACTCGACACTACCACATCGTGAAGCTTTGATGAAGAAGTATTTAAGGGAGAGCCGACTGTCAGGGCAGTATCTAAATCAACACAGGGGATGGGGGAAGTATGTGCAACTCTAGAGTCATGAGGTCGCTCACACTCACTCTCAGTCAGGGTTATAAGAAATGAGTCGAAATCAAATGATGGACCACTCATTGGACAAAACCCTCATTGGGATGAGATAGCCCCACTTCAGATGTTGTATCGTCCTTCTCCAAAGAGACATAAGTAGGAGTGATAGTGACCACAAAATGGGAAGGAGTCATACTGAGGAGGTCAGGGTGAGGTCCACTCGACTAATTCTACTGGATCTCAAGGACAGCTCATAATGAAGAGCGAGTAGGTATGTCTGCTACAGAATTTAAGTTGTGATGAGTTAACCTAGTACGTATCTCAGATCGAAGTACATACCAAAATTGGGAATTGGTCATAGATGGCTCCTTTAGAAAGTTTATCTTCACTACTAACTCATTAAAATGATCCATATGCTCAACAACAGACATGGATCATTGTCGAAGGATAAATAAGTGCTCGAGCACGTGACTCTAACATGAAGCTGAAAAATAACTTCCTCGCGGGTCCTCTCAATACTACACCAATATGCTCTCACATGATCTAGAAGCCTAAGTTTCACAAATTTGATGTGACACACCGAATAGTTCAATTTAATTGAGATAATATTCTATGTCCACGAGCAAATAACTAAAAGACTCGGGACTCAATGAACCGTCAAACGACAGGGCAACATCACAAAATATACACTCAATATCCCTCTCAAAATGACGATCCTCATAGTAATTAAATTTAAGATAATCAAAACGTGCGGAATGCTCAATACGATCCGCTCGTGCGCGGGAAAAGGGACGACAATGGTCATTGTACTGCTCGTTTCTAACATAGTGGAATTGCGTCGAGGGGGCGACATGATCTCTAGAAGTGGTGTGTTGCGAATGAGAGTAATCATCGCAATAATATGAAACTCTCCAAAGCGTTATATAGGATCGGGTATAGACAGGTTCGGGATCCTCAAATAGAGGAGATGGATGACGACGATAACTAGTCATTAAGAATATATAGACTATAATACTGCATATTAAAATAACGTCAGGATCTGAAGGCTCTGATACCAATTTGATGCAGCACGAATCTACAGTTGCCAGACAAGCGATGCTCCAACTCTAAAGCAATGCAGGAAACCTTGGCGAACACAATTTAACCATGAAAATGTTATGGGTCCCCCGTCAGTTATCTTGTATTATTATTATTTATATGTTGAGTCGAATCACTGTATCGAGTCGTGTTGTATTGAGTCGTGTTGTATTGAGTCATAGTTGTCGTAGTGTTTAAGCGTTTTTAATATTTGTTATATGTTTGGTATTTACAATTATGCAATCAGCTCTTACATATAGGGCTCATGGGGTCATGTAAAAATTAGACAAGAAATATAATTGAGTTCACTCTGTCCCACAAGCTTCTTCTCTTCTCACCCCACCCTTCTAAGGTTTCAACTTCTCTAATCTCCTTGGTCATTTCTAGGGTCAACAATCCTTGTATCTCCATCTCCATCTGCACCTTTTGTTATCATCTGACAAACCACCAAGGAGGCACGTAACAAACAAATCCTAAAATGAAGATGTGAACAAATGCACACATACAATCTGATGAACCTATAACGGCTAACCCTATACACTAATGAGAAGTTCGTACAAGTATGTCCGACGTACAATTAATTAAGCAATACTATTTTAAAAATCTCGAGACGTTACAATTCATCACAAAGATTATAGTTTAAATAAACAAATAATAATTACAACTAAATGAGAGTGCGCTAAAATTAAATGACAGGAGAATAAGAAATGCACATCTACTGAAAGTGAAATAGTTCAATTATATTAAAGCATAAACTTCTAGTAATAGAGGTACCCATGCAATGCAAGAAATGAAAACTAGAAGAGCTCACCAAGTAACCATTGTCGGTGGAGGAGAGGATTTGGTGGCGACGGAGGTGGCGCCAAAGGGAGAATGTCTCTATAGGGCTATCAGGGAAAAGAACAAGCTTGACATGAGGTGGGGTGACTGTGAGGAGGGCTTAGATAGGGGGGATAGGGGTTGGAGTCGAGTAAGCTTAGAGAGGTGTTGGTGTTTGTATGGAGGGCCTGAAACAGGGGCTGCAAGAGTTGATGGTCGACAGGGTGTTGGGATAAAGAGGGAGTCAAGAATTGGTTGTTGAGGGCGGTATGGTGTGAGAAGGGTGGAAGGAAGGCTTGGCGAAGATTGGCGGCGATTGTAGGGAGTGCAGGGAGGAAGTGAGACTGCCGAGTAGGACTGTGGGAGGGTTGGCTGCGGAAGGAAGGGATCTCAAGGACTGAAAATATGGCCGGAGGCAGATCTGAAGAGGAAATTGTTGGATGGAAGGATTCTCGTGGATGGGAATCAAGCTAGTCGGCGTCCAATAAGACGGAGAAGACAATAACATGCACAAAAATGGGCACTACATGCAAGGGTAGCGGCGTACTGCGGCGTCGACACCCCAAGAGGTGCGGGGCGACAACGTCGCACCGCAAGAGGCTCGCAGTGTCACACCGAGGTACGGATCGAGCGGGGTTCTCCTCTGGAAAACCGAAAACCCTCGCTAACTTCTTCTTTTGGCTGCTCGTGTAAAGGGAGATTTGGTTAAATACATCTGACGACTATGATCGCCCGACAAAGAATTTAACCAAACTCTCAAAATAAGACTAAAAAATACATAAAATCATGAAAATTCGAGCCGACCGTGATCACAGGAGATCGTCCAATAGACGATTCATAAATGTCAATCTCGCATAACTGGCGCGGAATCGATCTCCATCAGAGATTCTTCAACTAATGACGAATGGTGTGGGATTGAGTTTGAAGTAATAAAAAGGCCAACTTTTCTTGAGCAAACATTGCATTAATCGAGCAATGGGAGAATATATTTGATACACAGGAGACTAAGTTACCGATCAGACATCTAGGTCTATGATAGAAGCTAAATAATAGAATACTCGTACATAGAAATCAAAGTACAACCTCAGGAGGTATGCTCACGTTAATCAAGTGAGGGTTGGTTCCCCGTAAGGATCCCCCTCAATGAGAGTTACAAGGACTACCTGACATGACTCCTTAAGACTCACAACTCTCCGTTATATAGGGGAGGACTTGTTAGTGACAATAATCACAAAAATGTGCTTCAAAAAGGAAAAAAAACATAAGCCACAACATTTTTATCAATAATCCGCTCCACAAAATCAACCTTGTACTCAAGGGCAAGTCCTGGCGGGGTCATCATCGAGCTCAAGAACCTTAAAATCAGCATTGGTGATGTCTTCATCATCGGCGCTAGGTAAAAGGCATAATTCTTTATTCAAATATTTGTGGGTGGAAGACTAAGGTTGCTAGTAGTGGAAACAAAGGTCATGGTCAAAGAGATCAAGGTAATCTTGGTGTGACAATAGGTACGGGGGGTTCAACTTAGGTTAGGGAGGTGGCGGCAAGTTCGGGGGAATGGGGTTCCTGTTGGTGAGTGTGAGAGGGGCCGGAACAAGGTGATTGGAGTACCTGTGTGGTGGTTTAGGGGGTTGATAGCGGAGCGGAGTAATGTCCGAGAGGTCGTAGAACACATCAAGTAAGACCGTCTGGATTGAGGACATGAAGACGTGCCCTAATGCAGGGTCGGAGCTCGGTGAGAAAGCAGTCGATGTGGTGCTTGGAATGGGGATCACCTGGACGAACAATCTCTTGTACTGGATCGTGGATCACACGTTGTAGATGTGCAGAGTTGAAAACCTATAATCGTGGATCTCAGCGATCGGCCGAGAATGGTAGGTCGGACCAGTTGATAGCAATTAGAGAATACGATATTGCTCGTAAATAGAAATCAAAGTACAAACTCATGACGTATGCTCGTGGCCATCACTTGGGGATGGTTCCCTCTAAGTATCCCTCTAAATGAGAGTAACATGACTTCTTAACATGACTCCATAAAACAGACAACTCTCCTTTATATATGGGAGAATTCTCGAGTGACTACATTACAAAAATGCCCCACAAGAGGCAAAGATATGTAAGACATAATATTCGTATAGCCTACCCAATGTTTTTAAGATCGCGATTTAGATCGTAAGATCGTCTGATCTTACGATCTTACACACGTGACCGATCCACGTTCTACGTGGGATCGCCAGGACACTAAGATCATTAAGATTGTAGTGTAAGATCGTAAATCGGTAGGATCGCCGGGCTCATCGATCCTAAAATCCGGCATAAGTAAATTTTCCGATCCATCGTTCTAGGTCATCCCGGTCCCGATCTACCGCAGCAGGTGTCAGTGTCTTTTGCAGCAGGTCCCGATCCGTGGCTCATCTTCTTCCTCTCCTGATGACAAATTCAAGATTTGACAAAATGAAAAAAAAAGTACAGATAATTTCAATTTTGATGATATCTCTTCAGATGATGTGTGGATTGTTGAAGATGAAGATGAAGACAATCTGAATGATCTTGGGGACACTTATGAAGTAGATGTTCCAAATGAAGCGGAGTTGGATACTCCTGATTTTATTGAAGAACTTGCTGCAGCCGCAGGAGAGGAAGAAGAGCAAGTGATGGTTGAAGGAGAGTAAGATGCTTTTGGGGAAAATTTGAATTTTGACTTGAGTGATTTTATTTAAAGTTGAATTGAACACTTTTGAGTTTGACTTTTTGGAATATTATATTTTGATGTGATGGTATGGTATGCAACTATGCATTAATTACAATGTCTTTTATATTAATATTTGTCGAATGTTGATTGTTACATATTTCTCATGCTTTTGTTTTACATTTTTCTGACGCTTTTGTTTTATAAAAATAATTCTTCTAATGTGTATATATTTTTTAATTTTTATTATAATACGATCTTGCGATTCGTGTCGATCCTGCGTTTTACGATCTTAGGGATGCCTCCCGATCCTAAGTAAGATTTCGACCTTCACAACATTGAGCCTACCAATTACAATGAATTATGCGACGTCTACATAGTTAGTTCTTGACACCATATTGTCATAAACTCATAGGATATTGGATGGATTGAAAGCTCACATGTTGTTTTTTGGTGAGGATTGGAATTGGTAAGATCAGTATTACACTAACATAGTGTTAAGTTATATTAATCCTTGGGAAGATAATCAGTATTGAAAAAGTGTGTGCTGAGTTTGTTTGAAGAGAAGGCATACTAAATTAGTTAAGGGAAGCTTTGCAAGCCCCCCCAAGAGGAGGAATGGGAATACATGGCATTCAATTGCTCGGAGACCTGATGTGTTTGGAGATGGTTTGGAATTTACTAATGAGTACACCTTTGGGAAAACTGGACTAGAAATCAATATAATGGAGTTCATAATTTTTGAAAAATGAGTTCTAACAACTTCAAGCTCATTTCCAAGATTTTGGAAATGAGGAACAAGGCTTTGGGCTTGATTCAAATCCGTATTATTGGTGCAAAAATAATGAGCATTTGATTTGATCCTTCTCTTGGGAGGGGCATTGCAAAAGAATTGATGGGCAGAGATAGACAAGTAGGTGCGCTAATGAAAAATCTTAATTGGAGGCAGGAGAGACTTCCTGTAACTCCAATGTTTGATGCAGAGGTGAAGGAGCACTGGTTTAAGAGGTTGCATCTTCCAACTACTGGATATTGGTGGGGTGGGGGGTGAGAGAATCTTAGGGTTGAAAGCACATAGGAGGTGGTCCTTAATCATCACATAGAAATATGGTATCATGATAGGGCGTGGTATCGGGGAAATTGTATCAAGATCAGCCTTTGTAAAATATTGAGGGATCATTTAATGACTCGGCACACAGACGCACGGGATAGCAGTCTTTGTTCTTGATTGTCATTTGTATTCAAGCCGACGAAGCAAGATGTCATATCTTCTTTAATTTCATTGGGCTCCCAAGATGGTTATGATGTCAATGTAAGGATGGATTCTAATTACCACAGCAGAAAACAAATTTTTACTGAATGAACTCGAATATATTAAAGACCGTGCAGAATCACATGTGGCAATACCATTTAGACTTACCTTAGATGCGGTTGTGTTGTGCTACAAAATTTGAGGGAATACCTTCTTCTCCTATTTAAACCTTGATATGGATAGAGGATGATGTTTGAATTTTGTTACAACAAGTGTGCTCCAGAGAGGAACATGTAATTGTATGCTAATGACATGGGGCGTAGAGATTTAGGCATTAATTGTAAATCTTTAAGTAATACAATTACCTTTTTTCATATATATATATATATATATAACAGAAAGTAGCATGAAACTAATAATAAAGTGAAGTAAGATAGGTAATTATATCATGAAGAACAGAAGTGAAGAATATGTCAAGCAAAAACCACTGTAGATGTGTAAGTGAGTGGATAGGGAATGAGAATGGAATAAAAATTGAAATAATAGTATAAATATAATCCTGTTTGGGAGGTAAAATTTTCCTAACGCGTGTTCAACATGTTCCTCGTTATTTCTATTCAATGAGAGTCTTAGAAGTTTTAGATTATTATTTTCAGATGCTAAATATGAGAAGTGGAAAATGAAGTGCACGACAAAGTAGCTAAAGCATCCGATAGACTTGAGTGAATGGAATGAAAATTTACCTTTTTAGGGGATAGGTTACATCTTCATCTCAAAAGAAGGAAATATAATTCAATATATATCATACCTTCTTCCCATCCTTAGTAAAACCAGCTTCATGAAGATATTGTGGTATTTGTGTAGTCTTCCCAGAACCAGTTTCTCCAACAATAACGAGTATCTATCAACATTAAAAAAGGTAGAATGTTAAAGTTAAATATGTTGAAGATGTCAAAAAAATTACGAAGACATTAATTTCAAAAATGTCAACTTTAACAATCCAGTCGAACAAGAATTTATACTTGCAATATGAATATATGAAAAAATGGAACCGGGGAATGTTTAATAAACGTAAACAAAATGTTTGTATTCTAAAAGTATAAAAAACTATACTGCAAAAAGTTTCTAAAACAGGGCAGGTAATATGCATAACAATAAAAAATGTGATTATTTTTTACTTGGTGTCAATTATTTAAACTTAAATGCAAAATCAACACATTCAAATTTATTTACAACATTAACCACATGAGAAAAATGTTTGTTAAATTGAATGATGACTTGATTCTAGGGCTGCTGCAATAGCTCGAAGATCATAGATCCACCAAAAATGAGACCAATGTTTTACTCTGGCCGAAGTAGGACCGAGCTAAACAAGCCACGATCCACAATACAGATATGACTACCTGGACACGCGTCGCATCTTCCTCTACTTGTGTATCCCTAAGGGGCATCAACGTAATTTGTATATCCCATTCTCATATATAAGGGAGTGATAGTGTCTCTTGCATCTTGGAGATATTATGAGTGTTAGACTCTCCTAGGTGAGAGAGGATCTTAAGGGGAACCAACCCTCAAGAGTTCGGGTCGAGCTTGTCTCGACATTTGTATCCCTTTTCTGTATTTTATCATATAATTTCAGCACTCGATAGTGTGCAACTATCAATTGGTCCAACTTGCCCCTTGTTTATGGTTTTGGTTAAAACCCTACTTGGCCGGGCTCCGTGTTCCAGCCTGCACTGCCCAATCCCGCGGAATTCAGCCCGGCTCGCGTGATTCCGCTCGATTCACTCCAGTGACTCTTCTACGCCTTCGTCGACCTAATCACGGCCTCGTCAGCACTACATCGGCCCTCCATGGTCTTTGTCCGCCTCTGGAGGCCCTCCGGCGTTTACTTCTGCTTACAGCAGCCTTCCAACTCATCCATCCACATTCCAGAGGCCCTCTTGCGGCTTCTGCAGTGCTTCAACACCTCCTCCAACGGCGTCCCACCTAGTGTCGATTGATTCAGTGGCCCCGACTCCACATATGCGCTTAGTCGTTGCCCACTTGCCCCAGCCATGCCAACCCCGCCTTCCAACCACCACACTCCATTCAACCCCATAGTTGTTTTCTCCCTTCGACTTTATTGTTCCATGCACCTGACACATTCAATGGCCCTCCACGCCAACAAGGGCACCTCCACCTCTGCCTCAGCGAAAACCTATCACTTGGATCAATTTGAAGCACGGATGGAAGATCTCACTCTCCTCCTTCGAGAGCTTGCCTCCACGGCGGTAAATGTATACCTGTCCCTCTGTCGCCGGTTCTGAACTACATGGGGTTTCTCAACCCCGCTACGAACATCCACCCAACCCATCCTCGTCGGATCGAGATTCTTGTGTTCTACGGCACCGACCTCCTCGGTTGGATTGCCTGCACCGAATAGTTATTCGACCTTCAATCCACCCCCTCCAACCAGAAGGTTCTCATGGCCACTATATGGAGGGTTTGACGCTCCATTGGGTGCATCACGTCTCCCTATTATTATGTATCCCGAAGGAGCATTAACGTAATTTGTAAATTCCACTCCCCTATATAAGGGAGCGGTAGCGTCGCCTATTTTGCATCTTGGAGATATTGTAAATGTTAGGTTCTCCTAGATGAGAGAGACTCTTAAGGGGACCAGCCCTCAAGAGTTTGGATCAAACTTATCTCGACATTTGTATCCCTAGTTTGTATTCGGTGATATAATTTCAATACGTGATAGCATGCAACTATCAATCCATTCTTTTGGATCGAGCTTTTCTTGATAACATTTTGAGTCGGCATAATCAAATAGAAATATTAACATTAAAGTATTAATATTTTAATATGTTGGGCACCTATGGAACTTTGGCTATTCGAGTATTCAGTTATTCCAATTCTAGACTTACTGCAATCCTTAATCCCTTCTTGAGTTCTTATTGAGTAGTCGTTATTTATCTAAAAAATTCGGAGACACCTCTTACGAGATTCTAGGGTATTTTGTGGTTCTTGTTTCTCTTCCTAGGCACCCAGCTTTTTTGTTGATCCATTATTGTTATTATGCTCTTTAGTTTTTACTGCTTCATTCTAGTTTCTTCCTTCTCGGACTCTCGGTTTCTGCGTTTTAATTGTTTCCTTCTTTGGCTCTTAGCTACATCGTTGATCCAATCTCGAGATCGTGCTCTCGGCTTCTTCGTTCCTAAGTCCTCTCCTCTCACCCTTCTGAGGCATCTTCATTATGGTTCCTTCCTTCTAGAGTTGTCGGCTTTAACGTTTTGCTGCAGTGGTGCCTCCTTTGACTGGATTTTTGGATCTTGGCTTCTTTGTTCCTGCCTTCGCGAACTCTTGCCTCGCAATTTCAGTGGTAATATGGCATGCCCAAATCCCTAATGCCTTCCCTCAATTAACTGGTATAGTATGCTCCCACCTCTTAGTTAACCATATGGCAGATTGGCGGCAATAACGAAATCATGAGCTGTGATTGAACTGCCTCATTCTTAAGGGCATGTCATTTTCCCCTATTCCTAACAACAAATTTCAGTTCATATACTAATAGTGCTAGTTTTAATTGATTGTGTGACTAGAGATACAAAGTGGATAGAATAATCTCATCAAAGATACTAGCATTTCAAAATATAGCCAAATTTCAAGACAGATCAAAACTAGATTGTGCCAGCTCGAAATCATGCTAGATGCGAGCCGGATCGAGCATACTGGAGTGCAATCTGAACTCGGTCCAAAAAAAAATGATTGGAACTCGATCCGAGCCTGGCTCAGATCAATACAGGATATATAATAGCCCTGCTTGATTGTGAATTGAACATGTAAAAATATGGAAGATTGGATAGTCAGAACACTTCATATACTAAGCAGATAAAGATATATTGTTCCCTGATCAACTAGTTGTTCAACATCCTATAACACAAACCCTTAATTCCGACAAATATTTGCAAAGTGGCAAAATAAATTTTAAATAAAAATTTTAAGCCCTTGCTAGTATGACAACCATGAGTGCACGTATCATATAAACTATAAAAAAAGATGAAACAGTTCAGCAAACCTGGTGGTCATTAATGGCCTGAAGAAGCTCCTCTCGATAAGGAAATATTGGCAGAGATTTTTTGTCCTCCTGTGCATCCAAACATAAATAATCAACACAAGTTGAACTAGAAAACTTGAAAAACAAGAATTAGAAATCCAGTTCATAATTTTACCAAAATATTTTGGCCAACTTAACGGTCTCTCCTTTATTCATTCTCGATGAGTGCTACGCTTTAATGCTCTTATGTGGGTCCTTTAACAATTGTTTTTACCATGTTTCCTTCAACCTACCCTTTTTCTGCCTAGAACTGTAACATGAATTTTTTCTACTGCCATCAGTGCATCTTCTCCAACCCTTCCGTGTAAATGATAAAGAAGTAGTCTATTTCACTACCTTTTCACGCCAAATTCCCTATAACTATCCATATAACATTCTCTTTTTGGTCAAAACCAACTTGATTGTCAGTGGATTCTTTCTTTTCACACGTTTGAATCAACAAATCACAATCAATTTTTATTCCATAAATCTAATTATGTGTTCCCATTATATTCACGTTTGATATAATAGCCCTAAGGCACTTCATCATTTAAAAAAGGTTAAATTCTAAAATCTATGCCCTAATATATCTTAGTTTTTTGCATAATAGATCAACAACACTCAAGCCGTTATCCCACCATAGTGGGGTCGGCTATAGGGATCATTTGTCGTCATTGTGCCCTATCTTTAGTCATAATCTCACTAATGCCTAAGCACATCAAGTCTTTCCTTATAGTTTCATTCCATGTTTTTTTGGTCTACCCCTCCCCAATTTAACAGGCCTAGTAGCTAAACTCTCACAATGTCTAACAGGTGTCTCTAATGGTTTCCTTTGTATGAATCAGAACCATCATAATCAAGCTACTCGCATCTTCTCTACAATTGGTTCCACTCATGTCTTATCCCTGATACATTCATTTCTAATTTTATCTAGCCTCGAGTGTCCACACATCCACCTAAGCCTTGTAAGGTCTAATTGCAACACGATAAAACATGCTTTTAAGTTGTAATGGTACTTTGCGATTACATAAGATCTCAGAGAATATCACAATAATATTATTGAAGGAAAAACAAGACCTTACAAGGCTTATTTAAAAGCCGAAAAATAACACGAGTCGGAACTACAACTAAGACAGTAAACACGAGATGACTTGAAACAGAAATACAAAATATAAAATAAGACTAAGTTCAACTCTCCCCCTCAAGTCAGACGGAGCATGTCAGTTATCTCAAGTTTTTGAATATCATCAGAAAACACGTCACTTCTCAAGTTTTTAGTGAACACATCCGCCAATTGATCTTTGGACTGACAAACGGTGTGACCACGGTCTTCTTATCCAGGTGGTCTTTGATAAGTTGTCGATCAACCTCCACATGCTTTGACCTGTTGTGTTGGACTGGAATATGAGCTATACTAATAGCTGCTTTACTTTCACATAATAAGTAAAACGGACTACTTCTAGAGAAACCCAGATCCTGTAATACAGTACATAACCAAAGGACCTTACAAAGGCCTTGTGACATAGCACGACACTCTGCCTCAGCACTGGATCTGGCCACCACATTCTGCTTCTTACTACGTCAGCTCACCGGGTTTCCCCCTACAAAGGAACAATATCTGGTAGTGGACTTGCAGTCATCCTGACATCCAACTCAGTCAGTATCTGTGAATACTTTGATCTTCAAGTGATTATTTTTAGAGAACAAGAGGACACGACCTAGAAATTTTTTCAAATAACGTAACACACGATATGTTGCCTCTTGATGTCTGGACCTGCGAGAATGCATATATCTGTTCAAAATACCAACTGCATAAGTGATATCTGGAAGTGTGTGAGATAGATATATGAGTTTCCCAACCAATCTCTGAAAGCGCGAAACATCAGTTTGGTCACCATCACCATCTTCTCCAATCCTATGATTTTCTTCCATAGGGGTGTTCGCAAGAATACAGCCAAGCATCCCAGTCTCCTTCAAGAGATCTAGAATATAGTTGCGTTGACATAAGAAAATTCCTTAAGTTCATCTAGCGACCTCAATACCAAGAAAGTAACGTAATATTCCCAAATCTTTCACCTACAAGTCAGCAAATAAGAGGGACTTGAGGTTTGCAATCTCATTTGTGTCATTTCTAGTGACCACAATATCATCTACATAGACAATGAAGACAACCCTCTAATCACAATGACGGACAAACATGGTGTGATCAGACTGAGCCTGCTTGTAACCAAACTTGAGCATAGCCATGAGAAACCTTCCAAACCACGCTCTATGAGATTGTTTTAGGTCGTATAGAGATCTCCTTAGGAGACACACAAGACCTTTATCCCTTTTTTAAAAAATCTAGAAGGGAATTTCATGTACACCTCTTCATCAAGTTCACCATGGAGAAACACATTCTTCACATCTAGTTGGTGGAGGTCCCAGTCCATGCAAGCAGTGCACGAAAGTAATACCCGAATGGAGTCCATCTTTGTCACTAGAGCAAAGGTCTCCTGGTAGTCAACTCCTGATGTAGGCTCAAATTTAGGGTTATAAAATAATTGATTTTTAGCAAAAAAATTAATATTTATTTGTTATAAAGTCGCATGTTAGATATGAGGTTTAATTTTATTTTAAATTTCAAAAGGGACCGAGCGGGCCAAAACGAGATATTCGCGTGTAAAACTGATGTAACGACAAGCTTCAACAAACTGTTATTCGTTATTTGAGTAGAGTCCGTCAACGCTGAACGGTTCGAACCGTTGCGGGATTTGTACGATCACAAGCACGTTTCACAACAATAATTTATGGAATAGACGACAATTATAGTGTTCGAACGTTCGACAAGCTCATTAATGATTTAAAGGCGCATAACTTTAAAACTAACTAACTGAGCAAGAGTTAGGTGATGTTACCACAAGAGGTTCTACCAAGTCAAATTCGTGGGCCAGATCAAACCCCCCAAAAATGCTGTCGTTGTTGTCTGTGACGCCGAGCTGGAGCTCTGTTGAGAGGAGAACTGGGAAAGGACCCAAAGCCGAGCCAAGCTGACGGCGGACGCGAGGGCTGGTACAGGGCTCGCCGGAATATAATTTCTGGGTCGACGACGAGTCCTTGGTTGTCGTCGGTGACGTAGAGGAAGAACGACCCGCCAGAAAAATGGTCTCATAGTCGACAGCGGGCTTGGAGTCGTCCTCCAACCTGGGCGGAGTCAATCGGCCGCTGTGGTGATGGATTCGCACAGTCACGGGAGGGCTCTCTGGCGACGATGATGCTGGGCTTGGACGAGGGCGGTGTGCACGGGTGCGGCAGTACCGGCACTGCTGGAAATCAATTAGGTTTGATTTCCTGCTGTACGACTTCTTCCCTCAATTCAACGGAGGCAGATGCTTAAATAACACTTATTTAATTGCACTGCTACCAAAATAGGGCCGGCCAAAAAGGATAATGATTATTTTGAGTTTTTACTTAAGAGGGCCGGCCAAAGATTATTGTCCCAATTTAATCATTTCCAAACTGTGCTCTTCCCATAAATTTAACGGTTTGAAAAATGTCTCTCAAAATACTATTTTCTAATATCATTGCTCTATTTAATTTTAAATTTATACGTTTTAAATACTTAATGAGCTTGCCCGTCATATCCTACCGACTAAAATTACCAGACATATTTATTAAAGGTCTCATTGGACGGTCAACCCAAAGATCCAAACATCAACGCAAATGTGCGATAAACGGAATACATGATAAATAAATGCATAATAAAATGTGTGACACCTAGTGACGTCAAACATTAACTGATGCGACAGAGGTGGCATCAATTCCCGCGGGGTTGAAAGCGCTCGACCCCAGCTAGAACTCGCAAAGACTAGTACTTGAGAGAGTTGATGTCGTTGTTGTTTTTGATTCGGGCGGTATGTCTGGGGCCTTGACATGCTTCGGAATTTGAAAAAGACAAGAACTTCTGCAGTAATTAAACACTCAATCCTCCCGTGGAACGTACAACTCATGACGATAACGACCGACCATAAATTTTGTAAGTTCCACAGGTGGCTCGTATGTTGTTAGCAGTAAATTTATACAAGTCCGTTAAATAATTAATATGAGCTTGCGCATGGAAGGGAATACGTTCGTGGAATGAGGTGTGAGGACATTCGGGTGGGTGGAATAACACATAGGTAATCTCGGAAGGAGATACATAACAAAAGCGATATTTAGAATGATTGAATGTGAATTGTGCTTGTGGAGGTACAAGATTCCATTGCTTGAAGTTCCCACCGACTAGTTGCCTAAGAAAATTTCTCAAACTTTTATTAACGGTTTTGATCTGCTCATCGGTCCAAGAGTGATAGACGCTACTAGCCTCGAGGTTGGTTCGCTTTTGTCCACATAATGTGTTCCATAAATATGATAGAAAATATTTCTTACGTTGGTATAATCCCATAGATTTTCCTCTCTCCAAGTGATAATGAGGTGAGCTAAGAGCATAATCTTGAAATACGAAGTTGACAGGGTGAGGTGTGTCGTGTGAATGTTCAGCATACAAAGAATAGGAGAACTCAAAAATGTCAAGTGGCACGTCGGGGATCAGTAGATATGGGGTGAGCGTCATATCAAAATCATGACTTTCCTCCTGGGGTGGGAGTTCGGGCAGGAGTGCGGTGAGCAGAAGTGTAGTGCTGACAACAACAGGTGAACTAGGAGTCGTGGAGGTTCTCTCGCGTGCCCTTGGAATAAGACAGTTCTTCTGGGGTAGAAGAACAATCTTGTGCCCGTGGTGCTCGAAGGAGTGAGAGTTCCTCGTGCCGTCATGCATGACACGTCGATCGGACTGTCAGACACGCCCTAAAAGTATGTGACACATTCATGTCAGCGACATGACATAAACTCTATCAGAATACGTACTTCCTATAGAAAACTTTACTAGACAGTAATGTGTGATGGACATAGTCAAATGACTATTGACTTCAGCTAAGCTGCAGGGGTGTTCTAACGGGTGCGTCTCGATACTCAAGAGGTCGACCATGCGCTGAGAAACGAAATTTTTCATACTACTACTATCGATGATGATGGAACAAAACTGGTCCTTGATGTATGCAGTAGTGCGGAAAATATTGTCTCCTATAATCATCCTTAGTAGACTCACTGAGGGTGATCAAGCTATATCGTAAGACGCAGACTAAGTGTTTGGTGTGTTCGCCTTGCACTTCTATGACATCCTCAGTCTCGTGTTCGTGCTTAGGGTGAGACTCATTCACGTAAACTATTCAGGCTCACGTCCATCAATAGAATCGCTGATAGCGACGAAGTGGAGACGCGGGCACTCAGATGATTTGTGTCCCGACTCCATACACTGGAAGCATCGGAAGACTCCAGTGTTGGGCTTAGCCCCAATAATCTCCTTACCCTTGGAAGGGATAGTGGCAGGGGTCGGAGTCCCAGTGGTGACGGGGGGGGGGGGGGGGGGGGGGAATCTGAGATCCTGGTCATAGTGGTTGTGGTGATGCTCATTGTAGACTTATTTGCAGATCTGACTCTGGATATGCGCTTCTGTAGTGACTCCACTCTACGGGCTCTACTAGAGACTTCCCCTAAGTCGCGATAGTCGTGCAACTCTAGCTGATCCCGTATGGAATAACGTAACCCATTAAGATAACAGGATACGGTCATGTCATCATCCTCACGAAGATCTAGCCTCGACTGTAGGACAGGGAATTCATCAGTGTACTCATCCACCGTTGACTTTTCTTGTCGTAGATTATGGAATCTACGATATAAAATCTGGAGATAATCATGCGGTACGTAGCGCTTCCTAAGTTGGGCCTTAAATTCATTCCAGGTAGTGATGTGAGGTAATCCTAAATTGAATCTAGCGGGCTATAATTGTGCCCACCAGACTAAGGCAGACCCCTTTAGCCTAAGAACGACGTACTCTACTTGCCTAGCTAGTGGCAATTGCTTCCAAACTAAGTAACGATCCATCCTATCACACCAATCTAGGCAACTCTCAGGCTTTATCTGTCCCTCAAAATCGTTGACATTTTATTTTATTCCTAAATCCCAACAAGGCGGCTCTCTTATATTGTGTACCGCCGGCTCGAGATGTCCTGCATTTTCTTGTTCCAAATTTCTACGATTTGGATAGTACTCGACCGGGGGTGGTGGAATTAGGCCTAAGTGTCGGTTGGCCTCTAACGCATTCACGCTCGCACGTAACCAAGTGATCGTTTGAAATACACTCCTTTGATTTTCGTTGACACTTGTGATGAGCGCTTCAATAGAGTTCGTGAGATTTTGAATTTGTGTACTCAAGGCAGTGACGTCCTCGATTTTTCCTACACGGCTTTCCATTTAAAATAACTTGACTTATTACTTATGTTTATTTTAGAAGAGCTTGATTATAATAATTTTAAAACGAGTGAAAAAAAATTGATGATGATTATTTTTTTAATTTTTTTATAAGAAAAAAAAGCGTTCACGAGTGGGAGAAAAATGATAATTTTTTTTTAATACGGATCGTTCGATTCGCGATAGGAGCGAACTAAATCTCTCTGACACCAAATTGATGTAGGCTCAAATCTAGGGTTATAAAATAATTGATTTTTAGCAAAAAAAATTAATATTTATTTGTTATAAAATCGCATGTTAGATATGAGGTTAAATTTTATTTTAAATTTCAAAAGGGACCGAGCGGGCCAAAACGAGATATTCGCGCGTAAAATTGTCGTAACGACAAGCTTCAACAAACCGTTATTCATTATTTGAGTAGAATTCGTCAGCGCTGAACGGTTCGAACCATTGCGGGATTTGTACGATCACAAGCATGTTTCACAACAATAATTTATGTAACAGACGACAATTATGGTGTTCGAACGTTCGACAAGCTCATTACTCATTTAAAGGCGCATAACTTTAAAACCAACTAGCTGAGCAAGAGTCAGGCGTTGTTACCACAATAGGTTCTACCAAGTCAAATTCGTGGGCCAGATCAAACCCCCAAAAAATGCTTTCGCTGTTGTCTGCAATGCCGGGCTGGAGCTCTATTGAGAGGAGAATTGGGAAAGGACCCACAACCGGGCCTAGCTGACGGCGGACGCGAGGGCTGGCACAGGGCTCGCCGAAATTTAATTTCTGGATCGACGACGAGTCCTTGGTTGCCGTCGGCGATGTAGAGGAAGAATGACCCGCCGAAAAATGGTCTCGTAGCCGACGGCGGGCTTGGAGTCGTCCTCCAACCCGGTTGGAGTCGATCGGCCGCTGTGGTGATGGGTTCACAAAGTGACGGGAGGGCTCTCTGGTGACGACGATGTTGGGCTTCGATGAGGGCGGTGAGCACGGGGGCGGCGGTACCGGCACTGCTGGAAATCAATTAGGTTTGATTTCCTGTTGTCCGGCTTCTTCCCCCAATTCAAAGGAGGCAGATCCTTAAATAACACTTATTTCATTGCACTGCTACCAAAATAGGGCCGGCCAAAAAGGGTTATGATTATTTCGATTTTTTACTTAAGAGCGCCGGCCAAAGATTGTTGTCCCAATTTAATCATTTCCAAACTGTGCTCTTTCCATAAATTTAACGGTTTAAAAAATGTCTCTCAAAATACTATTTTCTAATATCATTACTCTATTTAATTTTAAATTTATACATTTTAAATACTTAATGAGCTTGGTCGTCATGCCCTGACGACTAAAATTATCGGACCTATTTATTAAAGGTCTCATCAGACGGTGAACCCAAAGAGCCAAACATTAAAGCAAATGTGTGATAAACGGAATACATGATAAATAAATGCATAATAAAAGTGTGACGCCTAGTGATGTCAAACATTAACTGATGCGACAGAGGTTGCATCAACTCCCTGGTTTGAGTGTAACCCTGAGTAACCAGACGAGCCTTGTGTTGTTCAACTTTATCGGCCTATTTCTGCTTAACAGAGAAACCCACCGTGAACTAATAGCTTTCTTACCAGGAGGAAGGAAAGAAATATCTCATGTGTGATTATTGTCCAACGTAGACATTTCCTCTTTCATCGTTTGAGTCCATATCGGTATGCTCAAAGCTTCCAGCCACGTGTTAGGAATCACAACCAAGGACAGAGAAGAGACAAAGTCCTGATGACCCAGAGAGAGATGGTAGTAAGCCACATGATTAGAGATGGGGTGTTGAGTACAAGAAGCTTTACCTTTCAGTTGTGCAAGTAGGACATGAAGATCAACATCATCAGAATCTGAGGCTGAAGTGAGCACCGGTAGAGGTGGAACTTTAGTAGCTTGTGTACCTAAGGAATGACGGTGGATACATGAGGAAAAGGAGAGACTGGAAGAGAGAGCAAAGGATTGGGTACGATGGTGGAGTGGAATCAGTAGCACACGGTGGAGGAGTGACGGAAGGAATAATGGGAAGAGAGACAACATTGGACTCAATATCACCAGTACTCTCCCCCTGACAAAGAGAGTGAGTCAAAGGCTGAAAAATAGGATTCACCCTTCCAAAAGGTAACATCCATAGTATAAAATGTGTGTCTGGAGGGGGATGGTAACACTAATATGCTTTCGTGGTGGAGTAGCTAAGGAAGACACACTGGCGGACCATAAGATCGAGTTTGTCCCGGTGTGGTTGATGAACGTGGACAAAACAAATACATCCAAAGACGCGGGGGCGGGGATATGGATGGTATGGACAACGGTCATGGTGGAGAGACGGGTGATATAGCTAAGGATACGAGAGGGTAGACGGTTTATCAGGTGAGCAGCGGTGAGCAAAACATCACCCCAATAAGACTTGGGGAGATGCATAGAGGCAAGGAGGTGTCGAGCAACATCAAGTAGGTGTCGGATTTTTCGTTCAGCAACCACGTTTTGAATGGAGGTGTGAACGCAAATAGTTTGATGGATAATACCATGACTAGCAAGGTAGGAAACAAAGGCACCATGATCGTCATACTTCCCCCCATTATCACTCTGAAGAACCAGAATAGGTCTATCAAACTGGGTCTGCACCATTTTATGGAAAACTTGAAAACAAGAGAAAACATCACTTTTCTTTTTTAACAGGTACACTCATGTGGTGCAAGAAAAACAATCAATAAATGTAACAAAATAACGAAAACCGAATAACGATAACACGGGGGAAGGCCCCAAACATCTGAAAGTATTACATCAAAAGGAATGCTACTACAAACAGATAGATGCGATGACATATGACGTATTGACGTACATGTTTTGACAAGACACAGACATCGCAGACAAAAGTTTTAAGAAAAGGAATAAAAGCATGAAATAATTTTTGAAGATAAGCGGGCGACAGATGTCGAAGACGCGGGTGCCAGCGATGAACATCATCAGTAGTAACAGCAGAGCAAGAGAGAGCTGAAGAGGATAACTGGGAATCTAGGTAGTACAGGCCGCCAAAGTTCCTACCACTGCCAATGTTTCGCTTCGTACTCAGCTCCCGAAAGACACAAGTATCAGGAAAAAAGTTAAAGAACAGTTAAAGGATCTAGCAATATTGATAATAGAAAGTAAATTCCGAGAAAAAGTGGGAACATGAAGAACCGTGCGAAGGAAATAGTTGGAGAACATGATATGTGTCCCTTTCCCGCAATGGGAGACGAGCTCCAATTAGTATATATGACCTTATCTTTACCATACAAGGGAGTATAGGAAAGAAAATCAGGAGAAGAGCCCGTCATGTGGTGGGTGGCACCCGAATCGATCACCCACTCAGATGAGGAAGCATGAACAACATGAACACTTGGCATAGCAACAGTGGCAAGAGAAGTAGGAGCACTGGAAGGCTGATCTGGCTGAGAGTGATGCAGGCGACGAAAAACATTAGACTTGTGTGCAGTGAGCTGGTTTGGAGAGGAATGCAATGTCTCATCATAGACTTCAGCTAAGTACGCAGCATCATGAGACCGAGATTCACCCTGTCTGTGGCCAACACGTCCAGGTCGGCGTGTGATCTGAAGGAGCAATAACACGTCCAGGTGTGGCCAACTCATCATGAGTGCCCTGATTAGTCAGGGCAACCCACATTAGTCAGGGCAGAACGATCTGAAGGAGCAATAACACCGAGGGACTTTTGGCAGTCTTCATCCCCAAGAACCATACAGAATGCCTCATGAAGAGTAGGAGAGGGGAGCGGTGAAGGATATGCGACCGCACCATATCAGACTCCATGTTCAGCCCCACGAGGAATACATGAAGACGAAAGCGGTCCACCCGTTGTTTCAGTTGAACAACATCCATAGTACAAGCATGGGTAAAATGAGCAAAGTAGTCCAATTTTTGATGTAGGTCATTGAGCCTTGCCGCAACTCCAAAATGCGACGGGTAATCTCATAAACCTGAGTAGAGCTACCAATCTGCGAGTATGTTTCCTGTGTCCAGTTCCAGATCTCGTGAGCTGAGTCCAACATATAACTATGATATACCTTGGAGGACATCGAATGTAAGAGTCAGGACAACACAAGGGAGTTGCTTGAGTCCCAACGCTTCCATGAGGGGTCGGTCTTGAGGGGTTCCGTAATGGTTCCATCAATGTAACCAAGCAGCTGGTGGTTGCGGATGACGTGTTGAGGAGCTCGCGACCACTGGAGATAGTTCGTGTCATCTAAAGGAATCAGGGTAATCTTAAGAGAGTCTGAGTGTCCATGAGGAAAATCACTCATTTGTGGTTGGATCACATCCGGAGAGGATGAAGAAAAATCCTGATCACCCATAACGACGAGGAGGATCTACATGAACACAAACAGCAGCAGAAAAAAGGAGGGCATTTGGCAGGCAAAGGAATTATCCACCATTAGAAAGAAAAGGAGGACCAACGCCTTCACCAGGTCGGCGGATTCAGCAGGAAACTGTAGAGAGACGGCAGCAGCAGGAAACTATAGCGAGCAGTAGTCGAAGAAGTTTGGTGCATCAAGAAGAAGATCAGCGCCTTCAGCAGGTCGGTGCAGAGAGCAGATCAAGGGATCGAGAAGAGATCGACGCATGGAGTGAAGGAGCGGTCTGACTGCTTCATGGAAGGATAGCAGCAACGTCCTTCTCAGCAACCGGCGGTGGAGAGGAGCCCGCCCGATAGCGACATAGGAAGAGCAGTAGGAGACGGTGGAGGATGAATATGAGCGGAGAAGGTGGGATTGACCGTGAGCAGGGACGGGGGGTCGTCACGCGAGCAGACAACGGCTAGTTTTTCCACTCTGATACCAAGTGGAATATCACAATAATATTATCGAAGGCAAAACTAGACCTTACAAGCCTTATATAGAAGCCAGAAAATGACACAAGTCGGAACTACGACTAAGACAGTAAATACGAGACGACTTGAACAAGAAATATAAAGTATAAAATAAGACTAAGTTCAACTTCCACTTCAACTAACCAGCTTGCATTCTATGTATCACATCTTTATCTACACCTCCATCCTTTTGAACTATCGATCCAAGATATTCAAAGCACTCATTGCGGGAAATATCATAGTCACCCAACGTAATGATAGAATTACCTGCCCTTCTTGAACTACTAAGTTTAAGCTTCATATACTCTGTTTTGTCTTGTTCAACCTAAAACCCTTCTTTTCAAAAGTGTCTAGCCAAGATTCAAGTATCGCGTTTACACCCTCGTGCATCTCATTGGCCAAAACAATATCATCTACAAATAATAAACATTAAGGTATTGCTTGTTGGACATGTCCGGTGAGCTCATCTAAAGCAAGGGTAAAGATATAAGGGCTTTGTTGAGTGAGCTCAAAACTTGTATGTATTGCTTGTGTATCAAAATACAAGGAGAGAATACAAATATATAGGAGAGAGAAGGAGAGAAGAAATCCTATACAATGATGTGAGACTAATAGGAGGAGAAGAAAATAGAAAATACATGGGTCCAATACTGGGCCATTTACATGGGCTTTTCTAACACTCCCCCGCAAGCTGGAGCGTACAAATCGTATGCACCAAGCTTGGACAAGCACTGATAGAAGAGTGTACTGGGAAGAGCTTTAGTGAGTACATCTGCAACTTGCTCTGTCCCGGGAACATGCTTCAGGTCAATCGTCTTCATTTGAACCTTTTCTCTGATGAAGTGGCAATCAACCTCAATATGTTTAGTTCTCTCGTGGAATACCGGGTTCTTGACAATATGTATTGCCGCTTAGCTATCACAAAGGAGAAGAGCTGGGGAAGGAAGTTTTATACCCAGATCGATAAGAAGACTCTCCAGCCATGTTAGTTCAGAAACTACAGATGTCATTGTCCGGTATTCAGCCTCAGCAGATGATCAAGCCACAACAGCTTGTTTCTTGCTCCGACACGTAATCAAGTGTCCTCCAAAATATGAGCAAAACTCACTGGTTGACCGTCGATCATCAAGAGAACCAGCGTAATCAGCATCAGAGTAAGCTATCAATGAAGGAGTTGAATATGAGGTCTTGTAGACCAATCCTTGACACGGGGCCGTTTTGAGGTATCTGAGAATGCGTTCAACAGCGTGAAGATGAGATTTTCGCGGGGAATGCATATATCGGCTGACAATACCAACTGCGAAAGATATATCTGGTCTAGTTACCGTAAGGTAGATCAATTTTTCAACTAGACGGCGATAGTATTCAGGATTCTCAAGTAAGAGATTTGAGTCGGAAGCCTGGGCACATAACTTGTGAGTCACATCTATTGGGGTATTGATCGGCTTACAACCCGAGTAACCTGCATTATGAAGAAGGTCGAGACAATACTTTCATTGGGAAAGGACGAGACCATCTGGTCGTCTAGCAACCTCAAGGCCCAAAAAATACCGGAGGGATCCCAGATCCATTGTTTGAAAAACTGTACCGAGATGTCGTTTGACCTCCTATATTCCTTGTGAGTCATCTCTCGTAATTATGATGTCGTCAACATATACTTACAAAAGAACCGTCCCCATTGTATGGTGGCGAGTGAACATCGAGAAGTCTGTCGTGCTTCGAGAAAAACCAACCTCCCGAAGAGCCTTGTTGAACCTGTCAAACCATGCCCGTGGTGATTGTTTGAGGTCATACAGAGCTTTCTTAAGGCGACAAACCTGAGACTCCCCCGTGGTCTCAAACCCGGGAGGTTGTTGCATATAGACAGTTTCCTGCAAGTCGCCATTCAAAAAGGACATCTTAATATCCAGTTGCAGTAAGGGCCCGCGGCGATGGACAACCACTGAGATAAGAACCGGAACGGTGTTGAGTTTGGCCACCGGAGAGAAGGTTTCCTCATAGTCCATCCCGTGTTGTTGGGAGAAGCCCCGGGGGACCAGCCGAGCTTTCAGACGGTCAACCATCCCATCAGCGGCATGTTTGACGACGAAGACCCACTTACACCCAACCGGTTTCTGACCCAGGGGAAATGGTGCGAGAGTCCGGGTCTGGTTGGCCCAGAGAGCAGTCATTTCCTCCTCCATGACAGCCTTCCAGCCGGGATGTTGTAGCGCCTCCTGCACACTGTTAGAAACCGAAATGGAGGAAAGAGAAGTGACAAATGTGTGTAGTTGGGGAGAGAGGCGATGCAGGGAGACATAATTCGCCAAAGGATGAGCGGTAGAGGGAGATACCTGATCAGCAGGGCGCGGGGTAGCCTAGGAAGAGGCCGACTGCAGAGGGGTAGCGGAACGAGGAGTAAGGCGGCGAGAGTAAACCTGGATAACTAGTGGTTTGGAGGGAGCAGGAGCAGGGTCAGAAGGACGTAGGGGAACAGACGCAGTAGTAGGGATGACGGGTCGGGGTATAGGCAGTGGTGGAGATGTCGGGGAGGAAGGAGCATGAGGTGGGGAAAAGAAAGGTTGATCTTCCAAAAAGTAACATCGGCGGAGACGATGACCTTCCGGGTGACCGGAGAGTAACACAGGTAGCCCTTCTGAGTGTGAGAATAGCCGACGAAAATAATTTTAGCTGCTCGGGGATCCAACTTATCCGAGCAGGGACCCAGGAGGTGAACGAAGCAAATGCAGTCAAAGACACTTGATGTGATAGGGAAGGCCGAAGTGGAGGGGAATAGGAGGCTGAATGGAGTGGCAGAGTTGAGAACCGAGGAAGAGAGGCGGTTGATGAGGAAACATGCAGTGGATACCGCAAAGTTCTAGTAAATTTTTGGAACATTCATTTGAAGCATGAGGGAGCGGGCAACGTCGAGGAGGTGGCGGTTCTTTCGTTCGGCAATGCCATTTTGTTGGGGGTGTAGGCACAGGTGGTTTGATGAATAATACCAAATTATGCACAGAGATTGACAAATTCATGGTCGGTGTATTCGTGAGCGTTAGCGGTGCGCACAGTTTTGATAGTTTTGGTAGTTTTGGAGAATTGCGTGCGAGTTTCTTGTATAAAGGCGCGAAATATGCGAGGGAGCTCGGAGCGATCACGAAGTAAAGCCATGTGGTGCAAGAATAATCATCAATGAAGGTTATAAAATAACGGTATTCAAAGATACTGGTAACTTTAGAAGGACCCCAGACATCGGAGTGCAGTAAATCAAACGGAGCAGCGCTCCTAGTACAATGAGCAGGAAAAGAAGTACGCGGCTATTTGCCGTAAACACAAGAATCACATTTGAAAGCAGGAAAAGATACATCAGGCAACGCCTTTTGGAGAACGGGTAAAGGGACATGCCCAGGACGGCGATGCCAGTCAACAGCGGAGACAGAGGAGATAATAGGGGGAGAGACATCAAGAAGGTAGAGACGGTTCTGCAGTCGTCCCCTACCAATGGTAGTCCGCTTCCGTCGATCCTGTATCAAAAAAGAAGAGGAAGTAAATGTGACAGAGCAATCCATATCATGAGTGAAGCGGCCAACAAAAAGCAAATTAAAAGGAGAGTCTGGAACATAAAGAGCTGAGCGAAGAGAGATGGAGGGGGCAAGAGAGATGTCGGCGTAGCCGGAGACCGGAACAGTCGCCCCATTAGCGACGGTGATAGATTTCGGATGAGGAACATCCGCGTACTGGAGGGGCCGCAACGAGCTGATGTGATGAGTAGCCCCCGAGTCCAAGATCCAACGCGAACCGGAGGAAAGGCAAGTAATACCTGCAGTAGAGATGGAGGTAACAGAAGCAGGAGGAGGGCTAAGAAGCCTCTGGAGTTGCTGTAGCTAGAGGCGAACGGCCTCAAGGTCGGTACCAGTGGAGGAGGATCCATCAGTAGCAGCAGCCGCAGTGGGGCGAGGAGGATAGCCATGCTTCTTGTAGCAAACGGCATCCGTGGGGCCATCCCGGCCGCAATATGAACACTTGGGGCGGCCCCGACCCCCACGTCCCCTTCCGAGAGAGCCGGAACGTCCACCGCGAGCAGAAGGCGGTGGGGAAGTAAGGGGGGAAGGGTCTGCTGAAGGAGAGCCGGAGAGGGGGGTGTCGGAGAATCCAGGGGTGGTGATACTCGAAGGAGCATAGAGCAGACATCAGAGAGGGAGGGAGTAGAGGCCGAGGCCAACACCTGAGCTCGGATGTTCTGAAGGTGAGGCGGGACACGAGCCATCATCATGGCAATGCATACGGCCTCCTTTTGCACGCGCTGAGCAGCAAGGTCGGTGGTAGAAGGCTGATATTGGATCCAGGCCTCTGCCAGAGTCTTGGCACGAGCAACAAACGAGGTCATGTCAGCCGCCCCGCCAGCATCAAGAGTCTGAAGATCGGTAATAATGTCGTAGAGGTGCTGAAGACTATCTTTTCTAGAGTATAATGAGTGAAGCTCCTCCCACATAGCTTTGGCGGTCTCATGGTACATGACCATTTGGTATGGCTCATCCTCCAGCAAATTAAGGATCCATGTTTGAACTCGGTCGTCATTTCGTAGCCATTCCTCCGTATTAGGGGAAGGAGGTGCGTTAGTAAGGTGAAGCACAATGCCCTTGGCCTGAAGAACACGCCGAACCGAGTGGACCCATGGAACAAAGTTCTTCTTCCCAGATAATGAGATAGTGGTGATTCGCAGCTCATCTCGAAGGACAGGAATAGAAGCCGGGCGGTCAGCAGGAGGATTAGCCGCCTGTCCGGTAGAGTCGATGGAAGAGCCCATGGAGCCGGGGAAGGCCGCAGCGAATAGAAGAGCGCACGGTTAGAGAAGAGGCCGCAGCGGATAGGCACGCCGACAGGTACAAGGGAGAGAGCGACGGGAGGCCGCGACCACATGCGGGAGAGAGCAAGGACAACCCGCGCGGTCACTAAGAGAACACCAACGGCCAAGCAAGAACGAGAAGAGAAGACGGCTTGAAGGAGACAAGGAGAAGTCGCAGCGGTTAGAAATAGAGTCTGCGCGACCAGAAGAGGGAAGAAGAGGCAGAGACCGCGAGTAGGAACTCGAGCGGCTCGAGAGAGAAACCGCAGGAGGAACTCGAGCGGCAAAAAAAGAGACCGCGAGTAGGAACTCGAGCGGAAAGAAGAGAGACCGCGAGTAAGAACTCGAGCGGCAAGAAGAGAGAGACCGCGAGTAAGAACTCGAGCGGCTAGAAAGGAGACTGCGAGTAGGAACTCGAGCGACAAGAAGGGAGACCGCGAGTAAGAACTCGAGCGACAAGAAGGGAGACCGCGAGTAAGAACTCGAGCGGCAAGAAGAGAGTCCGCGAGTAAGAACTCGAGCGGCTAGGAAGGAGACCGCGAGTAGGAACTTGAGCGACAAGAGAGATAAACCGCAAGCGGCAAGATAAGCCGCAGGAGGAGGCCGTGCGGTAAGAGGAAGAGGAGGCAGCGGGAACTGGGGCCCACGGGGTGAGAAAAGAGGCTATAAAAGGCACGGAGGGGTGGATCCACGGGAGGGAGGAAGACGAGAGCAGGCAGCGGTTTAGCAAGGTAGAAGCCGCGGAGAGAACTGGCGGGTAGAATAGTCCGATACCCGGTGCGAGTAGAGGAACAGGTCGCAGAGGAATAGCGGACCGGAGAGGAAGACAAGTCGGGCGGTTAGAGAAAGTGAAGCCGCGAGGTCGGAATCGCTGGCACTGGTACCATGTTGAGTGAGCTCAAAACTTGTATGTATTGCTTGTGTATCAAAATACAAGAAGAGAATACAAATATATAGGAGAAAGAAGGAGAGAAGAAATCATATACAATGATGTGGGACTAATAGGACGAGAAGAAAATAGAAAATACATGGGCCCAATACTGGGTCATTTACATGAGCTTTTCTAACAGGCTTAAAGCTGATTTGATGTAAGACAACAGTGATAAGTAATTCCAGCGTTAATCCTCCATATGTCCTCATCTTCGTCACTGAATTTGTATACATATCTTTGATTACGTCAATATATGATACATTAACACCTTATATTTAAGACTCTCCATAAGACCTTTGTTTTTTAAGACTCTGTTGAAACCAGAAACCTGGTCTCTGTGGAGTTCGGGGTCCCTTGAAAGGGGTGACCTCACACCTACTACACTCGAGAGAACGTCACGGACCAAGGGATCAAGAAGATAGGAACAGACCCTCGGCTCTAACGCGGAGGTCTCACCTCACACCCGGAAGGCTACCTGAGCACTTCCCCTCCCTAGCCAATGCTCGAGCTAGGGTGCCTTGGAGGAGCTCTCTCAACTCTACCAAGAAGAAACTAAGGGAGGAGCAAGCAAGAAGAAGAAGAAGATGATGTCCCCCTCCAAGGCACCCAAGGGGGTCTATTTATAGTTTTCCAAAACCCCTTGCACCAAAATGACCGAGATACCTTCACGCCCAAAAAGTCTTGGGCCAATAGAAAACAGCCACGCCGGGGGGTAAAGGGGGAATTTCCCCCGAGGGCAAGAAGGTAAAACTGCAGGGGGGCAAGGGCGAGACCGCGGCCTCCGACCGGTCTCGCCCCGCCAGGCCGCCGAGCAAGAAGAGGCGGGGGCGAGACCCTGGCCCCCGGCCGGTCTCGCCCCGCTAGGCCGCCGAGCAAGAAGAGGCGGCGGCGAGACCCTGGCCCCCGGCCGGTCTCGCCCCGCTAGGCCGCCGAGCAAGAAGAGGCGGCGGCGAGACCCTGGCCCCCGGCCGGTCTCGCCCCGCTAGGCCGCCGAGCAAGAAGAGGCGGCGGCGAGACCCTGGCCCCCGGCCGGTCTCGCCCCGCTAGGCCGCCGAGCAAGAAGAGGCGGGGGAGAGACCCTGGCCCCCGGCCGGTCTCGCCCCGCTAGGCCGCCGAGCAAGAAGAGGCGGCGGCGAGACCCTGGCCCCCGGCCGGTCTCGCCCCGCTAGGCCGCCAAGAGTTCGAAATACTTAAAAAAGCCAAGCACGCCTTACATAGGGTCCACTCTTCGCGAGCTGGGGCGGCCTGCGACCTGGCGGCCTGGGCGGCTTGCGGCCTGGCGGCCTGGGCGGCTTGCGGCCTGGCGGCCTGAGGCGGCTTGCGGCCTGACGGCCTGGGCGGCTTGCGGCCTGGCGGCCTGGGGCGGCTTGCGGCGGCTTGCCAAGAGCGCCTTGGGGGGAGAAATATTTTCTCCCCCTACTAGTATGTCTTTCAAGTTCACCAAAAATTGGCCCCTAGGAGTGCAAAACTCCCAAAAAGCTTAAAAACTTGCTTACCTTGTTTTGGGCCCACTCTTCGCGAATACGGGGTTGTACACAATCCCCGCTCTTTTCGAGGTTGGCACAAGCTCGGAAAGAAACATCCAACCCAACGTATTCGCGGAGTGTAACTTCCCCTCGAGGTCAACCTGCCATGCCAGCTATGGGAGCCTGGGTGGCGAGACCTCCTCTGGGTGAAAACACTTAGCCTCCCCGAGGGGTCAACCTGCCATGCCAGCTATGGGAGCCTGGGTGGCGAGACCTCCTCTGGGTGAAAACACTTAGCCTCCCCGAGGGGTCAACCTGCCATGCCAGCTATGGGA
This sequence comes from Platanthera guangdongensis, assembly GCA_039583875.1. Classification (NCBI taxonomy): domain Eukaryota; kingdom Viridiplantae; phylum Streptophyta; class Magnoliopsida; order Asparagales; family Orchidaceae; genus Platanthera; species Platanthera guangdongensis. The sequence continues at coordinate 45,590,393 of CM077163.1, read as the reverse complement.
GCCTGGGTGGCGAGACCTCCTCTGGGTGAAAACACTTAGCCTCCCCGAGGGGTCAACCTGTCAAGCCAGCTAATGGGAGCCTGGGTGACGAGACGATCTCGGGGTGCAAGCACTTACTCTCCACGAGAGGTACCACCGGCCCTGTCAGCTAGTGGGAGCCTGGCAGCGGGACCATCTCGGAGCAAGGGGACTTGGGCTACCACGAGAGATCAACCTACCCAGCCAGCTAGTGTGAGCCTGACGGCGGAATCATCATCGGAGCTAAGGACTTGGGCTACCACGAGAGATCAACCTACCTAGCCAGCTAGTGGGAGCCTGGCGGCGGAATCCTCATCGGAGCTAAGGACTTGGGCTACCACGAGAGATCAACCTGCCCTGCCAGCTAGTGAGAGCCTGGCGGCGGAATCCTCATCGGAGCTAAGGACTTGAGCTACCACGAGAGATCAACCTGCCCTGCCAGCTAGTGAGAGCCTGGCAGCGGAATCCATCTCAGCTAAGGGAAGCCTCCACGAGAGATCATCTGCCAGCGGAGCTAAGGGCTAAGGGGCTTAGCCTCCACGAGAGATCAACCTGCCCTGCCAGCTAGTGAGAGCCTGGCAGCGGAATCCATCTCGGAGCTAAGGGGCTTAGCCTCCACGAGAGATCAACCTGCCCTGCCAGCTAGTGAGAGCCTGGCAGCGGAATCCATCTCGGAGCTAAGGGGCTTAGCCTCCACGAGAGATCAACCTGCCCTGCCAGCTAGTGAGAGTCTGGCGGCGGAATCTATCTCGGAGCTAAGGGACTTAGCCTTCACGAGAGATCAACCTGCCCTGCCAGCTAGTGAGAGCCTGGCAGCGGAATCTATCTCGGAGCTAAGGGGCTTAGCCTCCACGAGAGATCAACCTGCCCTGCCAGCTAGTGAGAGCCTGGCAGCGGAATCCATCTCGGAGCTAAGGGGCTTAGCCTCCACGAGAGATCAACCTGCCCTGCCAGCTAGTGAGAGCCTGGCAGCGGAATCCATCTCGGAGCTAAGGGGCTTAGCCTCCACGAGAGATCAACCTGTCATGCCAGCTAGTGAGAGCCTGGCAGCGGAATCCATCTCGGAGCTAAGGGGCTTAGCCTCCACGAGAGATCAACCTGCCCTGCCAGCTAGTGAGAGCCTGGCAGCGGAATCTATCTCGGAGCTAAGGGGCTTAGCCTCCACGAGAGATCAACCTGCCCTGCCAGCTAGTGAGAGTCTGGCAGCAGAATCTATCTCGGAGCTAAGGGGCTTAGCCTCCACGAGAGATCAACCTGCCCTGCCAGCTAGTGAGAGCCTGGCAGCGGAATCCATCTCGGAGCTAAGGGGCTTAGCCTCCACGAGAGATCAACCTGCCCTGCCAGCTAGTGAGAGCCTGGCAGCGGAATCCATCTCGGAGCTAAGGGGCTTAGCCTCCACGAAAGATCAACCTGCCCTGCCAGCTAGTGAGAGCCTGGCAGCGGAATCCATCTCGGAGCTAAGAGGCTTAGCCTCCACGAGAGATCAACCTGCCCTGCCAGCTAGTGAGAGCCTGGCAGCGGAATCTATCTCGGAGCTAAGGGACTTAGCCTCCACGAGAGATCAACCTGCCCTGCCAGCTAGTGAGAGCCTGGCAGCGGAATCTATCTCGGAGCTAAGGGGCTTAGCCTCCACGAGAGATCAACCTGCCCTGCCAGCTAGTGAGAGCCTGGCAGCGGAATCTATCTCGGAGCTAAGGGGCTTAGCCTCCACGAGAGATCAACCTGCCCTGCCAGCTAGTGAGAGCCTGGCAGCGGAATCCATCTCGGAGCTAAGGGGCTTAGCCTCCACGAGAGATCAACCTGCCCTGCCAGCTAGTGAGAGCCTGGCAGCGGAATCCATCTCGGAGCTAAGGGGCTTAGCCTCCATGTTAGAAAGTAGCGAAAAGAAGCGAAAAGTAGAGAACAAGCCGAATAAACTTTTGAATAATTGAAATTTTATTATCCAAAAAAGATAACTATTACAAAGGTATGCCCTCCCTTATATAGAATGGAGGAGAGAAGAGAGAATACAAATAAGAGATATGGGACTAAAATTTACAAGCTAAGCGGACTGTACAAAGTAAACCGCACAGGCCGCGCGGTTAGACAGAAGGACTAACCGCACGGCTACAATAAGAGAAGCAGAGAGGTCGCCTGTGAAGATTGCTAGACCGTCCGGTTTACAAGTCGCCGAGTCAAACCGCCAGACCGCGCGGTCTCCAACCCGCCAAGACAGACCGCCCGGTCACCAACTTCAACACTCCCCCTCAAGCTGGAGCATATATATCAATCATGCCCAGCTTGTCGCAAACATGCAGAAATGAGGCGGAGACTGGATTGGTGAAGATGTCAGCTAGCTCTTTATCAGACGTGACAAACGGAGTGCAAATTTGTTCTTTTAAAATCTCTTCACGAATGAAATGACAGTCAACCTCAATGTGCTTTGTTCTTTCATGGAATACCGGATTTTTGGAGATGTATATGGCGGCCTTGTTATCACAGAACATAGGTAGAGGATGGTTGTACACCTCTCCTAAATCTAGCATGAGAGCCCGCAACCATTTCAACTCACAAGTGGTTGACGCCATACTGCGATACTCAGCTTCTGCACTGGACCTGGAGACAACAGACTGCTTTTTGCTCTTCCAGCTCACCAGATTTCCCCCAACAAAGGTGCAAAAACCTGAGGTTGACTTGCGATCCCCTTTGTCATCAGCATAACTTGCATCTGAGTAGGCTTCAATCCTCAGATGACCATTCTTCTGAAACAGTAATCCTTTCCCAGGCGCTGCTTTGACATATTCCAAGATCCGCAAGGCGGACTGTAGATGACATTCCCTAGGCGCTTGCATGAATTGACTCACCTTGCCCACAGCATAGGAAATGTCGGGTCTGGTCACTGTGAGATATATGAGCTTACCAACCAGACGCCTGTACCGCGAACTATCTGAAAGAGGAGGCGAATCATCTGTCCAGGTTTTGTCCTCCCCAGTAGCCATGGGGCATCGGGCAGGTTTAGCTCCAGTCAATCCTGCCTCTTTTAAAAGATCAAGGGCATACTTACGCTGAGAGAGAACTAAGGAGTCGGGCTTCCGAGAGAGTTCGATCCCCAGAAAGTACTTTGGAGAGCCCATATCTTTAGTGATCAGATGGTGGCGAAGATGTCGCTTTGTCAGGGCTACCCCTTCCTGGTCATCGCCAGTGAGAAGAATATCATCGACGTACACAGCAAGAACAACCAGCCCAGAAGGAGTTTTGCGAATAAAGAGAGAGTGATCAGCAGAGCTTCGCACAAAACCAACAGCCGCCACAATACCGCTGAACTTGTCAAACCAAGCTCGAGGACTCTGCTTGAGGCCATAAATTGCCTTCTGCAGCCGGCATACTCGTGTCTCCCCCTGAGCAACATACCCAGGAGGTTGCTCCATGTAAACGGCCTCGTGAAGATCACCATAAAGGAAGGCATTCTTGACGTCCAGCTGAGAAATCGGCCAATCCCGATTGACGGCCACAGAGAGAAGAACCCGGATTGTGCTGAGACGAGCCACAGGGGAGAAGGTGTCAAAGTAATCAACCCCATAGGTCTGAGTAAAGCCCTTAGCCACAAGGCGAGCCTTATACCGATCCACAGTGCCGTCTGGGCTAAATTTGACCACAAAGACCCAGCGACAGCCAACAACATCAGTACCAAAGGGAGGAGGAACAAGAGTCCAGGTACCCCGCTCAGTGAGGGTCGTCATTTCCTCATCCATGGCCATCTTCCAGTGAGGAATAGAAAGGGCCTCTTGATAGGAGCGGGGTGTGGCAGTGGCAGAGATAGCCAGTGCAAATGCCCTGCGAGAAGGAGTAAGACGATCATAGGAAACAACAGCAGCAAGGGGGTGTAAGGTACACGTCCGCACCCCTTTGCGAAGAGCTATAGGAAGATCCAGGTCAGCCGGGCCCGCGGCATCCGGAGCATCCGTGGTAGAGAAAGCTGGCCCGGGAGAAGAGAGCGACGGCAGCGGAGATGAAGGAGAGGGTGGTGGAGAAGGGAGAGAGAGAGGTGGAGGAAGAGGAGGGGGTGGAGACGGTGTAGTGGTGGAGAGTGTAGGAGGAGGCGAGGGAACGAAGGGAACGGCAGGAGAATCAGAAGCTGGGAGAAGAGGAGAAGAGTCATCCGAGAAGTAGGAGGTATTCTCGAAGAAGGTGACGTCAGCAGAGACGAACTGCTTACGAAGGACGGGATCAAAGCAACAGTAGCCTTTCTGAGTGGTGGAGTACCCCAGAAAGACACATTTGGTGGAGCGAGGGGAGAGCTTATCACGTGTGGCAGAAGGGGTATGCACAAAGGCAGTGCATCCAAAGATTTGGAGAGGGAGAGGAAACGGCTCCTTTCCCGGATACAAAATGGAGAACGGGGTTTGGCCGTGGAGAACCGTGGAGGAAATGCGATTGATGAGGTAGCAGGCAAGGAGAACAGCATAGCCCCAATAGGAGCGAGGAACATGCATCTGGGTCATCAAGGTGCGAGCGACATCGAGCAGGTGACGGTTTTTGCGTTCGGCCACACCATTTTGTTGTGAAGTATAGACACAACTAGTTTGATGAAGAATCCCATTTTGCATGCAGAATGTAGAGAAGTCACGACTGAGATATTCTTGGGCATTATCAGATCGAAAAACTTGGATAGAAACACCAAACTGAGTTTTGATCATGAGATAGAAGGATGTCCATACAGAGAATAATTCGGAGCGATCTTTCAACAGATACACCCACGTACAGCGAGAGAAATCATCAATGAACGTGACAAAATAGGAACTACCCCGACCAATGGTAAGAGTAGGGGAAGGACCCCAGATATCGGAGTGGATAAGATCAAACGGACGGGTAGAGCTACGAACGTGCTTTGGAGGGAAGGAGGAGCGGTGATGCTTGCCAAGCTGACAGGCCTCACAGTTGAGCGGAGGACTTTGAGGAGGAAGGTGGGGCAGAAGTTGACGAAGAAGACGGGGAAGAGCATGACCAAGGCGGAGATGCCATTGGAGAAGATCTGTGGAGGTGGAGGAGAAGGTGGAAAAAGCAGAAATGTTGTCTAGGAAGTATAAGCCGCCACTCTCAGTCCCAGTAGCAATCGTCCGTTGGGAGTCCGGATCCTGAAAAGAGCAAGAAGTAGAAGTAAATGTGACGGAACACTGTAATTGCTTGCAAAGAGAGGTAACAGATAATAAGTTGCACGGGAACTGGGGCATGTATAGAGTATCCGCCAAGTGAAGAGACGGAGTGACATGAACTATCCCTGTTCCATGAACTGATGATGAAGAGCCGTCAGCGAGAATAACCGGGGGCAAGCGAGCATGTTTTTCTAGGAGAGAGAAACACGGGAGATGGCCGGTCATATGATTCGTAGCACCAGTGTCGATCAGCCATTTGCCCTGAGTAACAACGTGTGCACGACCAGAAGACGTGACAACCGAGGCGAATGGCGTGGAGGAGGATATGACAGCCATGAAGGGAGGAAGAAGAAACTGCAGCGGTCTCGGTGACAGCACACCAGCGGCACGAAGAGCCGCGACCAAGGTGCAGAGCACAAGCCGCGCGACTAAACCAGGAGGTCGCGGCGACTAACAAGCAGGGGCGGCTAAAGGAAGAAGGGCAGAGAGGCCGCTCAAACAAGGAAGAATCCGCGTGAAACCGCGGCGGGAAAAAGGGAAGAAGCCGCGCGAACACGAGCGGCTAGGATGCAGATCAAGGCACAGCGGGGAAGAAGTCGCGCGGACTGAAAAAGGCCGAGCGAACAGAAGAGAGGAGAAGAGCAGGTGACCGCGACCAAGATGCGGGTAAGAAAGGTACAACCCGCACGGTCAGGCAGATCACAGCAGTTGCTAGAATGCGGGCAAAGGCACAGCGGGGAAGAGGTCGCGCGGACTGAAAAGGCCGAGCGAACAGTAGAGAGGAGAAGAGCAGGTGACCGCGACCAAGATGCGGGGGAGAAAGGAACAACCCGCACGGTCAGGCAGATCACAGCAGCAAACCGCGAGTACAGAGACAACACACGCGGGCAGAGACAGACCGCAACGACTAGGAAGTCGGAGCGGCAGGAAAGAACAAGGAGCGCGGCGACAAGGAAACAGGTCGCTGCGACAAAGAGCAGTAGGAGAAGAGAACCAAGAAGAAGCAAGCCGCGCGAACAGACAGCGGACAGAAACAAGCCGCGCGGATAGAAACAAGCTGCGCGGACAGATGAGAAGGCAAGCCGCGAACAAGTCGCAGAACGCGGAAGACAAGCCGCGAACAAGTCGCAGAACGCGGAAGACAAGCCGCGAACAACAGAGAGCGCACAGAATCAGGAGGAAATGACCGTGTCCTCTGATACCATGTTAGAAAGTAGCGAAAAGAAGCGAAAAGTAGAGAACAAGCCGAAAAAACTTTTGAATAATTGAAATTTTATTATCCAAAAAAGATAACTATTACAAAGGTATGCCCTCCCTTATATAGAATGGAGGAGAGAAGAGAGAATACAAATAAGAGATGTGGGACTAAAATTTACAAGCTAAGCGGACTGTACAAAGTAAACCGCACAGGCCGCGCGGTTAGACAGAAGGACTAACCGCACGGCTACAATAAGAGAAGCAGAGAGGTCGCCTGTGAAGATTGCTAGACCGTCCGGTTTACAAGTCGCCGAGTCAAACCGCCAGACCGCGCGGTCTCCAACCCGCCAAGACAGACCGCCCGGTCACCAACTTCAACACTCCACGAGAGATCAACCTGCCCTGCCAGCTAGTGAGAGCCTGGCAGCGGAATCTATCTCGGAGCTAAGGGACTTTCCATGGACCACAAATATTTTTCGGTGGTTTCTACCATTAATCATAGCTAATACAACGCAAGCCAAGTTCATTACAAAAAAGATGATTCACTTCTCTTACCTCCCTCTTCCCCCGTGAATCATCCGATCCTTCCCCGGGTGCCCACATCAACCCTGTCCTCACATCTCTCCTCTGCTGCCTCGGGTCGGACTTCTTCAATCCGCACCGGGTCTTGCGCTTGTTGAGGCTGATGAGGTTGCGGTGCTGGAGCTCTTGTCCTTCTCAACTCCAGAAATTCGGGGCAAGTAGATGTCGCGTGGCCTTCCTCCTGGTGGAACTCACAGTAGGGTAACTCTACTCTGACTCTTTTCCTTCCCGTGCGGTTCCTCCTCTCCCTTCGACCAATTTCCATCGCTTGCTGTGGTGGGGGTAGGAGTTGCCTAGGGGCTTGCCTCTGGAAGTTGAACCTTCCTTGGCCCCCATGAAAGTTTCCCCCATCATGGGCGTAACCTCTTCCCGGGCCCTGAATGGGTCCTCCCTGCTGCCTCCAACCTGGCTCTGGACCCTCCTGAGCTCTCCGCTCCTCTCTCCTTCTTCCCTCCTGGGGCCTCGAGCCACCTTGCTCCTTTTCCTCTGTCTCTGTCAGCTTTGCCAATTTCTTGACAAACGCCGGGTTGGCTGCCTCCATGGCAATCTCCTCTGCCGCCCTTTCCATCAGCTCCTCGAAGGAAAGGGGGGCCTTCCGGGTCAAGCTCATCTTGAAGAAGCCTTCCTTCAGCCCAACGGTGAAGGTCATCTGGAGAGCATACCCTGGCATCTCCTGGACCTCCAGGATCTCCTCTTGGAACCTGTCAACGTAGCGGGCCAGCGACTCCTCGGCCCCCTGCCTTATCAAGAAGATGGACTCAGGACTCCTCTTCCGCTTCTTGGAGGTGGAGAAGCGGAGCTGGAAGCTTCGGCTCAAGTCCTCGAACCCATAGATCGACCTCGGAGGGAGTTGATGGAACCAGTCCCTTGCCTTCTCCTTCAGCGTGATCGCAAAGAGGCGACACTTGAAGGCATCTGTCATCGGCCTGATGGAGACGGCATCCTCGAACCATTGCAGATGCTGGACGGGGTCATCCTTCCCGGAATAGTAAGCCATGTCTGGCTCTCTGAACCCCTCGGGAACGGGAGCTGAGATGATCAGCTCGCTGAAGGGTGACCCCCTAAGGGGTGGTCTCGCCACTTCTACTCGCGCGGCCTGCTCGCCTTGAAGGTTGTTACTCGCCGGGCTGGAGAACAGCTCCCGGCCGGTGAGGTCTCGCTCGACCCCATCGCCCATCCTCTCCTTCCCAGGCCTTCTTCCTGGAACACTTCCTTCTCCCCCTGCTGAGGTCATCTCGCCTAGACCCCTGGGAGTCGACTCGTCGAGAGGGGGAGCTAACTCCTGGTGAGTCGGGGTGGAGCTGCCACCCTGAGGAGCAATGTTTCGCAACATCTCCATGATGCCTTGGATGGAGGCCATGAACTCTTGCCTCCCCACAAAGGGTCCTGGGGTGGGGAGCTCGCCGAGATCGTCACTACCTCCTTGACCTCCTGTCATGACACCCTCTCGAGATCTTCTGTGCTGGTCACTCTCCACGCTCACCGCACCAAAATGTTGAAACCAGAAACCTGGTCTCTGTGGAGTTCGGGGTCCCTTGAAAGGGGTGACCTCACACCTACTACACTCGAGAGAACGTCACGGACCAAGGGATCAAGAAGCTAGGAACAGACCCTCGGCTCTAGCGCGGAGGTCCCACCTCACACCCGGAAGGCTACCTGAGCACTTCCCCTCCCTAGCCAATGCTCGAGCTAGGGTGCCTTGGAGGAGCTCTCTCAACTCTACCAAGAAGAAACTAAGGGAGGAGCAAGCAAGAAGAAGAAGAAGATGATGTCCCCCTCCAAGGCACCCAAGAGGGTCTATTTATAGTTTTCCAAAACCCCTTGGACCAAAATGACCGAGATACCCTCACGCCCAAAAAGCCTTGGGCCAATAGAAAACAGCCACGCCGGGGGGTAAAGGGGGAATTTCCCCCGAGGGCAAGAAGGTAAAACTGCAGGGGGGCAAGGGCGAGACCGCGGCCTCCGACCGGTCTCGCCCCGTCAGGCCGCCGAGCAAGAAGAGGCGGGGGCGAGACCCTGGCCCCCGGCCGGTCTCGCCCCGCTAGGCCGCCGAGCAAGAAGAGGCGGCGGCGAGACCCTGGCCCCCGGCCGGTCTCGCCCCGCTAGGCCGCCGAGCAAGAAGAGGCGGCGGCGAGACCCTGGCCCCCGGCCGGTCTCGCCCCGCTAGGCCGCCGAGCAAGAAGAGGCGGCGGCGAGACCCTGGCCCCCGGCCGGTCTCGCCCCGCTAGGCCGCCGAGCAAGAAGAGGCGGGGGCGAGACCCTGGCCCCCGGCCGGTCTCGCCCCGCTAGGCCGACGAGCAAGAAGAGGCGGCGGCGAGACCCTGGCCCCCGGCCGGTCTCGCCCCGCTAGGCCGCCAAGAGTTCGAAATACTTAAAAAAGCCAAGCACGCCTTACATAGGGTCCACTCTTCGCGAGCTGGGGCGGCCTGCGACCTGGCGGCCTGGGCGGCTTGCGGCCTGGCGGCCTGGGCGGCTTGCGGCCTGGCGGCCTGGGCGGCTTGCGGCCTGGCGGCCTGAGGCGGCTTGCGGCCTGGCGGCCTGGGCGGCTTGCGGCCTGGCGGCCTGGGGCGGCTTGCGGCGGCTTGCCAAGAGCGCCTTGGGGGGAGAAATATTTTCTCCCCCTACTAGTATGTCTTTCAAGTTCACCAAAAATTGGCCCCTAGGAGTGCAAAACTCCCAAAAAGCTTAAAAACTTGCTTACCTTGTTTTGGGCCCACTCTTCGCGAATACGGGGTTGTACACTCTCCATAAGTCCTTTCTTGCAGTCCTATCATAAATCTTCTCAATATCGATAAACAACATGTTCTAATCTTATTTTTTTCAACAATTATCAATGAGTATCCTCAAAAGATGTATAGCTTCCATGGTTGACCATCCTGACATAAATCCAAATTGATTCTCCAAGATCGTAGTCACTCGTCTTACTCTTCTATCTATTACTCGTTTGCATATTTCTTGTATCAATTTAATTCCTCTGTAATTGGCATAAATTTTTATATCTCCTATGTTCCAACTAATTAAAATTATCTGGAACAAGCCAAGGCTATAGTGGAATGCGCAAACCTCACTTTATAAGATTACGTAGGCAGACACAAAATAGATGAACAAGCATAACAACTGGTATATCATTAACGAGGTGCAATTATATAAATCAATATATACTAGTATTTGATGCACAATTAATTAAATACGGGTATTATAAAACATGCTCAACAGTCACACTTACTAGCAAATGAATCCAATAAAGTTAACAAGTGACAATTGCACACTACCAGAAAGTGCTAGAAATTTTAATATTCAACAACACTCAAGCCTTTATCCCACTATAGTGGGGTTGGCTATATGGATCATTTGTCTTCATTGTGCCATATCTTTAGTCATAATCTCACTAATGCCTACGTACATCATATCTTTCCTTATATTTTCATTCCAAGTCGTTATTGGTCTAACCCTCCCTCATTTAACATGCATAGTGACTAGACTCTCACAACGCCTAACAAATACCTCTAATGGTCTCCTTTGTACGTGTTCAAACCATCTTAGTCGAGCTTCTCGCATCTTCTTTGCAATTGGTGTTACTCCTGTCTTATCCCTGATACATTCATTCCTAATTTTTTCCAGTCTCGTGTGTCCACACATCTTCTCTGTAATTGGTGTGAGTCCTGTCTTATCCCTGATACATTCATTCCTAATTTTTTCCAGTCTCGTGTGTCCACACATCTACCAAGGCATTCTCATCTCCACAACTCCCATTTTTTGCCCATGCACACAATTCACTACCCAACACTGAGAACCATGGTGCATCATTAGTCTAATTACAGTACGGTAAAACTTGCCATGAAGTTTTAATGGTACTTTAGGATCACATAAGATGCGATCTCTGACGTGCCTCTCCACTTCAACCAACGCGCTTGGATTCTATGTGTCACATCTTTATCAAAACCTCCGTCTTTTTGAACTATCGATCCATGATATTTAAAGCACTCAATACAGGAAATATCTTGATCACCCAACTTAATAATGAAGTCATCCGTCCGTCTTGCAATGCTAAATTTTAAGCTCCACATACTCTGTTTTGACTTGCTCTAGCTAAAATGCTTATTTTCTAAAGTGTCTCGCCAAGATTCAAGTTTTGCGTTTATACTCTCGCGAGTCTCAACAACCAAAACGATATTATACGCAAAGAATAAACACAAAGGTATTGCTTGTTGGATATGTCTGGTGAGCTCATCTAAGATAAGGGTAAAGAGATAAGGGCTTAATGCTAAACCTTTATGTATACCAACAGTGATAGAGAATTTGTGTGTTACTCCTCCAGATGAATTTGTATACATATCTTTGATTATGTCAATGTATGATATATTTACACATTTTTTCTAAGATTCTCCATAAGATCTCTCTTGAAACTTTATCATATGCCTTCTCATGATCGATAACTAAGCATATGCAAATCTTGTTATCTTTTTCGATAGTTGTCAATGAGTCTCCTCAAGAGATATAAAGCTTTCATGGTTAACCGCCCTGACATGAATTCAAATTGATTCTCTGAGATATTACTCTCTCGTCTTACTTTTCTTTCTATTACTCGCTCGCATAGTTTCATGGTACGATTCATTAATTTAATTCCTCTGTAATTAACATAATTTTGTATATCTTCTTTGTTCTTATACAAAGATACCAAGATACTTTCTCTACATTGGTCTGACATCCTTTTTGACTTCAGTATCTTTTTGAAAAAATATGTAAGCTACAAAATTCCTTCATTCCCTAGACAATTTCATAGTTCGATGGGTATATTGTTTGACCCAACCGTTTTAAATTTTTTATCTTCTTTAGAGCATCATTTACCTTTGATACTTGAATTTTACGATAAGATATTATGTTTTTACACTTCTCTGATTTATTTAACTCTTCCAAATTCAATTCATTGTCTCTGGTTTATTATAGAGTTGATAAAGTATCTTTCCATCATTTTTTAATATTCAAATCATTCGTCAAAAATATATCTGTTTTATCGTTTATACATTTTACTTGACTTAAATCACTTGTCTTCTGTTTTTTTGCTCGAGCAATTTGATATATGTCACGCTTTTCATCTTTGGTATCTAGTTGTTTATCATAATCTTGACTTCTTGTTTCACTTAGAGCATGTTTATCTACTTTTTTGACGACTTTATACCTAGATAAATTTTCATCATTCCTGCAAGCGTAGAGTGATTTATAGCTGACCCACGTGCCCGACACAGGTGTTGAAACCGAAAACCGGCTTCTTGTGGAGTTCGAACCATTGGGGGAGGGGTGACCGCACACTTCTCCCTGGCAAGCTTGAACGACTAAAGACTTAGAACCAAAATCGATCCAAGCCTCCAACACGGAGGTCCCAACACACTCGGAAGATCTTAAAGCGCTTCCCCTCCTTAGCCTGTGCTGAGCTAAAGACACCTCAGAAAGTACTAGAAGATCATAGAGTCAGAGAATTGGAATGCTTCAAAGCTTGTCTGCTGAGATACCCCCTTGGGTCTATTAATAGTTTTTAAAGTGTGCCTTGCAAATAACGAGGCTCTGTTGTTCTAAATAGCTATATGCAGTCAAAAGTGGTCTGCCAACAGGCAAACTCCGCTGTTTTGGAAGGTTATTTGCAGCCCTACAAGAGCATCGAGGTAATTTTATCTCTGAACCCCACCGGGCGAGTGGTTCATGAAGGCACCATTCGCCTAAGAGGGCTAGTGCCGGGAGAACAACACACTCGCTTCTTTGGGATTCTCTGAAGAGTGAATGCCCACCTGGCAACCATTCGCCAGACTTGGCGAGAACTTTACAAGCACGTTAAAGCGTGAGGCCTGGGCGAGTGCTTGATGAAGATCACACTCGCCTGAGGGTCCATCCGCCTCCACTGCCTCTTTGAATCTATGTGAATGCCCCCCTTTGGGCACAGACAGAGTGCGGGCCAGCCTACCTAACTCGCCAACCTTATATTCTTGGGCCCGAACGTCCTTCAATGCCCTGGACCTGCTTGAGAGGGCCTGCTCAGCGAATACGGGGTTGTACAACGGGGCTCTGCTCCTATGGCCAAGCGCGACAGTACCCGACTGGCGACAGCGGGCTTCGCCTGCCCCCTCCCCCCCTAGCGGGCTTCGCCCCCCCTGACAGTTATAATTATTAAAACAATAATTTAACTGTCAAATATATTATTAAAACAATAAATAATAAAGGTGCGTTTAAAAATAATTTAACTACCAAATATATTAAATAAAATTTGCGTTAAAAGTTTAATGCAAAAACTTTCGTGTAATGGTTAAGGCGCATGCCTTCGAACAGAAGATCGGCGGTTTGATTCTTAGCGGACACGCCTTTTATATTGTTATTTTAACAGTATTAAAAATAATTTAACTACCGAATGTATTAAATAAAGTATGCGTCAAAAGCTTTAACGCAAAAGCTCTCATTGCGTAATGGTTAAAGTGCGTGTCTTCGAACAGGAGGTCAGCGGTCCGATTCTCAACGGGCGCGCCTTTTATATTGTTTTTTTTAATAGTCCCGCACCGCCTATTTAGTTTGTAATTTTAAGTATATAAAGCATACTCGACTCAGCTTGTTGGAGTGTTGTTATCGAGTGGGCTCAGGTTGGTAGCGGGCATGCTGCGAGTTGTGGCTAACCAAAGCTTGAAGTATTTTATGCTTTATATAGGGGCAAAATCGTAATTTTTCATAGGTTTAGAACACCCTAATAGTTGGTTTAGGAGACCTAGTAAGATGTGCAGAGAGAGTGTGGTTTGTTTGAGCTCGATCGGACGGTAGCAGAATTATCAATCCATGATCAGACGGCGATTCTAATTTCGAACTGATGAGTTTATACTTATTTTATAGTGGTAAAGATAAACAAGATTTAAAGTTAAAAATCCTTATTTAATTATAAGTTTTTTTAAACCTATAAATTTAAATTAAAAACATGCAAACGGTCAACTAATAAATGTATTAAATATTTTCATATTTTTTGTACTATTGAATTAAAAAAATTGTGAAATAATTATATAAAATTGGTTATAAAAATAAAATGTTAAAAAAATCAAAACAATAAGTCTAATCAATTTAAACATACATAATATACTATATATATACGATTTAAACATATGTTGTTAGTCTGTTAATATAACATAAAATAAAATAGTGAGTGATATATTTAGAAGTTGTGTCGGCGGATATATCAGAAAAAATCAGACATAACGACCTATATTTTACAAAAGGACATCTTTTTTTAACATATTGTTTTGCCCTTAACATGACATGTCGGACATGTCGGAGGACATGTAAAATAATGGTCTCTCACTCCTTCCGACAATCACGTCGTCCATGCAACCAATGCGTCTTTTGTGCATTATTAAGCCCTTAATCTGGTATCAACGTCGTCATATTTCTCTCAAACTCAATCAGGGACCAGATCCTCAATTGGGACCTCGACGTCACTGCCAATACAGAATTGTGCATGTCTATATTGGCATCTTGATCCATCTAACTGAGACATGATATCCACAACATTCCTCCTTCATGTTGTGTACTTGTTCAATGGTTGAACACATAGACGAGGTTGACCACTTCATTAGCACGCACTCCTCGCATGTGGAGACCATCGAGACATCCTTCACCTCCTCTGAACTGTCATACGTCACATATCGAAGTATCATGTAATTCCTTACTATCTGCTAGCACAACTGTTGATTTATTCGAATTCATTATCAATACACATACCCTTCTTCCCCATCCTCTCCCGCCCACCCAATGGTCGGAAAGAACCATTAAATTGGATTGTTTACACTTTGCAATACTTCAAAATTCAAGCAATCCCCAAGGACCATTGGATCCCTCCCTCTATGATCAACGTGACAACTCGATTTTTGATAATGCGACTAAGTCATTTGATTAAATGGTATAGCTTAAATTGTTATTTCAGTATCATAGAATTATAGAATATTAATGACTTAATATTGAACTATAGATTTATTTCGACATAAAAGGCAAACCATAATATGATTATGTTCATCTGAGATGATTTATGAAAATAATAATTATTATTGAGTTTCCTGAAATATCAAGCCGACCGGCAGGTATGTTGCCCTCAAGAGATAAAAATTCAATGGTGCTTTATCCCTACGTATTGTGGAGGACTTGGTTGTCTCCGAACAATCAGTGTGGTCTCCCTATTGGCAAACCTTCTTCTTCTCTATTTTTTTTGGTACACTAACCCTAACTTCTACTTTCTTGGCATTCTTAGGTTTTGATTACAACGACAACACTCAAGCCTTTATCTCACTATAGTGGGGTCGGCTATATGGATCCTTTGTCGTCAATGTGCCCTATCTAAGACGCCGCATTCGGAGCATGCGACCTGTTCCTTAAGGGGAACAACCTAGCTTTTGCACAATTTCTCAAATGAACCATATTCATAAGGGTGACTTAATTACACGCTGACTGTCTACCTAATACAACCCTCAACAATTTTCATCCGGGCTTGAGACCGACATAGGCTGGTTTATTCTTAATTTTTGATTGAAAGAAAAAAAATTTATAGAAATTATATGATGTTTTACCCCTTTGTATTGTGGAGGGCTTGGTTGTCTCTGAACAATCAGTGTGGTCTCCCTATTGGCGGGCCGTCTTCTTCTCTTTTTCCGGTAACTCTAACCCAAGCTTCTATTTTCTTGGCATTCCTAGTTTTTGATTGAAAGAAAAAAAAATTTAAGCAGGGACATCTCTGTCCCTTTCATGGGATCATATCCCCCCTATTTTCCCCTTCTATACATTTAATTCTTGACAAGATTCAAGTAAAATTTACTATGACAATGATGTTATGGATGGGGAAGAATTTACTCTTTTTAGGAGACTGCATTATCGTTCTCTTTAGCTCTTGTTGCATATTTTTTCGCTCCCTTTTACAATCTGGAAAGAATTAAGGGTTAATGGCAAGGGGAAAAGCCTTAGCGGCTCCTATATTTTCTTATCTCATTTATGTTATTAGTGCTAGGGGTTGGAAAAGAAAGCCTATACTTAAACTGCAATACTGAGTTTTCGAATAAGGCATATGGCAGATTTATGATATTTAATAGTTATGCTTTTCAGTAGCCCTATACTTAACTTTTATTATTCTTTGACAGGTAATGCAACGTTCAGTTTTTCTTATGATATCTAAAGTGATCATATATTAAATGTTTGAATCTACAAAGAAAATAATAGTTTCATGTTTGAGGTGTGAAATGTTATATGTACAAGTAGTGTTCTTATCTATTTCTATGTTCACCCCGTGTCGGGATAGTTATGTCTTTTCCTTGTGTTTAGGTTTTCCCTTACTCAAGTATATATATGAGTAAGGGGCGTGTATTATGATTATTGGCAATAGACTTTTCTCCCTTCTCCACTTGGTATCAGAGGAAGAAAAAAACTCGTGCCCAAGCCGCCGATCGGATCGATCTCATCGTCTCCCGTCGCGCTTCTTCCCGCAAGTCGTCGTCGCCCGTCTCACGCGCTTCATCCCGTCGCGTCTCCCTCTTCGTGATGTCGGGAGGCACCCTTGCCTGCTGCTGAGAGGAACCACGTCGTCGCTCCTCCATGAAGCAGTCTGCCTCTCCTTCATGAAAAAAACTCTTTGGTTCGTGTCGTTGTGCTTCTTTCGTGCCGACTGCGTCGCTACCTGTGTTGCGCCGCTGTTCTTCTCCCGTGCTGCTGCCCTGGGCTGCTGGCCTGCTACCACTACCTGTGCTTCTCCCGTGCCAATCCAAGGTTGCTATTGCTCGTGTTGTTGTCCTGCTACCATGCTGATATGTTGATCTGCATGACAGAATAAGGTGTTGCTGATCTGTGCTTCTTGTGACGGTATGGGTGAACCTGATTCATCAGTTTCTTCTCTGGGCATGATCCAGCCTCCGATGATTGAGCCTCAGCGGCTCCATGGCCACTCTAGCTCCTTGAAGATTACCACGGTTCCTCTGGATGACACGAATTACCTGGAATGGTCTCGTGCTGCTCAACATGTCATCTATAGTCAACAGATGTTTGGTTATATCAATGGGTCGATTACGGAGCCTCCAGTGACTGATCCCTCCTGGAAGCGCTGAGATTCTGACAACTCTTTGATTGTGTCTTGGCTCCCGCATTCGATGTCGCCCAAGGTTTATCAGAGCTATATGCTGATGGACTCTGCGTTCGAGATCTGGAGTCGTGCTCGTGAAACATACTCTCGGATTGGTAGTTCCACCTAGGTTTATGAGCTCACTCGCCGCACTTTGCAGTTGCGTCAAGGGTCGATGACTGTCTCATCTTTCTTCTCAGAGTTTGAGCGCTTGTATCAAGAACTGCACTACTTTGCACATTTCACTCCAACATGTACAACGGATGTCGTCCTGTTAAAGCAACGAAATGACCGCTTCCGTCTTCATGTCTTCTTAATGGGATTGAATATGGAATTTGATGTGGTCCGGACACATGTTCTCCACCGCTCCCCTCTTCCCTCTCTTCGGGAGGCGTTCAACATGATTTTGGGTGATGAAGACCGCATCAAGTCTCTCAGTGTTATGACTCCTCCAGATCGTTCTGTCTTGACGAGTGTTGGTCGTGGCCTCATCCCTACTTCTGCATCTTCTGTTCCTATCTGTGATTACTGTGGTCGGCGGGGACACTCTCGGGAGGCATGCTTCAAACTTCATCCGCATATGGCTCCTCCAGGTCGTGGTCGCGGTCGGGCCGTGGACCTGGCCGTGGGGGCCATAGGCACAGTGGCTACCGTTCTCATGACGTTGCTTACATTATTGATGTCTATGATGAGTCTCAGTCTTCGGGTTCCTCCTCTCTTACTGCCCATGAGTTGGATGCCTTTCGCCGCTTGCTCCACTCTCAGTCCGATCTGGTCACTGGAAGCTCTACCTCTCTTGCCACTTTTGTTATGCCTAGTGCTCATGCGGCCACCTCCTCACCCTCTGAGTGGGTGCTCGACTCCGGTGCCACCCACCACATGACTGGGTACTCATCAGGTTTTCTCTCCTATACTCCTTTGTCTGGTAAGGAGAAAGTTATTTTTGCTAACGAATCGTTGCCCTCCATTGCCGGAAAGGGCAATATTTCTTGTTCTCCGTCCATATCTCTTACCTATGTTTTTCACGTCCCCTCCTTTCCATGCAATTTACTTTCCATCAGCAATCTTACGAAATCTCTTAACTGCTCTGTAGCATTCTTTTCTGATTCTTGTGTTTTTCAGGAACTGGGTACGAAGGGGAACATTGACAGTTGTAGGTGCAGTGGCGGCTTGTACTACCTGGACACACCTCGTTCTCAGGCTCTTTCCAGTTCTACTGTTACTGCAGAGGATGTTCACAGTTGGCATCTGCATTTGGGACACCCTTCCTCCATCTACCTGCGAAAATTATTTCCCGTTTTTTTACCTTTTCTTCTGAAATTTTCTTGTGATATTTGTGATCGGTCTAAACATGTGCGACAGACTTCTTCACATCTTTCTTTTCCTAGTAGCACTCTTTTTAATGTTATACATTCTGATGTTTGGGGGTCGTCCTCCGTTGTATCGTTGACTGGTTTTCGCTAGTTCGTCACCTTTATTGACTGTTTCTCGCGTAGTACATGAGTTTATCTATTAAAAAAATGACGTTTTTCCGTGTTTTCAAGTCTTTCATAACATGGTGAAAAATCAATTTAATGCCACTATCCGTGTTCTTCGAAGTGATAATGGAGGGGAGTATGACGATCGTGGTTCCATTGGCGCTTACCTCACCTCTCACGGCATCATCCACCAGAAAACATGTGTTTACACATCTACTCAGAACGGAGTGGCCGAATGGAAAAATCGGCACCTCCTCGAGATTGTACAGTCTCCTCTTGACGATGCATCTCGCTAAATCATATTGGGGTGATGCGGTGCTTACCGTTGCACATCTTATCAACCATCTTCCTTCTCGTGTTCTCTCCTTTACTACTCATCTAGCCCGTCTCTCTACCTCTTGCGTGGTTCATACTTCTCATTTGTCACTCCGTGTCTTTGGGTGCGTCTGTTACATGCATGTAAACCAACCTCAACGTGACAAACCTGACCCTCGGGCTCAACGTTGTGTTTTCCTAGGCAATTCCTCCACGACCAAAGGCTATCGTTGTTATCACCCCCCTCCCGGCGTATGTTCTGTACCATGAATGTTACCTTCCGTGAGGAGTCCTACTTTTCGTCCTCGACTCATGCTCTTCGTCAGGGGGAGAGTACTACTACGGATGATGTTACTGCAGTGCCTCTGTCTCTTCTTCCGTCCTCTTCCTCCGTTCCTTAAACGCCTTCTACTCTGGTACCCAGAGCTCCTCCTATCCCGATACCAGACTCCTCTACTATGCTCTCTCCTTTTCCCTATGTATACCACCGTCGTTCAGGTACACAGGTCACCGCCGCTCCACCTCTACCAGTGCCGACTTCGGACTCAGATTCTGATGATGCCGACCTGCATATGCATCTTGCCTTGCTGAAAAAGGGTAAAGTTAATTCCACGCAACATCCGATTTCTAATCAAGTGACTTATCGTCATCTTACTCCGATCCACCAGACTTTTGTTTCATCTCTTTCTCTAGATGTTATTCCAAATACATGGCAGGAAGCATTGGCAATACCGGCATGGCCACAGGCTATGTGTGATGAGATGTCCGCCTTGAACAAAAATCATATGTGGGATATCTCCGCTCTCCCTTCAGGAAAGAAAACTATAGGTTCCCGGTGGGTCTTATCTGTTAAGCAGAACCTAGATAGCAATGTGGAACGGTACAAAGAGAGTCTTGTCGCTCAAGGATACACCCAGACTCAAGGAGTTGATTATTAGGAGACTTTTGCTCTTGTAGCTAAAATGGACTCTATTCGGGTTCTGTTATCATGTTCAGCATGTCTGGACTGGGAACTTCATCAACTGGACGTAAAAAATGCATTTCTCCATGGTGAGCTTGAGGAGGTGTACATGAAATTCCCTCCTGGTTTTGTGAAGGAAGGAACAGAAGGGCTTGTCTGCCGCCTAAGAAAATCCTTATATGGCCTGAAGCATAAGTTATCAAAGGCGCAAGACGCACCGAGCCGCAAAGGGCCACTGTAGCCTAGACGCAGGCACGCACCTGAGGCACATATGGTGCAAAAATTGTGGAAAAAGAAAATTGAGCGAAATTTTGGCGAACTGGGCGCTCAGTTAATTTCGGCGAACTGGGCGCCCACGTGAGCCTAGGGGTGTCTCGGGTGCGTCTAAGATCATATTTTGCCTCGGGCGCGCCTGAGAGCCTGTAAAGCGCGCGTCTGGGTGCGCTTGAGGCACATCGCCCGCCACAGCCGTGTTGAGGCGCGGCGGGCTGTGCCCGGCGCCTAAGGCATGCCTCGGTGCGTGCCTTGACAACTATGCCTGAAGCAATCTCCAAGGGCTTGGTTTGGAAGATTTCTCACAGCTATGCTCAAGTTTGGGCACAAGCAAGCCCAATCGGATCATATCATGTTCATCCGGAGACATGAACAGCGCGTTGTGGTTCTCATTGTCTACGTGGATGACATCGCGATCACTGGAAATGATACAGAGGAGATTGTCAACCTCAAGACCCTCATATCAGCTGAATTTGAAGTGAAGGACTTGGAAATATTACGGTACTTCCTGAGCATCGAAGGTTAGATATGAGCGCGGTATCTTTATATCCCAACGGAATATAAATGATCTCCTAAAGGAAACTGGTATGCTTGATTGTGTTTCTGCGAACACCCCTGTGGAGGAAAATCACAAAATTGACGAAGATGGTGATCATGCGGATGTATCACGATACCAAAGATTGGTCGGAAAACTTAAATATCTATGTCATACTCGTCCTGATATTACGTATGCAGTTGATATTCTTAGCATATATATGCATTCTCCTAGAATCAGACATCAAGAAGCGGTGTATCGTCTACTGCGGTATTTAAAGAAAGCTCCTGGTCGCGACCTCCTATTCTCTAGGAACAATAACTTGGAGATTGAGGTTTTTACTGACGTTGATTGGGCTGGATGTAAGGACGACAAAAAGTCCAGAACGGGATACTGCTCCTTTGTTGGAGGTAACCTCGTAACTTGGCGGAGCAAGAAGCAGAATGTGGTGGTCAGGTCAAGAGAAGAGGCAGAATATCGTGTCATGGCCCAAGGCTTATGTGAGGGGTTATGGCTGCGTACTGTGTTGCAGGATTTGGGCTTCCCTGTGATAGCCCATTTTTCCTTATTCTGTGACAATAAGCCTGCAATTAGTAATGCTCATAACCCGGTCCAACATGATAGGACAAAACATGTCGAAGTGGATCGGCACTTTATTAAGGATCACCTGGATAAGAAAACAGTTGTTACTCCGTATGTTCATTTCAGGGATCAGCTGGCCGATGTGTTCACCAAAAGTTTGGTGAGTGATGTATTTACCGACGTTATGAGAAAAATTAGGATGGTTGATATCTTTCGTCCGATTTGAGGGGGAGAGTTGTGAAATGCTATATGTACATGTGTTTTTATCTTTTTCTATGTTCACCCCGTGTCGGGGTGGTTATGTCTTTTCCTTGTTTTTAGGTTTTCCCTTACTTAAGTATATATATGAGTAAGAGACTTGTATTATGATCATTGGCAATAGACTTTTCTCCCTTCTCCACCATTTGTGATGTCTTCACCCGCTGTGTATAAATAGAGGGTGTTGCTCTGAAATGAAAAATAATCTTATTTTCCATCAAACTTGGTATCAGAGAGGAATTTCAGAGTTCTGGTCTCTGCAGTCTCTAGCTTGTGTCCGCCCGTGCAGTCTCCATGGTCTCCCCTTCTCAACTGTGGCCTCCTCTATGTGTGGGCTCTGGGTGACCATGTCCTCTTCTCTTCTCGCTTGATTTCTCTCCTCGTCGGCCACACATTTTTCCCAAGCGGTCCCTCACATGATCGCCAGCTCCTCGTCTAAAAACTCTCATTGTTGTGGGTGTGGTAGCGGTCCTTCTCAACATCCCGCTCCTTCCTCCGTTACTAATACTTCTGAAACTTCTCTTATCTGGCTCCTCTCTGACACCTTTCCTCGGAGGAATTGGATATTTTGTGCCATCTCATGCGCACCCAGGTTTCTTCTCCTACAGCTTCTTTCTCCACGACTGCTCCGCTCAACGCCCAATCTGGCTCTGCGATCTCCCTGAGTGGATTATTGACTCTGGCGCGACGGATCACATAACAAGGACATCGCCAGGTTTTACTACTTACACCCCCCCCCCCTTTCAGGGCATGATATGGTTGTCACCAACAACAACTCCTACTCACTAATTGCTGTCAAGGGGACCATCATCTATTCCTCTGTCATGACTCATATCTCAGTGTTGCATATTTCTTCTTTTCCTCGAAATTTGTTATCTATTGGTCGTTTGACTACTTCCTTAAAATGCACTGTCTCTTTCTCCCGATGGGTGTGCTTTCCAGGATCTGCCAACGAAGTAGTGTATTGGCAGTGGTAAGAACTATGGGTGGTTGTACGTCTAGGACCATTCACCAGCTCAGGCTCTCTCCAGTACCACTCCAACTCTCTCCAGTCCGCCTTGTCCCTCTCCCGTTGATATGTGTTGATGACATCAATGTCTTGAACATCACTCCGCCAACTATCTTCTTAAGCTGTTTTCTACGTTTTCAAGCTCTTTCAGTCATTTGTCTGTAATGAATTTCAAATAATGTACGACATAGTACATATCATTTTTCTTCTCCTAGTGTGGTTCCCTTTGATGCTATTCATGTTGATGTTTGAGGACCACCCCTTGTTGTATATCTTTTTGGTTGTCGGTGCTTTGTGACTTTTATTGATTGCTTTGCTCGCTCTACTAGGGTGTACTTAATGAAACAAAAAGTGAAGTCATCGATTTCTTCCGTATTTTACACAAAATTGTTGTTACTCTATTTGGGGGCACTATTCGTGTGCTCCGTAGTGACAGAGTGGTGTATGTTGATGATATTGTTATCAAAAGAAGTAATTCAAACGGGATAATCAATTTCAAGGCATTCTTACACTCCAACTTTCAAACCAAAGATCTGGGCGGCAAATTGCGTTGGCATAAAAATCACAGATTATGATAACTTTAACTTCATCTATCAACTCAAATATGATCTTGATTTGATAACAAATCTTAGAATATTTGTGTTTTTATGGACTCCCCACTCGAGCTAAATAAAAGAATCTTCATGTCGAAAATATATTATGTGGCTCACCAGAGCAAACCAAAGAATGGTTAGAAAACTTAACTACCTTACCATGAACAATAAAGTCATCGCTTGTGCAGTAAGGCCAATGTTGTAGATGTCGGATGTTGGGGACACGTCGGTATGGGTTTTCATGTCGGTTTTTTATATATCGGGGGATATATCAGAGATATTTCATATATCAGATTTTAATATTTAATTAATTATAAATGTAATTAAATATTATTTTTTATACATGTCACAGTAATACCTATTTTACAACTTATTGAACTTTTAAATATTAAAAGCTATATGTAACATTTAACATACAACACTTTAAAGATAAAAATTTGTAAAACTAGTGATTTTAAAAAACTAGCAACCATATATTATTTTTATGAAATCAAAATTTCAATAATTAATTTTTAAACATACCTCACTATTCGTCACTTAAAGACTCATTTATAGTTGACAGATTGATAGAATATGATCTTCATCAGATGAACCCTCTAGATCTCCCTCGTCCACCTCAGATACTTTTCTCTTTCCCCTTCTTTGATAACTAAAAACCACTGTTTTGCTTGTAGCTGGTCTTGGAGGCCTCCTTTCATCATGATCAGCATCAACTATATTGTCAATTTGCGCCCATGTCAGCCCCTCTCCACGAAATACTTCATCATCATCATCTTCATTTTCGTCCTCTGCAGGATCAACATTCACCATCCACTCTTGTACCATTCCAGAATCAACATTGTTAGTAGCCAGTGGATCTCGAGATGTATATGAATATTTTGACTTCAGCAAAGCATTGAACTTTACAAATACTAAATCGTTCAATCTTTTGCTATCGAGTTTATTTTTCTTTTTAGAATGTATCTACAAAATTTTGTAAAATGTTAAATAATTTATACAATTTTATAATAAAATATTTATGCTTAACTAAATAAATTAATGCATACCATCTCGAAAGTACTCTAGTTCATCTCACAGTCAGAGGATGAAGTAGTTAGACTTAAAATCTTCATAGCCATAGTTTTAAGGTATGGCGTATCAACACCGTTAAGCCTCCACCAATGTACTGTGAAAATTTAAATGCTGACACAATACAATATACATAAATACATTATTAATGTTAACTTGTTAACTAAATAATCCTTACCTGGATTTAAATTGAGATTTTGTAGTTGTCGTTTTGTCATATCTTTACCAAATAACCCTTGTTGGTATTGGTTAACATCAAGCTCATCACTGATGTGATCCTGTGTAGAAGAATCTTTCTTATATATCCTCGAGAGACAATCAACAAAACCACTCAAAATCTTCCATCAGCTTCAATCACCACTCGACGGGAATAATAAAAATATGGGTTTAAATAATAACCTGTAAGGTGCAGAGTGATGTTCAATCTCCACTCGACGAGAATAATAAAAATTTGTGTTTAAGTTATAACCTACAAGGTGCAGAGGGCTGCTCATCTTCTTCTCTCATCTGCTATCAATCAACTTCCATATAGGAAGATATTAATTCTCTTGGTGATTGAGAACAACAGCAACAGCTTCCCTAACTTTTTTAATATCCCCATATAACCACCACATGGATGGTGTATCCCTGTCCACTCTTCTCAACACCTTCACAAATGGTGTGAATATACCAACAGCCAGCTCGACATTCGCCCAAAATCTAGCGCTCATTACTATCATTGCAGCCTACCATATGCAAAATAAATTATTAAAAAAATATCAAAATACTATAAAACAGTTGCAAATTTTTTTAAAAATGAAAATTATGAAATGAATACAGATGAAATATTTTTACCTGCTTTCCCCCGGCACTACTAGCCAACTTTATTGCAACCCACTTTGCAGATGTGAATAGACCCCCCCAATTGATTCTTCTTCTCTAAGATACTCTCTAAAGATAGAAACGCTATAGCAAATCTAGTCACACCTGATCGAATAAGCTCATGGGAGTTCAAGTCTTTCGTTGACTCTTTAAACATGTCAAGAGAGATGGTGTCACCATAGATGAATATAGAGGGTTGACGGCACAAGGAGATAGCACTCTTTATTAGCTTCAATTTTCTTATATCTTGTAACAATAAATTAATAGTGTGAGCTGCACAACAATTCCAAAAAAGCTTAGGTCATTTCAAAGCCATAAGCTTTGCAGCAGTCATATTATTGGATGCGCTATCCATCACAATCTATAAGATATTGTTCTCTCCTTGGCTCTCAGGGCTATCAATCGCCTCATCCAAGAAATCAAAGATGAACTTTCCATCATGTGTGGAGGAGGCATTCTTCGAAAGCAAGAATGTCACTCCAGAACAACAATGTATCATGTTCATCACGCTCCTACCACTCCGATCTGTCCACGCATCTGTCATGATAGTGCAACCACTCAATTTGCAAGTTTGCATGAATGTGCCCAACATCTCCTTCGTCCTCTCCACCTCCCCTCGCAAAATTTTGTATCTCAACTCATAAAATGTTGGGATCTTCATCTCAGGTCCGCATAATCCAATAGCATGAGCCATTTGCTGGAAGGAGGAATTACATATGGCATTAAACGGGATCCCGTTTTCATATGCCCATCTACCTATGTATACCGAAGCATCTTCTCTGGCTTTCTTTTTGTACTTACTCTCTATCGTGCTCTGTTGGGAATCTTTCCTCTTGCTAGACTCGGCAGCTGAATGAACAAATTGGTCCATTGGACCCTCAGAACCTGTGCTCCTACGTATGACAGTCTCCTCTAATGCATCATCATGGGCTTCTCCAACAACCACCTCATTCAAGGTTGCAACGAACTTTGCACTCTTAGCTCTCTTACTCTCCAAATTTGAGTTTAGGGCCGACTCCGCCTTCGCCTTAATGTCGGCGGGAACCTGAGGGCATGACTTAACATTACCCTTCCACCCAGCCAAGTGATGCTTGAAACGTGTAATTCCACCATTCACTGTCTGCTTGCAATAGTTACATTTGATTCGGTTCGTATCGTTTGCAACCAACTTCTCACCAAATGCCCAGAAAAGATCTCTACCGGTTGATATCAGTGATAAGGGAACCTCACTTGATCCAGCAAAAGAAGTCATTCTAATAAGGCAAGAAATGAAAGTAAGATATGACTATCACAAGAAAAATTATTAGTTGAAAAAAACATCAGAAAAGTCTCTTAACTTCATAAGATCGTCATATCTTCAATCACCTTTACTATTATCCATGTAATATTTTATTTATTCGACAACATTTTGTATCATCAGTAGTATACTAGTATACAAATTTATAACTATCACTCAAACTTTCAAAGTATCCAACAAAAGGATCTTCAGTCTCATATCATTCAAACTTTAAAAACATCTCACATTTTATTTATCAAAAGGCACAAAACAGCAATTAATAAGGCAACAACCTGTATACATTCATCATTGATTACAAAATGAAGTTGAATAAATAACTAATAATAGGAACATTTCAAATCATTTGTTGACTAATAAACGAGCCAAATAAAAATAAGGCAGCAATTAATAAGGCAACAACCCACAAAGCAGTCGGCCTATTATAAGACAGCAACTAATAAGCCAGCATGCAACAACTAATAAGGCAACAACCCACAAGGCAACCGGCCTATAAGGCAGCAACTAATAAGACAACATACAACAACTAATAAGGCAACAACTCATAAGGCAGCCGACTAATAAGGCAACAACTAATAAGCCAACATGCAACAATTAATAAGGCAACAACCTATAAGGCAGCATTGCAACAAATATTAATTGAGGGAGAGGTAGGGAGAAGAAAGCATCAGCGCACGAGAGAGAGGAGAGCACCTGCGAGCTAGAGAGCACAAGAGAACCACAGAACCAGATAGCTAGAGAGCACCAGCGAGCCACAGAGAACCATAGAGAGGGAGAGCACCAGAGAGCCAGAGTGAGGGAGAGCACAATAGAACCAGAGAAAGGGAGAGCACAAAAGAACCAGAGAGGGAGAGACTAGAGAACCAGATAGAGCGCCAACATCGCGTGAGAGAGAGAGAATCAGAGAGGGAGAGCACCAGAGAATCAGAGAGGGAGAGCACCAGAGAACCAGAGAAATAAAGTGTCGACAACGCTAGAGAGAGGGAGAGCACAAGAGAAATAAAGTGCTGATAGCGCGCGAGAGAGGGAGAGCACCAGCGAGCTAGAGATTACCAGAGAACCAGGGAACCAAGAGCGACGGGGAGAGCTTGGGCAGAGCGATGAAAGAAAATGAAATGAGCGAAATCGGGAATTTAAAACAGTGAAAGATGTTAAAAATATAAAATAATAAATAATTAAATATCTAAATTAATTAAAAAAACAGCCATGTCGGCCGTTTTTTGGGGCCAGCATGTCATGGGCCTATTTTTTTCAAAATGCCACATTCAAAATCTACAACGGTGTCGTTGCGTTTTTGCTCCCAAACCTAAATGTCGGACATGTCGGCCAATATCCACAACACTGAGTAAGGCTAGACAGTTTATGGAAGCCCCAACTAACTCTCAAGGGAAGGGTGGATCTGATGTTTGGGAGCGGATCTGGGCTAAAAAAGAAATATGAGTGGTGGAAATAACGGATCGGGGGGTGAAATTTCCAGATCTGGACTAATCTGGAAATTAGGGCTGTTTTAGGAAAGAAACGATGGCGGGGAAGTGGATCCACGGAAAGGAATGGGGAAGGGACTTCGTCGGGGGTTGGGGTGATTGTTGTCGGCGGTGGAGAGGGTCGGGGAGGAGGGTGGCGGCTATGGAAGTGACGCATGGAAGGGTGCAGGCCGGTAGGAGGGAGATCGGGTGGAGGGAGTGGGAAATAAAGGGGTTGGCAGGACATAGAAGGGAACTTGGAAGCGGCGGTCAGGCAGGGGGATCACCGTTGAAAACTATAGAAAGGAATAGTAAATTGCATTTGTGAATAGTGATGTGAATATGAAGCAAAGGTTTGGACAGCCAATCGTGGACTGTTTGGGGGTTGTAGGGGGGCTGCGGGAACGGGAGAAGAAGGCTATGGAAGGGGAATATCTTGGGGAGGAATTCAGGTGTATAAGAGTCGTCACCTAGTGTTCCACAACGTCGAGACCGTGGGTTCAATTTCAAGGCATTCCTACACTCCAACATTCAAACCAAAGATCTGGGCAAATTGCGTTGGCATAGAAATCACATATTATGACAACTTTAACTTCATCTATCAACTCAAATATGCTCTTGATTTGATAACAAATCTTGGAATATCTGTGTTTCTATGGACTCCCCACTCGAGCTAAATAAAAAGAATCTTCAAGTCGAAAGTAAATTATGTGGCTCACCAGAGAAATACCAAAGAATGGTTGGAAAACTTAACTACCTTACCATGAACAACACAGTCATCACTTGTGCAGTAAGGGTAGTCAGTTTATGGAAGCCCCAACTAACTCTCAAAGGGAATCTATTCTTCGAATTGTAAGGTAGATAAAAAAATCATGGCCTCGGGATATCGTATAAAAATCGTGGACAGTACTGTTAGAACCCGCCAACCCATTAGTTCATCTCAAAACCCAGGTCTTGAGATGAAGGGTGGCGGGGTACATGAACACAAAGTGGAGAAGTCTGCAGGCGATGTGGGACTAACCCCAACCACAGGACCGCGGGGATATTCCGCCACACAAGGGGGCCCACCGGGGTCAACACCCAGACCTGGAACGCGATGGGGAAAGCCCAAACATGCGGTCCCACACACACGTGTCCTGCTGGCAAATATAGTCTCAACACACCCCCGCAGCAGGACAACCTCGCTTTGATACCATGTTAGAACCCGCCAACCCATTAGTTCATCTCAAAACCCAGGTCTTGAGATGAAGGGTGGCGGGGTACATGAACACAAAGTGGAGAAGTCTGCAGGCGATGTGGGACTAACCCCAACCACAGGACCGCGGGGATATTCCGCCACACAAGGGGGCCCACCGGGGTCAACACCCAGACCTGGAACGCGATGGGGAAAGCCCAAACATGCGGTCTCACACACACGTGTCCTGCTGGCAAATATAGTCTCAACAAGTACAATATATAAGTTTATTGTGACTCTGATTGAGCAGGTTGTTTATCCACTCGGAAGTCAGCTACAAGGTTCACTATTTTTATTGGTGGAAATTTTGTTTCTTGGAAGAGCAAGAAACAAACCATAATTGTCAGATCTAATGCAAAAGCAGAATATCGAGCTATGTCTCATGTTGCAGTGATTATGTGGATTAGAAAAACTCTTTATGAAAGTGTATCCAGTTCAAAATCCCAATCAACTATGGTGGTATAATCAAGTTATGAAAGTGCATCAAGGTTGATTGTTATTTTGTTACGGAGAGGTATGAAGGACTTATCTCTCTAACTCTTGTGAAGATATTCTTACTAAAGGAGTTACTAGAGCTCGAATGGAATTTCTATATAACAAGTTGGGTTTGGTTGATACCCATGATCCAACTTGAGGGGGTGCTAGATATAATGTAGTATTTCTATGTTTCCATATTTTTGTATCATTCCTGTACTTTGTATCTCTATATAAATTCATCCTTGAACCTCTAATGAGGTACTAAGTTCTCCAAAGACCAAAAACAATAAAGGTCATAAAAAAGAAATCTATATGATTGCAAGTATTCTTAGTAAGTACCACAAGTAAAACTAAGCTAAAATTAAAGACCACTCTGTTGAAAAACATTAAATAAATATAAGGGAAAAAACAAATATGGAGCTTGAAATACTCACCTGCAATTTTTCTAAAAGGGATTTCGCTGCTGAAACTTCTGGTTCACCAGCCATCTCATCTTCATACTACAAAATTTATAAATATTTAGATTAAAACTAAGATACTAATTAAAATTTAGAAACATTTAGGTTAGAACTAAGATTCTAACTATTTCAACAATATCGCATGAAATACATTCAAATTACAAAAACATGACATATTTTGCTACACATGCCTGAATGCCATCCAAGACTGATGCCTTGATGAAATCAATACCATCTTCAAACACATACCTGCATTGATATTACAAGCAACAATAATATAGAAATTATTAGCCACTAACCATAGTATTTTGATAACTATAGTTCATAATATATAAATATTGTATGTAAAGAACTATGTATGATCTTAGATGAGAAAGCAGCACATTAGAAACTGTAGAAAAAGCAGAAACGCACCAACGAAGGAGAGAAATAAAATATGATTTTATTAATTTCTCAATCATTTTTTCCTTAATACATTATATGTTTTTGTACACACACACACACACACACACACACACATATATATATATATATTAGGAGAGGGGAGAACCTAAACTCTATCCCAAGATGTGGGACTAATTCGTAAGAGAGCTTTACATGGGCCTTCAAGATGGGCTTTCTTTATACTTTCTTCAACAATCCCCCGCAAGCTGGAGCATACAAGTCGTAGGAGCCAAGCTTGGGCAAGAATAGAGAATATAAAGGTCATGGTAGAGCTTTTGAAAGAATATCAACGACTTGTTCTGTAGTTGGAACATGTCTCAAGTCCAATTTCATGAGTTGAACCATTTCCCGAATAAAGTGACAATCAACCTCTATATGTTTGGTACGTTCATGGAACAAAAGATTTTTGGCAATATGAATGGCAGTTTGACTATCGCAGAACAAAGTAGAAAAAGATGAGAGTTTGACACCTAGGTCTCTTAGAAGGCTTTCTAGTCATGTGAGTTCAGAGACGACAGAGGCCATTGATCGACACTCAGCTTATGCAAATGAGCGTGCGACGACGGATTCTTTTCTGCTTCGCTGGGTAACTAGATGTCCACCAAAGTATGTGCATAAAGCACTTGTGGAATGACGATCATCAATGGTTCCAGCATAATCAACATCAGAGTAAGAAGTGAGAGATAAAGACGAGGAGGGCTTATATATGATGAGTCCGATTTATAATGTTTTTCGGACTCATCTGTGCTACTTTTCACGCACATGCACTTCAGAAATAGCTTATAATTGCTCATATTTTACTTGATCTCCACTTTCACACGAAGTGCACATTATGTCTGTTGCGGGGAGCAATAGCGCACTATTTTGCCGGGGGTAAGCACATGGTGCTCCCCATGTTTTTATTTTGTTGATTTTAGTTTTCTGCGAGTGCTGGAGGCATGTGCCCCAGCTATGTTCTTTTTGTGCAGGTGGGCAGAACCCCATTTCAGTGGAGTTCTTTCCAGAAGGAATCACACTGTCATGCGTTTTTATTCACCCACGATTATTGCGACCGTGCGATGCCTACAACATTCTGGTGCTCTGCCTCGGGTCGTGCGATTTGCTTGCGCACGGTTGTTTTGTCCGTGCGTGACCAAATCGTCCGACCTCCTTTTTTGTCAAAATCTTTTTGGAATTATTACCCGTGCATTTTTTTCACGCCCGGTTGGATTCAACCGTGCGCGAAGTAAAACACATGATCTTTCTCTTTGCCTGGAAGTTGAGTGTTCTGACTCCGCCCGTGCGTGCCTTAATTTCTGACGCGTTTTCTATAAACACCGCAGGTTTTGCCTTAGTTTGGGACCCCGAACCAGTTCCGCCGCAGGAGGAGCTACGGCTCCGTTTTCTTCCACCATTCGTGAGGGATTTTGCCCTAGGCCGCTTGACATCATCCAAGCACATTAAGGAGAGGATTCCACGCTCATCTTCATCGCCAAGGAAGGAGTTCTTCGCATAGGACGTGGTCGGATTCTTGTTTACCGTAGAAGATGGGTCCATTGGGAGGTGGTAACAGCTTAATGGACCCGTCTACTCCGAAAAACAACAATCCGACCACGCCCTATGCGAAGAACTCCTTCCTTGGCGAAGAAGATGAGCGTGGAATCATCTCCTTAATGTACTTGGATGATGTGAAGCGGCATAGGGCAAAGCCCTCGCGGATGGTGGAAGAAAACGGAGCCGGAGTTCCTCCTGTGGCGGAAATGGAGGAACTGGTTCGGGATCCCAAACTAGGGAAAAACTTGTTGTGTCTATAGAAAACGAGTCAGAAATTAATGCACGCACGACCATGCATGGATCGTGCGAAATTGAACTCGTAGGATGGCCCAACCCGGAAGAAGAAGCAGACCAAGAGAGTTCGAACACGCATGGGCAAACAACCAATGCGCGAACAAAACGCACGGGCGGAGACAAAACACTCAACTTCCAGGCAAAGAAAAAGATCGTGTGTTTTCCTTCGTGCACGGTTGAATCCAACCGTACGTGAAGAAAACGTACGGGCAATAATTCCAAAAATATTTTGACTAAAAAAGGAGGTCGTGCAATTTGGTCACGCACGGGCAAAAAACCGTGAGCGAGCAAATCGCACAACCCGAGGCAGAGCACCAGAATGTTGTAGGCATCACACGGCCACAATAATCGTGCGTGAATAAAAACGCACGGCCGTGTGATTGCTTCAGGAAAGAACACTGAAATGGGGCTCTGCCCACCTGCACAGGAAGAATATAGCTGGGGCACAGGCCTCCGACACTCATAGAAAACTAAAATTAACGAAATAAAAAGATAGGGAGCACCATGTGCTTACCCCCAGCAAAATAGTGCACAATTGCACACCACAACGAGCAAAATGTGCACTTCGTGTGAAAGTAGAGATCAAGTGAAATATGAACAATTATAAGCTATTTGTGAAGTGCATGTGCGTGAAAACTAGCCCAAATGAGCCCGAAAAATACTATATAAATCGGACTCATCAATATAAGAGCCCTTGTCGGGGAGCAGATTTCAAAAATCGGAGAATGCACTCGACTGCTTGGAGATGAGAAGTTCGTGGAGCATGCATAAACCTACTAACAACCCTAACAGCAAACGATATATTAGGTTTTGTAACTGTCAAATATATCAGAGTTGGAGGAGCATGCACAGAGCTTGTGGTTGACATCCATGAGTGTGTCAGCTGGCATGCAACCAGAGTTGTCAGTGTCATGAAGAAGATCAAGTCAATACTTTCTTTGAGATAGGACAAGACCATCGGGTCGATGGGCTACCTCGATGCCAAGAAAGTATCGGAGATTACCAAAATCTTTGGTCAGGAACACGGAGGCCAAATGTTCCTTGATCATATGAATGTCATTCGAATCATCTCAAGTAATTAAGAAATCATCAACATAAACTAGGAGTATTACGGTGCCTGATAGACTATTTCGGGAGAAGAGAGAGAAGTCGGTCGAGCTTCGAGTAAACCCAACATCACTAACAACCTGACTGAACTTGTCAAACAATGCCTGCGACAAATGTATGATACCATAAAGAGATTTCCTGAGGTGAAATACAAGTGACTTTCTCGTGGTCTCAAAGCTGGGAGGTTGGTGCATGCAGACAGTCTCAGCAAGATCATAATTGAGGAAAACATTTTTAACGTCCAACTGATGCAACGACCAATGTCGATGCACGGCCAAAAAGTTCAAGACAAACAGCTTTGCAACAGGGGAGAAAGCATCTTCATAGTCAAGATCGTGTTGTTGAATAAAATCACAGAAGACAGGACGGGCCTTTAGTCGTTCAACTGTCCCAATTGGAGTATGTTTGATAGTAAAGACCCATATCCAGCCGACACACGTCTGGCCAGGAGGGAGAGGGACAAGATCCAAGGTGTGATTGGCGCAGAGAGCAGTCATTTCTTCTTCCATAGACGCCTGCCACCCCGGATGTTGAAGAGACTCTGCAAAGAATTAGAAGTGGAAACCGACGATAATGAAGTTGCGAAGGTATGAAGTAGTTTAGATAATCGATGCAAAGAAACAAAATTACTGATGGGGTGAGCTGTAGAAGGCGTGCCCAGATCAGCAGAGCACATAGTGTCATTAGTAGAAGGTAACAGGCTTGGGGCATTAGAATGAGAAGGACAACGAGTGTTCACACGAATCAGAGGAGGTTTTGGCAGTTGGGTTGGGAGTGGGGTGGGGAGGAGAAGTGGAAGTGGCGAAGTAATAGGAACAGTTGGACATAGAGGAGGAGACGGTAGTGGTAGCGGAGGGTCAAGGGGTTGAGAATGACACGGCTGGTCTTCAAAAAAGGTGAAATCGGCTGACAAAACAATCTTCCGATCAGTGGATGAAAAGCAAACATAGCCTTTCTGAGTGTAAGAGTACCCAACGAACATATATTTTGGGGCATGTGGGACAAGTTTGTCAATAGAAGAGCCAAGAATGTGAACATAGCAAACGCAGCCGAAAACACGAGTAGTAACTGCAAAGGGGGTGTGAAGGGAAAAAGAAGTTTAAAGGGAGCTTCAAAATTGAAAATAGAGGAGAGCAAGCGGTTAATGAGATGGTGGGCCATATAAATCGTGAAATTCCAACATAGGGTGGGAACATTCATTTGAAACATAAGGATGTGGAAAACCTCAAGAAAGTAACGATTCTTGTGTTCGGCAACACCATTTTGTTGAAGAGTAGGCTTGGAGAAGAAGCGAAGCTGGGTAGAACAGCGGTCAGGAGACTAACACTGTCGGCAAAGCAATAGCTGCGAGCAGGAGACCTCCAAGCAACGAGACGCTGAGGCCAGGCGGGGTGCAATTGCGGCAAAGCTGTAGCCAGGCGGGCGGCGGGTAGGCCACACAATCAGCAGTAAGGAAGAGCAAGAGTTGTCGTTTAGGAAGTGCGGCAAGAGCTTCGATTAGTGGTGGCAAGGAAGCCACAGAGAGCTGGAGTTGCGGCGGCCGGAGCAGCGACTGTAGGCCTGGAGAAGAAGCGTACTGGGAAGAGAACCAACGATCTGGAGAGCTGCGGCCTAGAGAAGCTGTGGACTGAACTGGCAGAGAAGCTGCGGCGTAGAGGAGAAGCTGCGGCAAGATTCGTCTAGGATTGTGGCAAGATGCAGTCTGAGATGCAGAAACAAGAGGCAGCAAGATGCAGATGCAGCTAGCAAATAGCGCCAAGAGGCGACAAAGCAGAAGTGGCGGCAAGATGGCGAAGGAATTCCTGAGGTGGGGCCCGCGGAAGAAACTATAAAAGGGGGATGGGGAGAGGAAACCACGGAACGGGAGGAGCCCTAGATGAAATCGCACAAGACCTTGCGATTAGAAACAAAAGCCAGGCTGACCAAGTGTAACCGCACAGTGACTGTGGTTAGGAAAAAACAAGCCACGAGAGGTTTACGTAGCCAGAAAACAGAGGACCCATTGACTGTGATACCATGTAGAAAAAGCAGAAACACACAAACGACGGAGAGAAATAAAATATGATTTTATTAATTTCTCAATCATTTTTTTCGTAATACACCATATCTATTTGTACATATATATAGGAGGAGAGTGGAGAACCTAAACTCTATCCCAAGATGTGGGACTAATTCCTAAGAGAGTTTTTCATGGGCCTTCAAGATGGGCTTTCTTTATACTTTCTACAACCGAAACTGTTAGAAAAGCCCATTTAAGGGCCCATGTTGTTTCTTCTTTTTCTCTCTTCTTGTA
This sequence comes from Platanthera guangdongensis, assembly GCA_039583875.1. Lineage (NCBI taxonomy): Eukaryota > Viridiplantae > Streptophyta > Magnoliopsida > Asparagales > Orchidaceae > Platanthera > Platanthera guangdongensis. The sequence continues at coordinate 45,554,814 of CM077163.1, read as the reverse complement.
TTAGTCCCACATCATGTATTAGGATTTCTCTCTTCCTTCTTCTCCTATATAAGTGTGTGTATACTTGTAACTATTACTTGAATGAATATATACAAGGTTTTGGGCATATTTCTACATAGTATCAGAGACAGGTTCCGACTCTCGCGGTCTGCCGACGTCTGACCGCACTGTGTAATTTCTCTCGCGGACTTCCTCCTGCGGCTTGTTTTTCGCGGACTGTTTTTTTTTTCTAGCCGCGCTTCCCTGCGGCCTGCCCTTTCAGTCCGCTTCCTTCTGCCTTTTTTTTCTCTCCGTGGATCCACCTTCCCCCCTACTTTATTAGCCTTTTCTCTCTCCGTGGGACCACCTTCTTACATGTCCGCTGCGGCCTCTCTCCTAGTCACGGTCGCTCGTCAGTCCGCTCCTGCGCTCTTTGCTTGTTCGCGGCCTGTCTTGCATGCGGCCTCTTTTCTGTCCGCTGCGGCCTCCCTACTCGTCGTGGCCTCCTTCGCTGTCCGCTGCTAAGATCTGTCTGACCGTGCGGGCTATCTCCTTCTCGCCTGCATCTTGGTCGCGATCTCCTGCCTTCTCCTGGTCGCCCGACTTGTCTCAGTCCGGCGCAACTTGTCTCAGTCCGGCGCGACTTGTCTCAGTCCGGCGCGACTTGTCTCAGTCCGGCGCGACTTGTCTCAGTCCGACGCGACTTGTCTCAGTCCGGCGCGACTTGTCTCAGTCCGGCGCGTAAGATCTGCCTGACGGAGACGTGCGGGCTGTCTCCTTCTCGCCTGCATCTTGGTCGCGATCTCCTGCCGTCTCCTGGTCGCCCGACTTGTCTCAGTCCGGTGCGGCTTGTCTCAGTCCGCCCGGCTTGTCTCTGACCGGTGCTTCCCCTGGTCGCTTCGCTTTTTGATCGCGACCTCGTCTGTCGAGCTCTGCCTGATTGTTGGTGTCATTGTGACCGTGCGGGTTGTTCCTCTTTCACCTGCATCTTGGTCGCGGTTTCCTCCAGCTCTTCCCCACTCTGTCCACGGGGCCTGTCTCTACCCACTGCGGACTTCTCTGTTCTCGGCCTGTCTCTTCCCGATGCGGCCTCTCTCTGTTTGCGTGGCCTGTCTCTACCCGCTGCGGTCTGCCCTACTCGCCTCGACCGACTCCAGTCCGTCGCGGTCTGTTCCTGCTCGCCGTCGGCCTCCTCTCTGCTAGCCGCCCTACCTCGTCTCTGCTAGCCGCCTGGTTTTTTCTTCTGCTCACCGCATGGCGCCTGCTGCTTCAGCTGTCACCTCTGTTGTGTCCTTCTCTACGGAGGGTCTCACCTGCCTCTCTCATCATCCTTGTTGGATCGTTGATTCCGGCGCTACTCACCATATCTCCTCCCAGAAGCCCTCAGCATATCTCCAAACGCCTCATCCTGCTCGCATCACTGTGGCCAACGGTGACACCCTCCCCGTCTTTGACTCCGCTGATCTTCAGCTTACGCCAACCCTTTCTCTTTCCTCGGCTCTTCACGTTCTGGGGTCTCCCTTCAATTTATTATCAGTTAGTCGTCTCACACACGACCTTGACTGTTGTATTACATTTTCACCCTCTTCTTTTCTTATGCAGGATCGCCGCACCAGGAGTACCATTGGTCAGGGGTAGCTGGTGAATGGGTTGTACATCTTGGATATCCCACCAACTCTTCTCTCGACCATCTCTACTGTTGATTGGCATTGCCGTCTTGGACATGCTCCCCTTCCGATTCTCAAGCGGGCTCTTCCTGATATATCTTTACAGGAGTTCTCCTGTGAATCTTGTGTCTACGGCAAACAACACCGTTCCTCTTTCCCCGCAGCCTGTACCAGGAGTACTACTCCCTTGTCGTTAGTTCATTCTGATATTTGGGGTCCTTATAAGATCCCTAGTATTTTTGGCTTTCGGTATTTTGTCACGTTCATTGACGATTACTCTCGTACCACGTGGCTCTATTTACTACATGATCACACTGAACTTCCCTCTGTCTTTCGTGCCTTTTTACTTGAGATGCGTACGCAGTTCGCCACTCCTCTCAAAATCATTCGCACTGATAATGCTCGGGAGTATACGGGTCGTGCCTTCTCCAATATCTGCACTGACTTTGGTGTCATCCATCAAACTTCATGTGCGTATACCCCTCAGCAAAACGGGGTGGCAGAACGCAAAAATCGTCATCTTCTCGATGTTGCCCGCTCCCTTATGTTCCAAATGCACGTTCCCACCGAATATTGGAACTTTGTTGTGGCCGAGATAATCATCTTGAAGTTACCTGCTACCGCAAGCATGTCTTACCTCCTCACCTTACTGCTACTATATCTGCTGCTCCGGCTCCTACTGGGTTTTCTGCCACTGATCCGGCTACTAGTATCCGCCAAGACATTGATGAGATCCACACCCAACTTCAACAGCTTCAGGGTGCCCTCAGCCGCTCCTCCGGCTCTGTTGCGTCCTCTTCTACGGAAGGTATAACCTGTCTCTCTCGTAATCCTTGCTGGATCGTTGATTCCGGCTCTACTCACCATATTACCTCCCAGAAGCCCACAGAGTACCTACAGATGCCTCATCCTACTTGCATCACTGTGGCCAACGGTGACACCCTACCAGTCTCTGACTTCACTGCTCTTCAGCTTACACCGAACCTTTCTCTTTCCTCGGTTCTTCACGTTTCGGGGTATCCTTTCAATTTATTATTTGTTAGTCGTCTCACACACGATCTTGATTGTTGCATTACCTTTTCACCTTCTTCTTTACTTATGCAGGATCGCCGCACCCGGAGTACCATTGGTAAGGGGCAGCTGTTGAATGGACTGTACATCTTGGATATCCCACCTACTCTTCTCTCCGCCGTCTCCACTGTTGATTGGCATCGCCGCCTTGGGCATGCCCCCCTTCCGGTTCTCAAGCGGGCTCTTCCTGATGTTCTTCTCCGGGAGTTCTCTTGTGAATCTTGTATCTACGGCAAACAACATCGTTCCTCTTTCCCCACTGCCTGTACCAGGAGTAGTACTCCTTTATCTTTAGTTCATTTTGATGTATGAGGTCCTTATAGAGTCCCCAGTATTTTTGGCTTGCGCTATTTTGTCATGTTCATTGACGATTAATCGCGTACCACGTGACTCTATTTACTACATGATCGAATTGAACTTACCTCTGTGTTTCGCGCCTTTTTATTTGAGAAGCGTACGCAGTTCGCCACCCCCCTCAAAGTAATTCGTACTGATAATGCTCGCGAGTATACGAGTCGCACCTTCTCCAATCTCTGCACTGAATTTGGTGTCATCCATTAAACATCATGTGTGTATACCCCTCAGTAAAACGGGGTGGCGGAACGCAATAATCGCCATCTTCTCGATGTTGCGCGCTCCCTTATGTTCCAAATGCACGTTCCAATCGACTAATGGAACTTTGTTGTATCCACCGCCTGTCATCTCATCAACCGCCTTCCCTCGTCTGTGCTTAATTTTGCCTCACCCATCCAACTCCTTTATCCCTCCACCAACCTCACCTCTCTCACACCGCGGATCTTCAGGTGTGTTTCCTATGTCCACCTTCTTAGCCATACTTCCGACAAACTTGCTCCTCGTGCTGCCAAGTATATGTTTGTTGGCTACACCCGCACTCAAAAGGGGTACGTCTGCTACTCTCCTTCTGACGACAAGCTGGTTGTTTCTGCGGCTGTCACCTTCTGCGAAGACCAGCCCTTCCACTTACCTAGCACCACCTCGTCTTCTGCTCCCTCTATTCCCCGGCCTGCCGTACTGGTCACGCCATCTTTGCCGTCCTCTTCCTCCTCTCCCCACGTTCCTCCTCGGGTTTCTCCACCACTTATCTGTGTCTACTCTCGTTGTCCATCCAAGGATGCTCCCGTGACCCAGCTCCCCGCTACCAGCGATACCTCGGCTCCGGCAGATCCCGTTCCCATATCTACAACTCATCTCTTGGCCAACTACGTCTCTCTCCATCGGCTGACGCCGCCTCTCTACGCATTTGCCACCTCTCTTTCCTCTATTTCTATACGTAACACTGTGCAGGAGGCGCTTCAACACCCAGTGTGGCGGGCCGCTATGAACGATGAAATGCAGGCTCTCTGGGCTAACCAGACCTGGGATCTGGTTCCTCTTCCTGCAGGTCATACCTCTGTTAGCTGCAAATGAGTCTTTGTCATTAAACATGCGGCGGATGGCACTGTCGACCGTATGAAGGCCCGTCTTGTGGCACGGGGGTTTACTCAGCAACATGGCCTTGATTACGAGGAAACTTTCTCTCCCGTGGCCAAATTGAACACGGTCCGCGTTCTTCTCTCCTTGGCTGTTCATCGTCACTGACCACTTTATCAGCTGGATATCAAGAATGTCTTCCTTAACGGCGATCTACAGGATACAGTTTATATGCAGCAGCCTCCCGGGTTTGAGACCACGGGGGAGTCTTTGGTCTGTCATCTTCGGAAATCCATTTATGGTCTCAAACAGTCCCCGCGTGGGTGGTTTGAAAAGTTCAGTAAGGTGGTCTGTGCTAGTGGCTTCACTCGGAGCTCGGCTGATTTTTCTCTCTTCACCCGACATCGGTCAACTGGGACTGTGATTCTTCTGGTCTACGTTGATGATATCCTGATTACTGGCGACGACACGGCAGGAATACAACAGATCAAGGCACAATTGAATTCTGCCTTTCAAACCAAAGATCTGGGCAACCTTCGGTACTTTCTTGGGCTCGAGGTCGCCCGACGCCCTGATGGTATTGTGTTATCTCAAAGGAAGTATTGTATGGACCTCCTTCGTGATGCAGGTTATTCTGGGTGCAAACCTGCGGAGACTCCTATGGACGCAAATCACAAGCTCTCGGCCCATAGCTCTGACTCTGACAAGCTACTTACAAATCCGGAATATTACAGACGCCTGGTTGGGAAGCTGATCTACCTTACGGTGACTCGACCAGACATCTCATTTGCTGTGGGCGTTGTGAGTCGTTTCATGCACGCTCCTCGGACATCTCATCTTCAAGCTGTCGAGCGCATCCTTCGATATCTCAAGATTGCCCCCGGACAAGGACTCGTGTACAAGTCATCCACATCTCTATCTCTTGTCGCGTATTCTGACGCTGACTACGCAGGATCTATTGATGATAGACGCTCCACAACTGGATTCTGCACTTACTTTGGTGGACACCTCATAACTTGGCGTAACAAGAAACAGAATGTGGTTGCGCGTTCCTCTGCCGAAGCTGAGTACCGGGCTATGGTTGCTGTTGTCTCTGGGCTAACCTGGCTTGAAGGCCTTCTGGGAGACTTAGGTGTTCGTCTCTCATCTCCGGCAACCTTATTTTGCGACAGTCAGGCAGCAATTCATATTGCCAAGAATCCGTTTTTTCACGAACGAACAAAGCATATCGAAGTTGACTGTCACTTTATCCGGGAAAAGGTACAGTCAAAGAAGATAGATTTGGAGCATGTTCCTGCTACCGACCAAGTTGCAGACATCCTGACGAAAGCTCTCTCCAGGCCGCTATACTATCAGTTCTTATCCAAGCTTGGCGCCTACGACTTGTACGCTCCAGCTTGCGGGGGAGTGTTAGAAAAGCTCATTTAAGGGCCCATGTTGTTTCTTCTTTTTCTCTCTTCTTGTATTAGTCCCACATCATGTATTAGGATTTCTCTCTTCCTTCTTCTCCTATATAAGTGTGTGTATACTTGTAACTATTACTTGAATGAATATATACAAGGTTTTGGGCCTATTTCTACAGCAACAAATACAAAATTGCAAAAATTCACACCTTTTCGATTGCCATTAGAGGATAGATTGATAATTGCACTTACTGGTAATCCGTTGAATCTTGCTTTTTATTCTTCGAACCATATCTTAAGGACGCTTTCCCTGCAATAAAAAAAACAGCCTAGTCAATGATAAAAATGACTAATAACATAAATATTCAATACACAATGATTGAAGAATAACTACTACCAATTTGATGTTCCTCCCATGCCTCCTGTTCTGCAAATGGGTTCATCTTCTCAGAAACACCGGAGTCCCTGAATAAAACATTTTATACTCAAAAGGTTTCACTACCTCTTATTATAAGAGTCACGTATCTTGAACAATTGCAATATTAAAAGTTTGCGTGTGGACTGTTGATTGGGACAGCAGGAACAAGCATACCTATATCTTTGCATAGCTACTGCAAACCTTTTCTCTTGATTTATACCTCCATCTTGATCATAAGCTTCTGGAATCCTATACTGAGAAAGTTCTATAAATGTCTTAGTTTTTTTGGAAAAAATATTTAAAAAATCTTCAACGTAACTCTATCACAAGGTAATTTTCTACAAGCAGGATGACAAATTACCTCTTCAATTTTGTCAGAATCATCTAGGTGCTCCTGTGCCAGCTCGTAAATCTTTTTCTTATACCTGCAGTCAAAGACATTGCAGGGTCAGCAAATTTCATTTATTCTGAAATTTACATACACTTTAACAAAAATGAATCATGAGTTCCATTGTATTAACAAGTGACTCCTTAATGTTATGGTTCCAGGAAATAATCCGTTAAAACTTGTGGAGTTCAAAAGTTACATGAAATGATGTAATACCAGTATATTTAAAGGCAGGTGAGAGATTCTTATATGTTTGATGACATAGGAAATAGCCGAAATTCAAATACAAAAAAACTGCATAGATAAGGATGAACACTTGAGGGCAAATTAACATGCTAAACCAACCCAAAATATGTTTAAAGGATAAGCTTAGATTTCCTATTGTTTGGGGTCCTAATAATACGAGAATGCATAGCTTACTTGTACATTATAATCAAAACATCTTGCACTGATATTTCTATTGGCACAATAGAATAGTGTATTAGTGCATAATCCTTTTTCAACGTGACCTTAGTGATTGCAGTAAGCAACTCCCACTGCAGTGAAGAGAGTGATTTTATGATGCGAACATAATGACTCCCATTCGACAATGGAGGAAATCTGATGGGGATCGAGACATACATTGGCCTACACGACGATCAGAGTCATTCATTTTATGCAGATCGGTGAACTGAGATTTTTGTTATTTTTTTTATTTTTCTAATTTTATTTCATGTATTTTGAGGGGGGGTCATTGTGATCGGAGAATCATGACTATGCATGAAGGCCCCGATGTCTATAAATAGGAATAGAGGGTTCATTTTGAAAACATTGAAAATTGGAGTAAAGAAGAAAGTAATCTTTTTGATCACCCGGTGCCGAAGCCGGAAATCCATGTGTGAATAATGGAATTAACCATCCCCTCCACCTCTCCAAGCTGGCCACCCCTCCACCTTCCATGGCTGGACCCCTTTGTCCCCATCACTAGACGACAGCCCCCTTTCAGGCCCACCACCACCACCACCACCCTCCGGCAGCCCAAAATCACCCCTCCAACCAATGACCGGACACCCAACATTCCCTTCCCCAAACACCTCCCAAAATAGCCCCCTCTCTCCCTACAAATTCCCTCAATTTTTGGTCTCAGATAATCAACGAAAAACCTTCCTCACCCACCTCAGGCGAACCTCCACAATCACCCTCTAAGTTTTCTTCATTTTCAATTTTCTGGCGATCATCGAAAAACACCTCCGGCCACCACCACCCCCGGGCAACTCTCCGACAACCACACCACCCCAGTACCCTATAACCACCATAATCACTTTCCCCCACTAACCTACCCCACTACCTCCATAACACGTCACTACCCCACTACCCCCATTTCTCTCTCACATGGAGCCCCCAATCCCCCCATTACTGCAGCCGGCCCAGCCACCCCACTTCTCTCCCAACCGAGCCCCCCACTTCTCACATTAAGCGGGAGCCAATTTCCCTCGTTTTCCCCAATGTCGGGTTCACAATCAGCTCATGTTTGCTGCAGGAAATATTTCATAAATGAGCAAGTTTAATTAATGGGTCTGGGTATGGCATATCATTTCAGTTGAGTTATCTCTTATTTTTAATAAGCCCTCTCGGCCTCCAAAAAACTCAACCACAGTAGGATAAATTCTCCACCCGCCCTTTTTGTTGAAACCGGGAAAATCTCTTACTCCAAAATTCGGATCAAGGCAGCCAAAGGTTACCGGTTCAGCGGTTAGGATTGACGGCTAACGGGCTAAGACACGGAATCTGTCAGACAACTAAAAGAACCTCAAGCGTTGTGGCAGGGGGGTCTCACCACGTACCCTGAAGCTTAGAAGAAGCAACCCCTCCACAACCAAAAATGGTCGAGCACTAAGCAGGGTACGATGTGGACTGGCCGATAACAAAGTAGCGACGACTAACAGGGATATTCGCAAACTCGCGATCTGTCTCTCTGAACAAAGAATCCAAAGGCTAAGTTTGTTGTCGAGGAAAAAGGCGGTCGAGATCTTTTGCGAAATTTCGAAGTTCGTCCCCTCATACACCTTGGATCCTATTTATAAGCAAATCCAAAGAGAGAGGGGGGTCTTATTTATAGCCCCACCCCTGGCGACTAGGCGCATCTCGGGAGTAGCTCGCCTGGCTGGGCGAGTAACATGCCTAGTCGCCTACCAGGCGAGTATGCGAGTGGAGCTCGTCATACTCACACAGGTCTTCTGTCTTCTTGCGCGTTGACTCTGACTTCTGTCTTGACTTGCTGACTTTGACCTTTGTTGAGTTGGCTCTGGAGGGGTCCACCCTCGACAAATATGAGTTGTACACAATCTCTGCTCTTTTTGAATGACGTAGGAGCTCGAAAAGAAACATCCAACACTGATTCGGCGAGCTGCTTGGGCGACTATCTGAGCTACTCGCTTCAGATGGATGCCTTCGGAACTCTATAAATAGGGGGTGACTGGTCTTTGAGGCACGCATTTCTGAACTCGCACGCGATGTCGAAGTCTGCCGAGAAAGTCTACCAAGCGAGCCTTGCCGCCTTGTCCGGATTCCTTGACCCAGAACCATCATAGCCTAAAAGTCCGCGAGAAGGCGAGGTTGTCGCTGATCTGCCTACCATAAAGAAGAAGAAATTAAAGAAACTGAATAAGTCGCTCGCCTCAAAAACCGACAACCCGCCTCCTCCTGCCGAGAATGCCCCCTCCTCGGCTGTCCATCCCGAATCTTCTACCATCACCCTGAAGCTTCTTGACGACCTCGGTCTGAGCGATATTCCCGATCTCTCTGTTCCCGACTTCTCTCTGCTCTCCCCTCTATCTTCTCCTCCTGCCCCGGAACTCGTCGGGTCACAAACCCAACTGCAGGCAGATCTTTCTGCCTCGTAAGGTCGTCGTCTTGTTGATTTTTGTAAACGTCGCGGATCAATCTGTCCATACCTTGTTGACTTGTTATTTGTACTCGCAGCTCCTCCGCCGGCTACTGTAGGCGAGATTCTGGATGTCGCTCCCTTGCGAGCAACTCCTCTTGTCGCCATGCAAGCTCCGCAACAGCCTCGATTAGGGCATACCGTCCGGATCAACGTCGGCACCAAGAGGGGATCTGAAAAACAACTCCCTGAGGCGAGGGAAAAGGATCTTCCGTCGATGCACCTCGCACACTGGGGCGAGCATGGCCACTCAAACTGCGACCACTACAACGCTGCCGGCGGCGAGCACACCTTTGTCGTCGCCACCTCCTCCGGCTAACTCGCAACAACCGAGGAGGAGCCCATCTTTGCCACCCCATCTCCCTTGTCGCCGAGCACCGAAGCTCGTCCTGAACTCTGCCCGGAAACCACGATTCCTCGGATCCTTCCGGAGAGCTCAGCGCGAGATCCGGAAAGAAGTCGCCGAAACTACTTCCAGTCGAGGATCGGAAATCGCGACAAAGGAGGTCGCGGATAGGGGCAGGTTGCCGAGCACCCGGGAGGCTCGTCATCGGGCCCGCGTGAATCTACTTGCCGCAGCCCATCCCCTCGCCTGTCACGATCTCCTCGGCAAGGTAGCTCGCACTGATGTTGAACTGATCTGACTGCTGTTGCTGACTTTTAACTGACTTGGCCACTTCTTTCTACTGTGACAGTTCACCCTTCAACCCCTGGAGCGGCTTTCATTGACGCACTTGGGCTCTCTGGAAATGAATATTGTCATGCCGTCGCTCGCGCCTACATCGAGTTGGAAACCAAGTTTGACCAACTCGCCATTTGCGAGCCTCATCGCCGGATCTCGGCACTGGATGTGAGGATGGCGAGGATGGAAGAGCTACAGGACCGGCTGGCGGCCTACGAGATGCGCTTCCACATGATTAACGAGCTGGATCAGCGTCAAGCGATGACTGACCATCGCATCCAGCTCTACAGGGAAGAGTTGGCTGACATGCGAGCGAGCATGGAATCTGCTGAGCGACTTGCGAGAATGGAGGACCAACTGGGGCGAGGAGACGATGCGCTGGCGGTGGCCAACGAGCATTACCGACGTGCTCGCGAGATGGGCTGGGTCGGGCAACATCCACCTATTCTAGAGCAGCGTCCGCCCAGGACTTAGATTTTTTTTCCTTCTTTCATTTTCCTTGCCACTTGGCGACATTGTAATGAACTATTCTTTTATTTGTAATAAGGAGAGTTTGTATCTCCCGTTGATTCTGCCGACTTTGTTTTGGATTTGATGTGTTCGATGCGACGATATTTTCTTTCTTTTTGCAACATTCTGAGCTGTCTTGTGCAGGTTCTGACGAGGTGGCGAGTTTCTGGATAGCGCTACGCGAGATAGGACTAGTAGCTAGGGTTGATCTCTCTACTAGCTTGCAACTTAGACGGATACTCGCGTGAAGTTGATATACCCCACCCCCTGGCCTCCGCCTATAAATAGAAGGGGTCGGTGAGCCTTTACTACACTGTTGCGAATTCTGATCCTTTGCTCGCGAGTAGTTGTCCTTCCTCGCAACTTCCTTCTCGTTCTCGCTCTACTCGCACTTCTCGTGCTTCCAACTCTACTCGCTCAAGATGGCCAGTGATAATGCCAATGCTCGCTGACAGGCCCACGCGACCAACTTCACTGACGCGGTCTTCAAGAAATCTGTTGCGACTGAGCACGACCTGGAAGATTTCAGCCAAAGGCACTTGCCGGAGGAATACTCGGACAGGCTCCCCTCCCGGACCGAGCGACTAAACACCTTCCTTGAAGGCAAGATAGTCCTTCCACTCCGCCACTTCGAAATCGGCATGCGACTTTCGTTGTGGCCTGAGTACCGCCAAATCTTGCGGTACTTTGGCATTGTGCCCGCCTAGATCAATCACAATGGAGTGGCGATGATCATGAGGTTCTTTTGCTTCCTTCGAGAAGAGAAGATCGCGTACGACCTCTCCATCTTCCGGACGGAAGGTCTTCGCCTTTGATGCGACTTCGGAGGGAGTCATCTTCTTCAGCAGCCACGTATGCACGTCGGTCGGCACTGCAAACAACGTTCATGGGTGGGGCGAATACCTGGTCGTCGTCGCCGGCGACTTTGAAGGGGTGTCGGGAGGTCGCAGCAGCCGCCAGAAGTTGCCTTCCTGTCACCTATCATGGAAGGGCGCGTGAGAAGCTATTCGAAGCTTTCTGCGGGCGGCGATTCGACGTCATCCATTGGCGCCTGAATGTCAACTCGCTGGACGAGGTCTTCCCAACCTGACGAGATTCTACCATACTCGCTGAATTGGCCTTGGTCGCTATTACAAATTCACTAGCTGTTCTTGAATCTCTGCAGCTACTCGTGAGCTCCCGCGAGAACCACTTCCTCCTATGAAGGAGGTCGCGTCATCGCGCCAAGACTCCTCGAACCTGCCATATGAAGTGGAAATATTGCCTCCTGCGAGCAGCAAGGGCCAGTCGCGAGCAAGCGAGCAAGGATCTCTCACGAGCTCTTCGATGGGAGGGAGTCGCCTATCGATGTCGGGGCGCCGTACTTCCAGCCGAACTACAACCTCGGGACGGGAGACAAGGATGCCTTCGGATATCCGCTAGTCTCCTTGTCTGAGGGAGAGCACGAGGTGACGTAGAGCACCAACCTACCCGCCAGGTCGGAAGACTGGGAGGGCAAGGGGGAGACCTACGACGTCACCTTCACGTTGTACGGGCGAGCAGATGCTGAGTCGATGCAAGATCTCAGCCCGGAGGTGCTCGCCTGCCAGAAATCTCGCGCCCTCCTGCGAGCTGCCGAGCTGGGGCATCACACCGCGAGGAGGCTCATCGAGACTCAGACGGCGCTGAAGGTCGTGTCGCAGAAGGAGATCGGCTTGGGGTTGCAATCAGCCCGCTGGAAGGACTATGAGGTAACACGCTTTCTCGCTCTCTTTGTGTGACCTAGTCGCCTTTGTACTTATCGTTTTTCTGACTGATTGTTGGTTGATCCTCACAGGCTACCGAGCTTCAAACAACGACGAAGATCTCCGAGCTCGAACAAGAACTCGCCAACACCAAAACCGAGCTGGAGGCTTCTCAAATCCGGGTCGCCGAGTTAGAAACTCGCTCGGTCGTCGCTGAAGATCGCCTTGGTCCCTCGGATGCTTGCCCGGTTGTGCAACAGCATGTGGGCCCGCACGAGATGAGCAAAAGGATACGCTTTCACGGGGACGAGATGTCGGCTATCCGCCGCGGGATAGCGCGAGCAACTGGGGAAGCCGTTCTCGCCAAGCTGAGGATTGACGGCTTCCTCTGCCCGGAAGCCGACCATCTGACGATCGCGGACCTCATTTTGGGCTTGCTCGCTGAGGAGTCCAACTCGCCTGACTGCGTCCTCTCCTCCTCTTCCGGCTCCAGCGACAGCGACAACAGCAGTGGAGGGAGTAGTGACGACAGTGACGACGATGAGGACGACGAGGATGATGTTGGCGATGAGGAAGATGCCATCATTGAACACAAGGAGTACAAGTCTGATACTGGCGACGATGAGTCATAGTCGGTCGGCGACCTCCTGCGTCCAAAACTTGCAGACAGAAAGTTATATAGCTAAGAAATTTTGTAACTTCTTGTAATACTCGCCATATAATACAAGAGTTCTTCGACATTGTTCTTCTTCTTTTACTTCCATACTCGCATACTCGCTTGTTAATGATGCTCGCTAGGCTCATAGGCGCGGAGAGGTTGAGTGCTTGTCATGCGCATACTAGCTTGTTGATATCGCTCGTAATCGCACAACCAATGCTCGCTCTGATATAATCGCTCTGCCTACTCGCATGTTGTTGCTCGCGCCTGGATGGCCGTAGTCGCATGCTCGCACATCGCTGCTCGTACCTGCATGATCGCATACCTCATAGGAGCCTAGCTCAACTGAATCAGAGTATATAGTCGACACCTAGTAGGAATAAACTCAACTGGAGGTGGAAAATATAGTCGACATCTAATCAAGAGGAAGCTCAACTGAAAGAGGAGAGTAAGTCGACACCTAACAGGAGTCAAGCTCAACTGTAGGTGGAAAATATAGGTCGACACCTAACAGGAGCCAAGCTCAACTGGAGGTGGAAGCTACATCTTACAGGAGCCGAGATTAACTGGAGATGGGTCGACAGCTCACAGGAGCCGCATTCAACTGGAGGTAGAATCGACAGCTCTCAGGAGCCGAGCTCAACTGTAGATGGAGGTCGACCTGGGAGGCAAATAGTCGGCCTGCAGGAGAGGAGCTCGTATAGAGGGCACGGACTACGACGACACTCGTACGAGGAATCAACATCTTACAGGAGCCGAGTTCAATTGGAGATGTGTCGACAGCTCTCAGGAGCCGCGCACAACTAGAGAAGGGTCGACTCGGGTTGATCTCGTAGTCGGCCTGCAGGAGGGGAGCTCGTACATGGGGGCTCGGACTATGACAACAACACACATGAGGAATCAACATCTTACAAGAGTCGAGCTCAGTTGGAGATGGGTCGAAAGCTCTCAGGAGTCGCGATCAACTAGAGATGGGTCGACTCGGGTTGAGCTCGTAGTCGACCTGCAGGAGGGGAGCTCGTACAGGGGGCTCAGACTATGCCAACAACACACGAGGAATCAAAATCTTACAGGAGCCGAGCTCAACTGGAGATGGGTCGACTGCTCTCAGGAGCCGAGCTCAACTGGAGGTGGAGGCAACATCTTATAGGAGTCGAGCTTAACTGGAGATGGGTAGACTCGGTTGAGCTCGTAGTCGACCTGCAGGAGGGAAGCTCGTACAAGGGCCTCGGACTACGACAACAACATACACGAGGAATCTATCTCACCCGAGGGGGTTGGTTGTTAATATGCAGGAGAGGAGCTCGTGTAGGGACTCAGACTACGATAACTCCACGACTTGAGGACTTCTATCGGTGCCGAAGTAGTTAATCATGCTGCTTAAGAGATTACCAAAGAGTCAAATGCATCAATATCTTTGAGGACGAAGGAAAATTCTAAGAAGACGACGATCTGCTCTCTATGTCAAGTTAGGAGGTTGGCGTCCAGACTTGTTCCTTATAATTCCTCCAGTCGGAGGAGAGATGCGATCGGGGGTAGTTAGGCCGACATACAAGGGGGGGCTGATCTCGACCATTAATGCATTGGCTGGGTCTTACAAGGACACTTAAATCCTGAAGCATCGTCTCATCGTCCGCCCTGGGCATTTTAGGAGAATCAGGTCAAATGCTCATTTCTCAACTCGATCGTGGAGATTGCTACTAGCTCTGTCACCTGGCCATGAAGGCTAGCGTACAAGCGAAGGGAAATGACCCTCGGGGGGTCCTACTAGACACACACACTCGAGCCCACCGTCCTTCCACGAACTTGTACTTTCCAGAGCTCAGTGGGTTATCCCACTTTGGCAACAACAGAGACACGTCCTGCTTGGCAGGACCAAAAGTTGCTAAGAGCGGGCCTTTTAGTCTTTTCAAAGACAGATGATGCCTTTACACAAGGCATCACTTTGCGAGTTTGATCCTTTATCGAGTTTAGGAGGTTAACATCCAGAACTGTTCCTGATAGTTTCTCCAGTCGGAGGAGAGATGCAATCGGGGGTAGCTAGGCCGACATGCATGGGGGGAGCTAATCTCGACCGTCAATGCAGGGGTTCGGTCTTAAAAGGACGCTTAAATCCTGAAGCATCGTCTCATCGTCTGCCCCGGACTTTTTAGAAGAATCACGTCGAATGCTGGTTTCCTAAACCGATCGAGGAGATGGACTTCACTGCTTCTAGCTGACTTGAGACGACCAACACAAAAAAGATAACTCGCAACCACCCGTGCCTTCGGGGGCGAGGATATATATAAAAAATATGGAGACAATATTATAGGTATGTAATACATGTTACCGTTAAGGGTAGAAGCATTTCAGGTCATCCCCGCTCCAAGTACTTCACGGTAGCCTCCTTCTTGATCTTGTAAGTGATAGCCTCCAGTGGCTAAAGCTTCCTAGACTATGAAAGGTCCTTCCCAGTTGGGATTCAGCTTACCAACGGCAGCTCCCCTTCTTGCCGCGTCCATCTTTTTCATGATCAGGTCTCCTACAAGGAAATGTTTGAGGCGAACGTTTTTGTCGAAGTGTTTTACCATTCGCCTATTGATCTCCTTTTGGCGGAAGGAGGCTAAGTAACGAAGTTCCTCGATGTAGTCTAGCGAGAGCTTCTGAGCCTCTTCATTCTTCAAGCGTCATTCTTCATTGCCTTCCCCTGCTGCCACCACCCTCGGGCTACGAACCTCGAATTCTACTGGGATGAGTGCCTCGGGCCCGTGGGACAACTTGAAGGGTGTTTCCCCTGTGACCGAGTTAGGAGTTGTTCTCAGAGCCCGTAAGATCAAGGGGAGCTGCTCCGCCCAGTTGCCCCTTCAGATTGGTGAACTTTTTCTTCAAAAGTTTGATGATCAACTTGTTGGTGGCTTCCACTTGTTCGTTGCTCCGAGGATGATGTACAGAGGCGAATCGAAGATCCGTCCCTAGCTGCTTGCAGAAGTCCTCCAGCTCCAAGCTGGCAAATTGCGGGTCGTTGCGAGAGGAATCCCGAACCTACAGGCAATCTCTCCCCGCATGAAGTTCTTCACGATCTGAGAAGTGATCTTGGCAAGGGTCTTTGTCTCGATCCAGTTGGAGAAGTGTTCGATCATGACGAGAACGAACTTCCTCTGACCGCTAGCTTGGGGAAAAGGGTCTATCAAATTCATTCCCCAGATGGCGAAGGGCCAAGGAGCGGTGATTGAACGAAGCTGTTGAGCGGGCTGCAGCTGAAGAGGTACTAAAAGCACACACTTTGGACACTTCCTCGAGAAGGCTTCTGCATCCTTCCGAATGGTCGACCAGAAGTAGCCGCGTCATAGAATCCTCTGCTCCAGAGTTCGAATTTCTGAATGGCTGCCGCACTCTCCCGAATGAATCTCCACAAGAACTCGAGGGAATTCAGTTCCTGACAGGAATCTGGCTAGAGGGCCCGAGATGGTCTTGCGATAGAGTTCTTTTTCATGCAGCAGATAATAATCCTATACCGAAACTTTCTCTGATCTCCTCCACTGGCAGGAAACCGACCTGTCGTTAAGAACATAACGAACGGGTCATTCCAAGAAGCCATTGCTCGATCTCCATCATCTCCCCTTCCACGATGGACGGTCGAAACAACTCCGTCACTGTCCCTCCAGCTCTGGGACTGTACTTGGCGAGATAATCTGCCACCGAGTTATCCTCTTGAGGCACGTGCTCGACGAAGAAGGATTGGAAACCTTCGATCAAGCCCTTAACCTTTGTCAAGTACTGCAAAATGGGGTCGTGCACCTCGAACTCTCCTCTGATCTGCGACGCGTCCACCATTGAGTCGGCGAAGGCCCTAAGATCTTGGATCCCCAACTCCTTGGCGAGACGCAAGCATGCCACTATTGTTTCGTACTCCGCCCGATTGTTCGTGACGGGGAAGAGAATCTCGACTGCTTGCTCGATCCTAATTCTTTGTGGGCTCACCAGCACAACTCGTGCTCCCACGGAATTGTTGTCTGAAGCCACGTCCCCCGTCCACGAACATCTTCCAAGAGACTGGGCTAGAAGAGCCTTCGTCCCCTCCTACCTCGGGCGAGAAGTCGGCTAGAAAATCCGCTACTGCCTGGGCCTTGATCGCCACACTTAGTGAATAAGAAATGTCGAACTCGCTGAACTTCACCGCCTACTTTGCCAACCTGCCTGAATGCTTCACTACATCCAAGATACTTCGCAGCGGATGATCAGACACTACCGTGATAGAGTGAGCCTAAAAATACGGGCGGAGCCTACGAGCCGAAACTACCAAGACAAAAACTAACTTCTCAAGGATGTGATATCACGTCTCTGTCTGCCTCAACACTCTACTCACATAGTAGATGGGGAGCTGCTTCCTTCCTCCCAGACCAACACCGAGCTAACAGCTTCCGCTCCTACTCCTAGACAGAGGAAGAGGTCTTCACTTCCCTGCGGGCCTTGGAGTAGAGGGGCTTGAGTTAGCTGCTGCTTGAGCTTTCCAAAAGCCCCCTCACACTCTGTGGTGCACTCAAACTGCCGGTTCCCCCGGAGAGCTTTGAAAAAAGGAGAGCACTTCTCCCCAGCCTTGGACAAGAAGTGGCTAAGGCCTATCAGCAATCTTGTCAGCCTCTGGACTTCCTTTGGATTCTTCGGGGATGCCATCTACATAATGGCTTGACTTTGTCGGGATTGGGCTTCACCCCCCTCAGAGTGAGGAGGTGACCTAAGAACTTCCCCCTCCTAGCTCCAAAAACACACTTAGTCGGGTTGAGCCGCATCTTGTACTTTGTAGAGTTGTGAAGGTCTCCACCAGATCCTTTACGTGCTCCACGATGTCTTTGCTCTTAACGAGGAGGTCATCCACGTACACTTCTAGATTCCGCCTCTTCTGCTCTCTGAAAACTTGATCCATCATCATTTGATAAGTCGCTCCCGCGTTCTTAATCCAAAAAACATCATCTTATAGCTATAGCAGTCATCGCTCGTGATAAAAGAGACGTCGCGGCAGTCGGGGGGATGCATCCGGATCTGGTGATACCCTGAAAAAGCATCAACGAAACTCATCACAGGAAACCTGACGGCTGAATCAACCAGCGCGTTGATTTGAGACACGGGGTAACAATCCTTCGGGCAAGTTTTATTTAACACGGAAAAGTCGATACAAATTCTTCAGCCTCCTTCGGGCTTCTCAATCATTACAACATTGGAGATCCAACCAGGATACTGGATCTCTGAAATAAAACCTGCGTCCAACAGCTTTTCTACCTCCTCCCGGATCGGATCGGCTCGGCCAGTACGGCGGCGCTCTTCCTCTGCTTCTAGCGGACGGGTGCGACTTTGGGATCCAGGTTGAGGCGATGGCAGACAACATTGGCATCAATCTCTGACATCTCCGCGACACTCAAGCGCAGGTGTCCACATTCTCCTGCAGGCATGCAGCCATCTTCAACTTCCCCTCCAGCGGCAGGGATCCTCCGATCTTCAACAGTTTTGGCTCTCCTCCCCGGGAGATCACCTCCAGCTCCTCCAGCTCCTCTGTGGCTCTCAGCCCTTCCTCTACCAGAACCTTCTCCAGCCTCTCCGCGTCCTCCATCCAGCTGATGGTACTGACGGCATTCAGGTAGCACTCTCTTACGGCCTTTGGATCGCCCCTGATCCGCACTTGGATGTCACCCCGGAAGTACTTCAGGCACTGACGATATGACAATGAAACCGCCTTGAAGTAGTTGATGAGGAGTCGCCCGAAGATGGCGTTGTAATAGCTTGGGGCGTCGACGATGACATCGGGGCGAGTATGGAACCCTGCAAGGATCCTCCACGCAAACTCTTTGAACGCTGCTACTATCACGAAGTCGCTTCCTCGCGCCGAGTTACTAACTCCGACCGAGTTTCTGACTATCTCCTCATGCTCGCCAGCATTCACTATTTTGCCTGCTCGCGAAACTTTCTTCCTCGGCTGCGATCCACGCTCACCGCACCAAAGTGTTCAAGCCTCTTACTCCAAAATTCGTATCAAGGCATTCTAAGGTTACCAGTTCAGCGGTTAGATTTGACGGCTAACGGGCTAAGACACAAAAACCGTCAGACAACTAAAAGGACCTCAGGCACTGCGACAGGGAGGTCCCACCACATACCCGGAAGCTTAGAAGAAGCAACTCCTCCACAACCAAAAATGGTCGAGCAGGGTACGAGGTAGGCTGGCTGATTACAAAGTCGTGGCGATTCCGCTGGAGACTAACAGGGATAGTCGCAAACTCGCAATCTGTCTCTCTGAACAAATGATCCAAAGGCTCAGTTTGCTGTCTAGGAAAAAGGCGGTCGAGATCTTTTGCGAGATTTTGAAGTCCGTCTTCTTGTACCCTTGGGGTCCTATTTATAGGCAAATCCAAAAAGAGGGGGGTCTTATTTATAGCCTCACTCCTGGCGACTCGGAGACTTCTCGGGAGGAGCTCGCCTGGTTGGGCGAGTAACATTCCTAGTCACCTACCTGGTGGTATGCGAGTGAAGCTCATCATACTCTCTCAGGCCTTCTGCCTTCTTGTGCGTTAACTCTGACTTCGGTCTTGACTTGCTGACTTTGACCTTTGCTAACCTGGCTCTGGAGGGGTCCACCATCGACGAATATGGGTTGTACACTTTTGCCACTTTCCTACCCCCAAACACACCTTATTCACAAACAGCCACACCAATTCCTTGTTGGAGATCCTTTCCTACCTCTGTTGAGTTGATCTGACAGCATCCCTCATAAATAATAGGTTTTGTGCTTCCTTGGGCTCCATTTACACTTGCTCATCTCTACACTTGCCCTCGACAGCCATTACTATTTTCCGCAGTTGCAGTCAACTGGTTCCAACCATCGGGAGATCCATTTCCAGCTTTGATTTGTGGGGTCCAGCAGCCCGCAACATTATTGAGAGCCCAGAATTCAGCGCCTATCTTAGTCCCGACTCTGGAAAAGTTCACCAAGTCTCCTACATTATATTTGTGTGAGTTCTAAAGTTGGTTGTTAATTATTCTATGTTGAATTAGTGTTTATTTTCTTGTATGCAACATATCTTCTTCGTAACTTTGTTTTCATGCTGTTTGTGACTAGTGTTGGTATTCATTTACTTATTTATTTTTGTCTCCTCCACTCTCACATTAATACAACTACACATGCTCTATAAATTTTGATGCTTTCTTCCATTATGGATCTCTTGCATTTGATTTTATAAATTATCATTATTGAAAGTTAAATTCGTCGAATTGAATCTGCATTTAGTAATCATACATTATCCTTGTTTTGAGGACCGTCCTACATCAAAACCTAAGCATTTGTACAAGATCAGAAAAAGTAGACAGATACAGAGGCAACTATACCACATCAACAAATTAAATTCAGAACCAAATGGATGAGAATTCCATTGGTAAGATGAAATAAACAAAATAATGTGATATCTCCTATATGAAAGCATATCCCTTGATCTCCAATTATCCTGACTGGAATAAAATCTACCAAGGACAATAACACGCAAGTACAATAAAAACTATAGTACATTTTTCCTAATCATGGAGGTTATTTCTTACAAAATTACAAAATGGAGACATTATTGATAAGATAAATACATAAAAAGTTACTCAAGTAAGCATATCTTTAGAAAATGCTTCCATACCTAAGCTCCTGCTCCTCAGCTTTTGTCAACTTAACACCTTCAAAGATATACTCATGATCAATTATATCATCCCTGTTATTTCCACATCCAAAATTAGGATTTAAGGTAGCAGAAGAAAAGAGTAACAGAAAAAGTGAATCATATAAACATGTCAAACATCAAATCATTCTTTGTGGTACCTAATTTCCAGAAGCTTCTGATCCCTCCTTTTCTGCAGGTACACTTGCCTCGAAACTTTCCTGGCATGCACAACACATCACAAGAGAAAAACTAGAAGTTAGATTTTATTTCAAATTCATGAATAGATTTCTTGGAGAGGAAAAAGAAAAAAGAAAACAACAGAAGACTTGATCATGTTTGTCATCTCCCTCAACATCTAGTAAATTTCTAGGTAACTATACTTTCATCAATAAAACTTTTAGACCCCCACCTTTCAATCAAGAAAAAAGAGAAATACACTTTTAGAACAAGCACAAGAAATAAATAGTTGTTGCGATAACAAGAACTTAAGGAAAAAAATCGTTCAGCTTTCAGATGACTTCAGTATAAAATAAAATTTACTAAATACACTTGGTGAATGTTCAAATCCAACGTTTACAATGTCAGATTTACATTAAAAAATAAGAAGGGATCAAGAACGACTAGAAAGAGAAGAACCTTAGATTAGATATATCATTCTCTTCGACGGCTTTAGCTCTTCGTTTCATCTCCTCTATGCCAATACATAATAAACAATGAAAACATTATTATATGAACTGGTATGGAAGTGACCAGTAAATAATCAATTAATTTCAGCCGCTTGGCAATACCTTCTTCTTCCTTTGTTAGCTTTGACTCGGTAACCTTAAAAAAGAGAAGAAAATAAATTTTCTATTTATGCAATTATCAAGAAGAAATAGGAGAATACAAGTTATAATAGTGTTTTGACTTCCAAACAACAAAAATGATATCAATTTCACTGCCACTACAAAAAAATCAAATCAAAAGCTTCACCGCAGAAAATTTTCAGCAGTAGATGCCACAGCTAAATACTTGTTAGACTAATATTCCACAAGTTTGAGGATGAGAATGAAAAAAACATTCAGTATAAATACTATCAATCATGTTTATTTTGACAATATAGCATCATTAAATGGTACGGGAAGACAAGATGACGAGAACTGGTAGCGCAACCAAAACAAACGAACACCTGCAAAGCTGCGTACACATTCACCGATGAGGGGAGAATAAAGGAGCTAGGACCATTTTGGGAAGGACTAATGATGAATATTAGGATTATTGGGAGGCTTTTCGGGAAGAGCAATACTCAAGGCATCTTGGAAAGGAAACCATCATCATAGTTTAGAATTTAGATAGGAAAGCATAAGCAAAAGAAATTAATGCATGTTCCTTTGGATAGTGAGGTGATGTCTATATATATATATATATATATATATATACACACACACGCGCGCGCGACATGCATAGGTCAACATGACGATCAAAGCCATCTGTTTTGTGTGAATCGACGATCCATGAATATTAATTATTTTGTGTATCTTTTTTATTTTGATGTCTTTAAAGGCAATCGTGATCGGAGAAATATGGTTGTCCATGATGACCCCTTTGACTATAAGTAGGGATAGAGGATTCATTTAGAAGCATTGAAAGGTTGAGTAAAAAAGAAAACCCACCTCTTGATCACCCTGCTGAAGTTGAAATCCAAGTGTGATGCTTGGAAGTTCTCCCCTCTCCATGCAGTCGTTCACCCCCTCTCCATTTTCCCCCATGTAGCCGGCCACCGATGCCCCCTTTCTTCCACTAGCCGGCCACGCCCCCCCCCCCCCACCCCCCACCCCACCACCACAGAACATCCACCTCTTTAATTCTACCCATTTTTAGCTTTCCGATGATTGCCGGAAACTACGTCTATCAAGCCACATCCACCATCTCAAAATTCCTCCGCCACCACCACTTAAATTCCCCTTCATTTTAAATTTTCCAACGATTGCAATAAATGTCACGACCCGTCTCAACAAAAGTAAGAGTGCTCTTAGGGGCGAGTCGTGATGCCACAGGCATGGGCGGAGAGAAAATACATACTTGTTAGGCAGAAACAGAGATTCTGATAATTAGGTTTAAAATAACTAATTTGAAGGAAAATAGTTGTTTTTATGCGGAAGCTTTAAAATATGGTATTTTGAAACAGGTACACATGCATTTTATTAAAACTTATGATACAAATTCAGATACAAACTTCATGCAATGACAGGTTCAGATGAATGAACATACAAACAATATTAACTTCGAGTGCATATAATATAGCCTAGCAATTGTCCATGATTTACTAATCATTATTATTATATAAAAGAAATGTTTGACAGTAAAGGAAATGAAACGTAAACATAGAACCTGGAACTTAATGTAGATCGGGCTCGAGGACCTGGCAGTGCTGTCACGAACGTTAAGGCAATTCCAAAACAAAAAAATGCCTTAGAACATTGAGAAAAGCAGGCGAGCAAGTAGAACACATAACCAGCAAGTGAAACAGAAATGTATGTGTATCAGTTTTCAATGAAGCAAAGCTAACAAGACAGGCAAGTAAAATATACAAACAGAAATAACTTGAAATAAGCTTACTCCGGAGCATAACATAAAATTGATCATGTAATATCATAAATTGTAATCAATGAAGTGTGTAGGTATTTTTAGTGGGTGCACATGGTTCACGCTCAAATTCATATACAAGTCATATTAGAAAAATTCATGCTTGTCGTGACCATGCAAGCAGAGAGATGCACCAATTAAACACTACCTTTCAATGATTGCTTAAGATATTATTGAGTTAAAAAATTCATATTTTAGTGATTCCTATTGTTTTAAGACTAAATTAACGATTCAGATGCACAAGAGTAGAATTCATAAACATGAAAAGGGGACATCAAGTCAAGGAATAGAATTTACCCCAGTCTTAGAACCAGACAAACATAAGAAACAAGATTTGATGACACCGAAAACTAGAGAGTGAGTTTTGAACTTTGCGTGTTCGAGTGATTAAGTTATCATTAACGGGAAGATTTTTCAAGAAATCACAGGGGTAAGTTTGACATGCATCGCTTTGAGGGTAATAAATACTCATCTAGATCAAATCATTCTAAGACACAATTATCTCCCAAGTAACATATGTATGATCAGAACCTTCATATAAAACACAATTAATTTATTTACGAGCAAGAAATCTTAATATTTACAATTATAATAATTAATGCTCATGCGCACAAAAAACTACTAGTCTTTCAATAAACCATCAAATGAGATGCACTTCACCTAAGTGAAAATCCAATAAAAAATCAATCACCTTCTTTTACTAACTCATCTTCCCATTATTAATCCCATGAGACGCAATTCAACTAAGTAAAAACCAACCATGATTACAAACACATGTCGATCCAAACATATTAAAACCTAAAATATTAACTTGTTTGATTAGGAAGTCGACATTCCAGTTTATTCGACAAATCAAAATATGCAAGAATGAAGTCATGTGGTCCAAAAAACAGATGCAATAAATTAAACTCAATGTTTGCAGGAGAGAGGGATCTTTACTTGTCTTAAGGTAGCTGAAGCTGACGGAGACGTCTCAGCGACGAAAGCAAAATCCAAAAAATCTACTTTGAACTTGTTAAGAACAACGAAAGAGACATAGCAGAATTCACTACGCTAACACAGAAAATGATTCATTACAAAAAATTAGATCAAGAGTGGGCTAAGAGATTTACCTCTCTCAAAAGTGAGGGGAGAAGAGATACCACGCGAAGATGGAGACTTGGAGGCGCTTAGGTTACGAAACCCTAAATCGGAGAGGGTTTTGGAGAGATTCCATCAATTGAGTCAAGGAGCAATGTCGGAAGTAACGAATACACAAGGTTATACGATTACAAGGAGGCATACAAATTTGAATCACAAAAAAATGCAATTTTGGAAAAAAGAATTCCATTAGGAATCAAGCAAAAATCTGATTAATGGTGATGGAGGAAGATTCTTACCAAAAAGGAGCCAAATCCAAGCCCGAGGAAGAGAGGGAATGAAACTCTAGGCGTCCATCTTGCAAACACCGACCAAGACGACGAGGAAGCGGGAAAATTAGGGCTACTGAGCCTTAGAGTAGAGGGAGGAAGCTGTTGTCGGCCACTAGGAGGCGAGAAAAACTACTGCCAGCATCCAGAAATGGAGCGGAGGCCGTCGATCCCCTTGGAGGAGAGAAAGGAAGCAGCCGGCCAAGGAGGAAGACCAGGAGGAGTTGTCGGCCATGACGGGAGAAGCAGGAGGCAGTGGGAATGCTAAAGGGGGAGGCGCCGGTCCTAAATGTGGTGGTTGCCGGCCATAATAAGAAGAATCGAGGGCGGGGTTGCGCACTTGCGGGAGACGGGAGACATGGTCGATGTGCGGCTTGCGGGAAAGAATAGGGAGCGGAAAAATATAAGAGGGGTGGACCGGCTCCGTTAGGTTAATGAGGGGAAAACCTAATTCCTATAATTACGAAATTGCCCTTATTTATTATTATCTTGATTTTAAAACATGGGTTGTTACAATAAATTACCTCTAGCAGCCACCAACGCCGACGGAGAACCCCTCCTGCCACCATCATAACTTCCAAACCACCTTACCACTAACCCCACAACCCATATTCTTCAACATCCTAAAATTTAGTCCACTTTCCTAAATTTTCTCCCCTCCTCTCATTTCCCCCACTTAACCTCATCTTCTCATGAGGATCCACCTTCTCAGCCCTCAACTGATCCCCCCACCCCCTCCCCCTCCCTCCCCCACCACAACTTCTTACAAAATCACAAGTGCCACCTCCCACCTTCCCAAACGACCCCTCCGCTCCTCCTATCAGCCGATTGCATCTAACAGCCCTCCAGGCCACAAACCTCTTGTCATAATCTGTCCAGGTAGAGATCTGAACCTCTCCCTGCAGCTGAAATTAACTCCCAGCCTGTTGTTTTCTGCTCCACAGCTCCCTGATTCTCCAACAAAGTCCTCCCAGCCGACTCCTCACTCTTCCCTACCTCTCACCTCCGTCAGGACCACAAAATTCCTTTATTCCCACCGGAACACTTCTCAGCTATTGCCTGACATTTCAGCCACCTGCCATCACGCCTCCTAGGCCAGTTTCCATCAATCCAGGGCTCCTCCTGTCCTCTGCCAGCCTTCACCATCATTCTACGCAGCCCCACTTCTTCCATCAGTTGCACCAGTAAACTCCAGCCCACTGAAAGCATATTTCCACCCTTGGTCAGTTCTGTCCAGCTCCCGAAATGCTAGAGAGAGCCCAGAATTCAGCGCCAACTTCAATCCCGGCCCCGGGAAAGTCCACCCAGTCTTTTACTTTATAGTTGTGTGAGTTTTAAGTTCGCCATGAATTATTCTTTATTGAATTAATGGTTATTTATATACTTTGCAGCATATCTTATTTGAAATCTTTGTTTCCAAATCGTTTGTGGCTGGTGTTGATATTCATTCATTTTCTTCCTTATTTATGATTTGTGCACTCTTCAGTTAATACAACTACACATGCTCTCTAATTTTTGAAGTTTCCTTCGTTGTGATTTTCTTGCATTTGCCTTTATAAATCAAAATTATTGCAAATTAAAATTCGTCAGATTCATGATGTTGCTTTTAGTGATTCATTATTCTCCATCATAGGACTGTCCTATGTCAAACTGTAGGGATATATATGGTGAAGACTATTCGCTTAGAGCTGGGTGAGAGAGCATGTCCCCCGAGTTAAGCTTGGCCATAAGGTTAGGCATATCTCTCCCAATTTATTTAGTGTTATCCATCACTCTTCCACTTCGAGTTGAGAAATCGTGTTTCTAGTGTTTTGATTGGCCTTTAGACTAGGCAAGAGTTCTCTCCCATTTTATAGAAGTGGTATTCCTCACTCATGTGTATCTCAACTCACTACTTCAATTTTGATGGGGATCGACCCCATGTTCGTGATCGGAGGATATCGGGCTATCAAGTGGCGGGACCCATTTTTGTTGATTTGTCGGAGATTCGTTGATCGGATCGACGATCCGAGACCTCGAGCGCGTTCGGAGCGTCCCTTTTCATGTTATATGTATTTTTTCATATTTTTTAGAGTTGTATTTTTTTTAGACATCGTGCGCAACGGACGATCATAGCCGTTCACGCCGGGTGCCCAACATCCCCCTCTCGTTATAAATAGGGGCGGATGTCCATGTTTTCATTTTCATTGCTAAGTTTTGTGAGAGAATCCAGATTTTGGCAATCATTTGTGCTGCGATGCCGCGAGACCGGGGTGCGAAGCCTTGGATTATTATTTAAATTATTCCTAATTTTATTTCTCTGTTGTCTATATTCGCCCATGAACCAGCCCACTTCCTCTCCCACAATTTCATGTTCATTAAAATGCAACTATCACTGTTGAATTGCCCTAAACCCACTATACCCAGTTATCTTCATCGCTAGGAAGAGAAAACCGCCCCTCTCCTTCTATTCATCTTCATCCTCGGCGACCCAAACTGTCAACAGCTCATTTTCCCCCTTCCCTCTCACCGACAACCACGACGCCCTCGACGTGTTGCGCTCCCACAAAGGAACCCACTCACTCCTCCCTGTCGTCCCCTCCAGAGTCGCTCAACTTCCGATCACAACCCCTACCAAAGCCTACTCCGGCAAACCACAACCCACAGGTCGGCAACCCTTCTTCATCCTCGTTTTCCCATGGAGCCAGCAGCAATAGTCGCAAGCCTGTTCTCTATGACCGGCCGCCAACCTAGCAGTTAAGTCCTCTTCCCAGTCACTATTGTTCCTCCCCCTCCCTAATGTGGAGCAGCCAAGCCTCCTCTCTGCCACCAATTTCAGTACAACTGTTATGTGCCCCTCTCCATTTTGAGCCTCACCGAGCCCGTCCTTTTCCAATTGCATTTCCCAACATTAGTCCTTTACCTACATTAATTTTGTTGGAGAAATTTGGCTATTTTCTCTAATTCCAGCAACCAATATCTTTATCGGACACAGAATAATCCGATTTCGCCGACGTCACCAAATTCTGCATGCCTTGTAGTATTAATTTTAATGTGCAGTTTTATTTCATATTGAATATTGTATGGACACGCTATATATGTTTGGTTATTGAGATTGTTGGTGATTTTGTTTTCATTTCTTTTAAGCCAATAATATTTGTTCGTACAAGTTATAGTGGAAAGCACCACTTGTAACGACGAGCGTGATTTTGCATGTGTCGGAAAATTACAAATCTCACCTTGTGTAAATTTTGCAAACCTTATAAAATTATTTTTGCTAACATTGATTCCGAAAAATTAATTAAAAACATGCACGCAACATTTAGGTTTGGCTTGTTCATATTCATTCTGTGCATCCGCGAAACATTACATTAGTGGGTCGGCGTACATGTTCGTTTTCAGATCAGGCCGTCCTGCGTCAAATTTCCTCTCAAGGATATTATTCCCCTCAAACATTTTCTCGTCTTCTAATAATACGCACATGTTGTCAAACCACATTTAACAATAGATTGGAAAGGTTCAAAAAATCGGTGACAAACGCGTCCTTCGCAATGGATCGCAAAATGGCTTCTCTCATCGAGAACCACACCCTCAGGCAATGATTTCAAACCATCATCCATACTGCATGGTCCAACTCCAATTCCAGACCACTAAAACCTACTTTTACCCCTGCTTCAGTAGTTGGAGCATCGGCTCCATACCACCGCCTAATCCCGACAAACCACCACCTACACCCCTGGATCTGACCACCAGGACCCAGAACTGCTCCACCAAATCTATAGTACCATCCTTTCCTCGCAGATCAGCTCCTCCAATCATAGCCAAAGCCTTATTCCTCGGACACATATTGTTATCTCCGCCCCTTTCTACTCCAATCGATCAAATCTCGGTCCTTTCATAGTTTTCACTATCCAGGTATCCTCCTGGAGCACGCTTCACCTTCCTAATCTATTTCCCCTGCTACAATTTTGGTATGTTTAGGACAATATATTAAGAATTTAGAACAATATTGCAATATGTGATGCTGTCCACTGATACATAACACTCCATTGTATGAATTAATTTTACTGAACTATAAGGATTGATTAAATGGCCACTTGGAGAAACTTCAGAGACTTGTTGATCTTGCTACTACAGTTTTGTTGGAGCAACATTTAGCAGTTTTCAATGACGAATTTGAGGCGCGGCTTCAAATGAAGGTAGAATTTGAGAATTTTCCCGTTCTCATCTCAACCATGAGTTTTTCTCAGGTATGTGACCGCTGAATCCAACTTGATTAGGCCGTCGAATCAAACTTGATCAGGAGGATTTCTCGCACAAATCTGTCAGACCACCGGTCAACTAACGACACAACAACAGGCGGGGAAGCATTAGTGAATTTCACTCCCACTCATTCGTCGTATATCTCAAGTGCAAATAGATAAATGACGTGTAAAGAAGTTTCTTATTTTTTGTTATAAGACATGAGTTGCGTCATCATTGCAAGAAATTGTTCTGGTCAGAGGATATAGAATTCGTAGACAATGCAGTTCTATGAACAGGTGGCCGGCCAATTAGTTATGGTATTAGTAGATTCTGACAATACTCAATTCATTAGACCACACCAATGTTTGAAAATTACAATTGAGTGTTTGGCCTAAGAAAGGGATGCGAGTTATTGTTGTTAATAGAGACCTCCTATCTAGCCCAAGAATCTATGATGCATAGAATTTTAGGATATTTATTGTTGTTAGACGATTACGAGTTTACGACCTCATATGAGCCCAAGGACACTCAAGAACATGATATATTAACACATCAGGGATAAATCGAGATAAAAGTATGAAACTTACCTGACAAAGATATACTCTCTCTCTCTCTCACTCTCTACTCAGATAACAAGCCCCATATGAGTGCAAGAGGGCACTCAAGCCCTGTCACCGAGTACTTCGCGGAATGGAAGGTTCTTGTTGATGAAATCTTGGATCTTTGGTAGATCCCCACTACTAGGGAAGAGGACCAGGCTCAACATGAGCATCTTGTACTTCTTTGGCTTCTAAATGGGCTTGATCCAAACTTCTCAACAACAAACACCGAAATGCTAGCGAGTCCTACCCTGCAAACTGCTAGTGCGTACCATCGTCTGACTAAAGCCGGTTCAGCATGTACTCCATCTGCTCTACATATTTCCTCCGGAGAGTCGATGGCTCTTGCTTCTAGGAGTGGAAGGGGAACTAGTCAGGGGGGGCCGCTCTGGTCGTGGTCGTGATACCAACACGAGACATTGTACCCATTGCAGGCGTCGGGGCCCAATGAAGGATACATGTTGGGTGGTTCATGGGAAGCCATACTGGGCCTCCAAACCTCTTCCTTCATCTTGCTCTGCGCACTTGGCCGACTCTACTTCTACATATCTGAATCCGAGAATTATTTGAGGATGAGTACCGTCGCTTGCAGGCTCTCCAGATTGACACTCTGACTCATAGTGTTGCTGTGATCCAAACCATTCAGCTTGTTTGCACCTCACAGCGTCCCATCCAGTGGTTGGCAGATTCTGGTGCATCTGATCACCTGACTAGTACCTCACGTATCTTACACTCATACAAACCTCATAATGGGTCTTCAATTACAGTTGCGGATGGATAAACTATACCCATTGTCGAGTTAGGTAGCTGCAATGTGACATCTGACATGACTCTATCCTCTGTTGCTCATGTCCCTCAATCTGCTTACAACTTATTGTCAATTAGCAAGCTTACTCGTGATTTAAATTGTATTGCTACCTTCACATCTTCTGCTTGCATTTTTCGGGAACAGTCGACGAGCTGTATTATTGGTCGAGGAAAGTTGAGTGGTGGCGTATATGTTCTGGACGAAATCTCACATCTTGCTTGTTATGCTGTCTCAACCAAATTCTGGGATCTTCACTATCGTCATGGTCATCCGTCTATGCAGGTCATGCGTCGTATGTATCCTAAGTTTGGGAAGGTTTACCATCTCAGCTGTGAGTCTTGTTTGTTTGCTAAACTCCACAGAGTTAGCTATGTTCCTCGTCTTGATGTTCGTGCTTCTGCACCTTTTGATTTACTTCATTCTGATGTTTGAAAACCGTGTCATGACCCTACGTTGTTATGACACAAATATTATGTTACGTTTATTGATGATTTCTCTCGAATAACTTGGGTGTACTTAATGAAAAATTGTTCTGAGCTGCCGTCTATTTTTCAAAATCTATGAAATGAAATCTTTACTCAATTATATGTTCTAAGTGTCTTCGAACTGATAATAGTCGGGAATACCTATCTCAATCTATGTCTAATTTTCTCTCTGACAAAGGTATCCTTCATCAAACCAACTGTCCTGATACCCCCCATCAAAATGGCGTTGTCGAGAGAAAAAATCGACACATCCTTGAGGTCACCCGAGCCATTCATCACCAAAGGCACGTACCCAAACACTTCTGGGGTGATGCAGTTCTTACCGCTGCACAGCTCATTAATCATCTTCTCACTCATATCCTCGAGGGGGTGACACCCTATCACACTCTTTACCCAGACCTTGTCGGTCCTCTTCTACCTTTGAGGGTCTTTGGGTGTGTTTGCTATGTTAGGGATGCTCGTCCCTTTGTCTCGAAACATGATCCTCGCTCTTTGAAATGTATTTTTCTTGGTTATTCTCGGACTACTAAAGGATATCGGTGTTATTCTCCCGATCTCCACAAATAGATTATCTCATCGGACATTGACTTCTTGGAATCGGACTCTTACCTTTCAAGTGGATCATCATGTCCTGACCCATCTCTTGATGCCATCTTGGTTCCTCGTCCTGCACCTGCACTCCTCTCTCTGACTGACCTTTTGTGTCCCCTTTGGGGGCAGGTTTACTCTCGTCGCTCTTCTGACAGTACATTAATGTCGCCTCCACAGCCTACCTCTCCCACCGATGATATGTCGATTGTTCCTACGGAAGCACCTGCTAGCATGTCTGCTGCTTTCATGCCAGTCAACCCAAATCTCCCTATTGCAATACGGAAAGGAAGTTAGTTCTTACCGGGGATTGTCAGCCTCCCATACTGCCCTGCAGTCCACTCTGGATCAATTCTGTCTCCCCTCTACCGTTGCGGAGGCCAAATCTCATCCTGGCTGGGTGACTGTTATGCACGATGAATTGACAGCTCTTCAACTTAACAACATACGGGACTTGGTCTCCTTACCTACTGCCAAGCGGGTTATTGGATGCAAATGGATCTATTCTATCAAAGTCAATGTGGATGGTTCCCGCGATCGCTTGAAGGCCCGCTTGGTTGCCAAAGGTTATGCACAGACTTATGGCGTGGATTATGATGAAACATTTGCCTTCGTTGCTAAGATGTCCTCTACCCGCATCCTGCTCTCTCTTGCAGCCTCTCGTCAGTGGCCCTTGTACCAGTAGGACATCAAGAATGCATTTCTTCATGGGTC
Organism: Platanthera guangdongensis; assembly: GCA_039583875.1. Taxonomy (NCBI): domain Eukaryota; kingdom Viridiplantae; phylum Streptophyta; class Magnoliopsida; order Asparagales; family Orchidaceae; genus Platanthera; species Platanthera guangdongensis. The sequence continues at coordinate 45,522,844 of CM077163.1, read as the reverse complement.
CTTAGATGAAGAGGTGTATATGGAACAACCACCTGGGTTCGTTGCTGAGGGGGAGCGTAATAAGGTGTGTCATCTCCGGAAGTCGTTATATGGATTAAAGCAATCCCCTCAAGCATGATTTGCTCGTTTCCGATCTGTGGTCACTCAACTTGGGCTAACCAAGAGTACAAAAGACTCGTCCCTCTTTTATCAGAAATCTTCGGCCGGTACTGTTCTTCTAGTGGTTTATGTCGATGATATTGTCATCACAGGCAGCAAATCTGAAGGGATAACAAATCTCAAGGCATTCTTGTAGTCCAACTTCCATACAAAAGATTTGGGTTCATTACGGTACTTCCTCGGGATTGAAGTTGTTAATTATGATCATTCCCTCTTTATTTGTCAATGCAAATATGTTTTTGATCTTCTATCCGACCTTGGAATGTCTAACTGTGGCCCTATGGATTCTCCACTTGAACCAGGGGAAAAAGGTCTCATGTCGAAAGCATACCATTTGATTCACCAGAGAAGTATCAGAGAATAGTTGGAAAACTGAACTACCTTACCATGACTCATCCTGACATTGCTTGTGTTGTAAGTAAGGTCAGTCAGTTCAGGGCTGCTCCAACTATCTCTCAATGGGAATTTGTTCTCCGGATCGTCAGGTACATAAAGAAAGATCCTGGTCTCGGGATATCATATAAGAATCATGTCCATTCTAATATAAAGGCATATTGTGACTCTGACTGGGCAGGTTGCTTAGCCACCCGAAAGTCAACCACGAGATTTACTATCTTTATGGGTGGAAATCTCGTCTCCTGGAATAGAAAGAGACAGACCACGGTTGCTAGATCTAGTGCTAAGGCAAAATATCGGGCTATGTCCCACTCTGTTGCTGAGATCATGTGGATTAGACAGATTCTTGGTGAAATCGGGTACCCGGTTCAAGATCTCACTCCTTTATGGTGTGATAATCAGTATGCGATACAGATAGCTACTAATCCTGTGTTTCATGAACGCACAAAACACACAGAGGTCGACTGTCATTTTTTAAGGGAGAAGTATGAAGAAGGCCTTATTTCTCTAAGCCACGTGAAGACCGGAGATCAGGTTGCAGATATTCTTACCAAGGGAATTACGGGGGTCAGAATGAACTTTATATGTAACAAGTTAGGTCAGGGAAGTTCACACGACCCAACTTGAGGGGGAGTGTTAGACTCATTAGTCTCATATCTTGTATTTTTGATTGTTTTCTCATATCTTGTATATATATATATATATATATATATATATATATATATACCGTAGACCTCTATTGGAGGTATATAAGCATTCCAATACCGAGTAACAAAATATATTTCCAATTTTTACAACTTTGAAAACCAGTACATACTAATACAGCCGACAGCTTGACATCCATGATTGTTGGAACTTCAAAATAAATAAGTTCTTTTTCTATATAGAATACGGTAAATGGAATAGCTAATAAAATATTTTAAAACAATAAATTTTGAGGGCCATTTAAAATTGAAAGCAGCCGATAGTACGGTTGCTAGTATGTTGCATTGAAAGGCATATATATTCTTCCATGTACATCTCAAATACAACAACAACACTCAAAGCTTTATCTCACAATAATGGGGTCGGCTATATGGATCTTTTGTCTCCATTGTGCCTTATCTTTAGTCATAATCTCACTAATGTCAAAGTACATCATGTCTTTCTGTATAGTTTCACTCCAAATTTTTATTGTTCTACATCTCCCCTATTTAAAAGCCTTGTGACAAAACTCTCACAACGCCTAACAGGTGTGGTGGGGACCAGCCCCGATCAGGTCGACGCAAAAGTGTCTGATGTCGCACCCGACCGGATCTCTATCGGCCTTGAGTGATAGCATATTATTTTGCAAATTTGATGTTATCACTTTTAGTTCGTTGCACGCCTGCGCGCGTAGACATGTTTGTTGCACGTCTGCGCGCGTAGCTTTATTTAGAGTTTAATTTTATTCTCGTATTATATATATATACCTATATATATATATCTTTATTATATAAATGAATATACATATTCATCAATCACACCAAGATTTAAATCTCAGCCATTGAATCCAATATCCTTCAAATGGTTGCCACCGTTGGATTGCAGCATGCACATTGGTAAATGCATCCACCCGGTTTCTTTCCCCAAATCCTGTTGTTAACCTGTCCTGTCCGCCGAAAGCAGCAGCCCGCCCTCTTCTCTCCCGTCATGTCGCCGAAAGCAGCACCGCACGCCTCGCCTTTACCCTCCTGCACGGCAGGCCTCGCCTTTAACTCTCGTCGCATGCCACGCCGAAGATCTTCCTCCTTCCGCTTCAGAGCTCTTCCTCCTGTCGGTTCACAACACTTTCCCCCTGCCGCGCGCTTCAGAACTCTTCCCGCAAACGGTGGTGTCGGACTTCTTTCTCCGGCGAACCTTGCTCCGTCTGACGGTCGTCTCCTCCGTCGGTTCAGAACTCTTTCCCCCTGCCGCTTCGGAACTCTTCCCGCAGACGGTGGTTCCGGACATCTTTCTTCGCCGAAAACAGGGGACTTCTTCTGCCGGCACAGTAAGTCTTCTAATCCAGACTTTTTCAGCCAATAATGTTTCTTCAGTTAAGAACGTGTTTACTCCATCCTTCCCGTACCCTATGTCTGCAGGTGGCTCGCTTCTCTCACCACAACAGCGCTCGCTCTTCGCCGCCAGTGGCATCGTTGCTCCCCTGCTGCTCACACGCTCCAAGTCCTTCTCCCCCCTTCCTCCCTGTTCTGGAAAGGTAACCTAACATTTCTTCACAGCCCTGCAATCCCCCAAAGTAAACCCCTTTCTACCAAACTCATGCCTAGCCATTTCGGCTATTTTCGCTGCTATAAGTTTTGCTTTAATATATTTTTGTCTGTTATAATTTACATGTGGCTATCATTCATCAGAAAAGCTATCGTTGTATAGCATTATCGAAATCAGTCATGAGGCTTTCCAGTTAATTAACTTTACTGTTAATTCATATTTCTTTTAATCCTCTCATTCCTTTTATATTATTGTCATATTGTTAGATTGCAGAGCTGTGATGTGTTTTTTTAATCCTTTGTTGGAGCAGATAACAATTACGCCAGAAGATAGATGAATCCAACATAAAAATCATTATTTCTATGTTACCCATCCTGATTTCTCATGGGAGTTTTCATAATTACATGAACTTCACTCATTTTTTATGTTTCAAAATTATAAAAATATCCCACTACCTTATTTTTTTGTCTACAGAACCGGCTCCTGTTAAAATGTTTGATGGAAAGTGATAAAATCACCCAAAAAAATCCTGAACATTCAAAGTTTACCAACTTACTCTCCCGTCCTTTGCAAATTTGAGCTATTGCAATGAATGAAGTTGGAAAATCAAAGACATTTCTCTAAAATTTGAACCAGAACAAACTTAAAAGGATAGTTTTTATTACTTTTTTGTGGCATCGGTAGCAGTATTAACAGTCAAAATGCATCAGGGAAGTCAGTAATGTTGGATTGCAGGGCTGTGATGTGTTTTTTTAATCCTTTGTTTGTCCTGTAACACTCCCAAAGAAGAAAATTTATGTTCGTCTCCATCCTTTGCTTCAAAACTTTTGCTGAACAGATGTCAAATGATACACACAAACTGTTTGTTCTTTTGCCAATGTGAGGTATTTATAAGTTAACAAATTGATACACACAAACTGTTCGAAAGTTTTGTTGATCAAGACTTTTTTCGCACTTAAAATATATATGTAAGAAGTATGTACGCACATGAAAATCTCTATATTCAATGTTCATTAGAAGATCTCCGTTGCTTGCATTCCTAACATCTTAATATTTTTGCTTCTCTTGGAATTTATACGAAATATAGAATATAATACACATAAATTTATATGCTTCTCTTGGAACAGTTCTAACAAAGTGCTCTGAAAAATCAAAGAGATTCTCACATTCAATAACTAGACAAAAGAAGAAAGCTTACACTTCCAAAAGATTCAGGTAAGCCTATTTGCACGCCATTTGATTCTGTTTCTATGCTCGAATTTATTATTCTGAACATGATCTGATGTTTTGGTTAAACTTTCCACCACAAAATTAAATTGTGATTATATTTGTCTCCAACAATCTCAGGTTCTGTGGCAGATTTTCTATAACGCAAATGAATATATTTACGTTTTTGTTTTATATTTAGGTACAGGGATGCTGCAATGTGAGCATCTATTTTTTTCCTAAGCCATCATTATTGTAGTTTATAAAAGTTTGTCATTAAAATTTATTTCTATACCACAGTATCTTAAACATTTATATTTTCACTTACAGTTTATGTTTCTTCTACAATAAAATATGATTCTTAATTTTTCATTACATGATACAATATAATATTTAAATTCACTTTTGCAAGCAGAATTTATGACAATAATAACGCTTGGATCTCCATGTATTGTTCATTTTCTGCATCCGTTCAAATAAAGTCACACACTAAAAATTAAGGCAAAAGAACAAACAGTTTGGATCTATTTGACACTACGGTGACTATTGTCAATATGGGCTAAATTGTTTTTCGTTAACGCCCACTTAAGAACCTTCATCCACTTTTATGTTTAAACGGATGAACTTTCTTTGATAAGTGTTAAACAAATGACATTTCAATCCACGCGTTCACGTTCGCTGTTAAATTTTTTAAAGTGAGCGGGGCAGTTTCTGGTTGGTCGGATTTGCCATTTGGGGCTCTAGGCGGATTCGCTGCGGGTTGGTTCTTGAGGTCGTCCGAGGTGCAATCCCCTCCGTTCCGCTTGGTTGCCGACGAAGCCCGCACCGCCACATCGAGAACGGGCGAAGCCCGTTCGAATACTGAAAGCAGCACCGCACGCCTCGCCTTTTTTGAGATTTTCTTTGTTCATAGCAAATACTACATGTCATAATCTTCTCAATTCTCATAGTTGAAATGTGATTGTTGTGTCCAGAAATTATAATTTTCAGGGGAATTACTCTGTCTTCGAGTATAGAGATCGAATTTACTAATTATAAAGGAGAGATTTAATTTCTCTTCTCTACTCACGAAACAAAATGTGTAATTCATCTCCTTTTTTGGATTCATACTCAGGGTTAAATGGTTAGTAAACTGCACAAATTGATTTTGGCCAAAATTATTCTACATAAATTTGATCATGTTCTACATAAATTTGATAGTTCTATCATTTATTAAGGTATTCTTGGAATTTATAAGACATATCTGTTCTCATAATCAATTCATGGTGTTGTTGTTGAAAGCACTTTCTGCATGTTTCAGTCAAAACAAAACAAAATTCATTCGGCTTTTTACGTAACAGAAAGTTGTTTAAAAAAACTCTGCAATTTCATCATGCCAAAATCAAGAGGATTCTTCTCTTCAAATTGAGATTTTGTCTCAATTTTATAGTCCTCATGTATATTTCATGATTGTTGATGCCATATAATTGCTGCTCATTATTTATGCAAGTGTTCATGTCATGATCAACTTAACTATTGCTTGGCTCCATTTGGCACGGTGTTGGCGGTTGTAAACGCACGAGTTATAGCGTCATTTGTTAGGAATCCTCTAACAAACAAAATCCATTTGCACATACAACATTCATGTTCTCAATTTCCGTTCATTTTTATAGGACACGTTTACGCTAATCTTATAAGTATTCGGTGATTCAAGGGTTCAAATTTACGGTGGAACGTTGGCGATAAAAACTATATTCGAGACAGAACTTTATTAACGGCGCTAAATGAGCATCTGAATATTTTGAACAACACTACTCTTCTACAATTTCCAGACATTCATATATGCAATGTTGCTACTATCTGGAGTCGAACGTCATTTAAACTCCTGCAAATTATTTTTCAGACATTACTCTTCAACAATCAGAACCCATTATAAACAATGGAAGAAATAGGAAGTCAAGAACTACTTCAAAATTTACTGACTCCAGCTATTATCTGGCCAATTTTATAAACATTTTTACACACAATAGAAAATAATGTGTGAATGCAATACTGAAGTGAAATATGCGTACAACTACCAGATAGTCGCACACGCTTACTGCACCGCGATTCTACCCGCGTACAACGAAATTATACAATTGAACAACGACGTGCTGAAGAAAATGAACGAAAACATGCACAACGCAGTTGTCATGAAGTGGAAGAAAGAACATTGACCAACAATGTGACCCTGCATTCAACTTATGAAAATAACGAGCTTTCAACTTCAACAACAACCCCAACAATTGCAAGCCAAGAGCTGCTTCAAAATCTACTAACTCCAGGTATTGTCTGCCCAATTTTATAAACATTTTTAAACACAATAGAAAATAATATTGGAAAGCAATACATTAACGAAATATGTGCACAACTACCAGATAGTCGCACACGCTTACTGCACCGTGATTCTACCCGCGTACAACGAAATAATATGACTAAACAACAATGTGTTGAAAAAAATGAACGAAAACATGCACAACACAGTTGTCATGAAGCGCGAGAAAGAACAACGACCAATGATGTGACCATGCATTCAACTTCTCAAATAAATGAGCTTTCAACGTCGACAACAACCCCAACAATTGCAAGCCAAGAGCTGCTTCAAAATCTACTGACTCCAGGTATTACCTACCCAAATATGAGATATCCCTTGACATAATATCTCATGCATGTGAGTTTAATTCTCTGTTATCACACAACTACCAGAAAGTCGTAATCGCTTATTGCACCGCAATTTTTGCCGCACACGACGAAGCAATATGACAGTTCAACAACGTGCTGCCGAAAATACCCGAAGACGAGGACAACGACATGTTCGTGAAGATCAACGAAGAGGGATATCTAATGTTATGAATGCGCGTTCAACTTTCGAAATAGGCGAAAGTTCAATATCCACCCGGCCTGCAACAATCTCTCACGGTACACACGAGTAACTATCTCTGTGACTTCACCCGCGTATTTGTACTTCTAAATAATCATTAAATGCCTGAATACTTCACCCCAGCTACTGAACCAATCAACAATGATAGTTCTGACACAGAAAATGATAGTGTTGAAGAAGACGATGAGGAACATAATGCAACCACAAGGACGTATATTCAGCGTAATTGCGCTAGAAATTTCTATTCAGCACACACTGAAACACGCTTTGAACTACACTCACCGACAACCTGTCCCCATTGTCGTGCTAGACTATTTCAACGAGAGACAAGCTCAGTGTGTTGTAACAGAGGAAGAATATCAATACCTGAAATCCCAGCGCCTACAGAATTACTCAATCTCTACACCGATCAATCTGAGAAAGGTTAGCATTTCAGACAACATCTGCGCGCATACAATCATGTTTTCTCCTTCACGTCATTAGGTGTAACTCTTGACAACACGATAGCCCCATTTCACCAAGGAATTTATAGCTTTCGGGCACACGAATCCATATATCATCGCATTGGAAACCTAACCCCAGATCATGGTCTAAGACCACGCTTCCTTCAGCTATTCATCTACGACACCGAGCATGAGACAACAAATCGTTTGCAAAAAAATAATGAGCTTAGGATTGAGGTCCTACAGACAGTAACACGCATATTGGATAGGTGTGCTCATTATTTTCACAACACTACAACTATTCCAGTCAACCGTTAAATAATTTTTTTTTTGCAGAATAGACGTCATGATCAGTGTTGATTGTGAAATGACTTCCAATTCGGCAGTAATATAAATTGTATGTCAAACTATCATATTATCATTGTATTATTGTCCTTTTTGATGGTTTGTAAAATTCTCACCGTATTGTGAGATTTTCGGTAAAATTTAAATATTAACTGCTTTGAAATGTACTGTCTGTTTTCCTCAAATTTTTAAAATGTTTAGTCAATTTTGATAAATATTTTTTTTGTTTTGCATGAGAATCCATAGGATACCCTAATTTAGACCTAATTTTGATCTACTATTTTAATTTGGATTCATACTTCATTTTAAACGCATGCAGATGGCAAACCAAAATCAATCTGAGGCGGCGGCGTTATTGCAAAACAGGGGTGTCACGGTCCAACGTAAGAGATTCATACTATACGAAGATTAATTTCGTGCATTTTACATAACCTAAATATATATTACATGTTAAATACTGTCGTTTGTTTTCAGCTCTATCAGCCTCTATAGATAAAAATTGCAATATCACTGCTACCACCGACAACGATTATGAATACTACGATGAAGTTTGCAGAGAGGGTACAGCAAGATAGTCTGATGGTCCGCATGTTAGGGTTGAAGGTTTTAGGTTAATTATCCCAGCAGTGCCAAGGGGCTTGGATGCTAGAAAAGAGTGGAATTTTGTTATTGATATGATAAGAAGGTAACGCATAACAAGAAATATATGTTATGGTTGAAATATTGTTTTTTAAAACAGTTAACTAATGATTTATCTTTAAATCTTTGATTGAAACAGAGTCTCTCGAGGTCGCTGAATGAAATCTATTGTTGCATAAGGAGCTGCTAATATTTTGAAATGGGTTCATCTGCGAGATTCAGACGGGTTTTTTGGGGTTTTTGCAGTTTTAATTTTTTGAATACATATTTGGAATCAATGCTGCTACTATGTACATCTCGCGTGCTCCTGGAATTTTTCATTGCAAAATGCTCTTCTGATATTTTGGTTAGGGATTTGTAATCATTGCTGCGAAATGTGTTGTCTTTTGAGATATTTTGCATTGCAAGTATGAACTTGGTTCTGAGCTTTTTTCATTGCAAGTACAAGTATGAACTTTGAATGTTACAATCATATTTCTTTGTTGTTACTTCTTAAAATTAATGTTCTTTATCAAAGATCTATGATTGTGAGGTTGAAGTGTTGCGTATAGAAAAAGGACAACGTCGCCGCCCGAACAATGTCGCCGCCCCCCGAAAAATGTCGCCGCCCCTGCACAATGTCGCCGCCCCGGCACATTGTCACCGCCCCCATCCATTGTTACCGCAAATGAAAAATGTTGCCACCCACGAATAATGTCGCCGCCCACGAACAATATCGCCGCTCACGATCAATGTCGCCTCCAACAACAAATGTCGCACTCACGACCAATATCGCAGTCCACGACACCTGCTACCGCCCACGACCTATGTCGTTGCCAAGCGGGCGAAGCCCGCTTGGTTGCGGGCGAAGCCCGCAGCGACGCATCGAGAACGGGCGGAGCCCGTTCGAAGATGCTAGTATATATAAATGCACATATATATATAAATACACACATATTAATATATATATATAATATTATGATAGGTCAAAAGAGTGAATCGGCGCAGTCTTCCCCGTGCAACTATTCTTCTTCCCCCAGCAAGCCGCACCTGCTCCGCCATTTCTGGCCTCAAGCCAAAGCGGGATTCACGCCCAACCTCTCGCCCGACACCGCATCTCGACGCCATCAGAGACCACGAAGGCTACTCCTGCACGGCCCGCAACCACGTTCCCCGTCCACGGCGGTTGCAGATCCATGTTCATGGTCGCCCGCCATGGCCGCACCTTCAAGTTCCACCAGTACCTGTTTAGTTTCCTTTTTGAAACCCTATATATAAGGATCTCTGTAATTTTTAGGGGGATTGATTGAAAGAATATATGCGATTAAGTGAGTTTGCTAATGTTTGTCTTGGGAAGAAGATGAACAGTCTAGTTATGCTGTGAAATTTATTTTCGGGTTTCAATCTTTGTAATGTTGGTGGATGGCAATAGTTGATTGTGGCTTGTTTTTTTTCGTGGAAGTGTTGTTAGTGTTGTAATTGCTAAGAGATTTAGCTAGTACGTGAATAGTCTGTAAGGGGGATGAAAAATTTAAGGAAATTGTGAATGAGTTGCTGCCTGTAGCTGGTGGAGTTTCTGATTTAGGAGTAGTGATGGTTTTTGTAATTGTTGTTGTGTTGCCTCCCGCCAGCAGAGGTGATGAATAATGATTAGGGTTATTAAGGTTGGCTGTTTTGCTTGACTCTGTGAGTGAGATTTAGATAGTTAACTTCCTGTTGCTTTCCCGTTTGAAGAAGAAGAAAAACAGTGGACTGTTTTAGTTGTAGATTCCGTGAACAGTGAGTCAGTAACATTAAATTGCTATTTTGTTGTTTGTCATTGCTTCCTTGTGAGGAACTTATTGTAGGTGATTTTTTATTTGCTTCCTGGAGAGGGGAAGAACAAATTGTTAGAGTATTTAGAGATTACGTTGAACCTCTTTGTGTGAATAGTGAGTGAATTTTAGTTCTTTTGTTAGAGATTTTGTGGAACCACCTGTGAGAGAGCGAGTAAATTTAGGTTGTTTAATTTGTGACTTCTTTACACTATTGACTGTTAGAGATCCCGTGGAACCACTTTCGTGTGAGAGTGAGCGAAATTTCTCCTTGGTGGCCGTGTGCGATAGAGACCGACCTCAGAGTGGAAGATCGAAGATGATGAGGAAATTCCTCGCGTGATCGTCATCAATTACGAATACGGAAAGGCGCATCTTTCCGTGGGTAACTTGTTACTTTCTCCTCTTTTGTGTGTTTCTACATTTTCTCTTAGGGTAATTAGATTCGTGTTGGGTTTTCGCCCGTATTGTGTCGGCAAACGCTACGTCGAAAACTCCAAACAGAAACGTATTTGAAGTTCACGATTTCCATTTTGCTACGACAAGTATAACGGAACGAAAGTTGCAAACTTCCTTCCCAAATTTAGAATTGAACCAGTAATTAAAGAAAATTTATTTTTTTAAACAAATAGTTTTTTGTGATTTCCAAAAATCAAAGTTGTTAAATTTCAAAGTTTGCGCAACGCCCACCCTAATTTGTTTACAAATTTAATTTAATCAACGCACGCATTTAGGGTTTTCTAGAAAAAAAGCCGACAGGCGCGCAAACCCTATGTGTCGTCCTGCATCAAGGTGCATCTAATGGTTTCCTTTGAATGTGTCCAAGCCATCTTAGTGGAACTTCTCGCATATTCTCTACAATTCGTGCAACTCCTGTCTTATCCCTGATACATTCATTCCTAACTTTATCCAGTCTCGTGTGTCCACATATCCACCTAAGCATTCTCATCTCTGCAACTCCCATTGTTTGCCCATGGACACAATTCACTGCCCAACACTATGAATCATGGAGCATCGCCGGTCTAATTGCAGTACAGTAAAACTTGCCCTTAAGTTTTAACGGTACTTTACTATCACATAAGATCTCTGACGCGCCTCTCCACTTCAACCAGCCCGATTGGATTCTATGTGTCACATCTTTATCAATACCTTCATCGTTCTGAACTATCGATCCAAGATATTTAAAACACTCACTAAGGGAAATATCTTGATCACCCAACTTAATAATGAAATCATCCGTCTTTGCACTCCTAAATTTAAGCTCCATATACTCTGTCTTTGCCCTGCTCAATCTAAAACCTTTTTCTAAAGTGTCTCGCCAAGATTCAAGTTTTGTGTTTACACCCTCGCGCGTCGCATCGACCAGAACCATATCATCTGCAAACAATAAAAAACAAGTTATTGCTTGTTCGTTATGTACGGTGAGCTCATCTAAGATACGGGTAAAGAGATAAGGACTTAAAGCTGAACCTTTATGTAAGCCAACAGTGATAGGGAATTTATTTATTAATCATCCAGATATCCTCACCTTCGTCACTGAATTTAACTATATATCTTTGATTATGTCAATGTAACAATACAATTAGACATTTCTTTTCTACGACACTCCATAAGATCTCTCTTGGAACCCTAAGCCTTCTCAATATTGATAAACAGCATATGCAAATCTTATTTTATTTCTCGATAGTTGTCAATCCGTCTGCTCAAGAGATGTATAGCTTCCATGGTCGACCTCCATGGCATGGATCCAAATTAATTCTATGAAACGTTGGTCTCTCGTCTTACTCTTCTCTCTATTACTCATTCTCATAGTTTCATGGTATGAGTCATTATTTAATTCTTCACTAATTAATATAATTGTGTATATCTTATTTGTTATTTTACAAGGGTATCAAGATACTTTCTCTACATTGGTCTGACATCCTCTTTGACTTTAGTATCTTATTGAAAAAACATGTAAGACACAAAAATCTTTTTTTCCCAACACATTTTCAAACTTCGATGGATATATCGTTTGGCTCAACCTCCTTTCAATTTTTCATATTCTTTAGAGTGTCATTTACCTCTAATTGAGTATTACGATAAAATGTTATGATCTTATACTCCGATTTACTTAATTCTTCAAAGTTCAGTTCACTGTCTTTTGCTTTGTAATAAAGTTCATGAAAATATTTTTTCAACGCTTTTAAATAGCCACATCATCTGTCAGAATTGTATCTGTTTCACCCTTTATGCATTTAACTTGTCTTAAATCTCGTCTTTCTCTCTAGCTCGAGCAATTGTATATATGTCATGCTCTTCATCCTTGGTATCATGTTGCTTATAAAATTCTTCAAAAGCTTGATGATGCAGGGTAGGGTTGACTCGGGATAGATCCTCTAAATGCAAGCCTATATGCTACGATGTATGAAAATGCTAGAGGTGGTCTGTTCTAAAATTATAACTGTAATTATTTATTATAAAATTAGAAAGTGAACAGGAAATCACAAACTTCTTTGATTAAATAGAAACAAATGAATTTGCAAACGAACGGGTTGGAATATTTTAAGCACACGTGGAATAAACAATGCAAATCACACAACGAACAAACTTATAGCAAATAAATTAAACATCCACTACAGGAATAGTGTCAAATACACAACAGTAAAAAATAATAACTTCAAAATAACGACTTATGCGTGCAGGCGGGGTCAACTGAGGGCTGATGGCAAGCGTCCAAGGTTGTTGCATGGTGGGAAAATATTGAGAAAAGGTTTTTGGATGAGTAGAGGCTCGAGCAGAGTGAGTAGGGCTGAATAGAGGTGGCTAGTTGTTGATGGGAATCACAGTGAGGGAGTGTTTGAGGACTGTGATATGGGACGGGGATTGGGGAAGAGGTGGCTGTAGATTTGGAAGAGGATGAGGGGGTTTAGCTTCAGGAAGATGGAGGGGTTGTGGTTTGGGTTGAAATGAGGTCAGCTGGACTAGGTTGAAGTGGATCCACGACAGAGGGGAAACGGGATAGGAAGAGGGATCAGGATGAATGTTGGTAGGCTGTCGAAGAGGGAGGAGTGGTCGAGGCGTCTGGCGGTGGAGGGGTGATTGGAGGAGTGGAGAAAGGCTTTAGGCGGTGGAGGGTTGATCAGAGAAAAAGTGGGAGTCTTCGAGCGGTAGACTGGACGGAGGGGTAGCATAGGGGCTTGGTTTTAGACGGTGGAGGGTTAATCAAAGAAGTGGAGGGAAGCTTCAAGAGGTGGACTGGACGGAGGGGTAGCGAACATGATTTGGTTTCAAGCGGTGGAGGGCTGATCGGAGAGGAAGGAGGACGTGGAGGGTTTGCCTGGAGTCGCACAGGCGGACATTGTTCCGGCATCACACCAGAGAAGACCGAGCGGTTCTTGTAGTTTTGCAAAACCCACAATGCATCCACCCCTTGAACCGTCTGCTATATATAAAAACCTTAACTCATAATCGTCGATATAACTGTAAAATCAAAAAAAAATCACCCGAATCGGATGACTCAAACTGTCTGGAGCGATCGGGCATCAAATACAACTAAAAATAAAAAGTAATATATGAACTCGACTCGGATCGACCATCCGTACGCAACCACGGACTTGGATCGTCTGACTAGGCAGCGGATCACCATCTCCTGCGGAAACACTTGTGTTGGGCATGGCGCGCCATCAACTTATATGAACTCGACTCAGATCGACCATTAGGACGTAACTACAGACTCAGGTGGTTCGACTGGGCAGCAGATCAATGCTTTCTGCGGAAATACACCTATGTCGGGCGTGGTGTCTCGTCACTTGACTTCTTGCTTTACTTACTGCTTGTTTAGCTTCTTTCTTAACGACTTTATACCTTGCAAAGTTTATCTCCATTAATCACTTTAAATTTTTTCTTAATATGTTTTTCAAAAATCCAAGAGTAATAGCACAAAGTGATTGACAAACTTAACCATAATGTATCATTATCTACAATATCTCAATGTAACAAGAATTTACACAGCTGCAATAAAACATTTTATTAAAAGTGAACAATTTTGAGTTTGGATTAATAGAAGAGAACATAAACAATGTAACAAAGTGAAGAGCTTCACCTCCAAAACCTAGGGTATCTATTACGGAGCTTCCCGCATTTTGTCAATATCTTGATTGTGGTGATGATGTTAGTGAAGATATAAGGGAGCCAAACTCAATTTACGGAGAATGCTCAGAGAAAGAAAAAGGGGGAATGATGCTTAACCCTAACCCTAGAAAGGGGAGAGGAAAAAAGAACTAGAGAGAGGAAGAGACTTAAACTTTCATTAATTATGACATACCTCCTTCGTGACACGAGGGGTTTTTAATAAGATCACATAGCATCATAATCATAATAAGCTCACACACTTGGACTTATATAAAATAGCATATGATAAATTCGGTGACATGATAATTAAAAAATGTAACATGCGCCAATCAAAAATATTATAGAACATACATAAATTAAAAATGGACATTAGGTTGCGTGGGACCATAACAACTCACCAGTCCTTCAAATTGAGCATGCCAACAAGCTCAAACAAGGCCCGAACAATTTGATAATTTGGCTCATTATTTTCCATCCAGAACAGCCCCTTGTAGCACGTCGTTGTAGCGAAGGCCACATTGAGCAGCAAGCTTTCATCGTGCTCAAAGATGTCATGAATATTGTCGTAGTGGCATAGCATGTGTAGTAATGTGATCAAAGAAGAGCCCGCAGTGTGATTGTTAAGTGATTGAAGTAACGACGGGATCATTTCTGCGAGGCTGGCTGAGAAGGTTTGTCATGGGACTAGTTGGAGAATACATGTTCGACTGTCCGAAGGAGGGGTAACTGAGAGTTTTGGTTGGAGGAGAATCATAGGGGTCGGCAGCTCGAATTGTTGCGGCACAACGGTTGGACTATATGACAAAGGTGTCTACTGTGTGGACTGCGAAGAGGGAAAAACCTGCGGCGATCTCAATGGGGCGATGGAACTGCAGATATCGGTGGAATTTTTTTTGTTCTTTGGTTGGATCGTCAACTGCTCTAGTAGGGTCGGGTCCCTCCACCGTCCGAACATTGGGAGATTGTCAATGCTAGCAGTGAGTCGCAAAATTGCGATTTGGAGTGACGTCAACATCTCCAATAATTCCAATAGCATCAAACAAAGTTCATTTTGATCATAGGAATATCCTGCCATGCCAAAATGGCAAAAAAACATTTTATTTAACTAATCCAATATTAGAGATTAATTGATAGCCTGGTTTTTGTTGTGCTGGAGGAGGCATGCGGCTTGAGAAGGCACGACACTCGAAAATGACAAGGCGGCATGTTGTTGCTGGCTCGAAACTGCTAGGGACTAGAATAAAGTATCATAGAGATCACAAAGGAGTTGAGTTAAAAGACTGAGAAATCTCAGTGGTTGGTTGCACTGCAGAGAAGTGACGATGTCGAGTCCCTATGAAAGTAAGGCTAGTGGATCTGACGATGTGTTGGCATCCTGGAGCCCAAGGGATCTGTCGACTGTGGAGGGGCCCTCTCCTATTGTTGAGGAAAAGGATGTGTGACCCCTCTAAAGTAGCTCAACGCATCCTCCTATGGCCACGCATCTAGATGGGGAGTTGATCCCTACCTAGGCTGGTGTTGGAAACCTGCAAAGGAGACGAATGTGTTGTCCCTCGATGGTTTTCACATAGACGAAGAAGGGATTGACAGACGCGGTGAGATTTGTAGTCTTCGAATGTCATTCTATCGTCATTGAGAGAACAAAGCGGGCGTGCATGTTGGAGATTGTCACTGTGTCATTGGTGGAGGGCAGAGGACGGATAGCTTTGATATCAAGTTTGTTATGGGCATTCCCGTATCGCGTCAATATCTCGTCGGTGGTGATGGTGGTGACAGAGATATAAGGGAGCCAAACTCAACCTATGGAGAATGCGAGGAGAAGGAAGAAGGGAGACCAGTGCTCAACCCTAACCCTAGAAGGGGAAAGCAGGAGACTAGAACTTCCATTAACTCTTGCATATCCCCTTCATGAGCCAATGGGTATTTAAATAAGATCACATGATAGGGATAATCGTAATAATTTTGAACACATTGACTTGTATAAAATAACATATGCAAGACTCAATGACATGATAATTAAAAGAAGTGGTATGTGCCGACGCGCACATAATTTAAAACATACATAAATTAAAAATAGATAAAGACCAAAGGGGTTCAAGTAAATCTGTTTTGGACTTTATAATCAAATATTTCTGCCTACACATTCCCTTCATTCTTTTATTTGGCGAAGTAATATAATTCCAGGATTACGTAGCAGAGTGAAACAGTGCCACTGTAGAAAATGCAAAGGTTCAGTGAATTTCAACATGAAATAGCTTCAGTGATTAAGTAGGTGTAGCAAGTTTCATTCTTTTAAGCTGTATGATAAATCTCAAAATGCGGCCAGACCACATACAACTACAGTCTGGCATCCTCTGTTGAAAACCACAAGATTTCCTCAGTTTTCATTCGTAAACGGATGGCGGAATGGCCGATCACGGGGTAACCAAATGTCTGTGTAGCCACGGCTGCCGGTTCCACCATGCCGTGGTATTTCTGCCCTGCCAAACGGAGCCATGGTCCTCTGCATTCAATAAGGCTACCTGTGAAACAAGTAACACTAGTAGCCTTGCTGCTAAAGCCCAACAAAAAGTGGTATAGCGTAAGGCTTGATAAAAAAGTGGCGGCATTGCTGGACAATCATATGCTAGTCACCCGTGGATACATCTATAATGAAAGCAATAAAGCCATAATCAAAAAAGTTTTCTTTTATGTACCTTCCGTGTTCGTGCTTCATCTCTTTCTCTCATGTTCCTCTCCAATAGCAAACGATCTTCTTGATCACGAATCATAGCTTCCACTGACTTCCGAACAACAAAAAGGTTAATCATATTTATGAAGGATAGGTAAAATGATGTAGATTAAACTCTAAACGTAGAAAAGTAGTAAACCGTGTAAATAATAAAATGCACAAAATAGTAATTAAAGCTTAAATTGCAAGTCCTCAGCCTAGATGAGATGTTAATCTTAGGATGATCAGTAGTAATGAAACTAATGTAAACACCAAGATATAATCCCATAACATATATCCAATATAATTTCCAAAAAAAATCTACAAAGCTCCAATCGCCAGTCATAACCTTGATGAAAACCGTTGATAACGATCATTGGTAGATAAAAAAAATTGTAATAAAATATGATATGACCCCTTTCACGTATCTCATATGACTTGGCAAACAAAGCTAAAATATATTTAAATCTTCAAGGTTGTTCATAAAGGATGTTCAAGTTGATCTCTGATGACTTGCCAAACCTCACACCTACTGAACTAGGGTAAGTGATGCAGTGATAGGCGGCCAAAACTTCACTAAGTGAAAATGCAAACTAAATGCAATGCACGTGCAATTTTGAGGCGACAGCCCGGATCGAGATCTCAAGCGAGTAATTAAAATAAATAAAGCAACGAACTACATTTTGCACAATTGGATAACAAGCAATGATGAATAAAGGGCAATTATAATAAACCAACGTGATGAGGCGCAATTTCGTTCAAGTGCGCTGAATACGCTTCGCAAGTTATACGACGAATAATGAATATGAATACTTCTGAAAATTAAAACCCAAAGAAAGAGTGTTTACCAAAGAAAACAATGAAAAGAAATTCAACATTCATACCTAGATTTACGCGTGCATGTGGCGGTGGGATTAGGGATGGAGAGTCGACGGCGGTGTTGGCGTTCTCGGCTCGGGAATGGGTTCCACAAGTGGGTTGTTGGAGTGCGTACTATAGAACCAAAGGATCGGGTCAAGGGGTGACTGGGCTGCTGGAAGTATTGCTGGAAGGGGGGCTTTGTGGGTGGCTGTTTGGTGGCCGGGGTGTAGTGGGGGTGCGGGAAGGCTGGGAAAAGGGTGGTCGGAGGCGGGAACCTTGTGGATTTGGAGGTGGGTGGGTCGGTGGAGTGTCAAGATGGGACGGCTGATGTGGGTTGGTGGAGGGTTCGTTCCGTGGACGGGAGGGCACGGAACGGGGTGCGGGCTGGGGGGGGGGGGGGGGTGTTGGGTTGGGAAGCAGGTGGTCGACGAGATCCAAGGAGGGGAGGGAAGGAGAGACGGGCCTGGCAGTGTCTTGCCGGAGAGGGTAGGGGGCGAGCCGCAGGTAGTCGCATGTGAAGAGATGCTCAAAGCCAGAGATGACCGACTGATTGCAAGAGGCAACTCCGATCCCTAATTTCGGCCACATACATGAATATATTTAAGGTGAGAGGAGAGATAAAAAGTAGGGCACACTGAAGGACGGCTAATAATGTTCGTGCCGATCGGGGGCTAAATACAATACGAAATAAATAAACTAATATATCAAACAAACTCGGAACGACCATCCAGGCAAATCCGTTGAGTGGGGTCGCTCAAATGGGTCGCAGATCACCGCCTCCTACGGGAATAGACGTGCTAGGGCTGTCGATCGCCATCAACTCCCCCCGACTTGAAAGCACTCATCTCTGGTGAGTGAAGACGATCGTACTCTCGGCGTAAGTCTGGGGCGAGTCTCTTGAGTTCCTCAGCAGAAATCCAAGTATCGTCAGAAACCGGGCGGGCGAGCCAATGAACCAAATAGCGCAGAACCAACCGACCGCCCATCGTAGTGAAGTCGTGACCAATGATCTGTAGTGCATCTTCGGTAGGCGCATGCGACTGTCGCAGCGATGTATCTCCATCTAAAAGTGGTGTTGGCGGAACTGTCGGCAGGGTGGTATGGTCCTCCAAGCGGTGTCTAACCGTCCACGATTGTCTAGGCATGGTGGGTACAGAAGTGCCAAAGAGGGGTGTGGAAAGCTGTGGCTCAGGGGTAGCTTGAGAAAATGGGTTCACATACACTCGCTCCTCGTAGTAAGGAGTTAAATCCTCCACATTGAACACCCGGTGAATTCTCATTGCTGGTGGGATATCAACCTCATAAGCGTTTGCACCAATCCATCGAGTGACTATATGGGGCCCATTCGACGGGCACTTACCTTCTTTGATGCCCCCTGTAGGAGCCTCTCAGGTCGAAGGCGGATCATAACTTGTTCTCCAACGTCAAAAACATGCTCCCTCTTATGCAGATAGGCCTGAGCTTTATAAATTTCATTACTAGTTATGATATTTCTTCGGACTGTCTCATGAAGTGTGTGTATATGCTGAATGAACGACTCAACGGACTCACTAGGTCGGGCCTCTAACAAGACGTCAACCAGGTCAACGGGTTTCCTAAGATCATAACCTAATATGACATGAAATGGACTCAGCACTGTGGTCCTATTGACCAAGCTATTGTATTCAAACTCCGCGACAGGCAGGACGGAATCCCAGGGGGACGGACTATCCCGAACAAGGCAACGCAAAAGGGTCCCAAGACTACGGTTGACAACTTCCGTCTGTCCATCCGTCTGTGGGTGATAGGCGGTGGATAACTTCAGTGTCGTACCGATCTTCCTCTGCAACGTCTTCCGAAAATAACTTCTGAAGAGGACGTCATGATTAGAGACTACGAACGTGGGCAACCCAAGATACTTGAAAACCTCCCTGAAGAACAGAGAAGCCACGTGGGGTGCATCGAAAGTCTTATGGCATGGGATAAAGTGGGCAATCTTTGAAAAGCGGTCTACGACAACGGAAATCGAGTCAAACTTCAGCAACATGCGAGGAAGCCCGAGTACAAATCCAAGCTAATATTCGACCAGGGTGTATGGGGGATAGGTAACTGAGTGTATAGACTCGTGGGCTGTCAGGATCCTGTTATGGGTCTCGAGCACCGAGCCCTTTATCTTATTATTATCGTATGGTGTGTGGGTCTCGAGCACCGAGTCATTTATTATAGCATTTATGTCATGTAAAAGTCATTATGATGTAGCCTATTTAAAGACATTTGGGTATGTATTATGCTAAACAATGACAAAGTTCTAATTCTCATCTTCTATGTGAGATCTTGGTGGCTCTCTCCTCCGACAAGCAACCTCGCTTAGGCAGCGGCGGTCACGGCTCCGTAGTACCCCCGTCATCTTCTCCACCTCTGACCTCTCCCCCGGGCAATGTTAGTAGGCCCATAACAACTTGGTATTTGAGGGATCGGTCCTCTTCTGCAAATGAACGCCAACCTCGCACCGACGCCATCTCCCCTTCCCCGTTCTTGATCAGCTCTCCGACGGGATTGCAACAGCAAAACGCTTCTGCTTCTGCATCCCTGTCGCGTGCAACAGCGCACACATCAAAGCCACGACATCACTCCTCGTCGTTCCATCGTCGCAAGGACCTCGCCATTTCATTGTCGTCCAGCACATCCACGCTAACATCGGTGTTGCATCTTCATCGAACTACTTCAGCCGTCATCCTCCTCTCCTTCCATCGAGCTCAGACATCCTCCAGCCGCTGAGCTCTGACCTCCTCAACTGCAGCTGCCATCTCCGTCGAAATCGATCCCGCTCGCACCTCTTCTTCCGCACGAGCTTGCCCTCGCCCACGGAGACAACTATCGGTCCTCTTTCCACGGCATCTGCGCCGCTTCTCGTTTTCGTCGAGCCCCGATATCCTTGAGCCCCATCCGCGTTTCATTTTCTCGAGCCCTGCGCCAGTACAATCCCGCACAGCCTCTTTCGGCGCTGCCAAACGAGAAAATCCCGCAAAATAAAATCCCACATAGCCCCTAGTTTTCTTCCCTCCACCGCTCACTGTGGACCCCACGTGCACCCTCTCCCACCTCCTTTTACTTATTTAATTAGCAGCAGCTTCTAATTCCCTCCCCCAATCTTATTTATTTAACCGCTGCTTCTAATTCGGCTATTAAATTTCTCCACCGACAATTCTAATTTCCCTCAACCCTTCTATTTTGTTGCACACTTATTTGTGCCAATATTGGGCGCCACCGCGGCTCTCGAGGCCACTCTCAGTCATCTGAATCGGCACACTCCGACTGCCCGGTCACCCGCTCCTCTTCACGCTCATCCCGCACTATGGGGGACTCATCGGACCAACTAAGTCAGATTATGACCATGCTGCAGACCGTCATGGCGCAACAAGCTGCGCATGCTGCCCTCGCGGACCGTCATCAGGAAGCCATTATTGCTCTCTCCAAGCGCCTTGATGATCTTTCTACCACCCCCGCACTCGATCCTACAAGTAGCAGTCAGGCACCACCGCTTCTCCCCTGACCATCCACGAGCCTCCGTCGTCAGTCCTCGCACACCCTGACGCTATTATTGTTCCATGTTACATCCGATTGGAATTTCCTACCTATGATGGGAAAACGGATTCATTGTGCTGGCTCACCAAATGGGAGCAATTCTTCGGCCACCAACAGACACCGGCAGCAGACCAGATCTATTTAGCATCTTTCCATATGCTCGACTCCGTTGTTTTATGGGCTTCTCGACTTCGCACCGACCGGCTGAATCTGATATGGGACGAATTCAAGCGGCTATGCAACCTATGTTTCGAACCTCCAATCCGCAGTAACCCCCTCAGTGTACTCATCTCTCTACGACAAACGGGAACCATGGACGATTACGTGAAACAATTTCAGCTTCTCTTGGCGCATGTGCCTCTTGCCCCGGATATACAGGTCGACATTTTCACCGTTGAACTTCGCGAGCGTCTGCGACTGGATGTCGAGTTTGAAGCCCCTCCCGACTTAGTAACGGATATGAGTCTGGCTCGGCTTTGCGACCGTCGCCTACAGATAGCACCGGAGGCCTATCCACCTGCCACCAACATTGTTCAACAAGGTCATATCGAGGGTCCTCCTGCCCCACCGGTCCGCTAATTATCTCGAGCTGAGATGCTGCAACAACGCGCTCAGCGATTATGTTTCAATTGCGACGAGTAGTATTCTCGCGGCCACAGGTGCAACCGGATTTTCTACCTGCACGTCGAGGATTCTGACGACGAGGGCATCGGATAAAGCTTAAGGACAAGCTTTTATGGAGGAAGGGTGAGATGTTATGGGTCTCGAGCACCGAGCCCTTTATCTTATTATTATCGTATGTTGTGTGGGTCTCGAGCACCGAGCCATTTATTATCGCATTTATGTCACGTAAGAGTCATTATGATGTCAGCTATTTAAAGGCATTTGGGTATGTGTTATGGGAAGCAATGACAAAGTTCTAATTCTCGTCTTCTATGTGAGATCTTGGTGTCTCTCTCCTCCGACGAGCAACCCCGCTTAGGCAGCTGCGATCACGGCTCCGCAGTACCCTTGTCATCTTCTCCTCCTCCGACCTCTCCTTCGGGCAACGTTAGTAGACCCATAACAGATCCTTTCGCCGTTTGGCAGATACGATAATGACGAACGACCCGAGTAACGTCCCTCTTCAGTACAGGCCAGAAGAAGCGGACCTCAACTAACACAATCGTCTTAACCAGCCAAAAGTGCTCACGGCCCCGCCCGCGAGCAGTTCCCTGATGAGGAAGCCCGAAAGAGAAGTCTGTGGCACACGGAGACGAGAACCGTAGAATAAATAGCCATCAGAAATGATGAAAACCTCACGGGATTCGGGAGAGTCCCTCGATAAGGTTGAGTAAATATTGTTAAAGTCTGGGCACTCGGATTAGTCATGTCGAACATGCTCAAATCCTTCCACGCACGAGCTCATGGTGTGGAGAATGATGGCTCAGCGACTCAACACATCCGCCGACTTGTTCTCAACACCAGCTCGGTGCTTGAGAACGTAGTGAATAGTGATACTCCTGCATGAATTCCACCCATTTCACGTGGCAGTGGCCTAACTTTGTCTGCAAATCTAGATATCGCAGGGCCCGATGAACAGAGTACAGGACAAACTCCTTGTGTAGGAGAGAGTGACGCCAATATCGGAGCGCCTGTACGACAGCATAAAACTCTTGATCATACTTGGAGTACTTTTGTCGGGCATCATTCAGCTTCTCACTGAAATAAGCAACTGGATGACCCTCATGGATAAGTACTCCACCAATGCCCACTCAAGACGCGTCACACGCTACCTCGAAAGCCTTGGAAAAATTCAGAAGGTGCAATACAGGGGCAGTCGACAACTTCTCCTTAATCTCTTCAAAAGCTCTGGTGGCAGCTGTTGTCCATGCAAAATCCCCCTTCAAAGGCAGCTCGTAATGGGGGTCATTTTCAAACTAAACCCTCGAACAAACCTCCCGTAAATGGTGGAGAGTTCGTGGAAGCTCCGGGCGTCGTCAATAGTAGACGGGATGGCCACTCACAAATAGACTTGACCTTATCTGGGTCAACCGAGATACCGGACTCCGAGACAATATATCCTAAGAAATGCACGGATGTAGTCAAGAACGAGTACTTCTTCAGATTGATGTACAAATACTCCTTTCGTAGGAGATCGAATACCAAACAAATGTAGCTTAAGTGCTCAGCGCGGTCCTGACTGTAAATCAGGATATCGTCGAAGTAGGCCACTAAGAATTTGCAAATGAAGGACAGTAGAATCTGCGCCATCACCGTCATGAACGTACTCGGCGCGTTCGACAGTCCGAATGACATAAGGAACCACTCATACAGGCCGTCCTTTGTCTTGAAGCCCATTTTTCACTCGTCCAGTTCTCTTACCCAAATTTGATAGTACCCGCTCCGTAGGTCAATCTTCCAGAAGATCTGGGCACCAACCATCGCATTGAGGAGGTTGTCGAGGCGGGGAATGAGAAAACAATACGTCATCATGATCTTATTAATGACACGACTGTCGATGCACACACGTCAACTCTCATCCTTCTTCGGAGTAAGAAGGGCAGGGACGGATCATGGGCTCAAACTCTCTCGAATAAAGTTCTTCCGAAGAAAATCAATGATCTACCGCTTCAGCTCGGCATGCTCCGTAGGGTTCAACCGATAGTGAGGTAAGTTGGGCAAAGATGCCCCCGGGACTAAGGGTGCGTTTGGGAAAGCTTATTGCCTCCGGTGCGGCAGCCTAAAAACGGCGTTCTGAGGATAAGCGCTGTTTGGAAATCAAAAGCTCAAAACGGCGTTTATTAATATCTGGTCCTTTATACCTAGGGCTCAACCGCGCTTTATTTTTCCAGCCACATCGCGCCGCAGCTCTTCCCCGACCCCGCGGCATCTTCTCGCGCAGTTCCGTCCCGACATCTTCGGCAACCCTCTGCTTCCTCCTCGACGATTTCCACCCGAATCTGGAGCAGTTCCGACGAGTTCCCTCACGATTCTGGAAGAAGGCGCAGTTCCCTCCCGATTCTGGAAAAGTCAGGCGCAGTTCGCTCCCGATTCTGCAAATCTCTTACCTCCTGATTCTGCACATCTCGGTGAGAATTGTTGCTTTTCTCTGAAATCAGGCGCCATGCTTTTTCTTTTTCTTCTTCTTCTTCTTCTTCTTTTGTCTGAATCACTTTTTGAGGGGGGTTTTGCCAAATTTGATTGGCCCAACGGCTTCATTTTGGCAAAACGAACTCACTGCTTATCGTTCATTTCATACCAATCGAAAAAGTGATCCATGTCAATGAGCCAGTCGCTAAAAGTATTCGGGTCCAGATGACCGTCGAAGGAGGGCGCGTCACTTTGTAGGCACCGAATAAGATTGTCCTCAATCGGGGTGCTTTCACGGCGAGGCGCAAAGTAATCATCGTAGGGCTCCTCAGGATCGTACGCGTGTCGTGCAGGTGGGTCACGACCCCTACGGACCGGTGGCAGTCGTGGCTCATAAGGAGGACGGGGGTTACCCATCGGAGCGGGATCACGACGATAATCATACACAGGCTCGGGAGTCCCTCTTCGAGGAGCGGGGTCCTGATGCGGTAGCTCTCTCGCTCGTCCATCAAGCGGAGGTGGGGCATCCCGTGGATCGTCCACAAGCTCCTCATAACGAGACGCTAGAGCTGGACCTCTAAGGGCTCCTAACTGGTCGACTCTAGTGTTGACCCTAGCGATGTCATTCTTAATGGTAGCAAATTGTCCGGGGACTAGACCCTGAAACAACGCGGTCGTCATGTTCGAATTCGAACTGGCGGATCGATCGTTGGTGACGTTCTGATCAGACATTAGAGTTCGAAACAACCTATCACTACGTAGCATAAAACGCGTCTCGAACCAGACTCCGATACCAAATGATGCAGTGATAGGCGGCCAAAACTTCACTAAGTGAAAATGCAAACTAAATGCAATGCACGTGCAATTTTGAGGAGAGTTCGGATCGAGATCTCGAGCGAGTAATTAAAATAAATAAAGCAAAGAACTATAATTTGCGCAATTGGATAACAAGCAATGATGAATAAAGGACAATTATAATAAACCAATGAGATGAGGCGCAATTTCGTTCAAGTGTGTCGAATATGCTCCGAAAGTTATACGGCGAATAATGAATACGAATAAACGGGAATGGGTTCCCCAAGCGGGCTGTTGGGGGTGTGTTGTAGAACTGAAGGATTAAGTCAAGGGGGAACTGGGCTACTGGAAGTATTGCTAGAAAGGGGGCTTTGCGGATGGCTGTTTGGTGGTCGGGGTGTAGTGGCGGTGCGGGAAGGCTGGGAAAAGGGTGGTCGGAGGGGGGAACCTCTGTGGATATGGAGTTGGGTGTGTCGGTGGAGGGGTGTCGGGCTGGGACGGCTGATGGGGGGTGGTGGCGGCTTCGTTCCGTGGACGCGAGGGCGTGTAACGAGGTGCGGGATGGCAGAGGGGGGTTGGGTTGGGAAGCAGGTGGTCTACAGGAACCAAGGAGGGAAGGAAGGAGAGGTGGGGCAGACGGGGTCTTGCCGGAGAGGGGAGGGGGCGAGCCACAAGTAGTCGCATGGGAAGAGCCGCTTGAAGCCAGAGAAGACAGTGCAATGGAGTGGGGAGGAGGGGTGGCAGTGGAATGTTGGAAGGGGAGAAACATGAGGATGAAATGGCAGTTGGTTGTTGTGGGACGAAGGATGAAGGTGGGGTGGGAGAAATGTTGGTGTTGGCTGGAAATGGGGAGGAGAAACGTGAGGAGGGAAGGTGGGGGGAATGACTCACGGTTGGGAGGAGGGAGGGATATCCAAGGCTTCGTACCCGGGAGTGGCTTCGGCACCAACTTGATCAAAAGATGGGCTTCAATACTTCATTATGCAATGCCTAAAATGAGAGCCCTCACCCTCTATTTATAGTTTTCTAAAGACTAATGAACAACTATGATTGATCGAACACTCAGACTCAAATAAAACATAAAATTAACTCGAAAAAAATGACAAGAGACAAAAATACAAAGGTTGTCGAGTCGCTCGAAATGAGTGGTCCCGATCATCACTACACCTGCGGTCGTCGTGAGTAGACCCGAACGGATCGGGCGAGCGGCTCCCCATCAATTCCCCCATCTCATAATCATACAACTCCGTAGGATGAAGATGGTCATAATGTCGTCGTAGGACGGGGGAGAGTCTCTCGAGCTCTGCTGCAGAAATCCAGGTATCATCGCCTCATCGGTGAAGTGGTGGCCCTGCCAATGGACCAAAAAGTGAACTTTGTCGGGTGTTGGTACAAGCACATGGGCCACGATATCCGTAATAATGTCAAACGGGCTGGCGGCCGAAGAAGAAGGAACTGACGAAGGCGACGTAATTGTAGATAACGGCGGGACTGCTGCGGACGATGGAACGGTTGACGGTGATGGAATTGTTGATGACGGCGGGATTGCAGCAGACGATGGAACTGTCGATGACTGCGGAACTGTTGATGACTGTGGAACTGTTGTAGACGAACGGGGTGCGGGAACTGGAGTAGCCAAATGATCTGTCGGTGCTGAATGATCTGTTGGTGTCGAGGACTCGGGTGGGAAAGGAAGTTAGGTGGTAGGCGAAGACTGTTGCTAAAGCGGTGAGGTAGAAGGAGATAATGGTGGTGACTGGGGTTGTAGTGGAGCGGTGGATGTAGACGGAAGCTAAGAGGATATAGTGGTAGAGGTAGACGGAAGCTAAGAGGATGCAGTGGGAGAGGGTGAAGGGTGCATATAGTCATGCAGCTCAAAGTATGGAGTCAAATCTTCAACATTGAATACAGGTGATATCCCATACTTGGTGGAATGTCCAATTCATAAGCATTTGCTCCAATTCGTTTCAACATAGTGTAAGGACCCATACTCTAAGCATTCATTTTTCGAGCAGTTCATTTCGGGAATCTCTCAGCGTGTATACGACGAGTATGGAACCGTGCTTGCGTTAGGGTGTGTAGTAATCCTACCACGAAGTCCATACTAATATCCACCCAAGGATGGTGTGGTATTGGCAATGGTGTATACAGTACTGTATTTTGTCGTGATCCCTTAGCCTTCTGGCAGATGTAGCAATGTCAGACAACTCACGCAACAATCCTCTTGAGGGCAGGCTAATAAAAACGATCATCCACAAAGGTGGTGGTCTTATACCTACCAAAGTTACCTCCCGCACCACCTGCATACATCTCCTAAACCATATGATCTCAAATGGAAGTCTTGGGGATGCATAGAAGCGTGTCATAGAATAAATACTGTTCCGTAATCAAATAATCAGGGAGGACATCAGGTGGGTCTTGGGATAGAGCGGAGTATATCTCTACAAAATCTAGACATGAAACATACTCAGTGATCGAATGGTCAAATCCCGTGAGCTCAATGCTAAGGGTGTGAAGTAGGCCCACCCGACGACTAAGTGCGTCTGCGGATTTGTTCTCAACACCCGCTCAGTGTTTAAGAGCATAATGAAAGTCTTGCGTGTAATCTATCCACTAGGCGTGTCGTTCACTCAAGTTTTTTCTAGAAGTCCAAATAGCGCAAAGCCTGGTGTTTTGAATATAACACAAACTCTTGTGGGAGATAGTGTCTTCAGTGTCTCAATGACTGTACTATTCAGCTTCTCAGTGAAGTAAGAAACTGATGACCCTCCTAACTGAGTACTCCTACGCCTACAGCGAAGGTGTCACAAGCAATCTCGAAGGATTGAACAAAACCAGGCAATCGGAGTACCAGGGCCGAGACCAATTTCTCCTTGATGTCCTAAAATGACTGAGTTGTGCCAGATGTCCACTGAAAATCTCTCTTACGAAGGCAGCTTGTATATGGGGCATCACTGGGTGTTCTGAATAACTGTCTTTTCTACCCAAACAACTCGATACGGATGTGGATGAGTATCTGCCTTAAATTTCATGCGCTCAAGCCCCTTTTGGGCTATAATATTCACACAACTGCCACTATCGATAGCGATCTTACAGGGCCCACCTGCGCTCAGAAAATAAGTGTAAAAGATAGTGGTCTGGTTCAATCTTCATCTGCACCGGGGGTGTGCAGTAAGCGGTGAATAACACCCATCTCAAGTGTTCGATCGGCCTCGTCCTCCCAACCTTCTACGGCCACGATGATCTCCTCCTCAAGTGGGTTTATAAGATCAGAAACAAGGTCAGGATCCTCCTAAATAAGTAGATTTTGTGTGGGCACTGCCCCGTCACGTGGCCTCTACCTTGACTTCTATTACACTGGATCCTAGGCGTCGAGGGGCCGGGGACCGTGGAGATGTTCCTCGTACCTAGGGGAGTACTGTTGGGTTTCTTAGTGGGATGCAAATCACATGTGCGCGGCGGAATATCAATTAAGAAAACCCAAAGAGAAATGGATCTTGCAATAATCATTGATCAAGAAGTAAAAACAACTTTGAATAAAAGTATAGCTTAACGGGATTGAGTCATTACTCAATCAAGATGCTCCAAGGAAGTCTGACGAACACTTGCGGGTGGAGTTGCGAGAGTAGAAGTATGTTCACGCCTCTATACGTATCCACACGAGCAAGAAGAACTCTCAGACTTTTGTCGCATAAGATCTAGGTTGCAAGAAGGAATACCCTCAACGTCTTCGAGGATTGCTAGATCCGTTAAAGGAGAGGCGGCGGTGACGAAGACGAAACTTAGAAAATACTTTTCGGCGACGGCAACAGATCGGAATGGTCGGCGGCAACGGATCGGTGGCTGCGACTTCTAGGTTGCTGAACAGTTCCGTCGGAGAAGAAGTCGCCGCTTTTCGATCTCAATCGATTAGGTTAAGTTACGGGAGAACATTTATCTCGTCTATTTATACTTCAAGACCGAAACAACAAATATATGCAGACCAGACCGAAATCAGACATAAAGAATCGAACCGGAGTTAACAGCATTCGTCGAGATAACACGTGTATATACGACGAATCAAAGATCCATTCGTCGAGATAACACGAGAATATTCGACGAATCCAGACAGACCAATACGTCGAAACATTAAGAGAATACTCGACGAGTCCAAGTCCAATTCGTCAAGATGTCAAGAGTATACTCGATGAATCCAAGTCTAATTCGTCGAGATGTCAAGAGTATACTCGACGTATTCAGACGGATTCTTTGAAACACCAAGATACCTTTCGATGAATTACCCTTGAGTCTTCTGACAACTCACCTGGTCATCTATATTCACAATATAGGTCCAAATCTAGAATGTCACAGGCTTGGCCTTTCACTCATATCAAATATGAGCAATGCCAACACAAACCTTTTCAACTTCTCCAATACTCTTATGTATGACCTCACAGGCTCATATTGCGTTGGCAGTGATACTACCTGTTTGACCACTTCTAGATCATAATCTACGAAGCACGGATACGCCAAAAATAGAGCCGTACCCGTACCGGGTACGTTTCCGGTACGGATACGCGTACCGAACGGCGCGATTCGCTGTTTATTATCCCGTCTCCCGCGTCGCAGCAGCTCCCGTCTCCCGCGTCGCAGCAGCTCCCGTCTCCCGCGTCGCAGTCCCGCGTCGCAGCAGCTCCCGTCTCCCGCGTCGCAGTCCCGCGTCGCAGCAGCTCCCGTCTCCCGCGTCGCAGTCCCGCGTCGCAGCAGCTCCCGTCTCCCGCGTCGCAGTCCCGCATCGCAGCAGTCCCGCGTCGCAGCAGTCCCGCGTCGCAGCTGCTCAGCAGCTCAGCAGCTCCCGTCTTCTTCTTCTTCTTCTTCTTCTTCTTCACCCCTAAGGCCCTCATCCTGGACTGAAATGCCCAGGACTGAATCCTGGACTGAAATGTCCACGATTCAGGATTGGAATGTCCAGGTTTTTGGACTGAATCCTGGACATTTCAGTCCAGGATTCAGTCCTGGACATTTCAGTCCAGGATTCAGTCCTGGACATTTCAGTCCAGGATGAGGGCCTTAGGAGTTCATGGACTGATCAGTCCAGATTTCCTGGACTGAATCAGTCCAGATTAATCTGCATTTGTGATATATAAATATATAATTATTACATTTAATACAACGTATCCTACCGTACCCGTATCCTTGTTTTTTAAAATTTGCCGTACCGCCGTACCGGATACGTATCGTACCCGGTACCCGTACCCGTACCGGTGCTTCCTAGATCATAATGGTAACACTAACAGTCTCTCACTTGATCTTGAAAGTATCAAACAAAAGTTTCATAAATAATGAGCAGCATCTAGCAACACATCATTGCTCCCCAAGCAATAAGAGTTCTAAAACTCAATCATCCTTCATGACCAATGTATCAGTATTGTCATGTCCATTTGTATCTTACATCCGGATACAACTAAAAGGATAGACCGTGTCACCTTCATAATTGTTCAATCCAAGTTTCTTAATCTAGAATGAACTTCCAGAAATTGTTGAGTCCAATATCATATATTGACTCGACAAAGTATGGTCATGCATTTCTCAGTCTCATTCCATCAAGGGGCTCATGGATGCAACTTCTGTCATATAGGAGGACAAATCTCATTTCCGTCAACACACAAACACCCAAATGATTCGTAACGTATCCAATAATCACCTTTATCATCAACCTTTCTCAAGGAAGACTTTGAATGATATCAAAGTACGCTCTTCCTCACTTGATGAATGTTTTGACTTCATGTCAAAAAACCACAAACACCATTGTCACTTGAGACCTACTTGTGACACGTTCATATAACAATCCACAAAGTATTTTCATGCTGGGTCTGTCCGGTATAACTTGTTCACTAACAAGTACCCATGTGATGACTTGATATCACAATATCATGACCTGTGAGAACCGGTCATCAGTCAACGCATATGTCAGTCTTGATGTATCATCATCGCTCTTGGCCTATAAGATGATACGCTGATCAGGGATCATTTAAGAATGAAGTTTCTAAGAACATAGGCTCTCACATTCAAGTCATCAACTTGAATCATATGCAAGCAAAAATTCTAAAGACATTTATAACGTTAATTAATCTATCACATAAAAATAAAATGACATAATAAAAGAACTTGTCATAAATATAAAATGAAATGTATACTACTTTATTCATAAAAGAATTATTAAAACCGACAAACATACAATCCACAAGACTCCTACTAGAGTTGATCGTTCAGGTATCTAATACTCATTGATCTAACATGACCGTCATACTTTCTCTGTGCGAGAGGTTTTGTCAGTGGATCCGCAATATTTTCTTCAGTCGGCACTCTGCAAATGTTTACATCTCCTCTATCGACAATCTCATGAATAAGATGGAACCGCCGAAGTATGTGCTTGAAGCGTTGATGAGATCTAGGTTCCGAAGCAAGTGCAATTCCACCGTTATTATCACAATAGAAAACTATGGGATCAACAATGCTAGGAACTACACCTACCTCGCCGATGAATTTCCTAATTCATACAGCTTCATTCGCCGCATTTGCAGTGGCGATATACTCGGCCTCGGTTGCAGAATCAGCAACCGTCTCCTGCTTGGAACACTTCCAGCTAACAGCTCCTCCATTTAGGTAAAATATAAACTCTGACTGAGACTTTGAGTCGTCCATATCAGTTTGGAAGCTAGCATTCGTGTAACCCTTTACAATGAGCTCTTCCTCTGCACAAAATACCATGAACGTATCCTTAGTTCTTCTCAAGTACTTCAAGATATTCTTGACAGCTATCCGGTGACCATCACCAGTATCAGACTGACATCTGCTAGTCATGCTCAAGGCATAAGAGACATCGGGTCGTGTACATATCATTGCATGCATAATTGATCTAATTGCCGAAGCATATGGAATCAATTTCATGCGGTCCTTATCTTCACAAGATTTAAGACACTGGTACTGAGAGAGACTCAGACCATGAGACATGGGTAAGAATCTTTTCTTGGACTCAAGCATGTTGAACCGTTTCAACACCTTCTCAATATATGTATTTTGGATCAAGCTCAGCAACTGCTTCGATCTATCTCTATAGATCTTAATACCAAGTATATAAGTTGATTTGCTCAAGACTTTCATAGAAAATCAGTTCCCTAGGTTGTTCTTAACAACTTGTAGGGCCAGTTTGTCATTTCCGATCAATAGTATGTCATCTACATACAATATCAAGAAGACAACAATGCTCCCACTAATCCCCTTGTAAACACATGGTTCATCCTCGTTCTTGATAAAACCAAACTTTTTGATCTTTTTATTAAAACGAAAATTCCAACTTCGAAAAGCTTGTTTTAATCCATAAATGGATCTCTGCAGCTTGCATATTTTAGTAGCTTCATCTGGAGATACAAAACCCTCGGGTTGTATCATATACACTTCCTCAATGATGTTAAATTTAGGAAAGCCGTTTTGACATCAATCTGTCAGATCTCGTAGTCATAATATGCAGCAATAGCAAGCAAAATTCTGATTGACTTAATCATAGCAACAAAAGAAAAGGTCTTATCATAGACAACACCATGAATTTGACTGAAACCTTTATCCACTAATCGCCCTTTGAATGTATGTACATTCTCATCCATGTCAGTCTTCTTCTTGAAGACCCACTTGCACCTTATGGGTCATACCCCTTCAGGTGGTTCCACTGAGGTCCAAACTTGGTTTGCATACATGTTGACCATTTTAGATTTCATGTCCTCAACAACTTCTCGGAGTGCAGTCTACTCATAGCCTCTTGGTAGGTTGCACGTTCATCATCATGATCCATAAGCAACACATTACTTATTTGAGACATGAGAAATTCATATCACTCAGTCTCAAACTTTGGTCTATCAGATCTATGTGGGACTTATGTTTCTTGAGAAGGTTCTCTAGCTATAATATTTTGTAGTCCTTGCTCAGGTTCCAATTCTGATTTATTCACTGTTTGTGGTTCTTGAACTTCTTCACGTTCTATCTTTCTAGTCTTTCTGGATAAGAATTTTTTCTCCAAAAAGAAACTAGTATTCGCGACAAACAATTTGCCCTCAAACGATAGGTAAAAGTAGTATCCTTTAGTTTCCTTAGGATACCCCACAAGATAACAATTATCTGACATGGGTTCCAGTTTGTCAGACATTTGACATCTCATGTATGCCTCACAGCCCCAGATCTTAATGAAAGACATACCAGGACGTTTCCCAGTCCACATCTTATATGGTGTCTTTAGAACTGTTTTCATTGGAGCATGATTTAGTGTAAAAGCAGCAGTCTCTAGAGCAAATCCCCAAAAGAAAACAGGTAAATCTGTATGACTCATCATCGACCGTACCATGTCTAACAGAGTACGATTCCTCCGCTTAGACACACCATTATGATGTGATACAATACCATACTCTTTTAGATAATCACGAAACTCATGACTTAGGTATTCGTCACCTTAATCAGATCAGAGTGTTTTAACCCTCTTATCCAGCTGTTTCTCTACTTCATTCTTAAATTATTTGAATTTTTCAAAAAATTTGGATTTGTACTTCATAAGATACACATATTTGTATTTACCGAAATCATCAGTAAATGTAACAAAGTATAAGTACTTACCTTTATCCATAGAACTCATGGGTCCGCATACATCACTATGTATTATACGTAAGAGATCATCAGCTCTTTCATTAAAACCAGTGAAATGGATTTTAGTCATCTTGCTTAATAAAAATGATTTGTATCTCTCAAATAATTCATAATCAAATGAGTCCAGTAGTTCATCTTTATAGAGTTGGATGTGTTTCTCATTTATATGGCTCAACGACAATGTCAAAGGTACGTAGGATTTGAGTCATTCGGTATTAGTCTTTTAGTATTTTTATATTATACATCGGATGGTCTAAGTTCAAAACATACAAACCATTAAACATTTGAGTTACAGCATAACAAACATCATTCTTAAATATAAAACAACAATTGTTCTTAATAATAAAAGAAAATTCAATCATGTACAGACATGAAATAGAAATGATGTTTCTTGTTATCGCAAAAACATAATAATAATTATCTAGTTCTAATATAAGCTCAGTGGGCAAAGAAAGACGGTAAACTCCTACAGCGACAGCAACAACTTTTGCTTCATTGTCAATACGCAGGTCCACCTTTCCTTTACTCAGCATTCTTCTCCTTCTCAGTTCATGCACATTTATACAAATGTGAGAACTGCATTTGGTATGCAATACCTCAGATGAAGGAGCAAAAAGGTTTATCTCTATAACATAAATATTTGAAGCTGAAGTCATGTCTCTCTTCATTTTTTACAGACCCTCAAGATAAGGAAAGTTCCTCCTCCAATGACCAACCTTGACACAGTGGTGGCATTTCCCTTCCTTCATCAAGCCTTTCTTCTTCAGTGCTGAAGACTTGGGCTCAAAAGGTGACTTAGGTTCAACCTTAGTCTTCTTGAAACTCTTGGCCTTGCCCTTACATTTATGCGTCATCAGCATGAGGCTAGCAGGCTTGGCCTTCTTCATGTTGATCTCGGCAGTTCTTAACATGTTTAAGAGCTCGGGCAGTGTCTTGTCAATCGCATTCATATTATAATTCAAGACAAACTGCTCGTAACTATCCGACAATGATTGCAGGATCATGTATGTAGCCAACTCTTGGCCAAGAGGAAAACTTAGTCTTCCAAGATTCACTATATACCAAATCATCTTGAGTACGTGAGTCCCTACAAGGTCTCGATCTCTCATCTTACACTGAAACGTCTTGGTGGCGTTAAACCTCTCTTGGCGAGCTTGCCCTTGAAACATTTTCTTAAGGTGCTCGTCAATCTCCTTACAACTCATATTCTCATGTTGCTTCTGAAACTCAGAGTTCATGGTGGCGAGCGTGAGGCATTCGACATCCAAGGAGTAGTCTTGATACTTCTTATAAGCATCTTTATCAGCTCGGAACACATTCCCGATTGGATCTTCAGAAGAATCCTCTTCCAAAACATAGAGCTTACGCTTATGTCTGAGAACAATTCTCAGATTTTTGTACCAGTCCAAATAATTTGTCTCACTCATTTTCTCCTTCTCAATAATAGCTTTGAGGGACAGGGTGGAGTGAGATCCACTTGCCATGGAAATTCTACAAGAATTTATGCAAAAAAAACCAAGTACTACATTTCAAAATACATTTTTATTTCAATCAGTACTTCAATTAAAACTACTCACACTATTTTAATCAAACTGATAACCCTCAATATCAATTCGAAGAGTTTATGTAAGTTACTCTCTTAGTGGACAAGATCAGTATTTCACGAACACCATGAGTCAGGTTTGGATTTTCTCTCACAATGTAGTTATTTAGGTAGACAACGTTTGTCGATTACATCATCATGCAACTCTTGTATGGTTGGTGAATAACTCTTCATTTGCATCCATCATATGTTGCATGTCAACCATATGCCTCTGGGCACTCAACTTTTGAGGTCACCCAGTTAAGTTTGACCCGATGTCGACAGTGGGATATCACAACTATCCGTTCGCACCCTTACCAAGATAGATTAATGTACCTTGTTTTGGCAAGTCCACACTTCATCGATCGAGATAGGAAGAGTGGCATTCATCAGAAAGCATCCGAATACATAATATTGTATAAGGGATTTTAAGATACTTGATCAACACTTAATCATGGTTAACAACTAACCAATGTGCACATTCACAAAAAAATACTTACAACACACAATTCAAATTCATCTTAGATGTGCACAAAGAAAAATCATCAACACTTGATGAACGTGGCTAAATCTGAACATCTAGAACCCCTCTAAATCTTTAGATTTACATGCATTGGACATGAGCAATACCAACTCCACTTACACAGCAAACAAGCTCGTCTTTTTATGTGAGATTCAATATTTAACACACTTGATTTCACAACCCAACAAAAAGACGGTTACTGCTAAGTAAAAATAAAGACATCACAATGAAATCACATGTGTTCCTAGCGAGGTTTCAGGGGGTTGCGCCCCTAGCGGGGTCTTAGGGACAGAGCCCCCAACAGGGTCCAAGGGCAGTGCCCCAAACGGGGACCAATTTTGAAAAACAAACTACCATCGATTTCTCATAAAATTCCATCTATAATTGATACTCCAGAATTAGATTTGGGCATTTAGAACACTTCAAAATTTTTAGATCTACACGCACTAGATTTAGCAACTTCTGAAATAATGATCATCGTGAAACCTTCCTCTGATACCACTGTTGAGTTTCTTAGTGGGATGCACATCACATGTGCGCAGCGGAATATCAATCAAGAAAACCCAAAGAGAAATGGATTTTGCGATAATCATTGATCAAAAAGTAAAAACAACTTTGAATAAAAGTATACCTTAGCGGGATTGAGTCACTACTCAATCAAGATACTCCAAGGAAGTCTGACGAACACTTGCGGCTGGAGTTGCGAGCGTAGAAGTATGTTCATGCTTCTATGGGTATCCACACGAGCAAGAAGAACCCTAGACTCTTGTCACACAAGATCTAGGTTGGAAGAAAGAATGCCCTCAACGTCTCCACGGATTGCTAGATCTGTTAAACGAGAGGCGGCGGTGACGAAGACGAAGCTTAGGAAACACTTTTCGGCGACGGCAACAGATCGGAATGGTTGGCAGCAACGGATCGGTGGCTGTGACTTCTAGGTTGCGGAACAGTTCCGTAGGAGAAGAAGTCGCCTCTTTTAGATCTCAATCGATTAGGTTAAGTTACGATGGTTGGCAGCAACAGATCGGTGGCTGCGACTTCTAGGTTGCGGAACAGTTCCGTAGGAGAAGAAGTCGCCTCTTTTCGATCTCAATCGATTAGGTTAAGTTACGAGAGATAACATTTATCTCGTCTATTTACACTCCAAGACCGAAACAACAGTTATCCACAGACCAGACTGAAATCAAACTTACAGAATCGAACCGGAGTTAACAGTATTCGTCAAGATAACACGTGTATATACGACGAATCAAAGATCCATTTGTCGAGATAACACGAGAATACTCGACAAATCCAAACAGACCAATTCGTCAAAACATCAAGAGAATACCCGACGAATCCAAGTCCAATTCGTCGAGATATCAAGAGTATACTCGACGAATCCACAGTGTTGTAGATGTCCTCCGACATGTCTGACATGTCGGCCGACATAAAAGTTTGGAGGGTAAAACGCCACGACATCGATATTTTAAGCAAATATGTCATTTTTTGAAAATATCACCTGATATATCTATTTAACCCGATATATCAGGCGATATTTCACGACCGGTATATCGTTGAGAGTATTACAAATATTTTTTTTAAAAAAAAACCAAACATCGGTTAAGCTGTTGTCGTGTGACCTTGAGGTCACAGGTTCGAGTCCTGAAAGCAGCCTTTTGCAGAAATGCAGGGTAAGGTTTGCCTACATTTCACCCTTGTGTTGGGATCCTTCCTCGGACCCTCGCTGTGTAGGGATGTTTTGTGCACTGGGTTGTCCCTTTTGAGGAAACCAAACAAAAATAATTTTTTTTGTGCTTCATTTCATGCATCTCTCTAAGTCTAGTATTGACTTTCTCATCTACCTCTCATTTGGTGATCTTTATCTCGTTTATTGCAGTCCACGGCTCTTTCTTATGTAATTTACAAACATACACTATTTGTATATATGTTGATTGTGTAATTTATAAACATACATTATGTATACAATTATACATATTTATAAAAATGTGTAATATGTATGAATAAATTTATTTAAATATTAAAATCCGGCATTTTAAAATATCCCGGATATATCCACCGCAATGCGACATCCGACATTTTAAACGCAAACCGACATGAACCAAAAATCCGACATCTATAACCTTGTGAATCCAAGTCCAATTCATCGATATGTCAAGAGTATACGCGACGAATTCAGACGGATTCTTCGAAACACCAAGATACCTTTCGACGAATTACCGTTGAGTCTTCTGACAACTCAACTGGTCATCTATATTCACAATATAGGTCCAACTCTAGAATGTCACAGGTTTGGTCTTTCACTTATATCACATATGAGCAACACCATAGGCTCGTATTGCGTTGACAATGATACTACATGTTTAACCACTTCTACATCACAATGGTAACACTAACAAGTACGGGGAGGCATGTGAGGGGTGAATCCCTGTTGTGGGGGTCCCAAGGGCAGAGCTATCAGACTGTGAAGTAGGTCGCCTCGGACCAGTTGTGTGCAAGTACTGCTCGTACTCTAATGTGAACTGGTAGATCTGCTCGACTGTCTCGAAGCGATGGGGAATGAGCTCCCTACGAATGTTTTCTCGTATGTCGGACCTAAAGCAAGAGATTGTCGTGATGTGCTCCTCTTTAAGATCACTTCTCACGACAAGCTCATCAAAATGAGCCATGTACTCGGCAATAGAAAAGGTGCCTTGTCGTAGAGCTAGAAGCTGCTCTAGGAGCTGGTTACGGCCCAATTAATTTCATTTTGGCAAACCTTACTCGCCTCTCATTTCTCATCTCGAACCAGTCAAAGCAGTTGTCTACTTCCAACAACCAATTGTTAAACGCCTTATGATTTAGATGTCTGTCCTAGGATGGAGCATCGATCTGTATACGGCGGATAATGTCATCCACAACCTCTGGCGGCATCATAGAGACACATATAGTCATCTCGATCATAATGGGTATCAAGCGTCCTGACCGTGATGACTTCTACACGGTGGGTACTGAAGTAGAGGTTGTTCCTCCGGAAGAGGAAGAGTTCATCCCCCATTAGGGTTCCTATAACGATTGTTGGCTACACCTGGGGACTTCTGGGTAGGCTGGGGAGCCTGTACAAATGGGTTGTGTAATTTACGATCCGGGGTGTATGCGGGAGGAGTTCTACCTCTTTCATGACGATCCTCACATTGGAAACCTTATGGCCTAGTGGACCTCACCGGACTGGGAGACCTGCTGGACTCTAGATCCTCTACTCTAGTGGTGAGATTTTGAAACTGCACTTT
This sequence comes from Platanthera guangdongensis, assembly GCA_039583875.1. NCBI lineage: Eukaryota > Viridiplantae > Streptophyta > Magnoliopsida > Asparagales > Orchidaceae > Platanthera > Platanthera guangdongensis. Next base: position 45,483,576 of record CM077163.1, on the reverse strand, counting down.
AATATCGTGTAATTGTGCGCCCACTTGATCAAATTGATCCTCCAAAAATTTTTGGAGATTGAGAATTAACATATCGGTGTTAAAACTGGTAGTGGCATGACTGTGTTGCGGTGTTGACTTCCACATTGAAAGCTTATATTCTTACCGCTGCGTAACATGCAATGCAGCCCAATCTAGGCTCTGATACCAATCTGACGTAGGGTAAGGCTCTAAATGAATACTAAGGCTAGATGCAAATGCAATGACCGGAAAAATCAAAATTGAAAAACAATACTTATGATAATATGACATAATTTTTCCACAATTAAATTAAAGCAATTAAAGTAAGGAAAAAAAAAGAGTAAGGACACGAGAGTGCGCGAGAATAAATACTAATTAAAAGAAAAATTACAAAGACCGTAATGACTGCAACAATATAAATTTCCATCACTTCAAGTAAAGGACACACTAGATCAAATGCAAAAAAAACACACCTTGAATACCACGACTAGATGTGCGTTCGACGACTGGATGTACTTTTGAAGGCTGCCGAAGCTGGTTTTAGCCCTTGTATGTCGTAGGTAGCTGTCCAGAGAGAAAACAGCAACCAGGCTTTGCTGGAAAATAGGAATGATGCCGGCAGATAATATTTTGGAAGCTGGTGGCTGTAGGGGAAGATATGGACTGCCGGAATTGGTATTGGGGAGGTAAGAAGGGAGGAGATGTTGGTTGGCTGGGTGATTCTGGATGGGTAGGGGAGGGGAGGGGTGTAAGTGTTGGGGGGTTGAAGGTTGTTGTGGCTCCTCGTGAAACAATTGATGAAATGGGTTCAAGTGAGATGTTTTTTTTTTACTTATGAAGGGATGAGGAAATGAGGTTCCACGTGAGGTTTGGGTTAAGGGAAAAGGGGTGTGGCTAATTATGGGGAAGTTTGGCTGAAATATAGGAGGGAAGAATGGGGTTCGGTTGTGGGAGGATGTTATGCCCCCGACCGAGGCCCGCTTCTCGGGGCGTTATTATGCTCGCAGGCGCAAGGAGACGACGAGCAACGAAGGGGCTGAACCATCCGGTTCAGCCCCCACTCCATAGAACCGGCCGGCCAAGGGCTGAACCAACGGGTTCAGCCCTATGTGGAGGGGCCGGCCGGCTCCCTCCTTGGCCCGGGTATTTATACCCGGGGATGTTATCTTTTGGGGGCAAGCAATTAACCCTAAGGTATTTCTCCTTCTTCTCCTAAACCCTAGCCTCCTTCCTTCTTCTCTCTAGTTTTCTTCCTCGCTCTCTCTCTAGTAGTTACTATCATTTGGAATCAGAGGCGGTCATTCTCCGACGATGGTCACCACTCGCACGCAAGAGGAGGTCACACGTTTGGAGACCTTGGAGGAGAACTATGGTGGATTAATGGATTCGGTAGCCGCAATCGAGCAAGAGATGCGCACATCTACATAGCGGTTGGAAGAGCGCATAGACGTGTGTATGGAGGAGCTTAAAGCGTTGTTGAAGGGAAAAAGCGCGAGCGAGGAAGAACCGATCGGCGGAAGACCCGATCAGTCCGCCGAAGCATCCGGAACGCCCGATCCAGGGCGTTTGGGCACAGGAGCATCCGGCTTTGGCGGAAACGGCGGCATCGGCCTCTCCCGACCCTGGGGGACCACCGGCGAAGGCCACGGAGCAGCGGCGTGGTCGGCGGCTGCAGCAGGGGACATCGGGCCAAGTTTTGCTGGGCCGGCGAGCATTGGAGCACCCGGACTGGGCGGGAACACAGGCGTCGGGTTCTCCCAACCCTGCGGGACCACCGGCGAAGGCGGGGAAGCGGCGGCATGGCCGGCGGCAGCAGCAGGAGGCGGCGGCCCCAGTTTTGCTGGGCCGGCTGAGTGCGGGCCGGCCAGACATCCAGGCGGCGGCTCCGGTAATTGCTGGACCAGTGGATTGCGGGCGGCAGCCGTGGCTACAGGCTGATGGAGGGCAGGGGGCTGTTGTGCGGGCTCCAGGAGGTGCAACGGGGCTTCTTCCTCACCCGCGAGGCGGCATTCTTCCCGGCGGGTTTGGAGGCCACGTTCCGTGGGCCGGGCAACACGTTCCTCATCAGGGTCAGCCACCTTAAGGCTACCCGGGTGGACACGTTGGGCATGTGGGACGACAGAATGGGCAAGGACAGGGCTGGCAAGGGCAGGCTGGGTCGCGTGCGTACATGCTACTGAAGTTGACACGTATGAACTTCCCCAAATTCAAAGGGGTGGATGCGTTGGAGTGGGTTCATAAGGTGGAGTTGTTCTTCAGCTATCAGGAGGTCCCGGAGGGGCAATGGGTGCAACTAGCGTCGTTCCATCTGGAAGACAACGCGTTTCAGTGAACTCAGTGGTTCCTGAGAGGTAGAGATTATGTACCCTGAACTGATTTTGTGGAGGGGTTCACGGCCCGGTTCGGGCCACTGGAGTATGAGGACTTTGAGGCGCTGCTGCAGAAGTTACGACAGAAGGGGACAGTGACTGAGTACCGGACGGAGTTCGAGAAGTTGGCCAACCGGGTACACCGGGAAGAGAAGTCACTGCTGAGTTGTTTTGTGTCGGGCTTGAAGGAGCATTTGCGGGATGAGGTTCATGCTTATATGTCACGGAGCTTGAATCACGCTATCACCCTAGCGCGCATTCAAGAAGAGCGATTCAACCGGCAGCGGTCACGAACCACGGGGAAGCCTATTGACAAACCCGCCATCGCCAGGAGAGAGTCACAGGCGGTTGCCAAGCCTACGGTGACTCGTTTGTCGTGGGGCGAGCTCTAGGCCCGCAAGGAGAAGGGTCTCTGCTTCAACTGTGACGAGAAGTTTGTGCCCGGGCATAAATGTCAGAAGCTACAGGTTTTCATGCTGCATGAAGAGGTTGTCGGACGGGTTATACAGGAGAAAGTGACGATATTAGTGGACAGTGGGAGCACCCACAATTTCTTTCATCCGGTCGTTGCTCAGCGGGTTGGGCATGACATTGATAGGGGAGCTGCATTCCAGGTTATGGTGGCTGACAGCAGCAAGCTGCAGTACGAAGGGGTCATGAAGGGAGTGAAGTTGCGGATTTAGGGATACATTGGGAGCACGGATGTATACCTTCTACCCATCCGGGGATCAGACATGATACTCGGAGTTCAGTGGCTGCAGCAGCTGAAGCGGGTGACTTTTGATTGGGAGCTCATGACGATGGAGTTCCTGCTGCGTGGCAGCCAGTTCTGTTTGAAGGGTCTCACAGTCTCGCCAGTAAAGGAAGTCTCTCTTCGGAGCATGCAGCAGCTCGGAAAGGAAGGGATCTTGATGGCAGTCCTTTTGGGGGTGCAGTCTGATGAGGCTGGGTCGTCTGAGGTACCCATACAGTTGCAGTCCTTGGTCGAGCATTATTCTGACGTCTTTCAGGAGCCACGTACACTACCGTCATCGCGGTTTCGGGATCACCAGATTGTACTCAAGGCCGGAGCGGAGCCTACCAATATCCGGACTTACCGATATCCACACATGCAGAAGGCAGAGATCGAGCGCAGCGTCCGGGAGATGCTCGACGCCGAGATCATCCGACCAAGCACGAGCTCCTTTTCGGCCCCGATTATTCTCGTCAAGAAAAAGGACGGCACGTGGTGATTCTGTGTCGACTACTGCGCTTTGAACGGCAACACCTTGAAAGACAAGTTTTCAATTCCATTGGTTGAAGAGCTCTCAGATGAGCTACACAGGGCGACTCGATTCACAAAGCTTGACCTACGGTCGGGTTACTACCAGATCCTTATGCGGGAAGAGGACGTCCATAAGACGGCTTTCAGGAATCAGGACCCACGATGGCCACTACGAGTTTCCGGTGATGACCAACGGGCTAACTGGCAGGCCCTCCACCTTCCAAGCCAATATCAACAAGATCTTTCGCCCACTACTTCGTCTTTTTGTGTTGATTTTCTTTGATGACATCTTGATATACAGTGCTAATTGGAAAGATCACTTGTGCCATGTTGAACAGGTCTTTTCTCTTCTACGCAAGCATCAGCACTATGCTAAAGTGCTCCAAGTGTTCTTTTGGGCAGGAGGAGGTCGAGTACTTGGGCCACTTGGTCTCGGCTGAAGGGGTCAAAGCTGACCCTCGGAAGATTGAGAGCATGGTTTCTTGGCCGCGGCCCCAGACTGTTCGGACTCTGCGGGGATTCTTGGGCCTCACCGGCTACTACCGACGGTTCGTGTGGGACTATGGGAAGATTGCTCGACCACTGACCCATCCACTGCAGAAGGATTCCTTCTCGTGGCAGGATGATGTCGAGGCGGCTTTTCAGGCGCTCAAACAGGCGGTGACGACCACCCAGTGTTAGCCCTTCTGGATTTCACTAAGGAGTTCGTTATGGAGACGGACGCCTCAGGGGTGGGGCTGGGTGCAGTATTGATGCAGGAGGGCCGCCCACTGGCTTTTTATAGTAAGGCGTTGGCGCCTAAGACGTTGGGACTATCCACGTATGAAAAAGAGTTGTTGGCAGTGGTTCAAGCAGTGGCCCTTTGGAGGCCATATTTTTTGGGGCGGCATTTCAAGATTCGTACGGATCACCAAAGTTTGAAGCATTTGTTGGACCAGCGAGTCTCCTCTCCTCTTCAGCAAAAGTGGGTCACCTAACTTTTGGGCTACAATTATGCGATCGTTTACCGCCAGGGCAAGGAGAATGTGGTGGCGGACGCCTTGTCCCGCCTACCTGATGGTGCACTCACCCAGATTTCGAGGTCGGTGCTCGACTCGTTCGATGACATACATGAGGAGGTCTTGCGGGATCCCTCTCTACGAGCCCTCGTGGAGGCCCTCCAGCGTGGGAGACTGTGACGCCCGGTTATCATCTACAGAGTAGGCGACTACATTACCACGGCAGAGTAGTCATACCTAACGGCTCAAAATGGAAGACAGTTATGCTCCACGAGTTTCATTCCTATCCAATGGGGGTCATGCAGGAGTGCTTTGTACCCTCCAAAGGGCGAGAGCAAATGTATTTTGGTCGGGGATACGCCGGGATGTGCAGCAGTTTGTACGACAATGTGAGACATGTCAGCGACAGAAGTACGAGATCACCACATCTGTCGGGTTGCTCCACCCACTTGAGATTCCGCAGCACATCTGGGATACTGTGTCGATGGATTTTATTGATGGATTGTCCAAGTCTCAGGGCAAGTCGGTCATTCTGGTGGTAGTCGACAAGCTCTCCAAGTATGGTCACTTCCTCGCTCTCAGTCACCCTTATACGGCGGAGTCGGTCGCCGAACTCTTTACTCGGGAATAGGGGTGCAAACGAGTCGAGCTCGAGTCGAGTTTGGCAAAATTTCCAAGCTCGAGCTTTTCATTTCGAGCTCGAGCTCGCTCGAGCTCGACGAGCTCATTTTTCTCAGCTCGAGCTCGAGCTCAAGGCCAACTTATCGAGGTCGAGCTCGAGTTTCGAGCTCGCGAGCTCGAGCTCGAGCTGCTCGCGAGCTTTTTAGCTCATGAGCTTTTTTTTCTTTTTTTTCTTATTATTTTTTTTATTTTTTTATAAAAAATGTATAAATAAAAAGCTCGTGAGCCGGCTCGGAAGCTCATGAACAACATTAGATGAGCTCGAGCTCGACTCGTAATCGAGCTCGAGCTCGAGCTCAACAGGCTCGAGCTCGAGTCGAGCTTTTTTCGAGCCGGCTCATCGAGCTTTCGAGCCGGCTCAACTTAACTTGCACACCTACTTGGGAAGTCATCCGCTTGAACGGCCTCCCACTCGCCATCATTTCTGATCGTGATCCCACTTTTGTGAGCCAGTTCTGGCGAGAGCTTTTCAGGCTTCAAGGGACTTGTTTGAGTTTCAGCACCGCAAATCACCCCCAGACTGGCGGCCAAACGGAGGTTTTAATAGCAGCGTGGAGACATACCTCCGGTGTTTCATCATGGACAAGCCTCGGACTTGGACCAGTTGGCTACACTGGGCCGAGTATTGTTACAACACTGTTTACCACTCTGCCAGCAAGATGACCTCATTTGAGGTGGTTTACGGCCGCCCACCACCTTCTTTGAGCAGTTATGAGCCTGGCAGCACGGCGTTACCGGCGGTTGATCGGGCCCTCCGCGACCGCGACCGCACCTTAGTGACATTGCGGGCGAATCTTCGTCTTGCCCAGAATCGCATGAAGGCCCAGGCGGACAAGCACCGCAAGGAGAGGGAGTTTGTCGTGGGCGATGAAGTATTCCTGAAGCTCCAACCCTACCGACAGCTCTCAGTGGCTCGCCGTACAAATCAGAAGCTGGCTCCTCGATATTATGGCCCCTTTCGTGTTCTCAAAAGGGTGGGGTCGGTCGCTTGCACGTTAGAGCTTCCCGCGGGCTCCCGGATCCATCCGACATTTCATGTCTCTTTGCTCAAGAAGAAGATTGGTGACAGTGCCCAACCGAGCCCTTTCTTGCTGGAAGCTACCGTTGCAGGCGAACTTCGGGCGATGCCGGAGAACGTTCTATTACTCAGGTGGAAGCAGCGGGGCGCCGAGTTTTGGGCCAAACTCTTGGTTAAGTGGAAGCACTTATCGGACACAAATAACTCCTGGGTTGATTTGTTGGACTTTAAGGAGTTGTACCCAGATTTCCATCTTGAGGACAAGCTGGGTCTTGATGGGGAGGGGAATGTTACGCCCCCGACCGTGGCCCGCTTCTCGAGGCGTTATTATGCTCGCAGGCGCAAGGAGACGACGAGCAACGAAGGGGCTGAACCAACCGGTTCAGCCCTATGTGGAGGGGCCGGCCGGCTCCCTCCTTGGCTCGGGTATTTATACCCGGAGATGTCATCTTTTAGGGGCAAGCAATTAACCCTAAGGTATTTCTCCTTCTTCCCCTAAACCCTAGCCTCCTTCCTTCATCTCTCTAGTTTTCTTCCTCTCTCTCTCTCTAGTAGTTCCTATCAGAGGAAGTGTGGAGAATGGGGCTGAATTTTAGGGGAGGTTAGAGGAGTCCCACGTGAGGTAGAGGGGAGGGAAAATAGGGGAATGGACGGCTGCTATGAATGGGATGAATGGGAGAGGGGAGTGGCTTGATTTTAGAAGTTAATGCCTAAAATCTAGAAGAGTGGAAGTAGTGGAGTATGGGTGGTTAGGAGGTAGTTATGGTGGTTATGGGTGGTAGAGCATGGGTGGCCACTGGTGGCCGGAGATGGTTGTCGGTGGTGGTGGTGATGGTGGCCGTAAATGTTCTTCGGCGATCGCCAGAAAAACTAAAATGAAGTAAAATGAAAAGGTGTATGGTGGTGGATCACCGGAGGTGGCTGGAGACGTTCTCGTGTGATCGCCGGAGACAGATTATGAGGGGCATATGGGGATGTTTGTGGAATTTGGCAGGTGGAGTGGGGAGGAGGGGTGGCAGTGGAATGATGGAAAGGGAGAAACATCAGGATGAAATGGCAGTTGGCTGTTGTGGGATGAAGGAGGGGTGGGAGAAAATGTTGGCAGTAGCTGGAAATGGGGAGGAGAAACGCGAGGAGGGAAAAGAGACGGAATGACTCGCGGCTAGGAGGGGGATTATCCAAGGATTCGCACCCAGGAACGGCTTCAGCACCGACTTGACCAAATGATGGGATTCAATACTCCATTCTTCATCGCCATCTATTTGTAGTTTTCATAAGACCAATGAACGGCTATAATTGACTGAACACTCCGACTCAAAAAAAATATAAAATTACAACTCGAAATAAAAAATGACAAGATACAAAAATACAAAGGTTGTTGATCCGCTCGAAATGAGCGTTTCCGATCGTCACGGCGCATGTGGTCGTCGTGAGTAGACCCGAACGGATCGGGTCGGCTGCTCCCCATCACTTATTATTCGGGATAATGAGATAAAGAAATATATTGCATAGTTTCTAAAGAATAGAATCATTCAGCTCAGCATTTCTCCTCGTGGATCGCCCATTATGATGGCTGAGAAATATGACGGAATGTGGAATCTGTGTTGACTACCACCCTAAACAAAATCATGATGAAAAATAATTATCTGCTATCACATGCAAATAGCATGTTGGATCAATTAATGTCTAACGTCTACATCATGCTACACATTATAATCAGGTATGCATTAACGAACAGGATAATTGGAAGTTTGCATTCAAGAGTAGGAAGGGATATATAATTGTTGCAGTGTCATTAGATTGTGCATGCTACACCACCCCAACGGCTTAGTGTGGTAAGCATAGATTTTGGTTTTGAGTAAAAAAATTTCAATGGCTGGAGGACGAAGCGGCAACTCCCAACACAAGGTGACTACTGAGACCTCTCAAAATTCACCACTCGGGGGGACTTCATGGTCATTGTGCACATTGTAGAGTTCCTGGTGCAGATCATTGCAACAATGGCAGGGGCAAGCACATGCACTCTATCCCAACCACATCTGGAAATGTCTGACACCCCATCTCGGCTTAGGCGGGAGGGCCAAAAGACCATGACAGAGTATAGAGATCTTTTGGAACAAATCCGATCCGTGGTAGTAGCTCTGACGTGCCAGCTAGCCTTCTTCTATGATGATCATGTCAATCCCTACCTGTCAAGTTTTGCAGGCCCTTTTCTCTTTCTTCTCGAGGAAGGACTTTGGCCATCACCAGTAGTGGTACAAGTCTACGATCTGGCTCAGTAACTTGATAGATGCACTAAGGTGTAGACTCTTGTAACAACCCGATTTTAGGTTATAATAAATAATTATAAAATTAATAACCTAAACTCCTACTTAACTGAGCCGGCCCCCCCCCCCCGTTTTCTTCTCCCGCAAACCGCAAGGCGTCGGCTAGGTCTCCCGACTCCAGCGCCAACCTGTCTGCTTCCGCTACTCCCACAAGCCTCGTCTCCCGGCGCCGATCCCGCCTCCTGCTTAAGGCGTCGTCGCCTCCTCCGTCTCCTCCCTCCATGGCCGACGCCTCCTGCTTCTCCTCCTCTCGTGGTCGGCGTCTCTTCCTCCTGACATGGCCGACTGCTTCAGCTCTTCCTTGCAAGGGCCGACAGCCTCGACCTCTTCTCCTCCTTCGATTAGCAAGGCAACCACCTTCTTCCTCCTAGGGGGGCCGACAACTTCAGATCTCACCTCCGCTTCCTCCGGCAGCCGCTTCCTCTCCTTTCTGGCCGAGATTTGCGGCGAGGAACAACTAGGGTTTCCTCCCCGAGCTTGGTTTTGATTCCTATTGGTAAGATCTCATCTCTTTTCAGATTTTCTTGTACTTGCTTCGAGATTAATTGTCTTCAATTTGTGTTTACGTTGCGATTCTTAGTTTTTACCCTGTTATTATTATCTTACCGTTTTGTGCTTTTGATCTCCGGTGTTGCTCCTCGATTCATTTGGCGGGATCGCTCAGATTCCTCTCCAATTTAGGGTTTCTCCATATTCAAGCGTTGTCAAGTCGCTGTGTCCGCGTGGGAATCTCTTCTCCCCGCACCTTTGAGGGAGGTAAATTTCTTAGCCGTTCTTGATTTAGCTATGTATCAAATCATGACTGTGTTAACGTAATGAATCCTACTTTGTCTCTTTCGTTGTTCATATACAGGTCCGATTAGGGTTTCTAAATTCTGCTTGCATCGCTTAGCCGCCTCCGTCAGACTCAGCCTCCTTCAGGCAAGTAGAGATCTCTCTCTCTCTCTTGCAAGCATTGTGTGTAATTTAATGTCTTTGTTCTTTGATTCATAACTGCATCTCTGTATATGTTGATCTGTTAACAGGATTTGTATCCTAACTATTTTGTCTGCTCTTGCGATTCTTTGATTTCACCTTGTAACGTTGGTTTGTCAATAAGTTTAGATCTTGAATACCCAGTCTGATAAGTTAATAATTCAGGCTATAATATGTTTGGAATTACTTGAATTTGTGATTATGAGCGAGTCTTAATTGATATACACTTAGATGAAGAATTTTAAATGGATATTTACTATGGTGAATGATTTGATCTATTTTGATGAATAGTGAGAAAAATGATAGAATATTGAGCACGAACATCAACTATCATGATAATAATTGTAACGAATTTTGGAGAGAAAATATATGTCTTGGTGTTTTTATATAATGCTCGTAGAGGACACATGTTTGCTTAGAAGATAATTGTATCTTGTAATGAATCAATCTAAATGAATATTAGGTGCCCTAGAAAATGAGGAAATGTAATCGTATCACCCGCGAATACTTGAAACCACAAAATCATACCGGTTTATCTAGTTTCTTTTGTATCACCGCATCTTGTTCCTTATGTCTGTCATCAAATCTTGCGTCATCGAATTTTTGTGCCATCGAACTGTAGCGTCTAACTGGGCATCTGTTTGTCTCCATGGTCACGTCAAGCAGAATTACTTTTCCGACAAGACTTGCACGCAGATCTGATCGTGAGTCATGTGCGCCCGCTATAGCACCTACACCCTTCATCGATCACGGCTTACAACATATTACATGAATAATTTTAGGTTATACTCCGGAGTAGTCTAATAACTAACTTGTTCTGCATAACTCTTTTATTTGTCTGTCTCGAATAGTTTTGCTTCATGAGAAACTGGTACACTCATACTTTTCTGCTTCTATTGTCGTTCTATATTTTACTATGCTCACTATGTTTATTTCAATGTTCTGAGACTTTTCCTTTCTGTTTTGGAATTGCCTAAGAGTTCGTGCAGCGCCGCCAGGTACTCGAGCCCGATCTGCATCAAGCTTCTGTTTTCCGATGATTGATCTTCTAGTCGTGTCAGGTTTGATGTTTTTGATTCATTTTTTTTACTGTCAGATGTTTTCTTTATGTGATAATTATGAACAGTAATACATGGACAACTGCTAGGTTATTAAATAGTATGTACTAGAATTTGATGTTAATGCATGTGCATACTCTTTTGAATCATAATTGCATGAAATCTATAGTAGTACCCTGTAAAAACATGAATTTTACAAAACACATGTGCATTTAAAATTCACACTATTCTAAACTCTAATAGCTTTCGCAATAGAATCAAACTGTTTTTCTCTAAATTAACTATTTTAAAACTATTTTCATTATTTCTCTGCACCTCCTTAGCAGGCATGGATTTCTTTCCACTCATGTTTGTGGCATCACGGCCCGCCTGAAGCGCACTCTGATCTTTGTCGAGACGGGTCGTGATAATTTTTCTCTAAATAGAATCAAACTGTTTTTTCTCTAAATTAACTATTTTCAGTATTTCTCTGCATCCGCCTTAGCAGACATGGATTTCTTTCCGCCCATTCCTGTGGCATCACGGCCCGCCCGAAGCGTATTCTGACCGTTGTCGAGACGGGTCGTGACAACTCTTCTCCACCACCTTCGAAGGGAAAGTGTGGGACTTGTTATACCACTTGTCATCAAGGCCCATCTTCTGCTCAGGGATTTGCGTCGTGAACTACTGTTGAAATTCACGACGTCGTGGAAGACGAAGTATGGACCTCAGACCCAATTCAACATTCAGTAAGGGGTTGGAGATTTCCTTAAACACTTTATACATCGATTCCAGAAGGAGATCCCGGATGTAAATAACGTGGATCCCGCCATGTATCAGGGAAGATGGTCTGACTGTTGGAGGGGCTCTTCAAGTTTGAAGCGAGCCGCAACCCGTTTAGCTCCTATTGGAAATTGATCCACATGGACAACCAATACATTGAGGGGGTCACCACCAACGGTTGTTCAAGGCCTCACTCACTCAGCACAGTTGGAGAAACGAGGGAGGCACCGCTGACTTCTCACACCAAGCCAGGCGAGAAGTGGACAATGGGAGACCGTCAGATCATCAGGGCGAGAGGCAAACCGCTCCATACCCAATTCCTAAAAAAATGGTTGTGCGACCTCTGGCGCAACCTCGGTGACAACAAGTCCCACTTAGGCACCAAATGCAAGTGAGTCCAATAACAGAAACTACCTCTACACTCAGCCTACACTCACGCGAGACCAACGGTACCTGTCGGATCCGCTTGCCAACAACAAAGACTAGAAGTTCACCAAGTTGAACATCCCTATGGAGGAGGTGTTGGAGATCATCCGTGATCAATTGTGGTAGCAGAGACCCCCGCCTCTTCGAGCACAGTCGAATGCTCAAAATCAGGGGATCCATCGTAAATGTCGTCGCGAGGAGGGGCACGACACTGAGAACAAACGAGCTCTGCATCTCTTGTTGGAACAACTTCTCCATGAGGGGATATTGGGAGACCTCGTCAGGCACAACCAATAGTGTCTGAATGACCAGCAATAGCAACTGTCATAGCATCAACCCGTTCTCAATAAAGGAATGCTTGCGAGGAGCGAGAGGACGTAAGAGCGCACAAGGGGATCCACAAGATCCATGATGGGGCAGGACAAGATGCCTCCAGTCGAGCAAGCATTAGGCAAATGTACTGGCTCGTTTCAACCTCGCAAGTGTCGCCTCCTGAAGACGAAGAAGTCCTCTTCTCCATTGTCAGGATCCTGGTTGAAAACTGAAGTTTGGTCAATCTCATTTTCAAACCCATGTTCGACACGGTGTTGGTGGAGCCCCTTCGGGGTGAGGAAGGCAATGGCCCCCGATTTGGCTTTGCGGGGGGAGAGGAAAGAAGAGGAAGGAGGATCAGAGCTCATCATCACTTTGGGTGGAATGATCCAACAACGCTCCTTTGTCGTGGTGGATGTGCACGGCAGTTATAATGTCATATTTGGCAAGCGCCACTTAAATTCTAATGGAGTTGTGGTTTCAACTTGCCAATATGCTTTGAGGTTTAGAGTGGGTGGGACCCAATTTTGTATTCGCATCGACCAGGGGTTCGATCATGACTATTACAAAAGCATGGTGAACGGCATCACCTAAGGCGTCAAGGAGGCTTTTGGTTGATGGTGGAAATGATTAGAATCTCAGATGACGCATAAGGAGCCATAGACTTATTCCCAAGAATAACGAAGATAAGCATGCAAAAGAAGGGCTAAGTAATTGAAAAGAAGGAGCTTTGTTCAACTAAGAAGGAGAAATCAACCGCAAAAGCCTCTAGAAGAATGAGATGTAAGGTGTACCTGCCCACATCAACAACTTTCGGCTTCCCCATCGAAATTTCTTTGTACTTCAAAAGAAATGACAGAATTGGACAGGGGTGCTCACCTGACGAAACTCGGTGGCAAACAACAGATGGTCAAAATGCTATGACAGAGAAATAATTTTTATCCAGCGGGAGATACAAGAAAGGGTGCATATCGATGCTCCCCGAGGATACTTGATTTCAAGGAGAAAATTGGGGACGTTTGAGCTCCTTGATCCCTCGACTTCTACTGATTAGGGAATTAGAAGATTGGCGCATGATGACCTCCTCGCAATGAAATAAAATATAAATATGAATGGTTTAAAAACTGAGGGGATCACAAACGCATTCCCTCCATCGAGATAAGGGACCGCCCGTACGGCCGGATAAGTCTCATAAACCTTAACAATTTGAGTGTATGGCTATACTCATGATATAGTGTGAACTAATGACACGTCACTTTATGTGTGAAGAAAGACAACACGCCTATCGATGGTGGTTCAAATACTCGGGTGGGACAAGACTTCAATCAAAATATCCCGAGCACCGTCATTTTTTGTAAGAAGGCTCTTGGGAGACCTCTCAGTAAGTACTCAATTCCTAGCACTGTGACACATTAGCAACATCACTTACGGTATACACTGATTGATGTACATTTTCCTTCCGACGTTAACTGAGCATCCCACCACCGCCTTAGCGGATCCGACCTATACTTATCCACCTTAAAATGGAAAGAGATTGTTCCTCCCTCGTAAGCAACGATTCTTCTCCATAAGGTGCAAACGCGGTTCTAGTACGTTAACGCCACACCACTTCAGTTCCAAAGGACAGCGAGCTAGGAAATATTCTCATGTGGCATTAACTGAATGTCTTGCCACCGCCTTAGCGAATCAAGCATAAATCCACGTGTCTTACGACTGCACGAGTCTCCTCCCTCGTGAGGATAATTGGTAGCCCTAAGGTGTGAATGCATCTCTAGTATGTTAATGGGCTGCCATCTCACCCCCTCTAGTATCATTAGATTATCTTTGGAGCATTTTACCCTAAAAAGAGGTCAATTTTGTCCGTAGATTTTGTTGGGTCCATTGATTCCAATATCCTAGATTTGAAGAAGGTCTAGCAAACAATGTATACACATGTGGTGATCTAACTTGTGTTTATGTTTAATGATTGCAGGATGTCCTAGTAGCAATGATGAGACAAATAGCCTAAGGGGTTAGGTCAGGTAAACACTTACCTAACGTGTGGAAAGACAGAAAATTGTCTAACTCCACAGGCGTTGAGTGAAGGTTATTCACTCAACGCCAGATGACTTATAGTGCTGAGTGGAGTCTATACAGTCAAAGTCTAAGTTGTGGCAAGTTGAGAAAGTGGCTAAGTCCACGGGCGTTGAGTGAAGTCAACTCACTCAACGCCATACAGCAAAAGGTTGTGAGTAAGGCTAATGCAGTAAGAGCCTAAGGAAAAATGGACAGACAAGTGGCTAAGTCCACAGGCGTTGAGTGAAGATCATTCACTCAACGTCATAGCTCCATAATCGTTGAATATAGCTCAGTCAGTCAACGGCACAGGAAAACTGTGAATATTTACCAAGTCCACAAGCGTTGAGTGAGGCAAGCTCACTCAACGTCATGTGATAATGTGTTGACTAATTTTCAAAGTCAGTGTTGTCTTTAGACACGGAAATTTGGCTAATCCAAATGCGTTGAGTGTAGGTCATTCACTCAACGAAAGATAACAAAAGAAAATCGGTTAAGTAGTTTGGCGTTGAGTGGAGCTTACACACTCAACGCCAAGGAGCAGAAAATCTGGCTAAGGCAGAAAGCGTTTAGTGAGTCGTGCTCACTCAACGCCCTCAACGCCATGATTCAGAAAATCTGTCTATAGCAAATATCGTTGAGTGAGGCGTGCTCACTCAACGCTCTCAATGCTTAAGATGTTGAAGTAGCAGAAATTTGGTTAAGGCAGAAAGTATTGAGTGAGGCATGCTCACTCAACGCTCTCAACGCCTAAAAAGCAGAAAGCATGGCTAAGGCACAAGGCGTTGAATGAGTTGTGCTCACTCAACGCTCTCAAAGCCAGGCATGCAGAAAAGGCTGCAGAAATGGTTAAGGTAAAAAAGCGTTGAGTGAGGCTCACTCACTCAACGCTGTCAACAACTAGATAGACAGAATTGTCTAAGTACTTTGGCGTTGAGTGAAGTTCATTCAGTCAACGCCTATTCTACTGATGCTTGATTTTTGACTAAGTCCACGGGTGCTGACGTCAGCAAGTCAACAAATCAACTTTATTCAAATTGTTAACGGCAAAGCTACAGTACAAGACAAGCGGCGCCACAGAGCTAATGTACGACAGTTAGGCGTTAAAGCAAGGATGCAGGTGACATTAAATGTGTGGGGTCCTCTACTCAAAGAGCTGTTGGGACATAAATGATAAAAGGAAAAGCTTTTACAGAAGAAGATAACTTTTAGAGCTGAGCTGTTGAGATAATTCATCTTCATCGTCATTGTTGCTGTGAAGAGAAGAATAGAGAGCAAAAAGACTGAAGTTCTAAAGGCTCAACAAGTTAGTTGTTTGTCTTCATCATCGACTACAGCAAGATCAGAGCAGATCTCTGAAGAGGAGCAAGAAAGTCAGCTGGTGGCAATCTCCATCTGCATCAGCAGGTTCTTTACAGATCCAGCAGTATAACACTGAAGATCATTTACTAGAGGCTGTGAAGAAGAAGTTAGGGCTGAACATTCTAAGCACAGGAAAGAAAGAAGAAGCAGAATTGTTTTCTGTCAGTCACTTCCAGCACAAGCTAATACAAGTTTTGTAACCTAGTTGCTGTGAAGAAGCTGGGCTGAGAATCTTTTCAGCTCAAGTAGCAACAAGTTTTGCTGCAGTCACTTCACAGATTCAGCAGGAAATATTCCTGGTGCTGTAAAGAAGAAGTTAGGACTGAGTGTATATCAGTTCATGTAAAGGTAGACTCAGGAAATATATTCCTGGAGTTAATGTTAGGTTGAGTCTATCTCACTCAATTTTATTGTCGAACAGAACATCATAATTTAAATTTAGACCATTGCCAACTGAAGCAGGTATTTGAATTGAACGCAATTTCATTATCTCTTTCAAATTTTGCTTAACGGAATGGAACTCAAGGGATTATTTCACCTATAATCTTGCTCGCATGGACCTATTAGCAGAAGCAATAATTAAAAGCAACAGCATTACAAAACTGTATGAAATCCTGCATAAGGAAATGCATTCAAATATCACACTACTGCAAGGGCATTTATGTAGAAATCGTTGAGAGGAAAAATCAGAATCTCTTATTATTAGCCCTATACTCATATATATTGAGTAAGAGAAAAACATACAAAGACCAAAACACCCTTATGAGGGCAAAATACAAAAAACATATATAAACCGGACTTGACATATTTCAACTCTCCCCCTCAAATCAAACGGCAGATATTTTTCATTCCGAGTCTATGGATATTATCAAAAAAAACATCGCACCCTAAGCTCTTGGTGAAGACATCGGCCAACTGATCTTTGGCGTGAACGAAAGGAGTGACTAAGTTTCCTTTTTCCAGATGGTCTTTGATAAAATAACGATCTACCTCGACATGCTTAGTTCTATCATGTTGAACAAGATTGTGAGTTATGCTGATAGCAGCTTTGTTGTCGCAGAACAGAGAGATGGGAGCATCATTCTGAAGGTCCAGGTCTTGCAATAAGGTGCGCAGCCACAAACCTTCTCAGAGGCTTTGAGACATTGATCAATACTTGACTTCAGCACTAGATCTGGCCACAACATTTTGCTTCTTGCTACGCCACGTGACCAAATTTCCACCAACGAAGGTGCAATACCCCGTTGTAGATTTCCTGTCATCATGGCTTCCGGCCCGATCGGCATCAGTAAAAACGACAATTTTTAAATGGTTGCTCTTTGAAAACATCAGCCCCCGACCCGGAGCCTTCTTTAAGTATTGTAGTACGCGAAAGGCAGCATCTTGATGTTTGATCCTGGAGGCATGCATATTTCTACTCAAGATTCTAACCACATATGTAATGTCGGAACGAGTGTGTGAGAGGTATAAAAGCTTCCCAACCAATCACTGATAATATGAAGTATCTGTGTGATCGCCATCGATATCTTCATCGATCTTATGGTTCTCCTCCATAAGGGTGTTAGCAGGGACACAACCAAGCATCCCAGTTTCTTTTACCAAATCCAACACATACTTGCGTTGTGAGATGAAAATACCCTGATCAGAACGTGTCACTTCAATTCCTAAGAAGCAGTGAAGCCTTCTTAAGTCCTTTACTTCAAACTCAGCTGACAGAAGAGCATTTAGCTTTGAGATTTCATCCATGTCATCTCCAGTGATCACAATGTCATCAACATAGATAATAAGAGTTACAATTTTTCCCTCATTCTTTCTGACAAATAATGTATGATCAGAATGTCCCTGTTTGTAGCCAAACTTGATCATGACCTTGTGGAATCTGCCAAACCAAGCTCTGGGAGACTGCTTCAGCTCATACAAAAACTATCTTAAGTAACAGACAAGTCCTTGTCCCTTCTTCACAAAACCTGGGGAAAATGTCATGTACACCTATTCATCGAGATCACCGTGCAGAAACGCATTTTTAACGTCCGGTTGATGAAGATCTCAGCCCAAGCACGCAGCACAAGATAGAATAACACGAACAGAGTCATCTTTGCTACCGGGGCAAAGTTCTCTTGGTAGTCGACTCCCTGAGTCTGGGCGTATCCACGAGCCACCAGACGGGCTTTATATCGTTCAACTTTACCATCTTGATTTTGCTTAACGGAGAAAGCCCACCTTGAACCGATGGCTTTTTTGTTAGGATGAAGGGGAGAGATATCTCATGTGTGATTCTTATCAAAGGCAGACATTTCCTCCATTGCTTGAGTCCATGCCGGAATACAAACCGCCTCCCGCCACGTCTTAGGAATAGTGATCATGGACAAGGAAGATATAAAACACTGATGAAGCTAAGAAAGGTGATCATAAACAACATGATTAGAGATGGGGTGTTACGTACAAACAGACTTACCTCTTAGCACAGCAAAGGGAACATGCAGATCAGCCTCAGAATCTGAGTCCAAAGATGGCACTGGCAGCGACGGAACAACGGAGGACTGGTTACCTGTTTGACGACGATGATAGATATGATGAAAAGGGGAGAAGAGAGACAGATTATGGTATATAGGAGAAAACGACATAGGCGTAGGTGATGAAGGGGGTGTAGATGTCGGAGGAGACGAAGTGTAGGAAGAGTAGCTATGGTGGAAGATATGGTAGGTGTAGGAGGAATCAGAGGGAGAGGCACGGAATCTATGACATCATTCTCCCCCTGACGAGTGGAGTGAGTCGAATCCAAATAGTAAGATTCCTACTCGCGAAAGATCGCTTCCATGGTACAGAAAACACGCCAGGAAGGGGGATGATAACACTGATATCCTTTAGTAGTCGCCGAATATCCAAGAAAGACAACAAAGAGCCCGAGGGTCAAGCTTGTCACGATGAGGCTGATGGACGTGAACAAAACAAACACACCCAAAAACGCGGGGTGGAAGATGAGAGGTATGAACAACATAAGTTGAGAAAAGACGGACTAGAGGTCTAGTATAGTCTAGAACCCGTGAAGGAAGACGATTAATAACATGAGTAGTAGTATGATGGCATAACCCCAATATGATTTCGGGAGGTGCATGGTGGTGAGAAGGTACCGGGCAACATCAAGAAAATGACGGTTTTTTCGTTCAGCAACACCATTTGGGGTGGAGGTGTAAACGCAAGTGTTTTGGTGTATAATCTCATGATTAGTGAGGTATGAGTCAAACGCTCGACGATCATCGTATTCTCCCACATTATCACTACGAAAAACACGAATATTATCGTTGAACTGAGTTTGCACCATTTTATAGAAGGTTCAAAAAACTGGAAACACTTCATTTTTTTCTTTAAAAGATACACCCAAGCAGTGCGAGAAAAATAATCAATAAATGTGACAAACCAACGATAACCAGTTAAAGATACAATAGGGGAAGGCCCTCAAACATCAGAATGTATAATAGCAAAAGGAGTAGTATTAGGAGAAGATAAATGCGACGATAAATGTCAAACATGTTTTGACCTTTCACAAACATCACATTTTAAAGTTTTAATAAACATCAATAAAGTAGGAAATAGTTTCTGAAGGTAGACTGGAGAAGGATGATCGAGACGCAAATGTCAGCGTCGAGTCTCAGCAACAGTAACAGCGGAAGAAAAGAGGGCAAGGGACGATGAAGTAGCATCCAGATAGCACAGGTCACCGCGATTCCTACCACTGCCAATGATCTTCTTTGTACCGAGTTCCTGAAAAATACAAGAATCAGAAAAGAAGGTTACAGAACAGTTAAGAGACCAAGTGAGATTGCTAATGGAAAGAAGAAAGAATGCGAAAAAAAGAAGGAACATGCAAGACAGAAGAAAGAGAAAGAGAGCAGGAACAAGAAATGTTGTCCTTGTCTGCAATAGGAGACAAGATTTCGTTTGCAGAGATAACCTTGTCGTTACCAGACAAGGGAGTGTAGGAAGAAAAACTTGAGGAGGAGCCGGTCATGTGATCGGTAGCTCCCGAATCAATGATCCACTCAGACAAAGGTTTAGGGTTTAGGAACTGGACATAGCAGCAGTAGCAAAGGAAGTAGAAGTACCAGTCTGGGAAGTGTCTCACTGGGAGTGCAAGAGGCAACGAAGAGCATCCAATTTCGACGCGGTAAAATGTCCTGGGGCTGACAACGATGGTCGTCACGAACCTCAGTGGAGTAAGCAGCATCATAAGGGCGAGAACCACTCTGGCGGACTCCCCCTGGTCCTGGGACACGACCACGGCCTCGACCACGGCCGGATCCAGGTGGAGCAAGGTGAGGATGGAGTCTAAAGCACACCTCCCAAGTATGACCCCTGCGACCACAGTAATCACAAGTAGGAACAACGATGGTATGGTTGGAGCCACCTGGACCAACACTAGTAAAGGTAGAGCGATCAGAAGGAGGAGGAACAGTCGTACTGAGGGACCTCCGACGGTCTTCACAGCTAAGAACCATGTTAAAGGCCTCCCGAAGAAATGGGAGGGGAGATTGGTGTAGAATTTTTGTTCGAACCATATTTATTTCCATGTTCAAGCCCATCAGAAGCACATGAAGATGAAATCGTTCGTCCCTTTTCTGCAACAGAACTGCATCGGCAGTACAGGCGGGAGTAAACTGTTCAAAATAATCCAATTCTTGAGAGATACGCTCGAACTCAGAAAAGTAAGTAGACACTATCATGGTTCCCTGTCATAACTCCAGCATACGACGTGTCAGCTCGTAAATCTGAGTGGAATTGCTGATCTGAGAGTAAGTCTCATGTGCCCGAGTCCAGATCTCAAAGGCAGAATCCATCAACATATTACTCTGGTACACCTTCGGGGACATGGAATGAAGGAGACAGGAGACCACCAGGGAATTTTCTAAATCCCAACGCCGCCAAGTTGCATCACCCAGAGGAGGTGCCACCATGGTCCCATCAATGTATCCAAACAGCTGATGGCTGCGAATGACATGTGCCGCAAGAGACCATTCAAGATAATTTGTCACATCTAAGGGCACGGTGGTGCTCTTTAGAGATCCAGCGTGGCCAGAGGACCGCTGAGGGTCACCCATCTGGGGTGCCACAACACTTGGCGATGTAGAATCAACGGCAGTCGAAGAATCATCCATGAGACGTTACCAGGAGGATCAAGGAGGAACACTGTAAACCATCATTGTGCTGACATCAGCGATGCACACGGGCCAGAGGCACGGGAACAAAGACCGGCAACAAAAAACAGACAACGGATCTGGATCAGGAAGCGCAGGAAACAGTCGAGTAGAGAAGCAGATTTCCTGTGCATGGGGATCTGGAAGCAGATGTCGGCAAACCTGGAAGCAGACGGCGGCAGCGGCGGCAGATCTGGAAGCAGACGACAACGGATCAGGAGGCAGACGGTGGGAAGCAACGGCGGATCAGGATCCAGAGGAAGCAACAGCAGGCGGAGAAGTAGCCAGCGGAAGAATCAAACGCCGGAAGCGAACGCAGAGGAGACGCAAGGAAGAATCGACTGCAGTGGCAAGGAGCGCATCATGAGTAGAAGCGGTAGTCTCCTTCAGTGTGCTCCACCGTCGGCGAGAAGGTCGCGGCTCATCGTGGAGGTAACCTCAAACCAGCGGAGAAGGATGCGGAGTCGAAGGGTGTCAAAGGAGCTGCGGGACGGACCAACGGCGGAAGGAGGGCTAGGGGTTTTTTTCCGTATCGCTCTGATACCAAGTTTAGAGGAAAAATCAGAATCTCTTATTATTAGCCATATACTCATATATATTGAGTAAGGCAAAAACATAAAAAGATCAAAACACTCTTATGAGGGTAAAATACAAAAAACATATATAAACCGGACTTGACATATTTTAACTGAAACAACATCATTTTGAAAATAAAGGAAAATGAATTTTCCAAGAATCCAGGTGCATTGTTGATGTTGATTCCTTAATATATTGTGCTGTGGAATCCTCAAGAAAAAGTGCAAAATCCCAAGTAAATTCCCATGCACCCATACATGGCCTAAGAACCCATACAACCATAATTCAAAATATTTCATTAACTAGTTTTGATTATATCTCGTAGGCACAATTTATAATAGTAACCCTATTTTAAATGGCGAAATTACCCTTAAACAAAAAATGGAAACACCAAACCATTCCAAAATGAAAGTGGAACATTAACCACTAAATTAACTTGCAAATAAAAAACAATCATTAAAAATAACATTAACTTGGTCAATACTCAAGCCTTGGGTCTAAAGTTGGTAAATGCATGGGATCTTGATCGAAGAATTTGTTGAACAACAATTAGACTGTCTACTTGGGTCTAAAGTTTGTAAACAATGAATGCAAAAATAAGTAACATGACTATAAAAAAGAGAATACTAAGCGGATAATGCAGCAGAAAAGAAACTTCGGATATTTTAGGCACATCAAATACATAGTAAATGAAAATCCAATATGATTCAGGAAGAATTAACTTAACCCTAATTTCATGAAGAGACTGCATAAAATGTTCAACCCGTTGAACACCTTTTTACACCAATATCATTTGTTCTAGTAACAGTTGATGAAATATGATAGCCAGAAATCCTTGGGAGAAAATCAATACCTCAATATCACTATTTTCTGTGGATAAATGACTTTTAACATGTCTTTCATTATCCAGCTCAGTAGCCTGCTAACTCATTCAAAACGTTAGCAACAAGAAGGTTCAGTTTTTTTGGAAAGATTACTGTATCAAATTAAAAGTGAAATAAGTCGAACTGCCACACCTCATCATCACCACTTCCATGAGACCCATGCTTCTTTCTGAAGCATTTTTTATGCCCATCAGCTTTGTTTAATGCCTGAGAAACATCTTTCACAGGAGCTTGGATATCTTTGTCATAATCATCATCAGCATCTAGCATCTTGTAACTCATTTGCTTCTTTACCAATTGTGCAGCTTCCCTTTCCTCTTTGAGGTAGGTCTGGGAAACACTGAATGTTAAACTAACAAATAAATACACAAATAGAAGGGTCATATCAGGATCCTTGCTTATTATACAAAATGTTGCTTAGTCAAAGTGTGGACAAGTGATGTATTCTGAGATAACATCTACCATCTTAGACCAGATTAGAAAATGAAGGATGAATATTAGTAGACCCTTAAGGGTCAGTTTGGAATGGACGTGACGGTAGTAAATGCAATAGCCATGAATTGTCGTTCACGGTAGGAAACGAGGCTGCAGTTAGATTTAAAGTGAGATCTTTTTTTTGCAGCAGCAGTAGTCACATTGTCTTGTCAAACAGATATTTTATAGCAGTAGCATTTTTGTCCGAATGCAATGGAGTGTCAAGCCAAATGGAGCCTATGCAAATAGAAAATTGAAATGGTTATGATGGAAGCCTTCACACTCAACCCATTATATAAAGCATGTCTTTCATACTATGTTCTTCAGACTAAGAAGCCATCATATTTCATCTAAAAAATTTATATCAGAGCTCATGATCTTCTAATCATCAATCAATTATAATGTCATTCATTTAAAATTTGGGGACTGTGTAAGAATGTTTTATATGTATATGACTACGATTACATGATTATAATAGAATGAACAAAACTTCTTTAATTAATGTCAAGTCCTTGATCAAGTATGAGCGAAGTTGTAAATATCAAATGTCGGCGACATGTCGGATTGAGTTTTTAAATATCAGATACCAGAAGTCTGAGACATGTTAGGGATATTTTAAAATATCGGATTTTCATATCTCCAAAATAAATAAATAAATTTATGTATATTAAGTATAATTATATGTTCTAAAAGATTAAAACTTAGTATCACAAGATATTGAGTATTGAGTCATGTATATCCCAAAATAAATTCAAAGAATATCAAAAATAAAATATTAGTAGTATAATACGACTATTAATAATTACAAATAGATATATTGTAAAATATACTCAATATTATATAATATTTTTATTTAGATAACACTAAATTCTATAACAAATAAAAAAATTGAAAAGAAAAATCTTTTTTATTATTTATAAGTCTTTTCATGCTTAAAAATTTATAATAAAAATATAAAAACAATCAACTAATAAGCATGTCGTAAGTTTTAATATTTTTTGCAATATGAAATAAGAAATATATAGTAAGAAATAATTAAAAAAATAGATTATAAGAATAACACATTAAAGAGACCGAATAAATAAATCAAACAGATTTTTAAAAATATACTGCTAACATAATATAAAATAAATAGTGGATGACATGTTGAAAAGTCGTGTCGTTCGATATATCGAAACAAATCGGATATGTCGACCGATGTTTTACAAAAGTACAATCTATTTTTTTAGAAAAATATATCGTTTTGCCCACAAAAATGACATGTCAGTAAACATGTCGACAAACACGTCTGACATGTCGGAGGTCATTTAAAACAGTGAGTTCATAACTAGAGATGGTTTTTCTTTATATAAAATGTATTATCCTAACTGTAGTTCAAAACTAGAAATGGTTTTTCTTAATCTCTCATTTTTCTTTACATTATGGCATAAATGCCACCAAAATCTGGACACTCTATGTAGTTGTATACTATACGCTCGAAACTCTAGACTCATGTGCTCATGGTATGGAGAATACTAACTCGGCGACTCAGGGTGTCGGACGGCTTGTTCTCAACACCAGCTCCGAGTTTAAGAACGTAGTGATAATCCTGCATAAACTTCACCCATTTTGCATGGAGGTAGCCCAACTTCTTCTGTGTATCGAGGTAGCACAGAGCAAGGTGATCCGAATACAAGACAAACTCCCTATGTAGGAGATAGTGGCGTTAATAGCGGAGTGCTTGCACAATGGCATAGAACTCACCATCATAATTCAAGTACTTTTGTCGGGCATCATTCCGTTTCTCACTAAAGTAAGAAACTGGATGACCCCCCTAACTAAATACTCCCCAAATACCAACTCCTGACACATCGCAAGCCACCTTGAGTCTCTTAGAGAAATCCGGGAGGCGCAAAACAGGGGAAGGAGATAATCTCTCTTTAATTTTTTTGAATGCTCGAATGGCCACCTGTCCACACAATCTCCCTACGGAGGCAGCTCGTAAGGGGAGCCATAATAGATCAAAAATCTCAGACAAACCGCCTATAGGAGGTGGTAAGCTCATACAGTTCTCACGAATGTTCGTCGGGAAGGGTCACTCGCGAATAGATTTGACCTTGTCAAGGTCAATCGAGATGCCAGATGCGGAAACTATATATCCCAGAAAATCGCCAGACGTAGATAAAAATGAACACTTCTTCAAGATAATATACAGATGCTCCTTCCGTAGGAGAACAAATATCAGGCAAATATGGAGCAAGTGCTCGGTGCGATCCTGGCTATATATCAAAATGTCATCAATATATACCGCCAGAAACTTTCCCACATAGAGATGCGGGATCACGGGGGGCGTGGTACCAGGAGTAGTCGTGGAGGCGGATAATGAGTTGATGATGGTGGAGCTGCCTATTTAGGGCGGTCAAATTGCACGGTGGCGGCCCGAGGTGGATTGGGGGCGCTCTCGCTCCTGGGAATGGCGGATCGGGGCTACCGCCCGGGCAACTCGGAGGTTCGGGCCAGTGTTTTTCCGACAAGACTTCCAGTGCGTTTCGTAGATCTCGGATGGATGTTAATGGTTGCTTATTAGATCGAGACTGCTCCTAGGAAAAGCTTTCAGGGCCTATAGTTGAGGAAGAGATGAGTGGCGTCAATGGGCCAGGGGTTGATCTGCACCTTGCAGACGTTTCGGCCAATGCAAATTCAGCCATGAATTGTGAGAATGATGGGTTGCGGGTTATCTTGATGGTGGGCTGAATAAGGAAATGGTTGACCGTTCTATTTATGTTGATGCTCGCGGCTTAGATGGAGTGACCCGCTAGGATGGTGGTGGTTGATCTGGTTGATATGCTAACGGCAAGTGCACCGATCGCTTAAGTAATATAAAATGTGGGAGTAACTCCCCAAATATCGATCTCAGAGGAACGCAGGTTGGGGTGAGCGATTCTATTGTTCGGAAAACTAATTATAAAGATTTTAACTGAAACATGGGCTTTGAGTTTGATTTAGAAAAAACAAAAGAAACATTAACTACACTAATGCGGGTCGCAAGCACCGCTTCGCAAGGTAGATGGAGATTATGCGGGCTGTGATGCACTGCTTCGGTAGGCGGATGAATGAGAAAGCTAGCGGAGGGAATGGCTCGAACAGGCGGAATGAGGGTCGTAAGCACCTCCTCACAATGCACACCACTAGCAATTGCTAGTGCGTCCATGCTCAAGCTGGGGGAATGGAAACGACAAAGTGGAGGCGCTCCTCACTTGTACAAACCACAAGAATATTTCACGTAGAAATGAAATAAACAACATAATATTTAGGATTTAACAAACATCCACACATACAACCAAGGAATTAAGAGTAAAACTACAACAACATGAAGGGGGTGAGATTACAACCAAAAGGGTAGAGACTCGACGGAGGTTCACGGCCGGAATCTAGGGTTGTCAAGCCTTGTTCGTGCTCGGGTTCCAACTGTCGTCCGGGGTACGGAAGCGTTGTCGCCTTCCTCTATATTACCCATCTTCTTCATCAACTTGTCTTCGGCCACGATCTCGCCGGAGAACTTCACTAGAGTTGCAGGAAATCACTCGAAATCACCCCTGGGAGCAAGCAATCGATGTAGCAGGCCAAGAGGATCTCTTAGCAATTTATCTTCAAGAGGAATATGGTTGGAGGACCTCACGAAGGTGGGCGGCGATGGAGCGGCAAAATGAGGCGAACGGAGCTATTCTGCGTGGGAGGGGAGAAAATTTTTTTGGAAAAGAGCGAACTCCAGCGCTTAAATAGTACACAGTCAGAAAAATTGGGCACGCACGGTCGAATGCACGATCGTGCGTGTATCGTGCAATAATAACCACACAGGAATCGCCCAGCCTGATACAGCAGGAGACCGTGTGTTTTTATCACGCATGGGCAAAACAGCCCGTGCGAGAACAAATCGCACGGCTATTGACAGATCACTGAAAATCAGGCAAAATAAGCAGATTGCGTGTTTTCCTTCACGCGGGTTGAATCCAACCGTGCGTGAAGAAAACGAACGGGCGATAACAACAACAACAACACTCAAGCCTTTATCCCACTATAGTGGGGTCGGCTATATGGATCCTTTGTCGTCATTGTGCCCGATCATTTGTCATAATCTCACTAATGCCTAAGGAAAACGCACGGGCAATAATTACATAAAAGTTTAGACAAGAAAGACGAGTTCGTGCGATTTGGTCACGCACTGGTAAAACAGCCCGTGCGCGAGCAAATTGCACGACCCGAGGCAGATCGCCAGAAAACAAAGTTGTATGCATCGAACGATCTCACTGATCGTGCGTGAAGAAAAACGCACGACCGTGCGATTCCTATAGGAAAGAACCTGAGCAGCAAAGGATATTTGCCCACCTGCACAACAAAACAAAAGCTGGGAACACAGCACCAGCACCAACAAAACACCAGAAAAAAATGGGGAGCACCATGTGCTTACCCCCAACAACGCAGCATGCAATTACACACCACAACGAGCCTAACTAGTGCAATTAGCGTGAAAGTGTGTACAAGTGAAATACAAGCAAATATAGACGAAAACTGTAGTGCACATGAGTGAAATTTAGCCCATATGAGTCCGAAAAATACTATAAATATCAAACTAATCACACCCTCATACTTAACCATTTGCTAGTCCCAAGCAAATCATTTCTCGGCGGAATGAAAAGGGACTAGCTGGCTTAGTAATTGCAAATGCGAAGTACTATGCAAAGTCGCATACTTATGCACATAGAAAAGCAGTAGAAGAAATTTCTAAATATACATAATAGTTTATAATTTTTTATGAGAGTATTAATATATTACATCTACTCAAAAATTGAATCACGGTGAATCATTGGGACATGAGTAGGACGAAAGTATATTGAACGATAAGGTGAGCATTGCCAAAGACCGGGGCTCGGGACAACCTCCAAGGAAATTCATCAATATCGGTGACTATACGCTGGCCCATTCACACTCTCTCCACGGCACTGGTTTGACTCAATCGCGTGAATCAATAAGACTTTCAGTTTATACTGGGGCTTGGGTTTAGGTGAGGTAAACAATGATAAAAACGATGGCTCACGCACTAAACCCAAATGAACTAGCACCAAAAACTATCCTCGTGCACCACAAAATACACGTGAGTGCACCACACCCCCAGACTTGGAATTGACTATATGGGTGTATGCACTGCCTACTCCAACAAAAATTTCACAAATAAATATTTTCAATTAAACTTTTCTTCTTCCTTTTTTTCTTTTCTCACTTTTTTTTATTTTCTTTTTCTTTTATTTTCTTTTTTTCAAATCATATTGAGCATATATAATCAATGGAGCACAACCACATATCCACATAAACAACAGCAAATCAACACCCCAACATGAAAATAAATCAACAATTAGAGCTTAGATTTTGGTGTACGATTGGGCTTGGCTTTGAGACTTTGGTGAGATAAAAGTGGAGCTGAATCAAAAGATGGGTAGGCACAACGGGGAAAGCGAGGAAAAGACAGTAGGAATGGGCACAAAGGCTCAACCGGGTCAAAATGAAGACCTACATCATATTCGCGCGCTTAACTAACCGTATACCCATGGTTCGAGAGCCGCTTGGGGCAAGTTCTTATCCACCGAGAAAGATAATTTTTCCTCCCAAATCGAGCAATACGATGCTAACGAATGTCCAAACACACATTCCTACGCTACTGTTTGATTCACACAAGATTCACCAAATTTGAGTAGAGTAAACAATATCTACGCTAATAGAAAAATATAAACTAAAAACATAAAGAAAAATTGAATCTACACAAATTTCTATGTGAGACATGAGCACTCGACTAAGAGCACTACAGGAGTCGATATTTTACTCTGCCTCACAATCTTAAGACAACAGTGTGATTTTTCAAATCACGCACAAAAGATGAGCAAGCTCGCAATGTGATAATAATTAAGCACGCACTGGTACGGGTGTTATGACGTGCGGTGAATATGATGAACATGATAATATAAAAATGATATAAAAAGTACTTCTAGTATGTCATGCAATGTGCACGTGCATGGGTAACAACACAATAGCACTCTCTCCTGCAGACTTAACCTTGAAAGTTCCTTCCTTGTCACATCAAATCTCAATTGCGCCAAACGGCGACACAAATGTGACCGTGAAAGGTCCACTCCATCTTGATTTCAACTTCTCAGTAAAAAGTCTTGAGTCTGGAGTTGTACAAAAGCACCAAGGCGCCAGGCTTAAACTCCTTGGGAATGATGCGTCGATCATGTCAACGCTTTGTTCGCTCATTATATATACGAGCATTCTTATAAGAAAACATTCTGAATTCGTCAAGTTCACATAATTGGAGGAGTCTCTTGCTAGCAGCGGCGATAACATCCATATTCATCAATTTTGTGGCACAAAGCGGCTTATGTTCCAACTCGACTGGAAGATTGCAGGATTTGTCATACACCGGCTGGAAGGGGGCATTCTAGACGGAGTTTTGAAGGTTGTTTTGTATACCCAAAGAGCCTTATCAACCTTCTTAGCCCACTCCTTTCTGTTAGAATATCCACATGCCATACACCAGCTGGAATGGGGGCATTCCAATCGGTATTTCAACTCCCCATTTGAAATATCCACCTGCCCGCATCTTTGGGGATGGTAAGCCTAAGCAATTTTATGGTGGACACCAAACCGCTTCATCAATTGAGTAAACTGTTGATTGCAGAAGTGACTCCCGCCATCACTAATTATCGTACGGGGTGCACCAAAGTGGGAAAAAATATTCTTATGGATGAAGTGCAGAACAGTGCGAGAATCATTCAAAGCGACAGCCTCCGCCTCCACCCATTTTGACACAGTCAACGGCAACAATGGTATACAACTTCCCGTGAGACATGGGAAAAGGTCCCATAAAATTAAACCCCCACACGTCAAACGGCTCACAGACAAGCATGTTGTTCAAAGTCATTTCATCTCGACGAGCAATGTTTCCAGTGCGCTGACACTCGTTACACTCTTTGACATGGACAAAAGAATCACGGAACAATGTGGGTCAATACAGCCCACACAGGAGCACCTTCTGAGCAGTCCTTGCTGCACCAAAATGACCACCAGCCTCACGGTCATGGAAGTGTTGTAGGATAGCTTTAACTTCACTCTCTGGAACACAACGCCGCACAATTTCATCAGCACAAGTGCGGAACAACAGGGATCCTCCCAAAGATAATATTTGACATCTGATATGAACTTTTTTCATTGTTGATATGACAAATTGGGCCGAAAATCCTTGCTTGCCAAAAAGTTTAGCAAAATCGGCGTACCAAGGAGATGATGGTGTAGCAGCAATAAAGAAAAGACTCGCCCAGGATTATCTCAGAGATTTGGATACCCACAGATTCAAAATCACCATGGCATTCAAGCCTAGACAGATGATCGGCAATCACATTTTCAACACCCGGACGGTCACGGACCACAATATCATATTCTTGTAACATCAAAATCCACTGAATGAGCAGCGGCTTTGCATCCTTCTTTTGCATGAGATATCGTAAGGTCGCATGGTCGGTGTGCACCACCACCTTTGAGAGTACTAAATAACAATGAAATTTCTCAAACGCAAAAAAATAAGAGCTACTAATTCTTTTTCAGTCGTGGTGTAGTTAAGCTCCGCATCATTGAGGGTCCGACTTGCATAATAAATGGTGTGGAAAACTTTATTCCTACGCTGCCCCCATCACAACACTAACAATAACATCACTAGCATCACACATCAATTCAAATGTAAGTGTCCAATCCGGAGAGGATAAGATGGGCGTCGAAGTTAAACACTCTTTCAAAGTGTTGAATGCATGATGACAGTCATTATCAAAATCAAACCTAGCATCCCTTCCAAGTAAATTAAAGAGTGGCTTTGAAATTGCAGAGAAGTTCCGGATGAGACGCCGGTAAAATCCCTACATGACCCAGAAAACTATGAATTCCACGGATGGTAGATGGTGATGGAAGCTTTTTGATGGTGTCTATCTTTGCTTGGTCCACCTCCAATCCTTTATTAGAAATTGTGTCCATTCTTGTCACGGCGTCAAGGCTTCAAGGCGAACCAAGGTGAGCGTCGGGCGCCTTGACGCTTTGAGGACAAGGCGGAGGCCTAGGCGACCACAAGAAGAGCAAGTCTCAAGGCGCCAATTTACTTCAATTTATTTTTTTTTTTTTAAAAACAGACTATAGACTGCGGTTATTATAATAACCGCAGTCTATAGTCTGCAGGTGTTAAGACAACGGTTATTATAATAACCGTCGTCTATAGTCTGCAGTCTATCGACGGCGGTTATTATAATAGCCGCAGTCTATAGACAGCGTTTATTATAATAACCGTCGTCGATAATCTGCAATTTATAGACGGCAGTTATTATAATAACCGCTGTCTTAACGCATGTCTGCCAGACTTTAGACAGCGGTTATTATAATAACCGTTGTCTAAAATTCCTTTTTTTACTTAAAACAGAATGTTTACCAAGTACCAAACTATCAAATACAAACACACAACCACACAGATTTTTTCTTCATAGCAGTAAGCAGTAGATTTTAATATATAGGCAGTTAGCAGTAAGAAAAAACAATGTCAATCTACCAAACTACCAAATACAAACACAGCCACACAGATTTTTCTTCATAGCAGTAAGCAGTAGCTTCTGATATATAGGCAGTTTGCAGTAAGAAAAAACAATGTCAATCTACCAAACTACCAAATACAAACACAGCCATACAGATTTTTTCTTCATAACAGTAAGCAGTAGCTTCTGATATATGGACAGTTAGCAATAAGAAAAAACAATGTCAATCAATAGTTAAATGCAGACTTCAGAGAAAGCAACTAATCGTATCTTCTGATATATGGGCAGTTAGCACTTAACACTTAGCAGTAGGAAAAAATAATGTCAATCAGTAGTTCAATACAAACTTCAGAAAAAGCAATAACAGAAAAAGGAACACAAAAAATTATAGTATAGTATTGTGAACCTGTGATCAAATCCAAAATGTCTCCAACCAATGCACAATAGCATATTAGCACGAATAATATTTTTTAAAAAAAAATTTAAAAAATCATAAAAGATCAACTACAATCATCATCTAGTAAGTCGTCATTGGCATTGCATGTGCTTGGTTGGTTTGAGATACTCGTCTTTTGCCCATAATTATCTTCAATATTTTCATCATCATTGGCAAAGAAAAAATGATCTAAATCTTCATTTCCTTGATCCAATAGTTGAGGATTAGCTCCAGCTTCACTTCTTAAATTTTGAACATCGGTTCCAATAGCTCAATTTACAGCTTCTCATGTGAGATTATCATCTTCAAAAACTAGTGCATCATCTGGTTTGTTCATCATCCACTCACTACTCCAATCTAGCTCATCAAGCACTAAAGGGTTGTAATTTCTTCCTTTTCATGTCTTTTTTGGATTCGTGCTTATACACGACGATTATATTGGATGTATACAAGGTCACTAATCTTTTGATGCACTAATCTTTTTTTTTGTGTGAATCTGAATCAAGATAATTGCAAACTTACTAGTCAATATAAAAATATAAGTTTTTATATTGAATATTCGTATACTTATAAACTCAAAAATACTTCAGTTGCGCTGACAATTAGAAGAAGAACAACATAAGTCAAGTATGTGCAACGCTACCTTTGCAAGGTCAATATTTGCTCTTCCATGTGCACCCCACCAATACACTATTCATCTAAGACAAATATAAATTATTTGATATATAAATAATTTAAGAAAAAATAAAAACTTAATCAATACTTACTTGGATTTAAGGTGCTTTGTTGTCTAATAGTCATAGGTTTTCCAAAACTATTTTGAGATGCTTTGTAATTAGTGTTTTGCTCTGCAATCTTGTCTTGTAATTCTTGATCGAGCACTAGTCTTGCAATAACATCATTGAAAGCATCTTGAAATTTTCAGGCATCATCATTATATTTTTTCTCGTATTCAAAATATTTGCTTAAATTTAAAAACAAAGCCGCTATGTACAACTTTTGTTTCACTTGATTTGTCCACCTATTTTCACAATGTCAATAATCTTTTTAAATAATCTTTCTTTGTTATCAAAATGATCTTTGATCTTTTGTTTAGCTTCTTCCATTGTCACATATACTTCTGGCATAGCCGGCTTTTCATCTTCATTTACTAATCGTAAAACAGCAATCAGTGGTTTTTCTCCTTTTAGGGAATTTCTTACTCCATTCTAAAAAACGGTTGAAAGTATTATATCAACAACTTGTGTTCCGGCTTCAGATTTTGCCAAATTAGCGGCATTCCACGAAGATGACACAAAAAATAATTTCAGTTTCTCTTCATGTTTAAGCACACTTTGTAGAGTAACAAATAAAGTTGCAAATCTAGTCACTGAATGTCGCACTAGATCACCACCTATAGTAGTCGTTATTACATCAAGTAAATGAGTGTGTCTGTAATATGAAATTTGTGATTATCCTTGTTTTCTTATAATAATTTCGTTCTGTTTTTGCTTGCAAATATCCTCTAGCATAAGATCAATACAATAAGCTGCACACGGAGTCCAAAATAATGTTGGTCTTCTCTCCATTAAAATTTTAACAGCTGCTTTTTAATTGGAAGCATTGTCAGTCACCACCTGCATACAACAAAACTTTGTAATTTTTATATATTAAAAGTTGTTGTCTTGTAGACTATTAACTTGAAATATGAAAATTATTAAGACTAAAAAATTTACCTGAACAACGGACTCAGCTCATATCTCTCTAATCTTACAATCAAGCAACTCGGATAACATTGCGTTATCTTGAATATGACTGGATGCATCTACGAAACCCATAAAATAAGATCCTTCTGGACAGTTGACAAGGAAATTGATCAAATGTCTCCCTCTCATGTCTGTCCAACCATCTGACATAAGTGTACAACCATATCTCCTCCAGTACGCTTGATAGGTTATCTTCATCTGCTTCACTTTATCTTTTGTATTCGATAACAATGAGACTCTCAAATCATGATAATTAGAGTCTTTATAAACAGGCTCATATTGTCCAATTGCATCAAGCATGACTTCAAAATTTTGTGTCTTTGCAGCATTGAATGAAATTCCACACTCATATAACCAATCGACAACATAATTATCAACTCTTTTTTTTCTTCTGCTGACCTAAAACATCTCTCGATAGTAGTTTGTACAGCGCTTTTAGCATGTCTATCATCTATTACATCTTCATGAGCATGCCTCACATGAGCATCCATAAGGCCCCTTTTTTGTGGCACGTGGATTACTTTTCTCTTTTTGGCATTTGTCTCAGAACTTGAGACAAATGACGATTTAGCAGTAGATAATGTCGAGGATACATTATGTGATCATGTTGGCTCTCCTTCTTGTTCACTCTCATTATCATCATCAGCAGTCAAATGCGCATTGTCTTTTTTTTTACCATTTAAAGTTGAATACATCTCAGCTGATATTTCAAAAGTACTCTTAAAACACTTGGATACATCTTCATAACCGCCACATAAGTGTTGCTTCAACTTTTTGATACCACCTTTTATCAATCTATCACACAAATTACATTTAACTGTATTTTTATCTTTTATGTCGGGTCAAAGACCATATTTCCAACCAGAATCATTTGACTTTTTTTTTAGGATTTGTTTTTGGATAGAGGTCATTGTTATCAATGGATGGAGCAAGACTATTGTTGTTTTGGTCTTTCATCTTTCACCAACAGGACCTATAGATTGCAGAGTTAGGTCTGGACAATGAAATAACTGGTTAATCTTAAGCTAAAAAATCATCACAATGAACAATTTAAAAAACTATCAAATGAACTGCAATCTGCGATTATTCTACACAAAGAACAATTTTAAGATCATTTAAAGTATAAAGAATTAAAGACCGTTGTCATTTACAAGATAAAATAAGATAATTTTCATTTATTCTACTTCTATACAAGTATGAAGTTAGTCAAGCACAATTATTGATTATATAAGCACAAATCTTATTTCTAATATTATCTATTTTCTCCGGCAAAAAATGTATCACTCCATCATAGATCTGCAATAAAAAAATTTGTT
The DNA here is from genome assembly GCA_039583875.1 of Platanthera guangdongensis. Classification (NCBI taxonomy): domain Eukaryota; kingdom Viridiplantae; phylum Streptophyta; class Magnoliopsida; order Asparagales; family Orchidaceae; genus Platanthera; species Platanthera guangdongensis. The sequence continues at coordinate 45,448,749 of CM077163.1, read as the reverse complement.
AAAATCAATTCAACATAATTATTATCAATTTATCATTTACTAATCTACATGCACTTAACTTAACAATAATGGCATTGACACACTTCTAAGAGCATCAACTATGTCAATCATGTAGAACATGATATAATACTCATATTGAATACTATCCGGTTGTATTGGGCACTAAAAAAATAAACAATTGGTAAGTATTTTAACTACAAATTTTTAAATATTTAAAAATTTAGAATACATAAACTCATGTAGGCTATAAGTCTATAACTTATTGTTTTCCACTTTAAAATCTTTGGATTGAGAAAATTTATATGCCGATCTTTTGCTAAATCTTTAAATGCATTTCATAAAATATTAAAAAATATATTTTATAGTCAAATCTGAATTCTAAATAGGAAAATAAGTAAATAACTAATTAATAAACTTACTTTGTAATAACATTTTTAATATATTCACGAATGTCATGATTTAGGGGATCAAGCCAATAAAGTGTATTATTATTATAACCAATAATAATCATCATCCAATGTTCTCTGTGAAACAAAGGAAAAAATTAATAACTTAATTAGAATAAAAAATGTAATAATCATTGATACAGAGATACTCCATACTTACAATCTATGATAGGCCAAAAATAATAAAGATTCCGATTGGAGTTGATTAAGCCTGATTTTTAGATCTTCAACTCGTGTCTTTGAATTAACTTTTACATACTTATCATCAAAAAAATAAATAGCTATTGGATTATGAAAATATACACCTCTATTGTATGTAAATTTCTTTAATTGAGAATCTATGTACCTGCAATAAAACATGTAAATTCAAAATCAATTTATATATTACTAAAAAAAATTTAATTTTGTAATATTTGATACACAGTAGTCAGTACTCACCTCATGCATGCTAATATGATGTTAACTCCAATTTTTTTCAAATTTAGAAAATTGTACAACTCTGACATTTCAAAGTATGTACTTGTTGATTCAACGCCCTCAAATACTGTTGAATCTAATACTAGAGTTATTGCTTCATTTTCATTGACCATCTTAGTTATGAAACTGGGTAACATAATAATGAAGTCATTGTAGTCTTAATAGCCTGTGAAAATAGAAGAATTAGTATATTGAACATCAATATTGAATTCATTGATTACATAAAAGTCAAAAATAAAATTATAATACCGCAGAAGGTAAACGCTCATGTGATGTCTCAGGTTCATATGACCTGATTTCATGCTCTGTTTCATGCTCCGACTGAGAAAAAAATGACAAAAAAATTATTTATTACCTGCACGGCTGCGCACCAAAAAGAAAACATAACATTTCATAAAAGTATAAATATATAAACATAATAATACCTGAGAAGCCTGAGATATGTACTGAGAACTCCCAGTTCCAGATCCAGCACTAAACATGCGCATAAGTTGTTCTATTTGATTCTTTATACTACTTATCTCGGCTTGATGCACTTGTTGTTGCTCTTGTTGTTGTTGGCTTCTTAATTGTTGTTGTCTTTGTTGTTGTTGGCTCCATAATTGTTGCTGACTCAATTTTTCTTGGACAATAGCTTCGACATCTTCAATACGAGCTATTGATATCCTCTACCTCCGCCAATCATTCTTAAAAAACTTGTAATGGTGAAAAACTTGTCACCAGCTCTAATTCTGCCCGGATGTTCTTGGCCTAAAACAGATGCAAGGACGTCACCTTTTCCCTGTGATAATGTTTCAGCACTGTGCGACTCTTGACTCGACAACTCATCCTAAACAAAAATAAAAAATATTAATACAGAATTGCAGATAAGAAATTATACTTCACAAGCAAATGAAGCAATATTACTATTGATAATTAACAAATGAATAAATGAAACATTTAAACTTACAACTTTAGATGTCAACTCAGATGCATTTGTACTAATGTGTTCACCGGCCTTTCTTTTATAACCGGTCTTCCATAACACTGCACGTGAAATTGGTGCAGCTGCACCTTGTTCAACCTTGACAATAAAATAAAAATAAATTATCATTTAAATTATTGAGAAAATCAATATGTAAAATAAAAAATACGAGCGAGAAGTAAAAAACCAATATCATTCTTTTTACTAATCCAAAATAACTCATTCTGAAAGTAATATGAAAGGACTTTTGTACTTTTGTTCTCTTTGTATTAATCTTACTTTTTTCCTACACAAATAAATATTTGTTAATACTTAGATTGTTTATAAGTTATAAAGTTAAAAAATGATATAAAACATTGAATTTAATAATCATTAAGAATACAACCATATATTCAGAAGTGGTGCGATGGTCGACAAAAACTCTCCAGTATTTGGCAGTAATAAAGTTATACTTGACAGGAACATTATATGGATGCTTCAAATCAATATCTTTTACATAAGTGATAAAGAATTTGTATTTCCAAGTTCTCCAACTTTCACCAATGTTTTCATTAATGCATTGCGAAAACCACCAATATTATCAAAATAAATCTGAAAATAATAGACAATATCAATTAAAAATTAATTAAAACAGCACAGTTATGTAATCACTATTCACTAATCATTGATAACAAAGTTACGTACATTTAATTCTGCTCATATTTGATTTTTAATTTGTTTATCAACTTACTTGCATGCAACACATGTAATTGACACATAAGATCTCACAAGAGATCTCATAAAACTCATCAACTTATTTGTCTTAGACCCGGGAATAATGCGGTCATCATCACTCACAGAAATAACAAGTTTCTTACATTCTAGCTTAAGCTTATTTAATTCATTCATTTTCGTAAAACCTCTTGTTGACTTTGATGAATATCTCTTATCAGTCATTTTCCTCTAATAAGAAAACCCTAAAAAAAACATAAACCATACAATAATCCTAAACAAAATTCAAAAAGTAGCGTAATGATATTGAGCTACTACCATACAATCACACATATAAATATATATTATTATGTTAGTGTTAAATACTAATATAGAACTATAGAGTCAGCTGGTTTAAACATGTACAATAAGGGTTAAAATGCAATATTTAGGCTAATATATAGAGTTAGTGTGTTTTTAGGCTATCTAATACAAAAATGCACATTTTGTTGTTTATATACATTTAGCATATTCAATACATGAGATTGGAAAATTCAGTGGGTGTCTGCTAGACTGTTATACAATGTTTATACTACTACTAATAATAATAAATACATTAGCACATAGATCAAAATTGAGAAAGATATAAAGAAAAAATATACCTAAGTGAGAATATGAGATTTGTCGGAGAAGAGTCTTCAAATCGAAACAAATGAGAGCAAGGAGAGCAGAAACTTGAACAAAATGGTCTTTAGGGTTTTACGCAAGGAGCGGCGTCTATAAGAACCAAAATGTCGAGGTAAAAACGAGATTTTTACGGCTCACGGTTTAAAATATATTGTATAGACTGCGGTTTCTATAACAACCGCAGTCTATTGTGGTATAATAAACTGCGGTTGTTCGTCGTCTATTCTATGTAGAATAGACTGTGGTTTATATATAAACCGCAGTCTATTCCCATTTTTTTTGAAAAAAAAGACGTCCATCGCCTTGTTTACAATTGTGCGTCGGGACGCCTAGGCGATGCTATGACAAGAATGATTGTGTCCCAACACTACACCCTCCCGAACCATAAAGTGACACTTTTCCCAGTTCAGGACAAGATTAGTGTCCTCGCAGTGTTGCAGGACCAAAGCCAAACTTTTCAACCGAACTTCGAAGCTCGTCCCGAACAATGAGAAGTCATCCAGAATACCTCAAGAAAATCACCTACCCTGTCATAGAATATCGCCAACATGCAACGTTGAAAGGTGGTTGGGGTATTGCAAATCCCAAACAGCATGCGCCTGAATGCAAAAGTGCCAGATGTACAGGCAAATGTGGTTTTTTTCTGATCTGCGGGATCAACCAGTATTTGGTTATAACCAGAATATTCGTCGAGAAAACAATAATAATCATATCCCGCTAGCTTCTCCCATATTTGGTCGATGAATGGCAGTGGGAAATGGTTTTTTTGGGTTGCCAAATTGGGCTTCTTGTAGTCAATACAGACTCTCCATCCCGTAATCATCCGAGTTGGGAGCAACTCGTTATTTTCATTTGACACAACAGTAATCCCCTCTTTTTTTGGAACTAAATGCACCGGACTCGCCCATTTGCTGTGTCACTGATGGGATAGATGATACTAGCATAATGAAGCTTGATAATTTCATCTTTAACAATCTCCTGCAACTTGAGGTTCAGCCGACGTTGCGGCTGATCAGAGGGTTTAAACCTCTCCTCCAAGAGAATTTTGTGAATGCAAGTAGTGGGGCTAATTCCCTTGATGTCTAAGATCTTCCACCCAAATGCTCCTTTGTGCACTTTCAACAACTCAACTAATTGATGCTACTAATCTTCTAGGAGTAATGCTGAAATAAATAATGACAGGGTGAGCCATGCTCTCACTCAAGAACACGTACTTTAATGTTGTAGGAAGAGGCTTGAGCAAAGGCGGCTCAAATGCTGCAAAATATGCAGTAGCGTGATCTGAAGCAACATCCGGCAAAACATTTGTCACATCGTGGGCATCACTACTAGCATCGTGCATCACATCATCGCACCCAACTAGCATGAACGATGTGCTATCATCACACTCCACCGCAATGGCTCAAGCAACTCAGACTTATCACTACCAACCGCAGTAGGTGTCTTATACATGTCAAACGTAGTTACTTCCATCCCGAGGCGAAGTGTCAACAACCCCCTCTCGGCATCAATCAAGGCTCTAGCAGTAGCAAGAAACGGTCACCCCAAAATAATTGGAGTATCATCATCATTTCCTATATCTAAAATCACAAAATCAACAGGGAAAACAAGTCCAATGACGGCCACCGCGAGATCCTCCACTACACCCATCGGTATTTTTGGTTGAGCGGTCAGCCAGTTGTAGCATGATATTTGTGGGTCAAAGGATACTTGTGTTGAGTTCCCGGAAGATAGAGAGCGGCATGAGATTGATTGATGCACCAGAATCACATAATGTCAGATGATGGGTGGAATGACCAATAGTGCACAAGATTGTAAAACTACCCAAATCCTTTTGTTTCATTGGCCAATGCCTTACTGCCATAGTTGAGCATTCCCCTAGAGCTGAAATTGCACCAACTGCTTCCAAGGTCCCTAACTTGGCCAAAAGATTTTTTAAATACTTTGCATAGTTCGGGACCTGCGTAAGCATGTTAATAAGAGGGATGCTTACATTCACACCCTTCATTATGTCCAAAAATTTCTGATGTTGCGTTTCTTTTCTAAGATTCTGCAATCTATGGGGAAACTATAGGATCATCCACATTTGGCAAATCCAACTGCTCGATGGGCAGGTTGCTTGGAAAGTTGCACTCACCCGTTGTTTTTCCGCTTCTGAGATTCATAGCATTCACTGTTTCAGTCGAACATCAATAAAGCGATTGAATAGTGACAATAAGAGCGGAGCATAAAGTGTATAATCTCTAGAAGACAAGAGTCTGAGAATGCCACCACACATTTAACCATGCATGAACTGATAGAACTCCTCACCAACCTTAGCATCAGGAGTAACCTTAACAAAGCTAACATCACACTTTGCTCCCACAGTCACACGGGGCCCAAGAGATCTACCCCACATTCCACTGGCGCAAACAACTTCATCCACAATTTGCCAAGCATCAGAAATAGTTCTACCAAATAGTTCTACTGGCGAAAATGGGACACGGTCGCAATGGACTCATTCAAAATATCAATCCTCACCACTAACTCGTCGAAACGTGACATGTAATCAGCAACAGAAAAGGTCCCATGTCGTACGGAATAGAGCTGGTCTTAGAGCTGATCTCGATATGACGAGGGAAGGTATTTGTCCTTCAATTGTTGCTTCATCTTAGCCAATCGGGTGATGGGATAATATATGTCTTGCTTTAGAGACCTCTCTAAGCTTGTCCAAAATATCTTGGCCTACCCCAGTACTTCATCTTGACGAATCGAACACGTCACTCATCACTCATCTCGTACCAGACAAAATAGTGGTCCATATCCATGAGACAGTCACAAAAATCCTTCGGATCCAGTGATCATCGCAGGATAGTGCATCAATACGGATGCGCCAGATAATATCATCCTCGATCGGGGTCACTCCACGGCGAGGCCTTAAGTAATCATCATAAGGATCATCATGGTCGTACTCATGTCATGCTGGTGGAGCACGATCTCTACGATCACGGTGGGATGGTGGTGGAGAATGAGGCTTATAAGGAGGGTGAGGGTTCCTCATAGAAGTTGGACCCTACTGATACTCAAAAACGCACTCGGGAGTCCCTCCCAAGAGGTGGTGGAGCATCTCGGGAATCGTCTGAGAGCTCATATAGAGGAGGTGGGGTCTAACCTCTAGGGACTTCTAACTAATCGACTCTAGTGTTGACTCTAGTAATCGCTCAAGTACAAATTGTTGGATCACTGCGGACGTGAAGTCCGAATTCGAATTGGCAACCCGATCTTCAATAAGATTTTGATCAGGCATAGATGATTAAAACAACCTACCACTACGTAGCATATAATGTGGTCTAACCTCCCTCTGATACCAATTTGATGTAGGGATAGGTTATAATACAGGAAACCCTAGCATATGACTACATGGAATGCAAAACAACTACCGACAATACATATCATGAATGTAAATGTGGTTGTTAGTCCAATTAAAAAGTGCAAAAGTAACAAACTATATAAAGTGTAACAAGGGCACAAGCATTCACGAATATTGATTAAAGAAGAACAAGTTTCATTCAACAAACAACCGAGGCGCAATTACTTAGAAGCGCACACTAGATAGTTCCCGCAAATCGCTTGAGTTTACAATACTAACAAGTACAATAATACATCCAACAAAATATGATTTGACTATACAATTAAAGAATAAAATTCCATGTAACGACTTACACGTGTGGGTGGTGTCTAAGTAGGTCGATAGCGGGGAATCCAAGGTTGCTTCTGTCTGAGGGGGTGTTGAACAGGTGATGTCTAGATTGGTGAGGGCTCGGTGGAGCTGTGGGGGGAAGTTTTAGGTAAGGGAGGGGCTGATTTGTAGTTGTAGGTTGGTGGGGAAAGGTTTGTGGGTTGTAGGAGACAAGGAGGGTTTCAGGAAGAGGGAGGGGGAATTCTTGAGGGCCGTGTAGGAGACGGGGAAGACTTCGGAAAGAGAAGCAATTCTTGAGGGCCGTGTAGGAGACGGGGAAGACTTCGGAAAGAGAAGCAGTTGTGGGATTTTGAGAAAAACATACGGTTCAAGTGGTTGTTAGGAAGATTGATATGAAATTGACTGTGGGAGGGGGTATTTTGAGAAAAACATACGGCTCATGTCGGTGGAGATGACTGATTCCCAGGCGCTGGAAAGGGATTTAAGGGAGTTGCAGCCCAGTTAGGAAAGGATCAGCGAAGGTTGGGGCGGGTTTGGCTGTGGATGGGAGGGATGGGGGTTGTGGGGGATCCAAGAGAAAGGTTGCGGTGATAGAGGCTGGCGGGAGGGATTTGCAGGAGAGAGGGATTTGCAGGCAAGGGGAATGGTTCCTTGAGTCCACAAGGGAGAGCGCTCTCGCAATCCACCGAGAGAGAAACTGGTAATTTCTCAAGATTAGAAAAACCAACGATCACAATCAACCCCTCCGACATGTATATCTACATAATGCAAATAACTCACAAAGGGCACCAGAATAGGACGGCTCATTCATCCGGGCCAATCGGGTGTCTAGATCAACTAAAAATAATAATAATACACAAAAACGACTCTAAACAACCGTCTGAACACATCCGTAGACTCTGATCACCCGAACGGGTAGTGGCTCGCCGCCTCTTGCGGGAATAGACACGAACAGGTGGCGGATCTCCATCACCCCCCCCCCCCCCGTTTCGACAGCTTGGAACAAATTTGGAATACAAAGAACCTCTCTGTTTTTCTGGAAGTCCAGCCCGATAGTCCAGACGTGGAACGACTCTTGTTCTCTCTCCCAGACGCCCTCATTGGACTCGCCTCCACCGGCTGACACCACCTACGGCTCCGGCAATCATTCCTCCTTCAACCATGATTGCCTTCGACAAGCCTTTCTTCGGACCCGTCTCCATAGCTACAGGAGTTTGAAGGCCTCCTTCAATCTCCACCCAGTTTCCTTCAATCTCCAGCCACGACATGAGCCTCCTGTGAGGTCATCTTTAGATTCCTGACGGGATCGACAAGTCCTCGTCAGATCTTTCACCTTCAGTGAGACAAGGCCCATCCTCTCTTTCTCCTGTTATCCACTGCCGACAGGACCATGCCTTTTACATTTAGCTATACTCCTTTTCCCCTTGTTAGGATTGATCTTGATGTCATATTCATCTCCCACGAGTATGCGTCTCGCCGTTTTTCTCGCTCACATCATGTTAGAATAAAATTATACAAGTTTATTTAATCTTTATAATTTTATAGCTTGCCCTAACTCTCGTTGTGCATATTTGTCATTAACATGAAATATTTTAGCGTTCTTTTTTTTACTCACGCCTATGGATTTAATTTTGTGACATACGCCGCTTGAATGTTTGTTACTTAAGAGCGGCAAGTTAGGCTTAGGTTAATCACCTAATTCATTTACTTCACGACTCGAACGCGCGCTCCTCACTTTAATTCAATTCTGACTTTATTTATTAAAATTTAGTATAAAACTCTTCAGTAGTAGCTTACATTAGTTTGGTATCAGAGCAGATTTGATTCACTCTCATCGTGAATCAAACGATCCATTTATATATATATATATATATTAAAAGTGAAAAACACCATTTTGTGAAACATTCACTTTTTGATTTCTCATTTTTATTACAAAATTTCAAATTTTTTAAATCTGTGTTGTTTTTTATTTTAAAAAATGTGTTCTCATATAGGCAAAGTCTTGTATTAACAATAAAAAAATCTCTCCCCGCCGCTCGCAAATCCCAATGCACGGGGTAAAAACAAGTGATAGGCGGAGTATAGTGTAGAGGGTTTGTGAGCGCAGGAGCGGCATCACGCCAGGGCAATATCGTGGTCAGGGTACTATCGCGCGGGGCACTGAGGGGCCCTTCATAGGGGCAAAGCCCTGTGCCTGTCACTCATGTGTGTATGTGTGTGTGTATATATATATAAAGATCTCTTTTAAAAATAAAAAATCTATTTGAGCTTTAGAATTTAAATACAACAATGAAGTTCTTTATAAAATTAAAAAATATAATTTACCGGGTCATTTCAAGTTTAAAATAGGTCTTAATTTCTCCCATTCAAAACTGTAGAAGAATTTTATTAATCCAAAAAAAAAACACTTTACAACATGAGAGTATACATATTTATAGGAGGAAAGAGAGGAGAGAAATCGCAATCCTGAGATGTGGGATAAATACAAGGAATAGGTGGGCTAAAACATGGACCAAGCTGGAGCATACAAGTCGTAGGCACCAAATTTGGATAAGAACTGATGATACAATGGTTGAGGTAAGGTCTTAGTGAGGATATCTACAACTTGCTCGGTAGCCGACACATGCTCTAATTCCAGCTTCGCTAATTGAACCTTCTCTTGAACGAAATGGCAGTCAACCTCGATTTGTTTGGTTCGCTCATGAGCCATGAAATACGGAATTCTTGGCAATATGTAAAGCAGCTTGACTCTCACAAAACAGAGTAGTTGGTGAGGACAGTGTGACACCCAAATTCCCAAGAAGACTTTTTAGCCACATGAGCTCCGACACAACCGCTGTCATTGCACGGTACTCGGCTTCAGCAGACGAGTGATCACCAAGTAATTGCTTTTTACTACGTCAGGTAATAAGGTTTCCTCCAAGTACGTACAGAAACCAGTTGTGGATCGCTAATCATCAAAAGAACCCGCATAATTTAGCATCTGAGTATACAACCAGAGATAAAAAAAGAGGATGCTTTGTACACAAGCCCTTGTCCCGGAGCAGTCTGTAACAACCCGTATTTTTAAAAAAAACAAAAAGAAAGTTTAAGAGTTTTAAATCATAATGTTGTGGCGATTTTGTAATTAATGAGACAGTTTCCCTCTATAGCTTGCCGCATCTCCCCCTCCCCAACTATAACCCGCTCGGTCTTGGGTTTTTTTTTTGTGATCACGACTCCAGCGCCTTTCCCGCACGGAAACCGCAACCCGCTCCCAATTCCGCCTCTCCCTCCTGCGCAAACCCCCGATTTCGCCTCCCTGCTCGTCGCCGACCACTCCCTCTAGTTGACGTCTCCTCTTGCTTCCCCGCCTCTTCATGCTCCGCCCCTTCACTTCCCCTGGCCGGTCCAACGGCCAGCAACCCTTCTTCTTCCTCCCGGGGGGGTGCTGGCAACAGTTTCATCTCCTCTCCAGAGCCGAAGGTTCTTCTTCCTCCTCCTAGGGCAGCAACATCAACCCTTATTCCTCTGATCCTTCTTCGATTTGGTCGTGGATTTTAAGAGGATCGCCTAGGGTTTGCTTGGATCCGCCTATCCTTGAATTTTTGAGTCCGATCTCGGTCTCTTTGGGTAAGAACCTCCTCTTTTCCCCTCTATTTGGATTTTATTGATTTTATTTGGTGGTTTCTACAATTGTTTGTTTGTTGTGTTTCATATTTTTACCCCTATCTTAATTGTTTAACTGTGATATGTTCGTGTTTTTCGGCTCCGCTCCTCGATTCAGTTGGTGGGAATCATGCGAAGACCCTCTCCGATTTAGGGTTTCCCGTATCCAAGCGCCGCCAAGTCTTCGTCTCCGCGTGATGTCTATTCTCCCCTCACTCTTGAAGGAGGTAATCTTTTAGCCGCTCTTGCTTTAGTTATGTATCGAACAATTGCTTGTGCTAGCATTTTGGATTCCTGTCATGTCTATTTATCAAATATTGTCTGTGATTGTTCCTGAACAGGTCCAGAAGAGTTCTTGTTTTTGCTAGCGCCGCTTAGCCGTTGTTGTCTGTTTCAGCTTCCTTAAGGCAAGTAGAGATCCCTCTCTCTTGCATGCATTGTGTCTAATTTAATGTCACTGCTCTTTGATTACATGTCTGCATTCCTATATATAATTGATCTGTCAAATGAATTTATTTCATGAATGACTAGTTGGATAAATTGGTAATTTATGGTTTAATATGTTGGAATGTCATGAGTTGAGATTATGTTTGACTTTTATTTGAATATTAATTTAGATGAATGATTTTATCTCATTTGATGGGTAATGAGAAGAATGATAGAATATCGAGCACGAGCAACAAGTATCATGATAATAATTGTAATGAATTTTTGTTAGCAAATATAGGATTGGTATCTTTGTGTAATGCTCGTATCGTACATGTTTACTTAGGCGATAATCGTGTTTTGGAATAGATCAATTTAAATGAATAGTTGGTGTCCAGGAAAAAAATAATGTATTGTAATCGTGTCACGTGAATGCTTAGACCCGCAAACCATAAGTTCATTATCTAGTTTCCTTGTGTCACCCAACTCTGTTCCTTAGGTCTGTCTGGTTCTAAGACTTGAGCAAATATTGCTCCATAACTCAATTTCTCCTTTGACGCGCTAATGAACTCTAATCTTATACAGCTGAGTCATTAAATTTGCATCAGATCTTGATATGTTAGGAATCTCCTAAATAATGAATCTTTAAAGTGTGAATCATATAACTCATAATATCATAAGCAAACATTGAAGTGTGTTGGGGTCACTTGTGTTGCAGCCTTCACGATACCAATTGGGACCCACTAAGCCTCCTTGAGCCGGGCCTAGGTCGTGACGAGGGTCACGACAAGCAGAAAGTTTCCTAATAAGACTTGTATCCGGATTGAGTGTGAACCATGCGCACCACTCAAAACACCTACAGACTTCATTGATTGCAGCTTATGATATTACTTGTTCTACTATACGTTATGCTCCAGAGTAAACTTAGTTAAGTTATTTTTGTTTGATTATTGTACCTGTCTGAGTTAGTAGCTCTGATTTATGAAAATTGGTACACATACATTTTTGCTTCTATTACTATTTTGTACTTACTTTGTCCACTCTGCTTATTTAAATGTTCTGAGTCTTCTTTTTTATTTTGAAATTGTCTTAGAGTCCATGCAGCGCCGCCAGGTCCTCGAGCCCGATCAGCATTAAGTTTCATGTTCTATGTTAACATTTTATTTACTGTCAAATAGTCCTTTTATATAATAATTGCAATCAGTCATTTTCTCTGATATCATGGACAACTGCTAGAATATTTAAATATTTTATTTACTAAAATTTGATATTCATGCATGTGCATTCTCTTGTGAAACATAATTGTATGAAATTTATTACAGTATCTGTAAAACATGAATTTTACAAAAATGCATGTGCACGTAAAATTATCAATGTTTTAAACTCTAAAAGCTTCCGCATAAAAATCAAACTGTTTTTCTTCAAATTAACTATTTTAAAATTATTTTCAGTATTCTCTGCATTCGTCTTATCAGGCATGGCTTTCTTTTCGCCCATACTTGCGGCATTACGACTCGCCTCGAAGCGCACTCTGACTTTAGTCGAGACGGGTCGTGACACGGTCTTCAAGTATCTGAGTATATGCTCTACATCCTGAAGGTAAGAGGTTCGCGGAGTGTGCATAAACCTATTAACAACTCTAACTACAAACGAGATATCAGGGCTCGTAATCGTTAGATATATTAGCTTTTCAACAAGACGTCGATAATACTCTGGATATGTAAGTAGAGGATTAGAGTTAGTTTCATGTGCACAAAGCTTTTGATTGACATCCATAGGAGTGTCAGTTGTTTTGCATCCCGAGTAGCTTGCATCATGAAGAAGGTTAAGGAAGTACTTCTTTTGTGATAGGACAAGGTCATCCGGTCTTCTGGCTATCTGAAGTCCAAGAAAATAGTAAAGATTCCTTGGGTATTTAGTCTGAAAGGCAGAGTTCAAGTGTTGCTTGATTTGTTGAATCCCAATAGAATCATTTTCATGATCAAAATGTCATCAACATACACTAGAAGAATGACAGTTCCAGTTGGTTGGTGACAAGTAAACAGAGAGGAGTCAGTTGAGCTCGGGGTGAATCCAACGTCACGAACAACCTTGCTACATGTCAAACCAAGTCCAAGAAGATTGTTTGAGATAATAGATAGATTTTCTGAGATGACAGACACAAGACTCCATCGTGGTCTCAAATCTGGGAGGTTGGTGCATGTAAACTATTTCGAGAAGATCACCATTGAGAAAAGCATTCTTGATGTACAATTGTGTAGGGGTCATTGACGATGAACAACCAGAGAGATCAGAACCCTAACTGTATTTAACTTGGCAACGGGGGAAAAAGTTTCATCGTGGTCGAGACCATGTTGTTGAGTAAACCCGTGAGCGACAAGACAGGCTTTTAGGCGTTCAACCGTCCCGTCAAGAGCATGTTTGATTGCAAAGACCCACTTACAATCGACACAAGTCTGTCCTGGAGGAAGGGGAACAAGATCCCCAAGTCTGATTAGCTCAAATAGCAGTCATTTCCTCATTCATTGCTGCACGTCACCCCGGATGCAGGAGAGCCTCCTGTAAAGGTTTAGGTATAGAAATAAAGGAGAGATAGCGCAAATTTTAGAAGAGGTGGGGAGAGGCGATGTAAGGAGACGTGATTCGCTAAGGGATGAATCGTAGAGGTTGATGTCGGATCAACATGTCGCGTGAACTCACCGGGAGAGAGGCTGTTGTAGAGCAGCAAATTTGGGAGGGCAACGAGAGTAAACCCGAAGGGGTGGTTTGGGTTGGACAGGCGTGGGAGTACGTGGGGGAAGGAGAGGCAGCAGCGGAGACGTGACGGGAACAGTAGGCCGAGATAGAGGAGGAAGAAGAGAATCTGTAGGGGGGTAAAACGGTTGATTTTCAAGGAAAGTGACGTCAGCAGAAACAATCATTTTGCCATCGATTGGAAAACAGCAGACATAACCCTTCTGGGTGCGGGAGTAACCAACAAATATGAATTTGGAAGCACGAGTAGACAATTTGTCCGCGAGTGAACCTAGGTTATGGACATAATATGTACATCCAAAAACGCGAGGAGGAAGAGAGAACAGAGTCTTTGAAGGAACAAGAAGAGTAAGTGGATCCGCGAAGTTGAGAATGGACAAGAGCATGCGATTGATTAAATGACAAACATTAGAAACAGCAAAGTTCCAGTATAGCGAAGGAACCTGTATTTGAAGCATAAGAGATCTGACGACATCAAAAAGATGACGATTTTTCCGCTCTGCCACGTCATTCTGTTGAGTATACACGCATAAATGCTTGGTGGATAATGTCAAATTCGGTACATAGATTAGAAAATGTACGACTAGTATATTCACGCGCATTATCAGCGCGAAGGACTTTTAAGCAAGTGAAAAATGAGTGCGAGTCTCTATTATAAATGCACAGAAGATATAGGGAAGTTCAGCACGATTATGAAGTACAACCAGGTAACGCGCGAATAATCATCGATAAAAGTCGCAAAATAACGATAGTCATAAACACTATGGATCTTATATGGTTCCCAAATATCAGAGTGCACTAAACAAAAAGGAGCATCGCTCCGAGTACAGGAATGAGTAAAAGATACACGATGTTATATTCCAAAGATACAAGATTCACAAGTAAACTTTTGAAGAGCAACATCTGGATAAGCTTGCTTGAGACTCTGGAGAGGAGCATGTTCAAGGCGACGATGTCAATCGACAGAAGAGACGGTGGAGAGAACAGTGGGTAGAACGTCCAAAAGATATAGTCCATTAGACACCCGCCCCCTACCAAATATACTCTGCATTTGTCAATCCCGCACAACAAAAGAAGAGCGTTACAAGGTTACAGAACAATCCAGGTCCCGAGTAAGACGACTAACAGAAATTAGGTTAAAAGGGGATCCTGTAACATGAAGAACTGAGGATAAACATAGAGTTGAAGTAAAAGGCATATGAGCAGCACCAGAAACCAGGGTGGTGTCACAATTGGTCACTGTAATAAACTTGGGATAAGCAGAGTCCAAGTATTGAGGTGGTTGATGCAGGGAGATGTGATGTGTGGCACCTGAATCCACAATCCACTGAGAGCCTTGAGAGAGGCAAGATATACCTTTGTTGGACATCGACGTCACGGATCCAGAAGAACGACTAACCACCCATTGTAATTGTTGAAGTTGAGCACGCAGCGCAGCAATGTCATCAATGGTGGCGGAAGAAGAGCTAGTAGTAGAAAAAGCAGTAAGGCGCGGAGGCAAACCATGCTTGCGATAGCAGGTGGCCTCAAGGTGACCGTCCCATCTGCAGTGAGAGCATTTAAATAGGGGTCGGTTAGCACGCCCCCGTCCCCGAGAATGGCGACCTCCACGAGCTAGTGGACCGCGAGCAGAAGGGACAAGAGTGGATATAGGCTGCTAGAGGAGAGCCGGAGTGAGATTTGCAGGGGGGTAATCTTCAAGAGCATCGAGCAAACATCCAACAGAGACGGAGTAAAGGCTGAGGACAAAATCTGAGCCCGAACACTATGAAGATGGGGTGGAACACGAGGCATCATCATAGCAATCCCAACTGCCACTTTCTGCGCCCGTTATGCAACCAAATCCGTGGTAAAGGGTCGGTGTTGTATTCATGCCTCCACAAGCTTTTTATCCCGAGCAACAAAGAAAGTCAAGTCACCAGTGGCCCCGGGGACAAGAGACTGAAGGTTGTTAATGATGTGGAACAAGTGTTGAAGGTTATCCTTGCCAGAATAAAGGGAGTGAAGATCCTCCTACATAGCATGGGTCGTCTCATGATACATAGTCATCCTATATGGCTCGGTGTCCAGGGCATTGAGAATCCAAGATTGGACACGGTAATCATCACGGATCCAATCCTCGGTGGGAGCAGTGGGAGGAGCCCTTATCAGATGATAAAGAAGACCTTTTATTTGCAAAACACGGTGAACTGAGTGAACTCACTCAACAAAATTTTACTTCCCACGAAGAGAGATGGTGGTGATCTGAAGTTCATCACGAAGTTCAAGAGAAACAGTAGTAGTACGGGTAGGCTGTGTTGTCAAGGCGCGCACCTAGGCACGCCTGAGGCGCCTAAGCGCGCCTGAAGCACCTAAACGTGCCTGAGGCACCTAAGTGCGCCTGAGGCGCCGGGCGCAGCCCGACGCGTCTCTGCACGGCTGAGGCAGGCGATGTGACCCAGGAGCGAGCCTTACAGGCTCCCAGGCGCACCAAAGGCGCGTCTGGGTCTTTCAATGTTTTTTTTAAAAAAAATTGAGATCGGCAAAAACAGACGCACTTGGGCGCTCACTTCGCTGAAATTGAGCGAATTGGGAGCCGAGCGAATTGGGAGCCCAATTCACTGAAAATCAGTGACTTGGGCGCTCAATTCGCTCAATTTCCTTTTTCCAACATTTTTGCGCCTCACGTGCCTCAGGCGCCCGCCTGCGCCTTGCGCCTAAGCTCCAGGGGCCTTTTGCGGCTCGGTGCGCCTTGCGCCTTTGACAACATAGCGGGCAGGCAGGGAAGAAGCCGCAGTTGAATCCATGAGTCAACCTGCACAGGAACAGGCGGATAGTCCGGGCAGAAGAGGCTGAGCAGAATAGGCCAAGCCAAAAAAAATACAACCAAGAGCCAATAGGTCGCAGCTGAGCGGCAGAGCAAGAGGAAAGGCTACCCAGCGGAAAGGAAGCCAAGCGAGCACAGTCCGACGGCAGGGCAAGCAGCCAAGCTAAACCAAGAAGCAACGTGGAGAGGTTGTCGACTTGAAGAAACAGGTGGCGTGGATTAAGTAGGCGGTCAAGAGCAGATCGGCAGCGAATTAAGCAGGCGGTCAGCAGAGCGACAGATCGTGCGGCAAGGGAGCACCAGCGGAAAGAAACAAGCGACATGCGGCAACCCGTGACACCACGCAGCAAGACAAGCGGCCAAGCAAGCACGGCGACCAGAAGCAGGTCGGCAAGAGCAGGTCGGCAAGAGCAGGTCGGCAAGAGCAGGTCGGTCGCGCGACAAAAGCAGGGCAGCTGCGCAGCGAGAAGAAGACGGGGCGGCCTGGAAAGCGGCAAGAAAGGAACAGGGACTTAAGATCAGAAAAGGGCACCCGCAAGCTGACCGCGGGAGAGAACAGCCAGCGACCCGGCGAACAGCGAACAGACAGGCCGCAAGTGAAGAAGCCACGAGCGAACAGTAAGCAAAACCGCAGAAGAGAACGGCGAGTGACACCAGGCGAACAGGTCGGGCGAACGGCAAGTGAAGAGGCCGCGGACGAGCAGTGAGTAAGGCTTGCGGCTAGCAAAGCTTGCAGCCAGAGAGACAGGAGGTAAGGAAGGAACGGCGGTTAGAGAAAGAGGAGCCCGCAAAGCAAGTGGCGAGAAGAGAAGAGGTGGGCCCACGGGTCAAGAAACCAAAGGGTTTAAAAACTGAGGGGGGGAGAAGAAAGGAAGAGAAAGAAGGTGGAATCCACGGAGAGAGACAGAGGTGGCTAAAAAAGGCGGAGACCGCCGGCCTCAGCGATTGGAGAAAGGAGGAAAAGGTAGGCGGTCGGGAAAACTTCTAACCGTAAAGAGAGATCTATTCCTCTGATACCATGTAGAATAATTTTATTAATCTAGAAAAAATCACTTTACAACATGAGAGTGTCCATATTTATAGGAGGAAAGAGAGGAGAGAAATCTCAATCCTATGATGTGGGATAAATACAAGGAATAAGTGGGTCAAAACATGGGCCAAAGTAATGGGCCTAATTTATATATTCCAACAAAAACAAAAGATTATATTTTTAAGTTTTCTTTTATTAAAAAAAATTCTCTCATTTGAAAACTGGGTTCATTTAAAATTAGTTCAAACAATTTTAAATTTAAGTATTTTATATTTCTTTAATAAAATAAAATAAAATAAAAGTTGTTAATGTATTTTAAGTAGTTTTTAAAAAAAAAATGGAAAATCGTATATGACTGTCAGAGAAAAGTGTCAGAGAATTAAATGCGCAAATAAAAAATCTAGAAAAAATGATCGAAGCACTCACTGTGAGTATGAGAAATGTAGGTCACGTCATGAATGGGTTACACATGTCACTCGATAATATAGAAATCACCATGCACCTAGAGCGAGCACCTCCCCATGCAGTTCAAGTAAACTCTAACCTTTGTAGTTGCAGTAAACGCTAACCCTAGACGTCTAGTGCTTGAACACTCCGATCTTGAACTTCATAACCAACCTCGTTGGGATATTGGAGTCAAGTTAGACGTAGGCGATTTCGAAGAGCATCACTTGCACCCCTTCCTAAGAAAATACATCATCATCCCATCCCTCTTTTTCCTTATCATTATGGAAGGCATCCTACTCTTTCCACTCTTATTGCTCCTTCCACTCTGGTTACACCCATGATAGTTTTCATTCCATCATTCTCCTCTTCGGAAGGTTCAACGCATCAGAGGACTCAGACCAAGATGTTCCCATGCTCTACGAAAAGTAGTGCAGATGTGTACTCACCATCCTATTACTAATGTGGTTTCTTATGTTAATCAAGTCCATATAGTAAGGTTCACTTTGGTATTATCTGCCACCACTATCCTTTCAACATATCACGAAGCTCTTTGTATACCTTGTTAAAAAGTAGACGTAAATAAGAAGATCTCTTCTTTAACATTAGGGGGTACTTGGAATCGCTCTCAACTCACCTAGTGGCATATTGTTAGATGTCATTAGGTTTGCGTCATCAAGTTTCTACCGAACGAGACTATAGATAGATATAAAGTTCAGTTGATTGCAAAAAGGGTTCATTCAGACATATGGTGTTGATTTCTTGACACATTCTCTCCAATTGCCGATATCAACATTATCTTGTTTCTCTTCTCCATTGTTGTCAATCGGGATTGGAAAATGTTCCAGCTATATGTCAAAATATCTTTTTAACGAACTAGTTTATATGAAGCAACCTCCTAGTTATGTTGCTCGGGGGAATCTCAAGTATGCAACTCGCAAAAGGCTATACATGGTCTTAAACAAAGCCACAGAGCATGGTTTGATAAGTTCAACCAATGAAGATCACTCTCTTCATATGGAAAACCAAACGAAGGATGCTTATTCTTGTCGTATATGTGGATGACATCTTTTGCATCAGAGATGACTCATCTGCAAAGAAATAACAAAGAAACATCTTCGGACGCATTTTAGAACCAAAGATATGGGGCTCCCTGATATTTTTAGGGATTACGAGACGCAAAAACAATATGGTTCTTTCCCAACAAAAGCATTCCCTAGATTTACTTGAAGAAATGGTCTGCTTGGTATGAAGCCAACCAAAAATCCAATGCACATGGCATTGACGGACTTTGGGATGAGGCATCTAATCCTCTCAAGGATATAACTCGTTATAGGCATCTGTTTGGTAAGGTCGTTTATCTCACTATAACCAGACCTAAAATCTCTTTCGTTGTTGGAAAAGTCAATCAGTGTATGGAGGCCCTATCGAAAATCCACTTCAGAATACAGCACTTCTGTATGAGAAAAACTATTAATTGGGCAAGAAACAAGCAATGGAGTCCAGGTCAAGTGCGGAAAATGAATACAGAAGCATGACTCAAACTACAACAATAACAACACTCAAGCCTTTATCCTACTAGAGTGGGGTCATCTATATGGACTCTTTGTCGCCATTGTGCCCTATCTTTTGTGAAACATCTTCGGATGCCTAACAGGTACCTCTAGTGAAACATCTTCGGACGCATTTTAGAAACAAAGATACGGGGATCCCTGATTTTTTTAGGGATTACGAGACACAAAAAACAATATGGTTCTTTCCCAACAAAAGCATTCCCTAGATTTACTCGAAGAAATGGTCTGTTTGGCATGAAGCCAAACAAAAACCCAATGCACATGGGCATTGACGGACTTTGGGATGAGGCAACTAATCCTCTTAAGGATATTACTCGTTATAGGCATCTGGTTGGTAAGCTCGTTGGAAAAGTCAATCAATTTATGGAGGCCCTATCAAAAATCTACTTCAGAATACAACATTTATGTATGAGAAAAACTATTAATCGGAGAAGAAACAAGCAATATAGTCCAAGTCAAGTACGGAAGCTGAATACAGAAGCATGACTCAAACTACAAAAATAACAACACTCAAGTCTTTATCCCACTATAGTGGGGTCGGCTATATGGATTCTTTGTCGCCATTGTGCCCTATCTTTTGTCATAATCTCACTAGTGCATAACTACATCATGTCTTTCCTTATAGTTTCATTTCAAGTCTTTATAGGTCTACCCCTCCCTCGTTTAACATGCCTAGTGACTAAACTCTTGCAACGCCTAACAGGTGCCTCTAATGGTCTCATTTGTACGTGTCCAAACCATCTTAGTCGAGTTTCTCGCATCTTCTCTGCAATTGGTGCTACTCCTTTCTTATCCATGATACATTCATTCCTAATTTTATCCAGTCTCGTGTGTCCACACATCCACCTAAGCATTCTCATCTCCGCAACTCCCAATTGTTGCTTATGTACACAATTCATCACCCAACACTCAGAACCATAAAGTATCGCTGGTCTAATTGCAGTACTGTAAAACTTCTCCTTAAATTTTAAAGGTACTTTGCGATCACATAAGATCCCTGACGCACCTCTCCACTTCAATCAACCCGCTTGGATTCTATGTGTCACATCTTTATTAATACTACCAACATTTTGAATTATCGATCCAGGATATTTAAAACACTTACTACGGGAAATATCCTGATCACCCAACTTAATAACAA
Organism: Platanthera guangdongensis; assembly: GCA_039583875.1. NCBI lineage: Eukaryota > Viridiplantae > Streptophyta > Magnoliopsida > Asparagales > Orchidaceae > Platanthera > Platanthera guangdongensis. The sequence continues at coordinate 45,427,983 of CM077163.1, read as the reverse complement.
AGTCATATGTACTTCTTGCACAGCTAAATTTAAGTTGCATATACTCCGTCTTTTCTCTGCTCAACCCTAAAATCCTTCTTTTCTAAAGTGATTCGCCAAGATTCAAGTTTTGCGTTTACACCCTCGCGTGTCTCATCGACCAAAACAATATCATCCGCAAACAATAAACACCAAGGTATTGCTTGTTAGATATGTTCGGTGAGCTCATCTAAGATACGGGTAAAGAGATAAGGGCTTACAGTTGAACCTTGATGTAAGCCAACAGTGATAGGGAATTTCTGTGTTAATCTTCCAGATGTCCTCACCTTTGTCACTGAATTTTTGGTTAAAATACTTGAATTAAAATGATCAAGAACACTTATGAAAACTTTTGGTAAAACTTGCACCTAAGCCATCTGTCGATGTTACGAGAAAATAAAGTAATTACTAAATACATAAAAATCTTGTGCTTCATGAAAGAAGAAAACATATATAAGAGGACTGTTACTTTATCAACAGACGTATATGCACTTTGTTAGTAACATTTGATAAAAAGCTCACAGACATATTCACTAAACACATTTCTTTATCTTTTTTTGATATTTGTATCAAGCTAAGAATGATTGACATATATGCTTCTATATGAGGGGAAGTGTTAAAGCCTGATTGTAAGAGCCCAAACAAGGGCTCATTGTAGATTCGTCAACTCCCTTGTATTTAGTCTCACATCTTGTGATGAAAATTGTTACTTCTTTATTTTATATAAAGAGGGGAGCTTCAATGTAGTATGTTATACTGAAATAATATATTTTCATTTCAAATTCTTACACTAATATACATCCTTAGAAAATATAGATACGAGCATTTTCTCCAAAAGTACATGGCAAAAAAGTAGGCCATCAAGAGTAGATTAAACACAACTAAAGCTAGCATGCCCTATTAGAAGATGTAATTATGAAGGGATCACATAAATCAACTAATGATAAATCCTTTTTTATTCCATTTCCTTCGCATTCAGCAGGACAGTGATACAGCATCCAAACTTACCAATAAATGTTAAATCCTTTCACTAAAAAAATCTTATCAGTTTTCATTTTCAGGAAGAAGCCTAACACATTCACAAAAGTTAAGTATAATTAGCACAGATAAAATTATAAAAAGCAAGAAAACTCTGTAGCATCAAAGCAAGTATCAGAAACTCATGTTATCCCAAGTTCTGAAATGGATTTCAGTAGAAACTTACACTTAAACCAGACTGTTTCGGAGGAAATCTGGAGTATATCTCTTCAGTAAAAGACCGAGTATCTTTTGATGAGGGCAATCCAAACTCCACAAGCTTACCCATGAGATCGGCAGGGGAAGAAGATTCTTTGGCTGCAAGCAAAATTACATTTGTAAGACAATGATATGGGAGATGATTAAAAGTGAAGGAAGTGCAATACAAACTTGAGAGCAAAGCCTCTCGCCCAAAGCACAAGTGCTTGAATCCAATTTCTTAGGCCAAAATAAGCATGGGGTTTCCCAAACACACCTTTTTATATAGAGAGGTTTACACAAAGAGATAGTAAAAGAAATACAAGACTATAAATTAAAAGGTGAGTCTGGCCCGTATTAGTCAACATTCTTCAGATTTGATCAAGCTCTTCCATGATTAAGTTGAAGAAACATTACATGATCATAGCAAAAAACATTCTGCAGGTAAAATCTAGACATGACCTAATTCTCATGTACATAACTTATTGTTGGAATTATATTGTATTTTTTATATTTCCATTGTTATATTTTTGTTCTTGCCCTTGCATTTTCATTTTTCTCCCTCATATATCTAGGAGGGAGCCCCCCTATGTAATTAATATATTCTCTATTCTCCAACATGGTATCAGAGCAGGGTGTACCCTAGCACGCACGACTGCCGCTCACCATCGCTCTCGTGCCGCTCGTTCCCGCGTCCACCTCTTTGCAGAAGCTCGTGTTCGTCTCTCCGCAGAAGCCCGCGTCTTCCTCTCATACACAGAAGCCCGAGTCCACCTCTGCATCTCTTAGGCTAGTTCCATTACTCTTGCTCTAAAGAGTCGTTGTCTGTATGGATGCGTCAGTGGTACCACCTGGGCGTCGGCACCAACATCCCCATAATGGTGTCAATGGGAATCTGAGAACTTCGTAGTTATGTCGTGGCTGACCAACTTCATGCAGGAATCGATTGTCCGCAACTATGTATTTCTAGAAACTGCAGTCAACATTTGGAGGAGGGCTGACATCACGTATTCCTGTCGAGGGAGAGTCGTTTAGATCTTCCAATTGTGGTGACGAATATTTCTTTGGGACCAAGGGAACTGCCCCCGAGGTTTACTGCTTGAGTTTACCAAACTTTACCAGGAATATGATCATGTCAACTCGCTTATTCTCGCCTCCCCAGAGGATGAAGTGTGGACCTGTGCGAGGGAGGAACACAACCAGATATTTGAATTCGTACATGGTCTCCATTGTGACTTTGATCCCATTAGTGTTCTGATTCTTGGATGTTCTCCCCTTCCTTACCTGAGGTGTACAGTTTGGTGAAGTAGGAATATGATCGTAGGCAAGCTCTTCTACCGGACACTATTGCAAAGGGTTCTTCCCTGGCCGCTCGGTTCAGTCCCGGTGACCGATCTATCTGTGACACAAGGTCCAAGTCTATGGACAAGAATCATTTTATGTGTGATTATTGTGGAAAAGACCATCATATTAGGGCTATTTGCTTAAGATTTGTGGTTTCCCCCTCCTTGCGGGGGCCCTGTTCCTCGCGGCAGTTGTGGCTTTTGTCGTTCCCTGAGTCGACCATCTCCTCCTCGCTCTACTCACTTGTCTGATGATGTGGATGATTCTGCTCCTTACTTTGGACCGGATGCCCCTGAAGTTCCTTCTGCTCTTTTTGTTGAGCAGATACAAGCCTTCCGCCATTTCATGTTTGGCCACTCATCTGAGTCTGCTAGCTCTTTGTATGCTCACCGGGGGCTTCCGGGTGATCACTCTGCCACCGCCCGCTCTCCCACTCAGTGGATCCTCGACTCCGACGACAAAGACCGCATGACTGGTTCAACTATAGGTTTTGTGTCCTACATACCTTTGGATGGTAGGGGCAAAGTGAACATTGCCGATGGATACCTGCCTCCCATTGTTGGAAAAGGATCCATACCTTGCCCCCCCCCCACTCTTTCATCTATTTTTTAGGTTCACAAGTTTACTCGCAACTTGCTTTATATTAGTCAACTAACTAATTCAATAAAGTGCTCGATAACTTTTTCCCTCTTGTATCTTTCAGGACCTGGAAATGGGGACGGTGATTGCTTTGGTAGACTATATGATGACATCTACCTGTTTGACCCCTCCATCTCTGTCTCTTCTTCGCGTGCTCTTTCTACAGATCAGTCCTCTATTGTGGACTCTTGGCATTACCGCCTGGGTCATCCTTCTCTCTAATATGCAACTTTTATTTCCTAATATGTTGGTTGTATCTTTAAAAGCTTATAAATGTGATGTGTGTGCTCTCAATAAACATCATTGTGCTTCTTTTAATCATGTGTATCAACCTAGTGATTCTCCTTTTGGTGTTGTCCATACTGATGTTTGGGGTCCTTGCCCTGTTGCCTCTATTTCAAGTTTTTTCTGCTTTGTTACTTTTATCGACTATTTTTCTCATTCTGCTTGTACTTAATGAAAAGCAAAATTGATGTTTTTTACTTTTTTTTAAACGTTTTCATAAGATGATGGCTTGCCAAGTTTGACACTGCCATTAAATTCATGCGTAGTGACAACGATCACTAGTACATTAACTTTCATTTTGAGAGTTATCTTGGTGATCAGGGCATTATACATCAGACCTCTTATGTCTATACCACCTCTCAGAATAGGGTCGTCGAGCGCAAAAATCGTCACCTTCTTGAGGTAGCTCGATGCCTCCTCCTGAAGATGCACATTCCTAAAAATTATTGAGGAGATGTCGTTCTTACTACCGCTTACCTTATTAATCGCATGCATACATGTGTCCTTGGCAACAAATTACCTCTTGATGCTCTTCATGTTTCTCCCACTCAACTTCTTCCTTAGATCTTTGTGTATGTGTGCTTTGTCCATGTGCAGCACAAGTCCAAGCTTGAACCTCGTTCCCTCAAGTGTCTGTATTGGGTATTCTTCTATCTAGAAAGGGTACACATGCTTTCATCCTGCTTCCAAAAAGACCTTTATTACTATGGATGTCACATTTCGAGAGTCTAGGCCATACTATGAGCCCTCACTTCAGGGGGAGTCTTATCCAATGGAAGTGAGCTCTCCTTCTCTTTACACATTCCTCCTTCTTATCCTTCTCTTACCTCCTTACATATGTCTGATACTCCTACCTCTTTACCTACTACTACTCCAACTCCTACTCCTCCTTTTCTCGCTCCTCCTTTGCATGTGTATACTTGGAGGAACAGGGGTTCAGACACATTGGCTTCGCTCAGGATACCCGCTCCAACATCGGATCCATCTTCAAGAACTCAAGGTAATTGTATCTCTATCCAACATCCATTGTCACACAGTGTCATATGACTCATTATCCCCCTCACATAAAACCTTTGTTGTCTCTCCCTCCTCCATTTTTATCCCCTCAACCTGGTGATGCGGGACCAGGAGTCCACCTGCCCGCCACCTTGGCATCACCACCAAGGGGCCCACCTGGAGTCAGCACCAGGCGGCTTTATCAGGCCCGCGGGCCGTACACCCCAACCAGCTCTCCGCCATGGAATCACCACCATGCGGCAGGTTGTTGAGGCCGGGGCTCGATCCCCAGACCTCCTAGATAAGAGGCCTTCAGCAGCGCTCTCATCACCAATTGAGCCGCGGATCAGTTGGTGATGAGGGCGCTGGTGAAGGCCTCTTATCTAAGAGGTCTGGGGATCCCCAGACCTCCTAGATAAGAGGCCTCTTATCTAGGATGTCTGGGGATCGAGCCCCGGCCTCAACAACCTGCCGCATGGTGGTGATTCCATGGCGGAGAGCTGGTTGGGGTGTACGGCCCGCGGGCCTGATAAAGCCGCCTGGTGCTGACTCCAGGTGGGCCCCTTGGTGGTGATGCCAAGGTGGCGGGCAGGTGGACTCCTGGTCCCGCATCATAAAAGTGCACTTTTATGATGCGGGACCAGGAGTCCACCTGCCCGCCACCTTGGCATCACCACCAAGGGGCCCACCTGGAGTCAGCACCAGGCGGCTTTATCAGGCCCGCGGGCCGTACACCCCAACCAGCTCTCCGCCATGGAATCACCATCATGCGGCAGGTTGTTGAGGCCGGGGCTCGATCCCCAGACCTCCTAGATAAGAGGCCTTCAGGCCCGCGGCTCAGTTGGTGATGAGAGCGCTGCTGAAGGCCTCTTATCTAGGAGGTCTGGGGATCGAGCCCCGGCCTCAACAACCTGCCGCATGGTGGTGATTCCATGGCGGAGAGCTGGTTGGGGTGTACGGCCCGCGGGCCTGATAAAGCCTCCTGGTGCTGACTCCAGGTGGGCCCCTTGGTGGTGATGCCAAGGTGGCGGGCAGGTGGACTCCTGGTCCCGCATCACCTGGCAGGAAGCTATTGAGCACCAAAAGTGGCAGGATGCCATGTGTGAGGAAATGTTAGCGCTGGAAAAGAATTGCACATGGGATTTAGTTCCTCTACCTCTAGGAAAAAACCATGATTGGGTGTAAGTGGGTGTTCTCTGTCAAGCAAACTATCAAAGTGTTGTTGAACAATACATAGCTCGATTGGTGGCTAAGGGCTATACACAGATCATGGGGATCGACTATCAAAAAACATTTGCACCTGTGGAAAAGATGAATTTTACAAGAGTTTTGCCTTAATGTGTTGTCTGCAAAGGGTAGACTTTGACCAAGTTGGATGTGAAAATGCTTTCCTTTATGTGGACTTGGAAGAAGTATATAGATCCTTACCACCGGATCTTACCCAGAAGGATCCGGGGGAAAGGTATGCAGGTTGAAGAAGGCCTTGTATGGCCTAAAGTAGTACCCTTGGGCCTGATTTGAGAGATTTCATAGAGCAATGGTGACTTTTGGATACTCACAGAGTAACATTGATCATACTTTATTTGTAAGACACAAGCATGGGAGATTAACTGCTCTCATTGTTTGCGTGGATGATATCATTATAACGGGCGATGACACAAAAAAATCCAAACACTAAAACCAAGACTGACAAAGGAATTCGAAGTAATAAATCTGGGAAATCTCAGGTACTTCCTGGATATTGAAATTGCTCGGTCAAAGCATGGCATATTCATATCTCAGAGAAAGTACATCCAAGAATTGCATCAGTCATCTGGCATGAATGGGGGTAGACCTGCTGACACCCCAATTGAAGTCAATCATAGATTGGGAAGAGATGATGGGGAAGCGGTAGCAACTATATCCGGATTCCAATGACTGGTTGGTCGGCTTATCTATTTATATCATACTCGCACAAGTATTTCTAACGTAGTTGATGTCATTTAGTCAGTTCATGCACTCACCAAAAATGTGTCAATTAGAGGCAACTTACGGGATGCTACGGTATCTCAAGTCCTCTCCTGGGAAGGGTATCTTGTTCTCCCCGAACAAAGAATTAGCTATTGAAGTCCATACTAATGCTCATTGGGTTGGCTAAGTTGATGATTGGAGGTCCACCTATGGGTATCATTCTCTAGACGGTAGTAATTTGGTAACCTGGAGAAGTAAAAAACATGTGATTACTAGGTCGAGTGTGGTGGCAGAATTCAGAGCTATGGCTCGTGGGATTTGTGAAGGAATGTGGATTAGGTCTCTTTTGAATGATCTCATGATGGAAAACAAGGACCATGTGAGACTTTATTGTGATAATAAGGTTGCTATCAGCATTGCCAACAATCCTGTCCAACATGACCGCACAAAGCACGTGAAGGTTGATCGTCATTTCATCAAATAGAACATAGAAATATGAGTTGTGAGCACACTATTTGTTCCCTCTGATCAACAATTAGAATATGTTCTCACCAAGGGATTAAGTCTTAAGTGCATTTGGAAAAACCATGTGCAAGTTGGGCATGTAAGAAATCAAACGCCCAACTTAAGGGGGAGTGTTGGAATTATGTTGTATTTCTATATTTCCGTTCTTGCCCTTGTATTTTCTCCCTCATATATTTAGAAGGGAGTCCCCCTTGTGAAATTAATATATTCTCTATTCTCCAACACTTATCCGCATGTGTTAAGAAATATGACAAATCCCGATTTAATCTCCATAGCTTGGGCAAGTAGAAAATGACTAAAATGACCCCCAGATTATTGAGGGTGTAATTTTTTGACACCCGACTACTCAGTTCTCACCTATTTGGCTCTAAAGCTTAACCAATGGTAATTATTTTGGACCATCTGACATCAATATCATTAAAAGAGCCACCGAAATTTCAGGGGGTATGTGACATTTCAAGTTTTTGTGCGAAAAACTTATGTTGGCTTTCAATGAAAAGATGACACGGATCAAAGGGTCATTCTTTGATAAGCTCGGGGGTAAATTTGTGAGAAATATAAGTCCCGTGTAAAAAGTAATTCATGCTTAATAATATGGGAACCATTTGGATATTTTTTCCTTGACAAGCATATGCTTAACAACACAATGCTCGGAGTAAAGTTGGTTGCCTCTGTTTAATTTTTTTCTTGCTTCCACCAATAACTTAATATTACTGTAAGAGATTAATTTCAAGGGGATTTATGAGCAGCACTCCTTGTACCTACAGGCACAAGTTCAGAACCTGACTCTGTATAAAGAGCATTAACCTGAGAATAATTACAACAGTGGATCCTTTTATCATATACTAATTGTATTATAATTTTTCTCCACTTCTTAAGAAACTATCTGGATCTGTGTGCTAAAATGTTGGTACTATTATAACCAAGTACACAAATTATACATAATCCATTGTCTTCTTCCAAAGTTCAACAAATGGACAGTGAAAATTGATGCTTACATAGACGGATAACATACTGAACCACTACACTTTTGGAGTATCCCATAAGAGACATCAGCTTGTCGGACACCCAAGTCTTTAGGTTGCCATCAATAGCCATAATTATGTCAACTGCATAAGAATTAAACTGCATCAAACAAGGTGACTAAGAGACAATTAAGGAAAATACTCTTTACACGTGAACAATTTCTATATAACAAAAATAACCATCAAGAAGAAATGGTCATAGCAGATTAGTAAAATTGGAGTTGGAATTCAATGAGTAAGAAACCCACATTTTTTATCTTTCGGATAAAGAATCTAACTGCAGATACTTGCACAAATTCGTTTGACCTGCTTGACTAGCTGGCCATTAATACCTACCAGAATAAAAATTCATTTTTTAGACAAATAAACGGGAACAAAAAGTTTAACCAGCAATTTTATTGGAAAGAGGATTTTCTAATTTAAAATCTCTGGCACCTAAGAAAGCAAGATGCACGGAGCCTTGGTAAGAAATATTAGAAGAACAAGAGTATCTAACTGACATCACTATTATGATCGGGGATCTATACTTATTAATTCCTAAAGAGGAAAACCTAGGATATCTCTCCACAATAAATTTTATATGGCAGGCATGGGGATGGTAGTTCTGGATCTAAGATGTTCCAGACAGTAGAACGGGCATCTTGTCCTCTATGATTTGAATCCTTGGATCTGTTTGGACAGCATTGTTGAGACAATCAGCAACCAAAAGCTGTTCTGGCAGCAGAGGAGGCGGTAGCAGAACGGAAGAAAGAGGTTGGCAAGGACGAGGCGCGGCGATTTATTTCTGTTTTCCACTTCTATTTGCAGTAGTACTTTATTTCCAATATTTACAAATTCAACTTGGATATTAGGGTATTAATATGGTTGTATTCTCTTTGAACTCTAATGCTTTGGTCAAGGGGTGCTCCCTTAAAGTTTCTTCCTCTCCCCCCTCTCCTTCTTCCTCTTCAAGGCAGACAGTTACCCTAGATTTCACAAGGTAACAATTGTCTGGCCTGCCACTTCCATTCATACACCTCTGGTCTTTAAAACCAAGCCGAAATATACATAGGAGCAATGTGCACAAGCTTCAAATCTCATGCCTCGTGACGCAATCACGGCCATCGCGTAGCGATCACGGCCGTAGCGTCGCGATCATGATCGTCGTGATCCGCGCACGCACAGTACTATTGCACCCTTGCAGGATCCTCTCCCTACCGCATGCGTTGTCAAGCGCTCATGCAATCTGCGTCCACCACTGCCAGTGCATACCCCCGACACGAGCGAAGGTCGAAGCAACCCCTCAACGCCATAGAAAAAGCTTTAACTACGGGTTAGACTTCCATGAGGAGATGATCACTCCCATCCAAGCCAATCTTCAATGAATCGAGATGTACGCAGAAGCAATCTTTACTGCATCGAGCTCCGTTGCCTCACTCAACATTCTTGGCATGCCATCAGTGCACCTATTGGCTACCCCCTCCACAGTCGTTGTCACCACCCACGCTCCACATTGCTTAGAACTGTCCTACTTCAATAGAGTTGATCTCATTTTGTTGGATCACAAAGGTGGAACAATCCTTCGACTTCCAAAGAACAACTCAAGAACAACACTCAAGCTTTTATCCCACTATAGTGGGGTCGCTATATGGATTCTTTGTTGCCTTTTCCAAAGAACATCTGAAGCTCGAAAAATCTCAATCATCCTTTTGGGTATGAAAAGGCGATGTCGCGCACTGGGTTGTTGGCTCCGCCAAACCACCATGGATCTAGCATGATCGTACCTCAAACAGGAGCTCTGATGCGTCACAGCAAGTGTGTCGATCGTTCAAGTAATATAAAAAGGGAATAAAACCCTGAGTATCGAATCTCACGTGGAACATGACGGAGCGGATCAATATAAGAATGAAAATCTAGATTTTAGATTTCAAGTTGGGGGCTTTCTAACAACTCCAGCAAGAAACGAAACTACTCAACGGGTGCGGGTCATCAACACTGCTTCGATCTCATACCGAGGGTCATCTTCACCGCTTTGATCTCAACAATCGCAATCGCAACAATGATGGACGCCTTCACCTCTTATCTTTCACATTGCTCTTGCAAATCACAGCGTTCTTACGAGCTCAAAAGCTCAACTCACACTAGCACAAACTCAAAGCACAACAAGATCTCAAATCAACATTCACACAATAGTCATCACAATAGAAATACGAGAGTCTCATCACAATAGCAATACAAGCATGAAGTAAACAACTCTTCATCCAAACCATCCACAAAATTAAGCAAATCTAGGAACACCTACACTCATGATCATGGTGTGTAGAATACTTTAGAACCGACTTTCATTACAAGCTTATCAAATACTCTAAAGAAGAAGGAGAGATTCAAGTTGCCAATCAAAGATGCAGAGCGAAAGAGAGACACTTCCTAGGATTTGTAGGAGGAACTCGGCTTGGTCCACCAGATCTTAGAAATCCTCCTCAGCTACCTTCTGAAATACGAGAGAGAGTTGTCACCTTCTCCTAGTCTCGTTTTCTCTCTAGACTTTTCGCCTTCACGACAATGGCTCCAGGTTAGAAGCTTCATTGCTAACCTTGGAAACCTCTTTGTTCAACCATTAGGGTGGTTGGGGAGGTAGGAGAAGGCCTAGGGCAAAGCCCTGGTGTTCTAGGACAAAAAATATGTGAAAGCAGCTCTCCTGGTGCGAAGATACGGAAAGAATCGCGAAACTGCGTATTTATAGACTGTCATGAAAATAACTCACGCATGATTGTGTGCATGTACACGCACAGCCTGCGTGAAGAAATGAAGTATACATGAGAAAAGTCAGGATCTCCCTAGCAGCTGTACAAAGATCGTGCGAGAACAAATACGCACGATCGTGCGCCGAATGCATGATTCCTGTCGATTTCAAGGGGGGTTTCGGGAAAATTCAGGCGCACGACCATGCGTTGGTCGTGTGTGAATAAATGCACTAGACCGTGTGGTTATGAAGGGGATCAGAGCTCTGCACATGTGTGAATAAACGCATTTCCTTAAGAAACTCAATCGAAATCATCTTGAGACCAACCGCAGCTTCTATGTGACGCAATTAAACGATACATGCATCATATAAACAGTAAGAAAACATGAATGGGAAGGAGAGGTGATCACCCTCATTCATGAAATGCAGTAAAATCACTCAATCTAGCTAAAAATACTCTCACATTATGACTTTGGTGAATATGAGTGATTTGCTATGAAAATATACTAAAAATGAGATGATATGAAGATAAAATTAAGCTAGATGAGTGTCTAAAACACTATATGAAATTTGTTCATCAAATACCCCCAGACTTGAATCATTTCTTGTCCCAAGTAAACTTTCTACTCTTAGGGACTAGAGGAGACTAATTACTCAAATAGAAATTGAAAATAAGGAGTGGATAGGAAAGTTCCATGCTCCAGGTAAAATAGGAAGAAAACTAGAAAAACATTTTACCCATACTAAATAATTATCACATTTTAAAAAATAATATCAATAAGTAATATTCGCCCCGAAAAAAGAACTAAACGAATCGTCCTAGATATAGCGTAGGGAGAGAAAAATGTGACTACTAAGCTTAGCATTATCCAATTAAGACCACAGAAATTCATGACAATGGCCATAGGTTTGCCCGGTCACACTCTCTGCTAATTGGCTAAAGAAAACTCCACGAATCGTAGGACAACGTTTAGGCCTGGGTTTAAGGTGAGGTATAGTAAATAGATAAACATGAAGGCTTTGAATCACACTTTAACAAAATAAGTGCTTGCATCATAATGATTCAACCAATGAAATAAAATGCGAGACATGACACCCCCAAACTTGAACTTTTATTAATAAGGTCACTCTCAACTAGCCAAGCAAAATAAACTCTAAATCAAAATTTTCTCTCTTTTTCTATGATTTTCAACTTTTATTTTTCTTTTTCAAATGTTGTCTTTTAAAACTTTTCATCAATACCCAAATGATAAATTTGTAAGTGCACGCTCAATCACAAATTTATAACTTAAAAATCACAAGTAGAAAATCAAATTTTTAAATTCAGCTCAAATCTAAGTGTGAAATTAGGTTGGACTTTTAGGCATTGATGATTTTGAGGCGAAGGTGAATTAATGGGACAGGTGCAAGGCCAAAGTGTGTAAGAAATGGTAGAAATGTGTAGGATAGCATGAAAAGACACAATTGATCCAACAAAATCCCCAAGTCATATTCATGAAATTAAACTAGTCTATGCAAACGATTCGAGAGTCGCTAGGGGCAAGTTCTAGATATCGAGAACGAATACATTTCATCAAAATTAGATAATACCACACAAGCAGCGCGTTATCCACATCCCGACACTAATCACCAAAAGATACTGTATTCTAACTAAAAGTGCATATTAACCGTAGATATTAAGTAAAAGCTGTAAACTATAAAACATACATAGAAATTAATTATAGAAATAAATCATATTTGTTAGAGAAAAACGTGTATAAAAGGCCCAATGTGGAGACCCAAATATAAGCTCATGTGTAATCTTGTTTAGTCCCACATCTTAGGATTGGGAATCCACATTTCTCTCTTCCTATATAAGTGTACAAATACATGTATTTATGTGTGACATTTTTTAGAATTAAATAAAATGCTTTTGATTCTCTCTCACTTCTGTGATTTTCTATATAGTATCAGAGGTCTCAATCTGAAAACCTGATTTTTCCCGTGGGCCCATTCTGGCCGCTCCTTGGGAAGTTAATTTTTCTCTAACCGCAACCTTCTCAAGTTTGCAACTTGGCCTTTTCTAGTCGCAGGTCCACCTCCCGCCTCTTCTACCATGTCCCCCCCCCCAATTTCCCCCTCGTTTTTATAGGTTCTCTTCTGTCAGCCGTTGGGCCCCACGATTCAGATATCTTTATGACCTCTCGTCATTACCGCGGTGCTCGCACGAACTGCTCCACATCCTCCTCGCGGCCTCTCCTCTTTGTCGTTGTGATCTCACGACTTGCTGCCCTTACTTCTTGTGTCGACGGTGTTAATCGCCAGGCCACTGTTATCCCCTGTCGTAGCTCATCTTGTTGTCTTGCATCTGCTCACCTTGCTCGCATAACGCAATTCTCGGTGCTCCTTCCCGCAGATTCTTTTGTCTGCACCCTGGTTTGCTATTCAAAGTTGCAATTCTCCACAAGTTTCTACCCGTCGTTTCTACCTGAAGCTTCTACCCGCAACTTTACCCCGCTCTACCTTGCAGCTTCTATCCACAATTCCAGCGACAGCTCTACCCGCCGCTCCACCCGTTGCTTCTATCTGTAGTTCTAGTCGTAGCTTTACCACAGCTTCTTCCCAGTTCTCACAGCTTTTACCCGCCGCTTCTACCATAACTATCCTTACCGCAGCTTCTACATGTTGTTCTTTGTCTCTCACTGCCTGCCCAGCCGCATCTTATCGCAGTTTGCTTAGCCTCCTACCTTGCTTCTACCTCTTGCCATTGCTTGCCGCAATACTTACCCGTCGGAGCTGCTCCCTGTCCGCATTGGCCTTCTGTTTATCTGCTCCTTGTTGCTACTACTACATGAATTCGACAATTACCTCCACTTCCATGGATTCGACGGCTGCTTCCTCTCTTCCTTCCTGTGATGTTGCTCCTCTTCCTGAACTTTGTGATGAACTTCGAATCACCACGATCTCTCTCAGTGGGAAGCAAAACTTTGTGGAGTGGGTGCACTCCGTTTGTCGTGTGTTGTAAACTAAAGGTCTTCTTCATAATCTGACAAGAGCCACTCCTACTGCACCCACCGAGGAGTGGATTCGTGATGACGGCCGTGTCCAATCATGGATCCTCAATTCCATGGAGACCGAGCCATATCGGATGGTCATGTATCATGAGACGGCCAAAGATATATGGGAGGAATTTCACTCCCTTTACTCTGTCAAGGACAGCCTACAGCACCTGTTCAATATCATCATCGATCTTCAAACTCTTGACCTCGGGGCAACAGGTGACTTGACCTCCTTTGCTGCTAGATCCAAGACTTTTGTTGAGGTATGGATACAGCATCAGCCTCCCACGATGGATCTAGTTGCGCAACGGGCACAGAAAGAAACTATTGGGATTGTCATGATGATGGTCCGTGTTCCACCTCATCTTCACAGGGTTCGGGCTCAGATTCTTTTTTTCCTCAAAAATTCTCTCTCTGTCAGATATTTGCTCTATGCTATTAAAAGTTACACCCCCACCGGATGTTCCTGGGAATCTATCTTCAGCTCTCCTCTAGCAACCCCTATCTGCTCCTCGTGGTCCTTGGGCTCGTGGAGGTCGCAACACTTCTCGGGGACGAGTATGTGCTAGAAGACCTCTTTTTAAATGTGCTCATTGCGGTCGGGATGGTCACCATGAGACCACCTACTATCGCAAGCATGGTCTGCCTCCGCATTTCACTGTTTCCACTACTGTTGATCCTCACTCCACCCGTAACATCGATGCTCTACGCACCCAACTCCAACATCTCCAAGGGGTGATTAGTCACTCATTTGGATCCGTTGCGGCAATCTCCAATGAAGGTATATCATGTCCTTCTCGTAGCTCCCACTGGATTGTAGACTCGGGTGGCACACACCATATTACTCCGCAGAGACCATCTCAGTACTTATAATTTGCAAATCACAAGTTCATCATCGTGGTCAATGGTGACACCACCTCGATTTCTGGCATTGTTATGTGCCTCTCACTCCAACCCTCTCTTTATCATTGATCATTTATGTTTTCTTTGCTAGTTGTCTTATTCAGGAACTTGATTGTTGTGTAACTTTCTCACTTTCCTCCTTTGTGATGTAGGATCGACAAATATAGAATATTATTGGTAAGGGGAGACTGTTTAATGGGTTTTATCTTTTAGATGGTCCACCTATTGTTCTCTCTACAGTCACTTTCGTTGATTGGCATTGACGTCTTGGGCATTCTATCCTCCAGATTCTCAAGAAAGCTCTTCTTGATGTCTCCCTTCATGAGTTTACTTGTGAATCTTGTATCTTTAGCAAACAGCATCGTACATCTTTTAGTCATACTTGTATTCGGAGTGACGCTCCTCCTTTTTTAGTACATTCTGATATCTGGGGACAGTATAAAACCTCTAGTATTTACGATTGCTCGTGCATAACCTGGTTGTATTTACTTCGCGATCTTGCTGAAATTATCTCTATCTTTTGTGTCTTTATTACTGAGACTCGTACTCAGTTTTTCACTACCTTAAAAATAATTCGCACAGATAATGTGAGTGAATATACCAGCTGAACCTTCTTGAATCTGTGTACTGAGTTTGGGATTATCCATCAAACTTCGTGCGTTTATACTCCACAACAAAATGATGTGGTCGGGCGGAAAATTCATCATCTTCTAGAAGTCGCCCGGTCACTCATGTTTTAAATGCAAATCATTGCACTATACTGGAACTTCATTGTTTTTGTAGTCTGTCATCTCATAAATCGCATGCTCTCCTCCATGCTCAACTTTGCGATTCTGTTTAGTCTTTTTTCTGTCAAAGCCTCATTTTTCCCTCAAGCCTCATGTTTTTCGATGTACATGTTATGTCCATAATCTTGTTCCATCTACTGACAAGTTTGCTCCTCATGCAAACAAATATATGTTCGTTGGATATTCTCGCATTCAGAAGGGTTGTGTGTTACTCTCCCATCGATGGCAAAATGCTCGTTTCGGCAGATGTAACCGTTCCACTCTTGCTCTATGAATTCTGTTGTTGCTCGCTCATCTGCTGGAGTCGAGTATCGTGCGATAGCGGCTGTTGTGTCTGAACTCACCTAGCTAGAAAGTCTCCTTGGTGATTTGGGAGCCAAACTTTCCTCACCAGCAACTATGTTTTGTGATTGTCAAGTTGTTATACATATGGCCAAGAAGCTCGTGTTCCATGAGCAAATCAAACACATTAAAGTTGACTGTCACTTCATTCGGAAGAAGGTTCAATTAAAAAATTTGAAATTAGAGCATGTTCCTGCTACCGGACAAGTTGCTGACATTCTCACCAAGGCTTTGTCGCGACCGTTGTGTCTTCGGTTTTTGTCCAAGCTTGGTGCTTACAATTTGTATGCTCCAGCATGCGGGGGAGTGTTAGAGAAAAAATGTGTATAAAAGACCCAATGTGAAGGCCAAATGTGGAAGGCCCAAATATAAGCACATGTGTAATCTTGTTTAGTTCTATATCTTAGGATTGGGAATCTTCTTCTCTCTCTCTCTTCCTATATAAGTGTACAAATACATGTATTTATGTGTGACATTTTTGAGAATTAAATAAAATACTTTTGATTCTCTCTCACTTCTGTGATTTCCACAATATTCAACATCCGTGCACTAAACAAGAAATACTGAGTCACTATTCACTAGCATAATCAAGTTCTAAAAGAAAATTAAACTAATATAACACCTATGAAATAAAGGAGGAATATTTGAAAATAAACAATTGCTCAAACGAATAACGTGTGGGTGCGGAGATGAATGCACATGAGTGAGAAAATTTTTAAATTGGGACGAATTTTTGAAAATAACTCTATCGAAATGCAAATGCGTGCATAGTGAGCAATCGAATAGCACAAACTCCCCCCCCCCCCAGATTTAAATTATGCATTGCCCTCAATGCATAATACGAAGATTGAAAAAATAAGGCGGGATAGAAAATGTTATCCAGTACCCAAGAATGGGGCATTCCGAGACGACATGAAAGTTGAATCCAAACAAAAATGTGCCTCCGGTCCCGGATCTGCCAAGAGAAATACGCGAGCAGTCTGAATCTTGCAATGGGGATTAGCGCCAACACAAAACACAAGAAATAAAAAGGCAAAACTGAAATTAAAAGCAGAGAATCATACGGTGCCTCCAAGAGCGTTTTGTTTAACATCCTTGAGCTGAAGTAAATACTTGTACTGGCAGTTATATAACTGTTAAGGCATAAATAAGGCCAAAACTAATTGTCTAAATAAGCCAAATTTTCAAAAATAACGGCTTTAGAACCAACTGGTTTGAAGGACAATCAATTGTAAGCTGATTTGTAATAGTTTTCATCTTGAAGGGCGAAGGAGACAGCGTGTGCGGTGCTTGAGCGTGAGTGAGAATAACTCCCACCCGGCCGCCTAGCACTGGCTTTTCTTCTCAATGCGGCTACCCAAGCAGCACACTCATCCCTCTCCTTTCTAAGTTCTACATGTAGTGATCGCCAACGTGCCTTGTTCTTATATGTGCTAAGAGAAACAGCATCGTCTAGTCGCGGCTCAACAGCTTGCTCGGCCACAAAAGGGGAGGCAAGGTCAGCCATCAAACCCTTTTCTCCTTTAGGCTTCATTTGGCGCGCCGTTTTACGGTGTTTTGTTTTGATAAAAGGCAACAATGGGTTAATTTATCATTTGTTTTCTGCCTATATTCGGACCGCCCAGCGTTTCTCCTGGCTGGAAAATTTGTGGGTTGAAAACCTGCGATCAACCTCTAGTTCGCCGCGTTTAGGGGGAGGAAAAAAATTTGTGCCGCCATCCCATGCCCCGCGTTGTGCCGCCATCCCGTACCCCGCCACTTTTGGAAATAGCTTCTTTAGGGTTGTCGTCGGCGACTCCACCGGCAGCAACCTGCACGGAAACCACCGGCGGGGTCGCCGGTCCCCGGCGAACCCGCCCGCGGTGGAGCCACGCTGAAGAATGGAGGAGGCAGGGCGGAGGGTCGGCGGAGGCAGAGCGGAGGAATGGTAAAATTAGAAAATATATATATAGTTTAACAGTAACATTTATATATATATATATTATAAAAAAAGATTAATATATATATATATATAATTAAAAATTATATAATAGAAAACAGTATTATTAATAGTATAAACAGAAAATTACTTAAGGTTACAGTATAAATAGTAAAATTAATTAATAAAAAAATTAAAAATATAAATATTATTTTCAACAATTTATTAAAAAAAATATTGATAAAACATCACTGTTGCTTTGCCAAACGGTTCTCTGTTCTGAACAGCTCTGCAAATGACTATCCAAACAGATCTTCATTTGCAACAACCAGTTTCTAACAGCTCCATTTACAAACCTGCATTTACAACAGCTCCTTTTACAGTCGCAACCGCTCCCCCAAATGAAGCCTTAGACTCATCTCCTCTACTAGCCCAACCATCCGAGCAGCACAACCTTCTTCATCAATTCCTCCTTCATCAACACCAATAACCACCTCAACCAGAAGGTTCTTCACCAGCACCTTCTCATATTCTCCTTCTTCTAAGGCTTTATTTGATTCGGCGGTGGCGGGAGGAAACAGCGGGAGGAACAGCAGCATTGGAACTGGAGTGAGGGAGAGGGCTGGATCAAAACGGGGATTTTCGCTCTGTTTCTCATGGCGCGGCGGGGCCAAACGAGGCAAACGCCGTCGTCGGTCATTTGTTTACCCGCCGTGCGGCGGCGTTTGCCCCAAACGCTCGCTGCAAACGCCGCGCCAAACGAAGCCTAAGCTTCCACCAACATTTCACCTGTAGAGTTCTTATAGTACGAACTAAAAAATCTCATTAAAAATGATGTTGTGTCGGACTGTAACAACTAAATTAATAGAAGAGGACATGAACGAGTCGGAAATAGTTTCCTTATGCGGGAAGGAGATGCGACCTTCTGCGAGATAAAGTGTGGCGCCGAGTGATTTCAAGAGCAGGGCCCATAAAACAGGGGGAGAAACATTCTCAATCGGGCCTGTCACTTGAAAATAAACAAAAACCATCTCCCCATCTAAAGTGATTTCAGCATCCTTTGGCAAACCCTTGATAGCAATATCTCTATACTGTTAGCCAAGACTAGTGGCACAGATTTTTCTGCAACTGGTTCAATGTTGAACTTCACCAAATCCCGGAGTGATATGATATTGCGCGAGGTACCCGTGTCGACTAGGACTTAGGTGGCCCCCCTGTTTATTTCACAATCAACCACAATACCCCCTCAAAAATCGAAACATGCTCAGATGAGATCCGAGCATGATCACGATGATTTATTTTTGACTGACTCGGGAGGATATCTGACATGCGTTCAGTTATTAATTTAGCCAATTGGGCGGTTTGATTCTCTAAATTTTTGACAGTTGCGTCTTGATTTACATTGAAAAAATGTGTGAAATCAATGTGCTTGGCCAACTTGTCTTCCCATGGCTCTTTGTTACCTTGTGTGTTGGAGGTTGGGGGAGGCCAAAAGTGCTGAGTAGGTCGACTTCCACTAGCATGTCTGTCTTGTCCTTGTTGCGGACCGTCTCTCAAAGAGAAATTTGGGTGGCTGCGCCACTCGAAATTGTAAGTATTGGAAAAGGTAGGACCTCGTTGTTAATTCCCTACAAATTCACATCTTCAATAGTATTAAAAAGAGAGGAATCAGGAAAAATACTTCACAAATGGCACTCAGAGGAGTGGTGTCTGGAAGCACCACAACTTTGGCAGGAGACACTATGAATTGGAGTGCAGTTGGGGAACCCTTCCCCATCAGACTTAATTCTTCAAAAAATTTAGACATTGCCACCAATTGGGTTGTGATGGCGGTGTACGCATCAAACTCAAACATACCAGCAGCCCTCCTGGGGGCACCTCTCCCATTACCCCACTGGGCATTTTGAACAACAAGCTTGTGCATTATGTCCAACATTTCCTAGGTCCACCGGCTCCTAGAACCCCTTCCTGGCTACCTTCTGAAATTCGGGAAAGACTTGTCACCTCCTCCTAATCTCGTCTTCTCTTTGAAATTAGAACTCCTTCCCGGCTAGAAGCTTTATTGCTAACCATGGAAATCTTCTTCTTCAACCTTTAGGGTGATTGGGGAGGTAGGAGGACTAGGGAAAACCTATAGTGTTCTGGAACGAAAAATGCGCGAAAACGGCGCTCTAGGTGCAAAGATACGGAAAGAATCGCGAAGCAGCGTATTTATAGACCGTCATGAAAATAACTCACGCATGATCATGTGCATGTACACGCACGGTCATGCATGAAGAAATGAAGAATGCGCGGGAAAAACCAGGATCTCCTTGGCAGCTGCACAAAGATCATGTGAGAACAAATTCGCAAGATCCTGCGCCGAATGCACGATTTTGTCGATTCAAGGGGGTTCTCGAAAAAATTCAGGTATAACTCGCACGATCATGTGATGGACGTGTGTGAAGAAATGCACTAGACTGTGCGGTTATGAACGGGGATCAGAGCTCTACCCGTGTGTGAAGAAACGCACGACCGTGCGTGAAGAAATGCACGATCGTGCGTGAGTTAAACGCACGGACAAGAGCATTTCCTTAGGAAAATCAACTGAAATCATCTTGAGACCCACCGCAGCTGCTACGTGACGCAATTAAACGATGCATACAACATATAAACAGTAACAAAACATGAATGAGTGAGAGAGGTGATCTCCCTCATGCATGAAATACAGTAAAATCACTCAATCTAGATAAAAATACGCTCACATGATGACTTTGGCAAATATGAGTGATTTGCCTTGAAAATATACTAAGAAAGAGTTGATATGATGATAAAACTAAGCTAGATGAGCGTCAAAAATACTATATGAAATTCGCTCATCAAGCTCTTTAAGCAATATGCCTACTATTATTCTAGCAATGCAGTGTATGTTATCCTCCCATCCGGCTCCATAGACAACTATATTGACGAGATCACCAAACCATAGACAACTACATCAATAAGTTCGTTGAACTCGTTAATTATGTGACCAGCATAACGCCTGACCACTACTTGTTTTCTTCATATGGCCTTCTACCACATGCTCCCTCCTTCGCATTCATCATCTCAACACCACCAATGTCATAGAGATTGCACATCTGGGTGAAGCGGAATCCTTCAAGGTCACTAATTCCCCTAGCAACTTCACCATCTCATTCTCCTACATCTCATGGCCATAACAATGCCCCCCATACACTTTCAGACAAGAACCCCTTGATCTCACTACAAATCCACCCCAGCCAAATCCCCCAAAACATAACTTCCCTAAGTCTCCAGACACCCACGCATCCAACGACCATCTAAACAAGAGTATAACGACCTGCGAAGTAACGGGTTGTCTAAGTGATCTAAGCCGAGAGGGCAAATCCGAATTTTGTGTGTAACCGCATTCAACATTTGAGTTTCATGAGTCGTTAATTGTTATCTTATACATTCTTGAATGTCTACTGTTCGAAATCGAAGTGGCATTTGTATTTTCCCACAAACTTAATCCAATAAAACAATTTATATAATAAGACAATATTTGAAAATAAATAGAATGATCTAGGCAAGCTCTCTGCTAATTAATAGAATCACATAAGATTACGCTACTAGGTTCATTTATACCGAAATCTGCAATTGATTTTTAAAAAGATAATTTTGTGTTCGACTTAAAATGTTTCGGTATACTAAAGATGTCTCGAGCTTCATCATGTGATAATTTAATCAAACGATTCGCAAACCCGCATAAGGTGGCTAACACTTGCCCATTTTCTACAATAATTCAATTCATCCACAGGGGTTACAATGAGTAAGAGCGTCAATAAGTTTAACAAAATAACGACAGGAGCAAGATTAAACTAGGCAACAAACTCTGAAATTATTAAACATTCGTAGTCATTCATGAAAGTGAACTACTAGTATTGGAGGCGCCAAATGAGGGGAGAGTTGTACCAACAAGTGTGCAAACGACGAGTACCAGCTGAGAGGTGAGAGTACTCAGGGCAACGGCCACTTGGTCTGCTTCTGGATGGAGGAATGGATCTGAATAGGAGGCCCCAACCCGGTATATCTTCTGTCGTGGAAATGATGTCGAAGGAAGGGTCGCCAGAAGCCAGGAGAAGGTCGCTGGCCGGGAAACGGAGCAAAAGGAGTGGTCTTAGGATTCAGTCGCTGGGCAGGGAGCACATCACCGTCGCAGCTGGCGATCGGAACGCGGTGGGACGGCCCTGACCTCGTCGAGGGGACAAGCGACGGGCGGAGGTGGGTCGTCGGGGCTGGAGGAGCCCTCTGGCGGCGGCGCTGGCGGGGGGTGTTGATCCAGAAGCGGGGGGGAGGCGAACTAGACAGAGGAGATGATTTCTCTGCTGGGATTGTTAACCGCAATCGTTAGGTAATGGCACCCAAAATTTCCTAATTTTTACGTGCAATTGTACAATTTCAATTGTTTACTATGAAAGTTGTAGATTTATACGTGCAGTTGTTTACCATGAGATTTATAACTTTCGTGTTGAACATTTTGTCTGAAATTGCACGTACATGGCGTATTTCTAAAAGACGCAAAATCTTGACATATTTTCAAACTAAATCTTGTACATGCATTTTTAGGAAAAGTGCTCAACACGAAAGTTGTAGATCTCGACGAGATATACAACTTTCGTGTTGAGCACTTTTCCTAAAATTACATGTACATGTAGTATTTCGAAAATGCGTGAAAAATTATGAAATTTTGGGGTGCGACTAGCCAATAACGGATTGCTGTTAACAATCACCTTTATTTTCCCGTCACTTCTTTTGACTAGGCCGAGGAAAAAATGGGGTTACATTTTCTCTCAAATAATTAATTAAATACGTTTATATTGGCAGCTCAGGTTTGAATATTCACAGTCTGACAAAACAATAAAAAAACATTCATAATATGACCGCTAATAGCAGCCCAAAATACGGAACACGCGCATTTTGAAAATAGGTCTACTATATGATATTTTTAGAAAAAGTGTTCAACATGAAAGTTGTAGATCTCGACGAGATCTAATACTTTTATGTTGCACACTTTTTCTAAAAATGTCATATAATAAGTCTATTTTCAAAACGTGCGGAATCTGGGCGGAACTATGCTAGTTCTACTTGGGTTCCGCCCCTTTTGAAAATAGGTCTAATATATGACATTTAAAAAAATGTACAACATAAAAGTTGTAGATCTCGTCGAGAGTTGTAGAGATCTACAACTTTCATATTGAACACTTTTCCTAAAATTGTCTTTTAAAAACTTAATTTTTACTCTGTCAGTATCCATAGAGCTGTCAATAGCTATTTTTTGGGCTGTCAATAGTCATATAGGGGGCTTTCAATGTAAACGCCCTTAATTAATGTTTTAAATGATTTTTATTGGACAGGGGGGGTTCAATGGAAAAGGAAGCAGCCGGCTCAGCATGGTTTAAGTTGAATAAGAGATTTTTTATGAGATTTTTAGGAATAAAAGCCGGATTTTAAGGTTGCGTTTGACGCGTCTTATCGCATAAAATGTATGTTTGGTATCATAAATGTTACAAAAAATAAACTAGTTTGACATTTTTGTCCAACCTCACTAGAGCAAATAAGTCGCAATAAGTCGCGCCAGACGCAACCTAAGAGTCATGACATTAAGACATTAATTTCAGATTTAATAAATATTTGATAATTTTGTTTCTTATTTGCCCAAAGTAACTCTAGCATTATTTTGATAGACAAATTTATTCAGGAACTTATGTCCGATCACACCGAAAAGTCGCACAAATGACGCAGTACAAAACATATTCATGCATGGAAAATAAAAGACACTTGCTCGATGATAGACGCTACAAATTATTTAATAAAATGCGGTAAGACGCAATTTAGGTTGCATCAATTCCCTCGAGATTTATGTAACTCGACCCCGACGTGGATGTGATGGAACTTGCCATTGGATCATCCAAACAATGATCTAAGTCATGCATTGCCTCTGCCTCGCCAGGTAAGATAGTCAAGAAAAAGTAGGACCCAACATCGCAGCAAAGATTAGTAGGTGTTGCGGGTAACCCAATTTTTCCCCGGTCCGGAGAATCGGATCACCTTAGCTTGGAATCGGACCGGGCGCGCAATCAGTTAAAAAAAACAGCATCAAATGACAAAATATTTTTTGACGTGAAAACCCATAAATGATGAAATATCATGTGGTTGGATCTGTGTCGAGCCAAAATAGACTATTTTATTTGAGTTTACAAGAGTTTGAGACGATCTCTCGGAAGGTGTCAGATCACCTCTGCGTTACAAGTGAAAAGTACAAAAATGATGAAAAGAAACTAAGTCCTCGGAGCCTACATGGAAGCGCTTCGGCCTGGAAAATTGCCGAGTCCACAAAACCTCGATGGAAGTGTTCCGACTGAGAAAAATCTCTAAGTTCACGAAGCCTCAATGAGGGCGCTTCTGCTGAAGCGGAGCCTTGATGAGAGTGCTCTTATGGTGAAGAAATGGCGTTCCTCGAAGCTTGCTGGAGTCTTTGCACTAGAATGGGAGCGGAGCGAATTACTAGGCGGAGAATTGATTTAAATCCACGACCTCGCCAGAAAACATCATAGCTCTTTCTAGTCTTTGGAGTTGCTTATCCTCAAATGAAGATTTGGGGCGTTTTAATAGTTTTTGGAGGGTCGCGTCAGTAATTACGGTGGGGCGAGATTTGTGCTCGCGAATGGCGTTGCTCCGTTTCGGTCTCCTGGATCACCAAATTTAGCAAAAAGACAAAAGTGCCCCTCGGGCGGCCCGGGCAGGTTGTCTGGCGGTGGCAAAGGCCGAATGCGATGGAGGCGGCTGTCCTAGAGTTCGCGCAGAGAGCGCGGGGGAGGGGGCTGGGAAATTAATTTCTTATCAGTTATGTGAAATAATTTTGTATCGTGATTTTCTAAGTCTATTGCAATGAATCTTTGAATGTGACTTTATTCATGATGAATTGTCTTGCAATGATTTTAGAATAAAAATATGTATCTCTCGATATCAGAACTCCTTAATCTCTTATCTCACTTGTCATTTCTAACTCAAGTGAAATAAAGAACCGCATAAAGAATACAATCTTTGTTACTAACACCAAGAGGAAGTCTCTTTCTCCCTTAAAATGTTATATCGAATTTATGACGCACTTACGCAACTCATCTCTTAATTTATGGAGCGCAGTAAAAAGATGAAATCTGGGCCAAAAATTCTATAATAAAGATCATAAATTTAATAAAGAACATTTATCAAACAATCATAAAGAGAAAACTAGAAAATATTCATCATACAAGATTAAAAAGATTTAGTTCATTGCGATGAAGGAAACACACAAAATATTTGGAGAGATCTTACAATACATGATGGTTTAACTCTTAATCGCTGCAAGATTCCCTTCCCAATGTTGCTCGCTCGATCAGCCTAGAGATCTTCCTTCTTCCTAGCCCTTATCGCTCTCTCACATATATTCAATAAAGAACATTCATCAAACAATGATCTCACTAATCCCTAGATAAGGCTCTCCCCAAATCTGAAATTTTCCACACAAGAATGATGGATTTTGTAGAGATTTTCTCCTCTTAAAATGTCCTCCCGCTTTCGAAAGAAGCATCCATCCATATTTGAATCCGGTGCCAAATTTGAAATTTAAAAATCTGAAATTCGTCCAGACTGCATTGAACCTATTTTTCTGAGATTGCAACATTTTTTTCTTAGTCATAATATTTGAGCATATTTTTTCTCAAAACAGATTTCTTTGGTATTTCTCGCAAAAAATACATTGGTAAAAGACCGAATTAGCCACAAATTAAATAAATATGAATTTACTTTAGTTTTTACTTCATTTAAACTTATTTTTTTTCATTTATGACGAATATTGAGGTCCAAAAAATGTGCTAGATAAATTTTTTTTGAGAAGTTATCACATCTCCACACTTAAATCTTTGTGAGTCCCTAGCAAAAAAAATTTAATTATTGAATTAAGTGTGATGATAGTTATCAAAATATAAAACTTGCATGATCCTTCTTCTCAAAAATAATTAAAGAAAGGCTACTCAAGAGTTTTAATTTAACCAATTGGGAATTTGTTAATCAATAAAGGTTCACAATATCCAAAAATTCATTAGATTGATGAAAGATAAAACTCAATTAAAATTTCTAGTGAGGTGTGCGATATTCTTTAAAATCATTTACTCCCATAAACTTTTCCTATTGAACTTCCTCAGTAACTAAGAAGGATGAGAATAAGCCGAGTTTTGATTTAACCTCAACAAGAGTTTGGTAGTTTAATTTGAGAAGAAATAAAGAGAACTTGCGGTGGAAATGACTTTGATTTTGTTGGGAATAAATTACGATAGTAGAAGGTATTCTCTTTGTTAATATTCTTAATAACTCTCCAAACAATGAGTTTCATTTGTCAATTGTCATATTTTTAGTACATAGTTGAGATCATTCCAATTAGGCGTACACGCACTTAGGTCAGATATCAGTATGACATTTTTTTACATCTTTTTCTCTATTTTTTAAAATTATAGTTGAGATTATTCCAAGTATGAATATACATACCTAGGCTGCAAATCACTGACACATTTCTCATTTTTATACGATTATAATTGGGATCAGTGCAAGTAGGTGTACACATACTTAGACCCATAATTGGGATCAATCAAAGTAGGTGTACACATACTTAGACCACATATCACTATGATGCACACATTTTTCTTGTAACAATCACACACAATTGAAAAGTTTACTAAAAATAACTATTAGAATTATAGGGAAACTATGCATGATCATTCAAGGTCCAAGCTCAAAGGGTAACAATAGATTAATTCAAAATTAGGTAGTAAGACATGAAATGATCAAAAAATGATCTAATCATATTTTACAAATTAACTAACTATCTCTATGCTTTGGCTTGCATCTTCAATTCGTTTCTCGCTCGCCCTTCCATCATTACTTTTAGAAGTCAATAAAAATCTATTTTTAGGAAGAAAATTCTTTAAAAGAATATTGTGGATGAACGAAATATTTAAAAGAGCTTTTACTCATCTTACTAACTTCAAATCAAAGGTATGAACTCTTAAGATTGACTCTACTACCAACAATGATCATTAAATAATCTTGAATAAATTATTCATTAATTATATCGAGAATTAAGATCAACAATTATTGTTATAAAAGCTCACTCCTCACATAATTGGTAAGGGTTAAAACACCCCCCACCACTACACTTTTGACATTTACGAGTCCCTATCAAAGAGACTTCATTACTCATGCAAATTCTTTTTTTAACATTTTTTTCACTAATTAGCATATAAAGATAAGGACAAAAGGATACTTGAAATTTAAATAATCTCTTGAAAATTAGAGTGTTCACATAGTTGTCCATTGCTTTCTCTATGGACCCAATTTACTTCATTATGGAGTAACCTTCATCAATCCATATGCCCTTAATATAAACTGCATAACTTATATCTTCTACATGTACAAAAGTTAGAGCATAAAATATAGTTTTGTCCGATTTCATGTATAATTAGAAGTGACCAGATATAATTCAAACCCAAAATAATCATCATAAGAATAATGTCAAGAATCAATCCTAAGAGCATTCAGAAGCATTTTAATCCAATTTGTAACAAATGTTACAAACACAATCACAACACATAATATCATTAAACACAATATCTGAAATCAGACAGCATCTCATGAAAATTACTTGCAGATAATTACTATGCAAGTGTCCAAGTGGTGCAATATAAAAAAGCCATGATAGACATGAAGTTCAAAAGTATAATCACGACATAGCACAGAATTTAAAACACCACAAAATATCTCAGCCAAACAGATCATCTCATAACCCACCAGTTAGTCCACCCATAACATAAATGATGCATACCAGAAGTCATAATTGAATTAAAATGATTATTTCGTGTTCCTTTTAAAATCTTGCGGTGTACTCTTGCCGTCGCGTGCTAAGACAAGTGAAAATAAGTCACAATTTTACGAATCCGCATAAAATGACTAACTTTTTCTCATATTCAACAATATATCCAAATCATCCACATGCATCCCACGGAGAGAGAGAGAGAGAGAGAGAGAGAGAGCGAAAATCGGCTTAACAAATTTACGACAAACAGAAGTAGGGTTGAGTTAGAGGCAAGCAAGCTCTGAAAAATTATTAAGCTTTTACGCATTCATTAGACTAAATGGAACGTCGTACTGAACTTTAGCTTCATGCCCAAACTCTTTTGAACTAGTCTCCAGCCCTTGGACGTAAACCGTACATCTCGATCGCTGACTATACTCTTTGGAATCCCATGCAGTCGCACAATGTTGCGAACATACAACTCCACCAGCTTCTCCACGCTGTCCTCTTTCCGATTTGGGATGAAGTGCGCCACCTTGGTTAAGCGGTCCACAATCACCCAAATAGCATCATTACCCTGCTGCGATCTAGGCAAACCATGTACAAAGTCCATGGAGATGTCATCAAATTTCCATTCAGGGAATGGAAGGGGCTTCAGGAACCCGCCCGGCTTCTGACATTCGGCCTTCACCAAGGCACAAGTTTGGCAACGATTCACGTACAAAGCTACGTCCCGCTTCAGCCACGGCCACCAAAAGGATTTTTTCATATCCAAGTACATATTTGCACTGCCCGGGTGAATGGAGTACTTTGTGAAGTGAGCCTCAAACATCAGCTCCTCACGGAGTTTGCCGAACTGCGGTATACAAACCCTCCGTTCTTCCTCAGAATCCCATCAATCATCTCCCAGGTGCTGCTCTCGCCCGTTTGAGCCTCCAACACAAATGGTTGAAACTCTACATCCAACCGAGTCGCTTCCCGAATGTGATCGGTCAAGTCGTTCTGCACTTCAATCCAGTTCAACCGAGCCACGCTGGACTCGCCTCTCGCAACACATTCCAATCCAAGGGACTCATATTCCCGTACCAACCGCTCATCATGAGCTTCGATCCAATTTCCTTGCCCCGAGTACTTTCTACTCAAGGCGTCCGCCACCACATTGGCTTTACCTAGCGTATACTGAATCGCCACCTCGTAGTCTCCAAGAAACTCGACCCACCTGCGTTGCCGCATGTTCAAGTCCTTTTGATCCAAGAGATACTTCAGACTTTTATGATCCGTGAAGATCTCCACCTTTGCACCATATACATAGTGCCGCCATATTTTCAACGCGAAAATTACCGCCGCCAACTCCAAGTCATGGACGGGGTAATTCCTCTCATGAGGCTTCAGCTGTCTAGACCCAAAAGCTATCACTTTGCCATGTTGCACTAAAACGCAACCCAAACTGCATCCTGATGCGTCACTGAAGATCTGAAATCCCTCGGTCCCTTGCGGTAGACTTAGGATTGGAGCCATCATCAGTCTCTCCTTCAGTGCCTCAAATGCTTGGCTGCACTCTTGAGTCCAAACAAACTTATGATCTTTACGAGTGAGTGAGGTGAGGGGTAGAGCTATCCGCGAGAAATTCTCCACGAATCTCCTATAATACCCGGCTAGTCCAAGAAAACTTCGGACTTCCGCCACGGTCCTCAAGACTGGCCAATCTCTGATGGCCTCCACTTTTGTTGGATCCACTGTCACCCCATCCCCACTAATCACGTGGCCCAAAAATGCCACCTTCTCTAACCAGAACTCGCACTTGGAGAATTTTGCATACAACTGATTCTCCCTCAACACTTGCAAGACCACTCTCAAGTGGGTCTCATGCTCCACTTCCGATTTGGAATACACCAAGATGTCATCAATGAAGACAACCACAAAAGAATCCAATTATTCCCGAAATACTCGAATCATAAGATCCATGAACACAGATGGTGCGTTCGTCAGCCCGAACGGCATCACTGTAAACTCAGTGTCCATACCTTGTACTAAATGCAGTCTTGGGGATGTCCTCGTCCCGAATTCGCAACTGATAATAGCCTGACTTCAAGTCCAATTTTGAGTACACCACCGACCCCACCAACTGGTCGAACAAGTCGTCTATCCGAGGAATCGAATACTTATTCTTGACAGTCAATTTATTTAGCTCTCGGTAGTCTATGCATAGCCGCATGCTACCGTCTTTCTTCTTTACAAATAACACCGGCGCGCTCCACGGTGAAGAACTGGGTCTGATATACCCTTGCTCCAATAGTTCCTGTAGCTGTACCTTAAGTTCAGCCAACTCCTTTGGTGCCATCCTAAACAGAGGACGTGACACCGGACTAGCCTCCGGCACTAACTCGATCGAGAAATCGATCTCCCTCTGAGGAGGCGCTCCAGGAAGTTCATCCAGAAACACATCCTTGAACTCTGCCACTACGGGCACTTCATCAATAGACAGCTGGGAGAGACGAACCTCCAATAACGCTACAAGCGCTACACCACCTTGGTTAACCGCTCGCATCAACTGCATGGCCGAAATCAGGGAACAGACCACTCCACAAAGGCCCTCAAATTTGACCTCCGCCTGCCCTTTGCTCTTTAGGGTCACTACCTTAGATAGACAATCAATACTGGCGCGCTACTCTGCAAGCCAGTCCATGCCCAAAATGACATCGAACTCAACCAATGGTAAAATCGCTGCTACCAAAACGAAGTCAACTCCGTCTAGCTCCCAACAGATGCGCCCTTTGGCCCCAGTGGTCATGGATGACCCATTGGGCATGCGCACTTTCAACTCTGCGTCTGCCGAGAAAGACTCAACTCCTATTCTCCGGATGAAGCTCTCCGCAAGAAAGGAGTGTGATGCTCCCGTATCGAACAATACCCTAGCGGGGTATCCAGAAACTAACACGAAGCCTACAACATAGACATCACACAAAAGTCTAAAAGTATGAAGCACAAAATTTAAACTTAAATTTTCTTCATACCTGTCACCACATCGGTCTGGCGGATCGCTTCTTGCTGTCCAAGGTTGTAAGCCCTTGGTTGCATCGGTTGGAACCGAGAAGCGCTCGACTCCGCCATCTTCCCTTTCTCTGCAGTATTGGGGCCGGAGCGCACAGTCTGCTCCTGCCTAGCCTCTTGCCCCGCTCCTCCTTGGGGACAAACACGAGCTATGTGCCCCACCTTACCGCAGTTGTAACACGTCGGCGGTCCCCTAGAGTGAGAACCTCCAGGCGTCCAATTGCTCTTCTCACCGGATCTGGAAGTGTGAGGCTTCTTCCTCCACCTACTCCCTTCAGACTTTCCATGAGATTGGGAAGGCTTCCCTTCCCCTTGCTTGGGAGTAAAACCCTTACGGCGTTGGGTTCGCTCCAAATCACTTTCTAAAATCCTGGAAGCCTCAACTAGTTCATTGAATCCCGCTCTCTTCATGGAGATGAGGGGTTGTCTCAGGTTCTCCCTCAGCCCCTGGTAGAAGAGGTTATCCCTTTCTACATCATCTGCCATCGTCGTTCCCGCGTAACGACCCAAACGGGTGAACTCCTGCACATACTCATCCACTGTCTTGTCTCACTGCATTAAATGCAGAAACTACCTCTGAAGTGTCAATCGTGTAGAAACTGGAATATACCTCTTTAGAAACGCATCCCCAAACTCCTCCACTAACGGGGTGCGTCCTGGGAACTGGCGGCCGCTATGGCTCACCCACCATAACTTAGCGTTTCCTTCCAACATGAAAGCCGCATACTCAGCTTTCTTTTCCTCTGGCGTCTCTGCCGCCCTTAAAAGCTCTTGAATGTGAACCCACCAGTCCTCCGCATCCGTTGGCGTACCAACTCCCTTGAATGACGGGGGATGGAAACTCAGGAAATACTTCATGTGTCGGTCCCCATGTCCGACAACTACCCTTTCCGCCAAAGGCTCCACTCGCCTGGCCTCTCCGCCTGGCACGGCCGTCGCCGTGTCCGGTGTAGCAGGGGTTGCTACCTGAGCTGCCGCTACAGCTTGGGCTGCCACCATCGCTTCCGCAAGCATGCGACAGAAGTCGGCCGGGTTAACACCCGTTCCCAAAAGACCTGGAGCAGTAGCACTTCTCGCCGAAAGCTCTTCTCTAGCTCTCGACGTACCCGCCTCGTTGCTTGCACTCTTCAAGAAAACAAGAAATAAGGAATCAGTCTCAAATCTCCAGACTTAAACATAAGGACACTCATGGTCACGCGTTACTCTTATGTGGATAACTTCTCTATGCATTGACCTTGATCTAACCTCCCTCTGATACCAAATTGTAACACCTCCCCTGTAATGAACATATAATATGGGTCCGGCCGGGGCCCCACAACATACGGACGCCACAACTTTAGTATTAAAAGTTGATATAGCTACCCACACTCAAAACACTTTGCACAACACAGCGGAAAAACAAGCAAGACAAGAAGTTATCCACCACTAGAAGAGTAAAACAAATGGCCTTATGACCTTACAACAAGTGTCCAAAAGCAAAAAATACAACAGTCATGAATGTGCTTAGCACTCCTAGTCTACCTCGGCATGCAAGCCAGACAACATGAGTCTCAAACATACAACATCACATAAGTAGAGCTACAAAAAGAAAAGCACTTCATGAGGCTTAGGCCTTTCTGGCCGGCAAGCTAGCTCCTGCATGGGATCCTTGCCCTGTAAAATTTATTAGTAACATGGGTCAGCAAAGGCTGACCTCAAACTGTGTAACAACACATCTCCTCCCGGCCGCCCCTAACGGACCCCGGGGTACCTCTCCAACCTGCAAGTTAGCACTTCGTATGCAATAATCATAAGCAAGAAAAGCAACTACAGAAACAGGCTTGGATGTCACACACATCATACATGTTCTCTACTGGTTGAGCATATAATAAAAGGGCCTACTTATGCAATCATGTATGAAACAACCCGGGTTTCACCCCAAGGCACCCTATCTCGTATGCATCTAGCACATCATCACAACATATGGGTACTCATCGATTCCCCATTGGCATAAAGCCGCAAACAAAGGGGGGTAACACCTTTCCCCCAAACGGCGCACATGCCGCCACATGGAACTCTTGTAAAGGCCCCACCCGCTCAAGGTCTTAGACCCGGGCTTGCCTACAAGCTCTAACGTCTCATGTCAGGATTCCAACAACACAAACTGACCGATTCTAAGAAGCCTTGCCGGAGCGCACCCGCTCATGGCCTCATTGCCCGGGCTTGTCCCCATGCTTGACATTCTCGTCAGTCTCACAGAAGGGGACTAGTCTCGCCGGGACACTCTCTGCACATGACGTGAACGTCACGGGATAGCCAGCCGACCCCGGAGACATAGCCACGCCTTGGCACATCACAAACCAAGAAAATTCCACCCTAGTCCCTCATTTGTACTGCAGCGTTCCCACACACCAAGGAAACCATCTCCAACTCATGCGGAGCTAACCTTGTCCACCAAGGAAAACATCTACTGCCACGAGGAGCTAACCTTGTCCGGTTCCGACTACACGTACTCACTCGAGAAAAAGGGAAAAACATCACCACATCACAAACGGCGTCTTGTCGCAATGGAATCTCTACAAATCCTTAACGTTTGTATGCAACATCACCGAGTCGGACTAACGGTCGCGACTACGGCTTCACCCACTATGCCTAATCCACTAACGGAGCGGATCTCTAATGCAAAACATGTCGGGGATGGACTCAATCGACCCGGAGGTTCCTCTTGAACCTTGGCGACCCAAAACCCCTCTCATTTGAGTGTTTGGTGCCCAAAAATAGAAAAGAAATGATGCTAAGACATGCATCCTAAGACCGAGAGGAGAAGTGTCGTTACCTTCCGACTCCTCTTCCTTGCCATAGCAAAATAGCCGGATGAAAACCTTCGCAACGATCTAACCTCCACGGATCTGGACTCGGCTCGCGATTTGCAGCACTGAAACCTCTCCTACAGCCCAAACTCTCCTTCTCCTTCTTCCTTGTTCTCACTTCTCTCTAGATCTTTAGTAAGAGAAAGCTTGTAGAAGAATGAGGGTTTTCAACCCTATTCTCGGACTTAACTCCTAAAGAAATTATATGAACCATCAGATCCTAAAATCAGGAAAAGAATGGCCACGATCCGCCTGAAAAATAAAAGACCTGGGCCGAACACGGCCTGGCACACGCCCGTGTCCAGGGCCGTGTGCCTCATTCATCGTTTCAAATAGACGTGCCTGGAACAGCACACGAGCATCCGACACGCCCGTGTTCGACCGGACACGCCCGTGTCCCCACTGACACGGCCGTGTGGCCGGCCGTGTGCCTCCATTGACACGGCCCCGAAAACATCCCGAGAGGTGACACGGCCTGGGACACGCCCGTGTCCCAAGCCGTGTGCCAAGTACCAGCTGAGAGGTGAGAGTACTCAGGGCAACGGCCACTTGGTCTGCTTCTGGATGGAGGAATGGATCTGAATAGGAGGCCCCAACCCGGTATATCTTCTGTCGTGGAAATGATGTCGAAGGAAGGGTCGCCAGAAGCCAGGAGAAGGTCAATGGCCGGGAAACGGAGCAAAAGGAGTGGTCTTAGGATTCAGTCGCTGGGCAGGGAGCACATCACCGTCGCAGCTGGCGATCGGAACGCGGTGGGACGGCCCTGACCTCGTCGAGGGGACAAGCGACGGGCGGAGGTGGGTCGTCGGGGCTGGAGGAGCCCTCTGGCGGCGG
This sequence comes from Platanthera guangdongensis, assembly GCA_039583875.1. Classification (NCBI taxonomy): domain Eukaryota; kingdom Viridiplantae; phylum Streptophyta; class Magnoliopsida; order Asparagales; family Orchidaceae; genus Platanthera; species Platanthera guangdongensis. The sequence goes on along the minus strand of CM077163.1, from coordinate 45,393,676 downwards.
CGCTGGCGGGGGGTGTTGATCCAGAAGCGGGGGGGAGGCGAACTAGACAGAGGAGATGATTTCTCTGCTGGGATTGTTAACCGCAATCGTTAGGTAATGGCACCCAAAATTTCCTAATTTTTACGTGCAATTGTACAATTTCAATTGTTTACTATGAAAGTTGTAGATTTATACGTGCAGTTGTTTACCATGAGATTTATAACTTTCGTGTTGAACATTTTGTCTGAAATTGCACGTACATGGCGTATTTCTAAAAGACGCAAAATCTTGACATATTTTCAAACTAAATCTTGTACATGCATTTTTAGGAAAAGTGCTCAACACGAAAGTTGTAGATCTCGACGAGATATACAACTTTCGTGTTGAGCACTTTTCCTAAAATTACATGTACATGTAGTATTTCGAAAATGCGTGAAAAATTATGAGATTTTGGGGTGCGACTAGCCAATAACGGATTGCTGTTAACAATCACCTTTATTTTCCCGTCACTTCTTTTGACTAGGCCGAGGACAAAATGGGGTTACATTTTCTCTCAAATAATTAATTAAATACGTTTATATTGGCAGCTCAGGTTTGAATATTCACAGTCTGACAAAACAATAAAAAAACATTCATAATATGACCGCTAATAGCAGCCCAAAATACAGAACACGTGCATTTTGAAAATAGGTCTACTATATGATATTTTTAGAAAAAGTGTTCAACATGAAAGTTGTAGATCTCGACGAGATCTAATACTTTTATGTTGCACACTTTTTCTAAAAATGTCATATAATAAGTCTATTTTCAAAACGCGCGGAATCTGGGCGGAACTATGCTAGTTCTACTTGGGTTCCGCCCCTTTTGAAAATAGGTCTACTATATGACATTTAAAAAAATGTACAACATAAAAGTTGTAGATCTCGTCGAGAGTTGTAGAGATCTACAACTTTCATGTTGAACACTTTTCCTAAAATTGTCTTTTAAAAACTTAATTTTTACTCTGTCAGTATCCATAGAGCTGTCAATAGCTATTTTTTGGGCTGTCAATAGTCATATAGGGGGCTTTCAATGTAAACGCCCTTAATTAATGTTTTAAATGATTTTTATTGGACAGGGGGGTTCAATGGAAAAGGAAGCAGCCGGCTCAGCATGGTTTAAGTTGAATAAGAGATTTTTTATGAGATTTTTAGGAATAAAAGCCGGATTTTAAGGTTGCGTTTGACGCGTCTTATCGCATAAAATGTATGTTTGGTATCATAAATGTTACAAAAAATAAACTAGTTTGACATTTTTGTCCAACCTCACTAGAGCAAATAAGTCGCAATAAGTCGCGCCAGACGCAACCTAAGAGTCATGACATTAAGACATTAATTTCAGATTTAATAAATATTTGATAATTTTGTTTCTTATTTGCCCAAAGTAACTCTAGCATTATTTTGATAGACAAATTTATTCAGGAACTTATGTCCGATCACACCGAAAAGTCGCACAAATGACGCAGTACAAAACATATTCATGCATGGAAAATAAAAGACACTTGCTCGATGATAGACGCTACAAATTATTTAATAAAATGCGGTAAGACGCAATTTAGGTTGCATCAATTCCCTCGAGATTTATGTAACTCGACCCCGACGTGGATGTGATGGAACTTGCCATTGGATCATCCAAACAATGATCTAAGTCATGCATTGCCTCTGCCTCGCCAGGTAAGATAGTCAAGAAAAAGTAGGACCCAACATCGCAGCAAAGATTAGTAGGTGTTGCGGGTAACCCAATTTTTCCCCGGTCCGGAGAATCGGATCACCTTAGCTTGGAATCGGACCGGGCGCGCAATCAGTTAAAAAAAAAACAGCAACAAATGACAAAATATTTTTTGACGTGAAAACCCATAAATGATGAAATATCATGTGGTTGGATCTGTGTCGAGCCAAAATAGACTATTTTATTTGAGTTTACAAGAGTTTGAGACGATCTCTCGGAAGGTGTCAGATCACCTCTGCGTTACAAGTGAAAAGTACAAAAATGATGAAAAGAAACTAAGTCCTCGGAGCCTACATGGAAGCGCTTCGGCCTGGAAAATTGCCGAGTCCACAAAACCTCGATGGAAGTGTTCCGACTGAGAAAAATCTCTAAGTTCACGAAGCCTCAATGAGGGCGCTTCTGCTGAAGCGGAGCCTTGATGAGAGTGCTCTTATGGTGAAGAAATGGCGTTCCTCGAAGCTTGCTGGAGTCTTTGCACTAGAATGGGAGCGGAGCGAATTACTAGGCGGAGAATTGATTTAAATCCACGACCTCGCCAGAAAACATCATAGCTCTTTCTAGTCTTTGGAGTTGCTTATCCTCAAATGAAGATTTGGGGCGTTTTAATAGTTTTTGGAGGGTCGCGTCAGTAATTACGGTGGGGCGAGATTTGTGCTCGCGAATGGCGTTGCTCCGTTTCGGTCTCCTGGATCACCAAATTTAGCAAAAAGACAAAAGTGCCCCTCGGGCGGCCCGGGCAGGTTGTCTGGCGGTGGCAAAGGCCGAATGCGATGGAGGCGGCTGTCCTAGAATTCGCGCAGAGAGCGCGGGGGAGGGGGCTGGGAAATTAATTTCTTATCAGTTATGTGAAATAATTTTGTATCGTGATTTTCTAAGTCTATTGCAATGAATCTTTGAATGTGACTTTATTCATGATGAATTGTCTTGCAATGATTTTAGAATAAAAATATGTATCTCTCGATATCAGAACTCCTTAATCTCTTATCTCACTTGTCATTTCTAACTCAAGTGAAATAAAGAACCGCATAAAGAATACAATCTTTGTTACTAACACCAAGAGGAAGTCTCTTTCTCCCTTAAAATGTTATATCGAATTTATGACGCACTTACGCAACTCATCTCTTGATTTATGGAGCGCAGTAAAAAGATGAAATCTGGGCCAAAAATTCTATAATAAAGATCATAAATTTAATAAAGAACATTTATCAAACAATCATAAAGAGAAAACTAAAAAATATTCATCATACAAGATTAAAAAGATTTAGTTCATTGCGATGGAGGAAACACACAAAATATTTAGAGAGATCTTACAATACATGATGGTTTAACTCTTAATCGCTGCAAGATTCCCTTCCCAATGTTGCTCGCTCGATCAGCCTAGAGATCTTCCTTCTTCCTAGCCCTTATCGCTCTCTCACATATATTCAATAAAGAACATTCATCAAACAATGATCTCACTAATCCCTAGATAAGGCTCTCCCCAAATCTGAAATTTTCCACACAAGAATGATGGATTTTGTAGAGATTTTCTCCTCTTAAAATGTCCTCCCGCTTTCGAAAGAAGCATCCATCCATATTTGAATCCGGTGCCAAATTTGAAATTTAAAAATCTGAAATTCGTCCAGACTGCATTGAACCTATTTTTCTGAGATTGCAACATTTTTTTCTTAGTCATAATATTTGAGCATATTTTTTCTCAAAACAGATTTCTTTGGTATTTCTCGCAAAAAATACATTGGTAAAAGACCGAATTAGCCACAAATTAAATAAATATGAATTTACTTTAGTTTTTACTTCATTTAAACTTATTTTTTTTCATTTATGACGAATATTGAGGTCCAAAAAATGTGCTAGATAAATTTTTTTTGAGAAGTTATCACATCTCCACACTTAAATTTTTGTGAGTCCCTAGCAAAAAAAATTTAATTATTGAATTAAGTGTGATGATAGTTATCAAAATATAAAACTCGCATGATCCTTCTTCTCAAAAATAATTAAAGAAAGGCTACTCAAGAGTTTTAATTTAACCAATTGGGAATTTGTTAATCAATAAAGGTTCACAATATCCAAAAATTCATTAGATTGATGAAAGATAAAACTCAATTAAAATTTCTAGTGAGGTGTGCGATATTCTTTAAAATCATTTACTCCCATAAACTTTTCCTATTGAACTTCCTCAGTAACTAAGAAGGATGAGAATAAGCCGAGTTTTGATTTAACCTCAACAAGAGTTTGGTAGTTTAATTTGAGAAGAAATAAAGAGAACTTGCGGTGGAAATGACTTTGATTTTGTTGGGAATAAATTACGATAGTAGAAGGTATTCTCTTTGTTAATATTCTTAATAACTCTCCAAACAATGAGTTTCATTTGTCAATTGTCATATTTTTAGTACATAGTTGAGATCATTCCAATTAGGCGTACACGCACTTAGGTCAGATATCAGTATGACATTTTTTTACATCTTTTTCTCTATTTTTTAAAATTATAGTTGAGATTATTCCAAGTATGAATATACATACCTAGGCTGCAAATCACTGACACATTTCTCATTTTTATACGATTATAATTGGGATCAGTGCAAGTAGGTGTACACATACTTAGACCCATAATTGGGATCAATCAAAGTAGGTGTACACATACTTAGACCACATATCACTATGATGCACACATTTTTCTTGTAACAATCACACACAATTGAAAAGTTTACTAAAAATAACTATTAGAATTATAGGGAAACTATGCATGATCATTCAAGGTCCAAGCTCAAAGGGTAACAATAGATTAATTCAAAATTAGGTAGTAAGACATGAAATGATCAAAAAATGATCTAATCATATTTTACAAATTAACTAACTATCTCTATGCTTTGGCTTGCATCTTCAATTCGTTTCTCGCTCGCCCTTCCATCATTACTTTTAGAAGTCAATAAAAATCTATTTTTAGGAAGAAAATTCTTTAAAAGAATATTGTGGATGAACGAAATATTTAAAAGAGCTTTTACTCATCTTACTAACTTCAAATCAAAGGTATGAACTCTTAAGATTGACTCTACTACCAACAATGATCATTAAATAATCTTGAATAAATTATTCATTAATTATATCGAGAATTAAGATCAACAATTATTGTTATAAAAGCTCACTCCTCACATAATTGGTAAGGGTTAAAACACCCCCCACCACTACACTTTTGACATTTACGAGTCCCTATCAAAGAGACTTCATTACTCATGCAAATTCTTTTTTTAACATTTTTTCACTAATTAGCATATAAAGATAAGGACAAAAGGATACTTGAAATTTAAATAATCTCTTGAAAATTAGAGTGTTCACATAGTTGTCCATTGCTTTCTCTATGGACCCAATTTACTTCATTATGGAGTAACCTTCATCAATCCATAGGCCCTTAATATAAACTGCATAACTTATATCTTCTACATGTACAAAAGTTAGAGCATAAAATATAGTTTTGTCCGATTTCATGTATAATTAGAAGTGACCAGATATAATTCAAACCCAAAATAATCATCATAAGAATAATGTCAAGAATCAATCCTAAGAGCATTCAGAAGCATTTTAATCCAATTTGTAACAAATGTTACAAACACAATCACAACACATAATATCATTAAACACAATATCTGAAATCAGACAGCATCTCATGAAAATTACTTGCAGATAATTACTATGCAAGTGTCCAAGTGGTGCAATATAAAAAAGCCATGATAGACATGAAGTTCAAAAGTATAATCACGACATAGCACAGAATTTAAAACACCACAAAATATCTCAGCCAAACAGATCATCTCATAACCCACCAGTTAGTCCACCCATAACATAAATGATGCATACCAGAAGTCATAATTGAATTAAAATGATTATTTCGTGTTCCTTTTAAAATCTTGCGGTGTACTCTTGCCGTCGCGTGCTAAGACAAGTGAAAATAAGTCACAATTTTACGAATCCGCATAAAATGACTAACTTTTTCTCATATTCAACAATATATCCAAATCATCCACATGCATCCCACGGAGAGAGAGAGAGAGAGAGAGAGAGAGAGAGAGCGAAAATCGGCTTAACAAATTTACGACAAACAGAAGTAGGGTTGAGTTAGAGGCAAGCAAGCTCTGAAAAATTATTAAGCTTTTACGCATTCATTAGACTAAATGGAACGTCGTACTGAACTTTAGCTTCATGCCCAAACTCTTTTGAACTAGTCTCCAGCCCTTGGACGTAAACCGTACATCTCGATCGCTGACTATACTCTTTGGAATCCCATGCAGTCGCACAATGTTGCGAACATACAACTCCACCAGCTTCTCCACGCTGTCCTCTTTCCGATTTGGGATGAAGTGCGCCACCTTGGTTAAGCGGTCCACAATCACCCAAATAGCATCATTACCCTGCTGCGATCTAGGCAAACCATGTACAAAGTCCATGGAGATGTCATCAAATTTCCATTCAGGGAATGGAAGGGGCTTCAGGAACCCGCCCGGCTTCTGACATTCGGCCTTCACCAAGGCACAAGTTTGACAACGATTCACGTACAAAGCTACGTCCCGCTTCAGCCACGGCCACCAAAAGGATTTTTTCATATCCAAGTACATATTTGCACTGCCCGGGTGAATGGAGTACTTTGTGAAGTGAGCCTCAAACATCAGCTCCTCACGGAGTTTGCCGAACTGCGGTATACAAACCCTCCGTTCTTCCTCAGAATCCCATCAATCATCTCCCAGGTGCTGCTCTCGCCCGTTTGAGCCTCCAACACAAATGGTTGAAACTCTACATCCAACCGAGTCGCTTCCCGAATGTGATCGGTCAAGTCGTTCTGCACTTCAATCCAGTTCAACCGAGCCACGCTGGACTCGCCTCTCGCAACACATTCCAATCCAAGGGACTCATATTCCCGTACCAACCGCTCATCATGAGCTTCGATCCAATTTCCTTGCCCCGAGTACTTTCTACTCAAGGCATCCGCCACCACATTGGCTTTACCTAGCGTATACTGAATCGCCACCTCGTAGTCTCCAAGAAACTCGACCCACCTGCGTTGCCGCATGTTCAAGTCCTTTTGATCCAAGAGATACTTTAGACTTTTATGATCCGTGAAGATCTCCACCTTTGCACCATATACATAGTGCCGCCATATTTTCAACGCGAAAATTACCGCCGCCAACTCCAAGTCATGGACGGGGTAATTCCTCTCATGAGGCTTCAGCTGTCTAGACCCAAAAGCTATCACTTTGCCATGTTGCACTAAAACGCAACCCAAACTGCATCCCGATGCGTCACTGAAGATCTGAAATCCCTCGGTCCCTTGCGGTAGACTTAGGATTGGAGCCATCATCAGTCTCTCCTTCAGTGCCTCAAATGCTTGGCTGCACTCTTGAGTCCAAACAAACTTATGATCTTTACGAGTGAGTGAGGTGAGGGGTAGAGCTATCCGCGAGAAATTCTCCACGAATCTCCTATAATACCCGGCTAGTCCAAGAAAACTTCGGACTTCCGCCACGGTCCTCAAGACTGGCCAATCTCTGATGGCCTCCACTTTTGTTGGATCCACTGTCACCCCATCCCCACTAATCACGTGGCCCAAAAATGCCACCTTCTCTAACCAGAGCTCGCACTTGGAGAATTTTGCATACAACTGATTCTCCCTCAACACTTGCAAGACCACTCTCAAGTGGGTCTCATGCTCCACTTCCGATTTGGAATACACCAAGATGTCATCAATGAAGACAACCACAAAAGAATCCAATTATTCCCGAAATACTCGAATCATAAGATCCATGAACACAGATGGTGCGTTCGTCAGCCCGAACGGCATCACCGTAAACTCAGTGTCCATACCTTGTACTAAAGGCAGTCTTGGGGATGTCCTCGTCCCGAATTCGCAACTGATAATAGCCTGACTTCAAGTCCAATTTTGAGTACACCACCGACCCCACCAACTGGTCGAACAAGTCGTCTATCCGAGGAATCGAATACTTATTCTTGACGGTCAATTTATTTAGCTCTCGGTAGTCTATGCATAGCCGCATGCTACCGTCTTTCTTCTTTACAAATAACACCGGCGCGCTCCACGGTGAAGAACTGGGTCTGATATACCCTTGCTCCACTAGTTCCTGTAGCTGTACCTTAAGTTCAGCCAACTCCTTTGGTGCCATCCTAAACAGAGGACGTGACACCGGACTAGCCTCCGACACTAACTCGATCGAGAAATCGATCTCCCTCTGAGGAGGCGCTCCAGGAAGTTCATCCAGAAACACATCCTTGAACTCTGCCACTACGGGCACTTCATCAATAGACAGCTGGGAGAGACGAACCTCCAATAACGCTACAAGCGCTACACCACCTTGGTTAACCGCTCGCATCAACTGCATGGCCGAAATCAGGGAACAGACCACTCCACAAAGGCCCTCAAATTTGACCTCCGCCTGCCCTTTGCTCTTTAGGGTCACTACCTTAGATAGACAATCAATACTGGCGCGCTACTCTGCAAGCCAGTCCATGCCCAAAATGACATCGAACTCAACCAATGGTAAAATCGCTGCTACCAAAACGAAGTCAACTCCGTCTAGCTCCCAACAGATGCGCCCTTTGGCCCCAGTGGTCATGGATGACCCATTGGGCATGCGCACTTTCAACTCTGCGTCTGCCGAGAAAGACTCAACTCCTATTCTCCGGATGAAGCTATCCGCAAGAAAGGAGTGTGATGCTCCCGTATCGAACAATACCCTAGCGGGGTATCCAGAAACTAACACGAAGCCTACAACATAGACATCACACAAAAGTCTAAAAGTATGAAGCACAAAATTTAAACTTAAATTTTCTTCATACCTGTCACCACATCGGTCTGGCGGATCGCTTCTTGCTGTCCAAGGTTGTAAGCCCTTGGTTGCATCGGTTGGAACCGAGAAGCGCTCGACTCCGCCATCTTCCCTTTCTCTGCAGTATTGGGGCCGGAGCGCACAGTCTGCTCCTGCCTAGCCTCTTGCCCCGCTCCTCCTTGGGGACAAACACGAGCTATGTGCCCCACCTTACCGCAGTTGTAACACGTCGGCGGTCCCCTAGAGTGAGAACCTCCAGGCGTCCAATTGCTCTTCTCACCGGATCTGGAAGTGTGAGGCTTCTTCCTCCACCTACTCCCTTCAGACTTTCCATGAGATTGGGAAGGCTTCCCTTCCCCTTGCTTGGGAGTAAAACCCTTACGGCGTTGGGTTCGCTCCAAATCACTTTCTAAAATCCTGGAAGCCTCAACTAGTTCATTGAATCCCGCTCTCTTCATGGAGATGAGGGGTTGTCTCAGGTTCTCCCTCAGCCCCTGGTAGAAGAGGTTATCCCTTTCTACATCATCTGCCATCGTCGTTCCCGCGTAACGACCCAAACGGGTGAACTCCTGCACATACTCATCCACTGTCTTGTCTCACTGCATTAAATGCAGAAACTGCCTCTGAAGTGCCAATCGTGTAGAAACTGGAATATACCTCTTTAGAAACGCATCCCTAAACTCCTCCACTAACGGGGTGCGTCCTGGGAACTGGCGGCCGCTATGGCTCACCCACCATAACTTAGCGTTTCCTTCCAACATGAAAGCCGCATACTCAGCTTTCTTTTCCTCTGGCGTCTCTGCCGCCCTTAAAAGCTCTTGAATGTGAACCCACCAGTCCTCCGCATCCGTTGGCGTACCAACTCCCTTGAATGACGGGGGATGGAAACTCAGGAAATACTTCATGTGTCGGTCCCCATGTCCGACAACTACCCTTTCCGCCAAAGGCTCCACTCGCCTGGCCTCTCCGCCTGGCACGGCCGTCGCCGTGTCCGGTGTAGCAGGGGTTGCTACCTGAGCTGCCGCTACAGCTTGGGCTGCCACCATCGCTTCCGCAAGCATGCGACAGAAGTCGGCCGGGTTAACACCCGTTCCCAAAAGACCTGGAGCAGTAGCACTTCTCGCCGAAAGCTCTTCTCTAGCTCTCGACGTACCCGCCTCGTTGCTTGCACTCTTCAAGAAAACAAGAAATAAGGAATCAGTCTCAAATCTCCAGACTTAAACATAAGGACACTCATGGTCACGCGTTACTCTTATGTGGATAACTTCTCTATGCATTGACCTTGAATCTAACCTCCCTCTGATACCAAATTGTAACACCTCCCCTGTAATGAACGTATAATATGGGTCCGGCCGGGGCCCCACAACATACGGACGCCACAACTTTAGTATTAAAAGTTGATATAGCTACCCACACTCAAAACACTTTGCACAACACAGCGGAAAAACAAGCAAGACAAGAAGTTATCCACCACTAGAAGAGTAAAACAAATGGCCTTATGACCTTACAACAAGTGTCCAAAAGCAAAAAATACAACAGTCATGAATGTGCTTAGCACTCCTAGTCTACCTCGGCATGCAAGCCAGACAACATGAGTCTCAAACATACAACATCACATAAGTAGAGCTACAAAAAGAAAAGCACTTCATGAGGCTTAGGCCTTTCTGGCCGGCAAGCTAGCTCCTGCATGGGATCCTTGCCCTGTAAAATTTATTAGTAACATGGGTCAGCAAAGGCTGACCTCAAACTGTGTAACAACACATCTCCTCCCGGCCGCCCCTAACGGACCCCGGGGTACCTCTCCAACCTGCAAGTTAGCACTTCGTATGCAATAATCATAAGCAAGAAAAGCAACTACAGAAACAGGCTTGGATGTCACACACATCATACATGTTCTCTACTGGTTGAGCATATAATAAAAGGGCCTACTTATGCAATCATGTATGAAACAACCCGGGTTTCACCCCAAGGCACCCTATCTCGTATGCATCTAGCACATCATCACAACATATGGGTACTCATCGATTCCCCATTGGCATAAAGCCGCAAACAAAGGGGGGTAACACCTTTCCCCCAAACGGCGCACATGCCGCCACATGGAACTCTTGTAAAGGCCCCACCCGCTCAAGGTCTTAGACCCGGGCTTGCCTACAAGCTCTAACGTCTCATGTCAGGATTCCAACAACACAAACTGACCGATTCTAAGAAGCCTTGCCGGAGCGCACCCGCTCATGGCCTCATTGCCCGGGCTTGTCCCCATGCTTGACATTCTCGTCAGTCTCACAGAAGGGGACTAGTCTCGCCGGGACACTCTCTGCACATGACGTGAACGTCACGGGATAGCCAGCCGACCCCGGAGACATAGCCACGCCTTGGCACATCACAAACCAAGAAAATTCCACCCTAGTCCCTCATTTGTACTGCAGCGTTCCCACACACCAAGGAAACCATCTCCAACTCATGCGGAGCTAACCTTGTCCACCAAGGAAAACATCTACTGCCACGAGGAGCTAACCTTGTCCGGTTCCGACTACACGTACTCACTCGAGAAAAAGGGAAAAACATCACCACATCACAAACGGCGTCTTGTCGCAATGGAATCTCTACAAATCCTTAACGTTTGTATGCAACATCACCGAGTCGGACTAACGGTCGCGACTACGACTTCACCCACTATGCCTAATCCACTAACGGAGCGGATCTCTAATGCAAAACATGTCGGGGATGGACTCAATCGACCCGGAGGTTCCTCTTGAACCTTGGCGACCCAAAACCCCTCTCATTTGAGTGTTTGGTGCCCAAAAATAGAAAAGAAATGATGCTAAGACATGCATCCTAAGACCGAGAGGAGAAGTGTCGTTACCTTCCGACTCCTCTTCCTTGCCATAGCAAAATAGCCGGATGAAAACCTTCGCAACGATCTAACCTCCACGGATCTGGACTCGGCTCGCGATTTGCAGCACTGAAACCTCTCCTACAGCCCAAACTCTCCTTCTCCTTCTTCCTTGTTCTCACTTCTCTCTAGATCTTTAGTAAGAGAAAGCTTGTAGAAGAATGAGGGTTTTCAACCCTATTCTCGGACTTAACTCCTAAAGAAATTATATGAACCATCAGATCCTAAAATCAGGAAAAGAATGGCCACGATCCGCCTGAAAAATAAAAGACCTGGGCCGAACACGGCCTGGCACACGCCCGTGTCCAGGGCCGTGTGCCTCATTCATCGTTTCAAATAGACGTGCCTGGAACAGCACACGAGCATCCGACACGCCCGTGTTCGACCCGACACGCCCGTGTCCCCACTGACACGGCCGTGTGGCCGGCCGTGTGCCTCCATTGACACGGCCCCGAAAACATCCCGAGAGGTGACACGGCCTGGGACACGCCCGTGTCCCAAGCCGTGTGCCAAGTATCGACACTCGTCGACGGCCTTTGTGTCGACACCGCGGAAAAACGTCGAGCGAAGATCGTCGACCAAGTGGGACACGCCCTGTGACATGCCCGTGTTACAGGCCGTGTGTCCCAGTCTCGACACTCGACACTCGTCGAGAGAACATCGTCGACTGAAGTTTGTCGACAGACCCACACGGCCTTGGACACGCCCGTGTCCTAGGCCGTGTGTCTTGTCTCGACACACTATCGAGCGAAAGTGTCGACACCCCGGGCCGAGTGTCGACACGGGCTCGACACGCCCTGCGACATGCCCGTGCGCAGGCCGTGTGCCCTAGTCTCGACACATTGTCGAGCGAAAGTGTCGACACCCTGGGCCGAGTGTCGACACGGCTCGACACGCCCTGTGACACGCCCGTGTCGTAGGCTGTGTGCCCCCTGCCAGAAACCAAAAATTTCCATAAATGCAAATCGACCCTCTCTCAAAACTTGGGTGTTACATCCTCCTTCTGCATCAATGGTTCGAATGATAGCTGATGTGGTCTTTGTAATGATCAATGCTCAACATGGAAGCATGTGCAGCCCCCTGTCTCGGTGGTGGCTTCGATGCTGGTTGGAGCTCTTTAGCACATTGCAATAAGAAGAGGCTCAGATCAGCAGTTGAACATGTGTTTGGTGCAGGGAGCACATTCGATTGATGAGTATCTACATGCGTTTGTCATGTTAAGGTACCATGCAGGGTTTGTGTTGGAAGATGAAGAGACCAAGACCAATAGATTTTATAATGGTCTGCGCGATGATCTCCGTCTTTTGTTGATAGGTCCTAAGTTAATGAGATTCCAATCATTGGTGGAGTCAGCTAGATCGCTGGAGATAGATTTGATAAAAATCCACCAGTCGCCCGAGTTCAAAGTGCTGACTTCTTCAAAATCGCACTTTCGGAGGTGGACGAAGAAGTACAGGTCTTCCGGACAGACTCCATCTATAGTTGCTTCTGGAGCAATGTCAGGGAAAAACACGATTACATGTTATATGTGTGACAAAGAGGTTCATTATGCTCGAGAATGCCTAAACGACCTGTAATGATATTACAAGCATGAATAAGGAAGTGGCTGTACTGGACTACTATAATTTCTACTTTTGTAACAGTACATGTTTTACATGTACAAACCTATTATTCATAGACTAATCAAGAAGTCTTTTGTTTGGACATAATGTATTCCTTCTGTGCTTATATTTGTATAATAAATATGAGATTGGGATAATATTGCCTTAAGAATAAAATGTGAACACTGGTAGAAAGATTTTTATACACGTACAGATAGGAAGTCATGACTATGGTTTGGAAGCATCTGTGCTCTAAGTTTGATGTGATCGTTGGTATGGACTAGCTCTCGAAGCAGCGTATTGGTATAGATTGCAACACTAATGAAGTCATACTAGGGATGAGCACAGAATGAGAGAATAAGTTCGCTTGTATGAAAGGATCGAGCAATATATTAATGTCTGCTCTCCAAGTAGTCAAGGCTGTTCGAAAGGGCGTGAAATTATTCTTCACGTTGTTAGAGGTCGTTGAGCCAAATTCTAGTCTGAGTAACGTTCCTATTATATTGGATTGGGCAGATGTGTTTCTTAAGGATCTCCCTGGGTTACGCCCCAGTGAGAGATTGACTTTTCTATTAAGTTGTTGATAGATGTGAAACCTGTGGCCCGCTCACCGTACTGTGTATCACCAAAGGAGATAGCGGAATTGAAAGTTCAATTGTAAGAATTGTTAGAGCAAGGCTATATACGTCCAAGTATGTCATCTTGGAGCGCACCGGTCCTCTTTATGAAGAAGAAGTATGGAAGCTTGCGTCTATGCATCGATTATCGCGAATTGCACAAATTCACAGAGAAAAACAAGTATCTGATTCCACGGATTGATGACTTGTTTGATCAACTGGTAGGATCGACTGTTTATTCAAAGCTAGATTTAAAGTCTGGCTATTATCAGTTGCAGATTCGGGAATGTGACATTCCCAAAACAGCGTTTGGTACACACTAAGGTCATTATGAGTTCACTGTAATGACATTTGCACTAAAAATGCGTCATCGGTATTCATGGACTTGATGCATCAAACCTTTCGGGAGTACCTAGATCTCTTTATGATTGTCTTCACTGACGACATATTGGCATCCTATCAATCAAAATAAGATCATGCAAATCACTTTAGAATGGTTTTGCATATCCTGAGAAAGAATAAACTCTATGCCGAGTTCTCAAAGTGCCAGTTTTGGCTGTCGTCGGTTGCTTTTCTTGGCCATGTGGTTAGTGGAGAGGGTATTGCGATAGATCCGATGAAGATTGTTGTGATACGAGAGTGGCCTGAGTTGTCCATTGTAGTGTAAGTCAGGAGTTTCTTGGACTGCTGGATACTACAGGTACTTCGCGGAAAACTTTTCGCGAATAGCCTTACCTCTCACCACATTGACAAGGAAAGATCAGAAGTTTGTTTGGATGCCTAATTGTTCACGAGCTTTTGAGGAGTTAAAGGATCGTTTGACCACGACGCCTATCTTGAATTCGCCATGTGGAATAGATCGCTATGAGATATATAGTGATGTTTCAGGGAGTGTCTTAGGCTGCATTTTTCTGCAATTCAGAAAAGTTATAGCTTATGACTCACACCAGTTGAAACTGCACATGCGAAATTATCCAGTCCATAACTTGGAGTTGGTGGCTGTAATTTTTGCACTTAAGTTGTGGCGTCATTACCTATATGTCGTGAAAGTTGATATCTTCATGGACCATAAGAGCCTTAAGTACTTAATAGATCAGAAGGATCTGAACATGCGACAATGGAGGTGGATGGAGTTCCTCGGGGACTACACCTTTGAGACACATTACAAACTCGGGAAGGGAAATGTGGTCGCAGATGCCTTGAGTCGTAGGACTCCAATACAGGCAAGTTGGATACATATACATGATGAGCATCTGATCCAGGAGTTGGAGGCCTTAGATATTTCTTGTGTTGACAAGAATACCACTACAAATGCATGCATGAATTGGACGGAGGTGCAATATGATCTCGAGAACAGAGTTTGACGGGCAACAGAACTCAATGAGAGTATGATGCGCTATGCGGCGGTTGAGTCAAATTCTCAATTCTCCTTGGATGGTGGTCTTCTAAGAAAGGACGGTCGTTTGTGCGTCCCACATGTGGGTAAACTACGGGAGGAGTTGATGTATTAAGCACACTTTACTAAATACTCAATCCACCCAGGGAGCACAAAAGATGTATATGGACATGAAAAAGATGTTCTGGTGACCGAGTTTAAAGAAGGACAACTTTTTACATGGCGAGGTGACATACTTGCGCCTTGGTAAAAGTGGAATGTTAGAAACCTAGTAGTTTCCTGAAGTCGTTGCCAATTCCGTTATGGAAGTTCGATGACACATCTATGGATTTTGTGCATGGATTACCGAGATCTCAAAGCAGAAACGATGTTGTGTGGGTGATCGTTGACCGATTTACAAAGTTATCACACTTCATACCAAATAAGAGGGATGATTCAGTTGAAAATTTGGCTAAGTTGTATGTTGACAACATCGTAAGGTTACACGGTGTGCCCTGTAGCATCATTAGAGCCAGAGATGGACGCTTTACTTCTAATGATTGGAGGCTAATCCATCAGTTGTTGGGTAACTGAAATTCAATACGGTCTTTCATCCGCAAACGGATGGTCAGACCAAGAGGACCAACAAAATAATGGAGGATATGCTCTGTATGTGCGCCTTGGATTTCGGGAAGTGGTGGTAGGACCATCTCTATATGATCGAGTTTGCCTATAAGAATACTTATCAAACTAGTATTTAGATGGTGCCTTTCGAAGCTTTATATGGTAAGAAGTGTCGTACTCATTTAGCTTGGGTGGATACAAGCGAATCAAAGTTGTATAAGTGTAATGAGGTCGAAGATGCTAATTCGACTATGTGCACTATTCGAGAGCGGTTATTGGTGGCTCATGATAGACAAGCAAAGTATTACAATGCCAAGCACCGAAATTTGAAGTTTACGGTGGATGATTTGGCATATGTAAAGAAAAGGCCATTTAAAGGTTTGTCCAGGATTCGACACTTGAAAAAGCTGAGTCTGAGGTACCTTGGTCCATTTGAAGTGATCGAACAAGTTGGTAAAGCTGCTTGTCGACTATCTCTTTCGATGGAGCTAAGTGGTTTGCATGATGCGTTTCACATCTCGGTGTTGCGGAGGGATTTTCAAGCACCTACGCAAGTGATTGCAGATGGTCAAGTATCGGTCGATAGTGGGCTAACGACAAAGGTTAGACCCATTCGTATCGACGATATGGAGATCAGACAACTATGTAACAAAGCAATCAGGATGGTCAAAGTCCGTTGGGATAATTGTGGCTGTGAAGAATTGACATGGGAGCGTGAGCAAACAATGCGAGTTGAATTTCCCGAGCTGTTTTTGTAAATTCATGTTGTAAGCTGATGTACTGATTTCCTTTCGATGAATAAAATTTTGAGACGAAATTTATTAAAGGAGTGGAGAATTGTAATACCCCAAAAATCCTGAAAAAGGAAGGATTGGAAGTTAACGCGCGATACTAGTGTTAACGCCGGTGTTAGCCCTTGAATTAAATCGACTGTCGTCTCGGGTATCTACCGCGCGACGGTAGAAAGATACTGCGTGGCAGTATAACTCGACGCACTCAATGCTTTCGACGAATTGTCGAGAAACTTACCGTGCGGCAGTAGTGGCCAATCGCATGACGATACCACTCGAAGCACTGGACACACTCAATGCTGAAAGACTACCGCGAGGCGGTAGTGAGCTAACGCGCGACGATAGCTGATTAAAATGGCATATGTCTCGGGAAGGTACCGCTTGGCAGCAGTAAGTTAACGGGCGGCGGTAGCTTTCCATGTAGTAGTGTGCTGAAGGCTAGTTTATGCGACAGAGCGATGTCAATTGGCCCAAGCGTCAACCGCCTTTGGTACCGCGCGGAGGTAGCTCGATTTTAAGGGTTGACTTTGAGATTTCATTCTCATTTTGCTATCCCATACACTCTCTTGGTTCTTCAGATTCTTGAGGGAAGAGGAGAAGCGATCTAAGATGTACTTTTGATCGGAATTATGAGTCGACTCTAGATCCGAGGAGAGGAAGTTGTGATGATCAGTTCCATCCGGATCAAAGAACAAGGGCATGGCTCCTAAGCGATCGATAAGGATAACAATCTTCCTTCTTGGACAAGTGAAGTCCTCCTTTTGCATACACATGGAATCCCCCACAGAAAGGTGGAAAAAGTAAAGGGAATTCTGATGGGTTGATACGTAATATCTCCAGGTTGTTTTGCACATAGAATCCAGAAATCACAGTATAGAATAGGAATGTTGTGTAAAGCCCATCCGTAAAGGTTAGTCTGGATTGGTGATATTTTATTTTGCACACCAGAGAAGAATTCGATTATAAACGGGTAGTTTATGGAGTCCGAAGGGTTGTGCCTGTGAATTGGAGTAGCAGGAAGTACTGGAGAAACTCTACAGAAAAATACCCAAAAATACCACGGTTGTGATAATCATTGGATATCGTCTGGCGATAGTGGGTATCGCTGGAGAGAGCACTTGATGAGCTATATTTTGTGAAAGACTAGTTTCCTTGCACTGCAGGATGATGTAGATCTTATTGGACAAATGTTCCAGTTGTGGTTGAGTCTTGGTACAAAATGAGAAATTCTATTATTAATGCTAGGCGATAGTGTCTATCGCCGGCAATAGCTCCCAGATAACATTTGTTTACAAAGATTGTATCTCAGAGACCGTGTAGCTAGTATATGAGCTGTGAGCCTAGGTGCTCCACTCTGAGGCCGTAAGAGTCATCTATTAAATGTAACACAGTTATGTTTAACTCCTTGAGAAAGGTGATGTGACCCGCGTCTGTCCATGTAGCTATGGAAGTTCGGCTTTCGGCTATGACATGGCGATTTGAGCAACGGGAAAAGACTGATCTGTACCAGCCCTATGTCAAGTTAATAAAGCAAAGGTATGCGATAATTAATGCTGATAGTATGGAGGATAGTCTTGGTGGTATGCCAAACAATAATGCTCATAATTTGCCATCAGTCTCAGACTTTTGGACGGTGGTGGGACTGGTATTGCCAGTACACCGAAAATGTGCCCTGAATGTACGAAACGTTTGGCAGTTGATGCAGATGTTTGTGATGTATTGAATGGTGCTTGAGTTGTGCCTACTTGTGATATATCTATATATGGTTGTTATGCATGCAGGGAAGGTATACCGCTGCCCTAGGTATGGGGTAGGGTCATTATAAATTAGTCAGCTAAAGCTGACCGTTGCCTTATTTGCCATCCTTGTGGTGGATTGTCCTTGTGCAGGTGTTGGAGAGCGGAGAGGAAAATAGCGGGTTGCAACCCTTGATGCTATGCCGGCCCTCGAAGGCCAAGCGAAGAATTTTATTGTTTTCATGTGTGGTCGGTCTGCGAGCCGATGTTTGTAAACCACCTTGTTGAAGAATAATTGTAAGGCCTTAAGGCCATATCATTTTGTGTATTTTATAATAACATTCCTATGGTTTAATATAGTGGACATTGTTGATACTTGAGTTTAATTTAACCCATGAAGCTTCCTCTAGAATGCTCTGAGTTAGGATTCATTTGGTATTTTGATATTAACATGTAACTTCGCTGACTGTCTGTGGAATATGGCTTTGGGCTCTAACTGGACCCTCTATTATATTCCATGTGACGGATGGAGGTGTTACAATAAACAACGTATTGGCCCTAAAAACCTGCACTCCTCACCAGAGCCAAAGTACTTCTGTTAGTGTGTCGATTGGACCGGTACCGAATGACCCACCATAACAAGCACAATCCAGGTATAACAAGACCTATCCGAGCCTCTAGCTCGCAGGACCATCCTGTCCTCAAATCTTATACAATACCAGGCCTTCAGCTCGCACAACTAACACGTCCTTAATTTATCACTACCCCGAGCCTCCAGCTCGCAGGACTAACGAGTCATGAATCACTCCAACCCATAAACGGATGAGATTTTTATGTTGTTCCTTCAACCTGTTAGACTACTATTGTCTAACTTTTAGTTGTATATAACGACTTATGGTTGATCTTGGATTTCCTGAGATCTACCCGGTGAAGGGCTCACATTAGTACTGGGAGATACGATGGGCTGAAGCTCAAATCTCTCTTTCTCAAGATATTTAATATTATTAGTGCTTATCTTATTCAAACCCTCTCTCAGGTTACTCTTGGATTCATGTGTCTAACCTTTAGTTGCACATAGTGATTTAGAATTAATCTTAGACTTCCCGAGGTCTACCCGGTGAAGGCCTCGCAGCAGTGCTAGGAATTATGATGGGATGAACCTCATTGTTCCCTTTCTTGAGATATTTAGTAAAGTTATGCTACCCTTATTAAACTCATTCTCCTTAGCAAGATCGACTACTGAATCCTTATTTTGTCAAAATTGTTAAATGCAAACCATGTGAACACGTTTGAGTGTATGAATTGGAAATCCTCAGAATACTTTGCCAAAGGTCCTAAGATTATTTCCATGGCTCTCTCATGTCATATTTGACTTAAATTTAGAGATACCTAATTTTCCTAAATTAATCAGCCATAAATATAATTTTCCCTAAATTAATATCACTAGTGATTTTGAACATGAAGTGTCACTTTCTATTATCAAAGCAGCATGATTAAATTACCTAATATCATATTGATGAAACATGAGTCTGGACACAATTTCATAATTTTTATGTGATATTTAATGACTCAATTAAATTATTCAAAAATAGGATCTCTAAGTCACTTTCCAAAGAAAGTAATCAACATACTTGATAAATAAATCCCATAAAATTTTAAGAGGAGCTAAATGCTAAATACAACATAATTCCAGAGATTCATAATTTCCTTCAATGATATGCTCATAGAAATTTCAGAAACATTAAAGGGGTATAAATGAAATAATTGGAGTAACTCTACTCTTTTGAGCTCTAATGATGCTAAGTAATTTTTCAGGATGATATATTGACTTAAAAGAAAGTTTAACAGAGGTTGGTGCCCATCCAAAGTCATTAAGGCCTAATTTACCTTAACTTTAAATTAATGAGTTTTCGATCTTTGTGAAAGTCATTATTTTCAAGGATAGCTAAATCACCTAGAGGAGGGGGGCTGAATAAGTTTCTTAGTTACTTGTGACTATCTTTGATTTTTCCTTCTTTAAGGTGCTTTGTTAGTTAGTAGTTAAGCATTCAAGACACACACCTGCAACAAGGAAACAACACAAAAAAGCACACAAAAAATATATAGTAGTTCTCTAGATTATGGGTACGTCCACTTTCCCTCCCACCTTTCTAACTTATAGTTAGATAAGACACTTCTCCAATCTCGGCTCTTAAGAGCTTACAACACGATCTCGTAGGACCACTCGGTCTCCTCCAAGACCTACAGCTTAGAAACAAGACCCTACAACTTAGGCTCTGTTTGAGAAACCAGTGTCGGTTTAAAAGGGAACAGTTCAAAAGGGAGATTCAAAACTGTATTTTTAAAACTGACATTTTAAAACTGAGATTGTGTTTGGATAACCTCTGTTCCGATTCCGGTGCGAGTAAAAATTATATCTTTAAATATAATTATTTTATTTATTTATTTCTGAATAAATTTTTAATAAAATTTAATAAATTTAAATAAAATTATATAACTGTAGAAAACTTGCCTGTACTTATTTATTACTGTATTTATTACTGTTTGCACTTTTTATTATTGCTTTAATTTTAACAGTGTTCATCTTCCTGTGGAAGCTCTCGCCATTAACGCCCTCCTGTATCAAGCTCGCTGTGAAACCCTGTGGAAGGAGGAACTATGGGAGAAGAAACGCCAGGAGGAGGAACGTCGGCAGGAGGAACGATGGAAAAATTAATAAAAAATCATATTTAATCAAAACGGCCAGCTCGAACGGCCGCTGGTGCTTCGATGGCCAGCATCAAAATGGTCGAAAATTTCCCTTTCACGCCAGCCTTTCTAAAATGGAGCTCGCGCCGGTTTCCCAAACGCCTCACCTCTGGTTCGTCCCCGCCGAAACGTCACCCCGCCGGGTTATCAAACAGAACCTTAGTGATCCAAAGAACACTTACCTTATGCCCAAAGGCCCTACAACTCAGGCTGGGAGGATAGTCCTACCTCAGATCCACAAGGGATCCTACCTCAGAGAGAATGTGTAAGACCCCCGTTTTTTTTTCTTATTAAGCCCCGGGGTCTTATGCCCAGAACCGCCGTTTTGCGGTGGCCCCGACTCTCGGGAAGGCCGCCACTACAAAACGCCGATTCTGCCGGCCTTTTCGATCAACAAGAGAGAGCAGTATAATATAGTTTCGGATAAAACTAAGTCCACATCACATGTATTAAATGTAAATGAAATCATATCGAGTCCATAAATAGAAAAGAGAGTGTACTGCAAAGTAACAAAATGGAAATATAAACGGGCTTAAGCCGGTACATCAGATCCTCGCTACAATCTCTCACGGAAGCTATAAAAAGACTATCACTCACGAAGCTGATCGCTGGTGCTCCGATACTAGACTGGCCCACCTCCATGCGCATCGTACTCCGCTGGTGCTGGTCCCTGTGCTGTTGGTCCCTGTCTCCCATCCGGAGCCCCTGTAATGTTATGGTCCGAAAACCATTAGTCATAAAGACTAAGCCCTATCATCCCCTACCCCTCCCCCCATGGCTCTTAGGCACCGAGCGAGGAGGAAAGGGAAGATATAAAGGTGGAGAGTACAAAGTGGCAGGTGACAGTGGAACTAGTCTAGCAGTTCTATAATAGTATGCAGTAAGGTAAGTAAGTAGAGTAAGCAAGTAGAGTAAGCAACATATAAAAAAAGGACAGGGTAGGAAGTAAGTAACCTTAACTTATATGAATGTCCATATAAACATATAAGTTAAGAGGTCATCTGCAAGGTTCCCATCGTATAAAAAGTCTCATACCAATTTATACGTTGGGGTGTCGGTTGTATGCAAGTATGAGTGTAGTGATATGCTATGCCGTGATTCATGCAAGTGCAACCCACGCACACGACTCTATGCGCACAGACCTTTAGTTCCCCCTATTTGGGCAGCTAGCTTCAATCCCAGGAACCGCCGTAGTGGAAAACAGAGACAGTGGGTCGGGCCTCCCACTCCGAGGTGGGTATCCACACTACCAGGCCTAGCCCTCCCATACGCCCCTAGAAGAACACAACCTAGAGTATTCGCGTACTAATGCTGGTCATATCCACCAGACTTTCTTTGGCTAAGTGTCCCACACGGCCGAGTCAATGTATCGACGTCAGTGTGAACGACCGTCCGATACCGAAGACCCACCACCTTATTTTTTATCCAAAACCTTTTGAGCCACTGGCTCCTCGGACTATCCGATCCGTCCGTGCATCTACCTTCCGAACGAACCGTCCGGATGGCAATCAAAACAACCTAATCAACCTCCCGAGCTATCGGGGTGTGTGAATGTGTAACCCTAGTTATACTAGTTGCTCTTGAAATGTTTTATTCTTACAGTTTAGGTTAGCCCAGGACTGCCCAAGGTATTCCCCGTGAAGGGCTCTCGAAGGCACTAGGAACTACGATGGGATTACACCCAAAGTTCTCTTTTGCAAGACACTTACTATTATTGGTTGCTATTAGATCTACCAAACCCTTACTTGTTGTACTGGACCTAACCCTAGTGTATTTCACACTTCCTCCCCACAGGAAAGACGATCTTTCGTCGATCCCGAGCACCACCTAACACAAGCCAAACTGACACCCTTCTCATCCTATCTCCCAATGGTGAACTCATTTTTAATTATCCAACCAGCAAACCTCTAACCCCAACTCATGTGCCCAAATTCATATTCCAAATTAAATTCTACAATTTTATTAAATGCAGACCAACCCAAGCTATATGACGTGTAAAACAAGAGGTACTCAAAATATTTATCCAGTATCCCTATAATAATTATTGGGGGTCTATCATGATATGTTTGGCCTAAATCCAGAAATTCATATTTTTTTCTAATTTATCTGGTTATTTATTTAATTATTCTGGTAATCCAAAAACCCCAAGTTTGAACACGATGTACCAACACCAGACAGGCAAATTCTCCACAAAATTTATGATAAATATAATATGACTATTGAACATAAAATCCAAAATTTCTCAACTCTTCAACAAGATTCAATAAAATTACAATAAATGGAAATAAATAGAGAAGTGCTTTAAATATTATCCAAAAATTACACAAAATTTACCAAGGCTATAGTATGATCTTAAATCCTCACTGTCTAAGTTTCATAATATTTTAAGTTAGTTTAATCATGATTTTATCAAAATCATCCTTAGGGGCAATACAAGGATTATAACTACAAGTACAGGCTAATGTCTTCCAAACACCCTACAATAATTTCCAGAGGCTCCTACTGACCCAAAGACTACTCTACCCAAGTTTCATCACTTTTCAATGAGGTTTAGTAACCTATTTTATCTCTACAAGTTTTATGCCCTAAACTAGGGTTAGGGTTTAGAGGGGTCTATCCATTCCCAAATCCCATAATATTTTTAACAGAGGGCTTTAGATAACCTAGCATCCGCCCTACCAAATTTCAAGCTAAATTAGGGTCATTTGACCTCATTCCCTTCACAAGACATAAAAGTCCTTCCTTAGGGTTTTACCTTAAGTCCTATGACAAATTCACTCCAATCTACCCCATTTTCCAGGAGTGGGTGATAGAAGTCATGCCAAGTCAGTGGCCCCAATTTCATCTTCTGTTGAGGTGAGATGACCACTCAAAACCTAAATTGCCCATTTGACCAGAATGCCCCTATTATGGCAAGGCTAGTGTTTGCTTGTTTTCTACTCAAAACATCTCCAAATGAGGTGAAATCTTAACCATGGCTTTATAATGAACCTAGGCTCCTCTGACCAGAATTTGAATGAGGTTGGATGTTATTTGGACCCTAAGTTAAATTACCCTAGTAAAATTAAATAATTTCCAAAACTATAGGAAAAGTATCCCCAAAAATTCTCAACTTTGGTCAAGGCCTAGATATGGTCTAGGGTGAGTCCCTGTCCAAATTTCAAGTCATTTGGACCATATATGAGTTGTGGGCACCTATTTTAATCTCTGCCTTGTCTTAGGTATAGGCCCCACCAAAATGAGTGTTCTAGTCAAACCCGACACCCAAATTGGTTCAAACCAATTTTGGCTTAAAGTAGACCCTTTGGGCTACAAATTGCATGTTGACCATTTCCTCTAGATTAGCCTCTAGGTATTTTTAATAATTAAAAACATTAATTGCAAAAAGTGTGACAAAAATGAAATTAATATACGCATCCTATAGTTTAATATTAGGCCAACACGAATCTTGGCGCACTTTTGGACGACATCCCGTCTTCATCCCCGCGCACCAACGGTCTGGATTCATCCTTCCTGGAGCACTTTCTACACGATGCTGCTGGCCATCCGTCCACCTCCCTGGCCGGCCACCGCCACCACCACCTCTGTTGAGGTGGTGGCTAGCGCCAGGCGGCGGCACAGCTGCCGAATGGGGCTATTCCGGCTTCCCGAGAGTTTATTTTTCACGGAAAAATCATGAAAATGCATGCTTCAATCAGGCTCAATTGAGCCCGATTTTCATTCTAAAAGATCCCTACGATCTATCCACAGTGAGAGAGGAAGGGGAGGACCTTGCTTGCGGCCTGGAGACGCGTTGATCGCCGGGAAGCCATGGTGGTGGCAGCGCCGCTCGGGTTTCTGCAACTACACAGGGAAGTGGCTCTAAATCGTCGGGGTGAGAGTGGAAGCGACTCCTTGGAGCCCACTGAAGCTTTTACAATCATCTGATGGGGAAGGGGTGTGTCATGTCATCAATGCCATTAATGGCCATGAATGGCTAGGCTCGACCATGGTGATGGGGGGGGGGGGGGGGGTGTAACGCCCCGGATTTTTGATTGCGTACGCATGATGGGCGTTACGTTGGCTTTGAACGTTGTTCGAGCATGGTTTTTCCCGCGGGCTTGCGAGTGGCTGTTTTGGTTGCCGAGTTGCACGATTCCCCAGCAAACCGGAGTCCAAATTGGGGACTCGGTGAGGCCTCTTAGGGAATGTTTGCACTTTTTCGCGCCCGGGAAATGTTGCTGAAAGTGAGTTGCTGGTACAGGAAACAAAAACAGGGTAAAACGTTCTTAAGGCAAAAATGGTCTAGGACGACACAGGAACATTTTTCAAAACAGGGAAAAATGGTCGTTTTTGTGCGAGACACGCCCCATGACACGGGCGTGACCCAGGCCGTGACCTGGGCGTGACCTCCTTGACTCGACAAATTTTTCTTGCGTCGAGTTGAGCTCGACGAATGGGGTACATGCTCCGTGACACGGGCGTGTCACGGGCCGTGTCCCGCTGTGTCGAGTGTCGAGTGTCGAGTGTCGGGTGTCGAGAGAGGGTACACGGCCTGTGACACGGGCGTGTCACAGGGCGTGTTCAACTTGTCGCGTGTCGAGTGTCGGGTGTCGGGAGAGGGGACACGGCCTATGACACGGGCGTGTCACAGGGCGTGTCAAGCTGTGTCGAGTGTCGACACTTTGTGTCGACGAGGTGTCGAGACACGGGCTACACGCCCTAGGTCACGGGCGTGACCGACCCGTCACGGGCGTGTACCCGGCCGTGTACCGTGTGGATAAACTTGGAATTGCCGACTTTCTGCACCGCTTATGGTACACGCCCTGTGTCACGGGCGTGACACAGGGCGTGACCGGCACGAAAATCGAGTTTTTCCAGATTTTTTGTGCCGTTCATTTCCTTGATTCTGCATCTAACGGTCCAGCTCTATTCTGGAGGAAATAAGGTCGAAACAGAGAATTGTTCTTCTCATTTCACCTTCTCTTCATCTTCTTCTTCACTCTCAAAGAGAAAGCAAGGGAGAAAGGCTCAAGCAAGGCAAGGAAGAGAGGAGCAGCCGTCGCGGCATCATCTCGGTTCAGGCAAGCGGTGTTCTTCACCCTTGCCAATCTTGATTTCTTGTCCTTTGATTAATTGCTCTTTCAATTTCCCTATGCTTATTTTGTTCTTCTTGATTCAATTGCCTAGTTTGTTCTTCTTGATTCAAAATTATGCTTATTTTATGTAAGTATCAATCCTCTTGCTTCTGATCAAATTTCCCTATGCTGAATGACTTTGAGCTTCCATGTGTAGTTTTGTTAGTTAGCAAGTCCATGTTAGATTGATTCATGTCGTTTATCTTGTTCATGTGACTCATGGACCTCTATTTATTCATGTTCATGTAGCCTTTTTCTTGCCTAATTATGTGATTTGTTCTTGTTCCTCATCATGTAATTCATGTAGCTTGTAGCGTAATTCCTTTTCTAGCAACTTGTCGTCATGTGTGAGAACAATGAAAGGAACGTGTTTAGCTTGGGTTATGAGGCGTTTTGCGAGGCGACTTGTGAACCATGGCAGGAGCGTTTGTGTGAGAATTCTGCAAGGGGTGGTGTGGTTTCAGCCTGTGGCCATCGGGTTTTGGTTTTTTGTGGTTAGAGAGACCACTTTGGCCCCGATTTGGGCTGGTTTTGTCTGGTGCGTTCCACTTTAGGGCCGCCACCGAAAGACTCTTGCGGAATTGAACTTAACCGCTGCTTATGTTTCACTAGTTTGGTTGTTTCTTGTTTATATGATGCTGAGTTTGGGCATGTGTATTGCCCTTTTGCTCCTGCGGGTGGAGCAGGACTTGTTGAACTTGTACGCACTTGGTGCGGTTGGCACTTTGGAATGACATTGTTTCCTACTTGTACGCACTTGTTTATGCACTCTTTTTACTTATATGAAACATTGCTACGGGGTCGGTAAGCCCCTTCGTTATCGATTATGAAATTCATGCTCTCTTTTGTATAGCTTGGTTGATTGCTGAGGTATTCTTTCTTGAATGCCTCAGGTGCAGGTTGTAGCCGGTTGAGCAGCTAGGTTGGTTGGTGGCGTTTCTTGGGAGCTAACCGAGCTTACGTAGCGAGGTAGTTCTTTTTGTTTTGTTGTACAGACATACATGTGACCCAATGGGTTCGTGTCAGTTTGTTGGCGCCCATTGGTGGTTTTCTTTACTTGTGATGTATGAATAATAGACTGCTATGTGACTCATTTGGATGAGGTCTTCTTGCTCTTGGGAAAGATTTATGATAAGTTGCATTAGGTATTTTCTAAGCTACACAAAACCTATTATTGTATATCATGCATACATATTTTGATCAACTAAGACGTATTTTCCAAATGACGTAAACAAAGAGGATTTCTTATAGTAGTATCACTATAGACTGCATATCGGAGATCATCATAAATAAACAAAGTATTTCCGCCGCTATTTCCGCCGCGTACAAAGACAGTTTTTGATACCTAAGGCCGAGGGATACGACCATTCAATCCAAAGGTTTTCTTACATTTCACTGTTGAATTTCAACTCATAAAGTAAGCGTAAAGAGTTGCCTGAGCGTGTGCAGTTATCCCCTGCACGACGTGGCATCATAACCCGTAGTTCCTCTTGCTCTGATACGATGTACTCGTTGAGGAAATGCGGGTTGTGACAGTTGGTATCAGAGCCAGGTTTGCTTGACAATTGGTCGGGCAAACTTTCTGGTTTGGTTGTAAGCATCATATCATACACACACCGAGGTGCCATCAATATGTCTTGGCCGAAGCACGCACACTACACTCATGGCATGACAAGAAGTATACGGGGCATATTATGTAGTATGGGATGCATAATACGGGGCACCGGTGTTATTTGTGAAGAAGAAAGATGGGTCAATGCGGCTTTGCATCGATTACCGGGAATTGAACAAGGTGACCATTAAAAACAAGTACCCACTGCCAAGAATCGATGATTTGTTTGATCAACTGCGTGGCAGTTCCGTATTTTCGAAGATTGATCTCCGCTCGGGCTATCATCAGCTCAAGGTCCGGGAATCTGATATTCCGCGAACTGCATTTCGATCAAGACATGGCCATTTTGAATTTCTTGTGATGTCGTTTGGGTTGACCAATGCACCATCAGCTTTCATGGATCTGATGAACAGGGTCTTCAAGGACTACTTGGATAAATTTGTGGTGGTTTTTATTGATGACGTTCTTGTCTACTCCCGCAGTGCTGAGGAGCATGAACAACATCTGCGTTTGGTATTGACCACTTTGCGAGACCAACGATTATTCGCCAAGCTAAGCAAATGCGTGTTTTGGTTGCCGCAAGTTGCCTTTCTGGGTCATGTCATTAATCAACAAGGAATTTCAGTGGATCCCGAAAAGATTGCTGCAGTTATGGAGTGGAGAAGACCGGAGACACCCAAGGAGATTCGCAGCTTCTTGGGATTGGCCGGCTATTATCGCAGATTTGTCGAAGGTTTTGCTACGTTGGCCGCACCTTTGACTCGCTTAACCCAGAATAATGTGGCGTTTGAATGGAATGACAAGTGTGAGGCCTCATTCCTGGAACTCAAAAACAGGTTATGTACCGCTCCTGTGTTGATCTTGCCGACAGAAGGAAAAGATTATGAAGTGTTTGTGGATGCGTCGCACGTTGGACTTGGATGTGTGTTAATGCAAGACAAAAAGGTGATTGCGTATGGGTCGCGGCAATTGAAAAGTCATGAAAAGAACTACCCAACGCATGATTTGGAGTTTGCAGCGGTGATATTTGCATTGAAGTTGTGGAGACACTTGCTGTATGGTGCACAGTGTAAAATTTTTACAGATCATAAAAGCTTGAAGTATGTCTTCACGCAGAAAGAACTGAATTTGCGCCAACAGCGATGGCTTGAGTATGTAGCTGATTATGACGTGGACATGCATTATCACCCGGGGAAAGCGAATGTTGTGGCCGATGCTTTGAGTCGGAAGACGGGGAAATTATTTCATCTTTCAGTCGACCGTCTTGTGGAGGAATTTCTATTGATGGATATGTCTGTGGGCAAATATGACCCGCAAAGTCATTCGGAAATAGAAGAACTTTCATGGCTGGTGCTTGCAAGACAACATCAAAAGGATGATCCTGATCTTTTACATTTATTTCTTCGGACTGAAAAGGATGAATTACCAGATTTTGCGATTGACGGTGCAGGCACGTTAAAGTATCGTGGTCGATTTTGTATTCCCGTAGTTGGAAACATTCGCGAGATGGTGTGTCGGGAAGCACATGGCTCAAGTATGGCCTACCATCCAGGCTCAACAAAAATGTACCGTGATCTGAAACAAATTGTCTGGTGGTATGGAATGAAAAGAGATATAGCGCAATTTGTAGCTGAATGTCATACCTGCAAGCGGGTGAAAGCTGATCATGGGAGGCCTGGTGGCAAGTTGACACCATTGGAGATTCCAACATGGAAGTGGGAAAGCATCTCAATGGATTTTATTACAGGTTTACCAAGATCTCCACGAGGACATGACTCCGTGTGGGTCGTCGTGGATAGATTGACCAAGTGTGCTCATTTCATACCCCTTAAGGTCAACTACCCGATGAAGACAATAGCGGAGCTCTATGTGAACGAGATCATCCGACTGCATGGTGTGCCTGTGAATATCATTTCAGACCGAGATTCCCGCTTTACCTCTCGTTTTTGGCGAAGTCTACAAGAGGGTTTGGGGACAGATTTGCGATATTCCACGGCTTATCATCCTCAGAAGAATGGCCAAACGGAACGAGTAAACCAAATTGTGGAAGATATGATTCGATGCTATATTCTTGAGTATGGCGGAGCATGGGATGAACGTTTGCGGCTTATGGAATTCGCGTATAATAACAGCTATCAAGAAAGCTTGCAAATGGCTCCGTTCGAAGCGTTATATGGGCGACGATATCGGACCCCACTATTTTGGGCTGAAGTTGGCGAGCGGTCTTTGTTGGGTCCAGAGGCGCTCGAGGACATGGAAGTTGCCGTACGATGGATCCGTGAGAAGCTCCGAATCGCCCAAGAGCGGTATGAAAAGTACGCCAACCGACGAAGGTCGGAATTAGAATTTGCGGTGGGGGATTCCGTTTTCTTGAAAGTCTCCCCAATGGTTGGGATTAAAAGGTTTGGGAAAGAGCGCAAATTAGACCCAAGATTTGTGGGTCCTTTCAAGATTCTTGCGCGAGTTGGAGCATCCGCCTACAAAATAGAATTACCCGTGAACTTTACTAGTGTTCACAATGTGTTTCATGTTAGCCAACTTCGCAAGTGTGTGCGGAATGACAAGCAAGTGTTGGACGTTGTGCCGCAATTAGCGCCCAACCTTTCTTATGAGGAGATGCCCATCCGGAGATTGGACTCCCAAGATCGCGTGTTGCGAAAAAAGAAGATTCCTATGGTCAAGGTGCTATGGAAAAATCAGGATGTGGAAAGCGCGACGTGGGAGCTCGAGTCAACGATGAGGGCGGCTCACCCTCATTTGTTCCCGTAGATAAGCTGGTATGTGACTTGGTGTTTGGTTGCATTCATGTTTTGGTTTGCTTATGTATTTGCTTTCGTGAAAAGTTTCGAGGCGAAACTTTTTGTTAGGGGGAGTGATTGTAACGCCCCGGATTTTTGATTGCGTACGCATGATGGGCGTTACGTTGGCTTTGAACGTTGTTCGAGCATGGTTTTTCCCGCGTGCTTGCGAGTGGCTGTTTTGGTTGCCGAGTTGCACGATTCCCCAGCAAACCGGAGTCCAAATTGGGGACTCGGTGAGGCCTCTTAGGGAATGTTTGCACTTTTTCGCGCCCGGGAAATGTTGCTGAAAGTGAGTTGCTGGTACAAGAAACAAAAACAGGGTAAAAAGTTCTTAAGGCAAAAATGGTCTAGGACGACACAGGAACATTTTTCAAAACAGGGAAAAATGGTCGTTTTTGTGCGAGACACGCCCCCTGACACGGGCGTGACCCAGGCCGTGACCTGGGCGTGACCTCCTTGACTCGACGAATTTTTCTTGCGTCGAGTTGAGCTCGACGAATGGGGTACACGCCCCGTGACACGGGCGTGTCACGGGCCGTGTCCCGCTGTGTCGAGTGTCGGGTGTCGAGAGAGGGTACACGGCCTGTGACACGGGCGTGTCACAGGGCGTGTTCAACTTGTCGCGTGTCGAGTGTCGAGTGTCAAGTGTCGGGTGTCGGGAGAGGGGACACGACCTGTGACACGGGCGTGTCACAGGGCGTGTCAAGCTGTGTCGAGTGTCGACACTTTGTGTCGACGAGGTGTCGAGACACGGGCTACACGCCCTAGGTCACGGGCGTGACCGACCCGTCACGGGCGTGTACCCGGCCGTGTACCGTGTGGATAAACTTGGAATTGCCGACTTTCTGCGCCGCTTATGGTACACGCCCTGTGTCACGGGCGTGACACAGGGCGTGACCGGCCCGAAAATCGAGTTTTTCCAGATTTTTTGTGCCGTTCATTTCCTTGATTCTGCATCTAACGGTCCAGCTCTATTCTGGAGGAAATAAGGCCGAAACAGAGAATTGTTCTTCTCATTTCACCTTCTCTTCATCTTCTTCTTCACTCTCAAAGAGAAAGCAAAGGAGAAAGGCTCAAGCAAGGCAAGGAAGAGAGGAGCAGCCGTCGCGGCATCATCTCAGTTCAGGCAAGCGGTGTTCTTCACCCTTGCCAATCTTGATTTCTTGTCCTTTGATTAATTGCTCTTTCAATTTCCCTATGCTTATTTTGTTCTTCTTGATTCAATTGCCTAGTTTGTTCTTCTTGATTCAAAATTATGTTTATTTTATGTAAGTATCAATCCTCTTGCTTCTGATCAAATTTCCCTATGTTGAATGACTTTGAGCTTCCATGTGTAGTTTTGTTAGTTAGCAAGTCCATGTTAGATTGCTTCATGTCGTTTATCTTGTTCATGTGACTCATGGAGCTCTATTTATTCATGTTCATGTAGCCTTTTTCTTGCCTAATTATGTGATTTGTTCTTGTTCCTCATCATGTAATTCATGTAGCTTGTAGCGTAATTCCTTTTCTAGCAACTTGTCGTCATGCGTGAGAACAATGAAAGGAACGTGTTTAGCTTGGGTTATGGGGCGTTTTGCGAGGCGACTTGTGAACCATGGCAGGAGCGTTTGTGTGAGAATTCTGCAAGGGGTGGTGTGGTTTCAGCCTGTGGCCACCGGGTTTTGGTTTTTTGTGGTTAGAGAGACCACTTTG
Source organism: Platanthera guangdongensis (assembly GCA_039583875.1). NCBI lineage: Eukaryota > Viridiplantae > Streptophyta > Magnoliopsida > Asparagales > Orchidaceae > Platanthera > Platanthera guangdongensis. Next base: position 45,361,493 of record CM077163.1, on the reverse strand, counting down.
GCCCCGATTTGGGCTGGTTTTGTCTGGTGCGTTCCACTTTAGGGCCGCCACCGAAAGACTCTTGCGGAATTGAACTTAACCGCTGCTTATGTTTCACTAGTTTGGTTGTTTCTTGTTTATAAGATGCTGAGTTTGGGCATGTGTATTGCCCTTTTCTCCTGCGGGTGGAGCAGGACTTGTTGAACTTGTACGCACTTGGTGCGGTTGGCACTTTGGAATGACATTGTTTCCTACTTGTACGCACTTGTTTATGCACTCTTTTTACTTATATGAAACATTGCTACGGGGTCAGTAAGCCCCTTCGTTATCGATTATGAAATTCATGCTCTCTTTTGTATAGCTTGGTTGATTGCTGAGGTATTCTTTCTTGAATGCCTCAGGTGCAGGTTGTAGCCGGTTGAGCGGCTAGGTTGGTTGGTGGCGTTTCTTGGGAGCTAGCCGAGCTTACGTAGCGAGGTAGTTCTTTTTTTTGTTGTACAGACATACATGTGACCCAATGGGTTCGTGTCGGTTTGTTGGCGCCCATTGGTGGTTTTCTTTACTTGTGATGTATGAATAATAGACTGCTATGTGACTCATTTGGATGAGGTCTTCTTGCTCTTGGGAAAGATTTATGGTAGGTTGCATTAGGTATTTTCTAAGCTACACAAAACCTATTATTGTATATCATGCATACATGTTTTGATCAACTAAGACGTATTTTCCAAATGACGTAAACAAAGAGGATTTCTTATAGTAGTATCACTATAGACTGCATATCGGAGATCATCATAAATAAACAAAGTATTTCCGCCGCTATTTCCGCCGCGTACAAAGACAGTTTTTGATACCTAAGGCCGAGGGATACGGCCATTCAATCCAAAGGTTTTCTTACATTTCACTGTTGAATTTCAACTCATAAAGTAAGCGTCAAGAGTTGCCTGAGCGTGTGCAGTTATCCCCTGCACGACGTGGCATCATAACCCGTAGTTCCTCTTGCTCTGATACGATGTACTCGTTGAGGAAATGCGGGTTGTGCCAGGGGGGAGGGGGTGAATCTGCCTTGGGGTGGCCAGGAAATGGCTAGAAACTTCTCCTCTCCTCCAGAGGAGTTGAATCCAGCCACCAAAGGTGGCCCTTGGCCTCCCCATGCATGAATGGCCTTCTCCTTCTCCTGTCTCTCTCCTCCATTAAGGGGAAAATGGAGTTTTCTCTCTCCTGGTCATCAAGGCCGAATTTTGGTGTCTCCTCCAGCCTATTGGCAGCCCACTAAATCGTAATAATAATAAAAATAAGGTTAGCCCAAGTGGGGGAAACATGTTGAGCTTTGGTTAGCCCATTTAGGCTAATTTGACCTAACACTAGAATAGAGTTGACCTTGGTCAACATGACCATTTGGGTTGACCACAATGGGTCCTTAGTGACTCATTGGTCTCCTTTAAGGTCTAGGAAGGGTTGGGTAGGGTTGTCTTGACACTTTGGAGGTCGCCTACCCTTAGGAAGGGTACTTTGACCAAATTAGGGCTAGAGTTGACTTTAATCAACATAGACTCTTGGGTTGACCCCAATGGGTCCTTGGTGACCCATTGGCCTCACTTTAGGGTTAGGAGGGAATGGGTGGGGTCCACTTGGCTAGAGGAATGTCAATTGACCCTAAGTAGGCTAGGTTAGGGTTGACTTAGGTCAACTTAACCACTTTGACTGCCCACAGTGGGTCCTTAGTGACCCTATGGACTTCCCAAGGTGTTTGGGGTATTGTGGTAGGGTCCTGGGATCAAGGTGTAGCCCTAAGGTCAGACCTTAAGTTTAAATGTTGAGGCTGAGCTATAGGCAGACCAAGGTGATTTTTACCTTGGCCCTTGTTCACTTGGTCCTTGAGCTTTGGTTGTTTTATCATGACCTAGTCATGACAAAACAAAACCCTAGGGGTCTAGTTATTTGGGGGATGTTACAAATCCCAATATATATAAAAAACATTTCGTCCCCGAAATTAAGGTTGAGCCTACGGGGGTTTCTATAGAATAAATAAAACTTGTAACATCCCTAAGGTTTAAGGTATACTTGACTCGAAGAGCTCCGGGTACTTTTGCTGCATCAAGTCCTGTGGCTCCCATGTATGCTCCACCTGCCCATGGTTTCTCCGCAGAACCTTGACTTGTGAGACCTTCTTACATCGCAAGACACTTACTGTCGTGTCGTCAATCCTGATCCGCTCCAAGCTGACTGATCGATCAGAGGCCACCGGACCGTTGGCTGTGGTAATCAGCTGCTCGGGGCGTAGTAGAGCCCTCCGTAGTGAGGAGACGTGGAAAACGTCATGCAATCCCGCTAACTCCGGCGGTAGCTACAGTCTATAAATCAAGGGGCCGATCCGCTCCAGGATCCTGTAGGGCCATATATATCTCAGACTGAGCTTCTTCCACCCGCGAACCCGCGAGACCCCATGCATCGGCCGTATCTTCAAGAAGACCTGGTCTCCCACCTGGAAATCCACCTGACGATGCCTCACATCGTAATATTTGGCCTGCCTGCTCTGGGCTTCCAACATCCTGTCCCGGATCAACCTAACCTGAGCATCAGTATCCTCCACAAACTCCGAGTCGAGTGCCTGAGGATCTTCATCTTGAATCCATGATAATAGGGTCCTGCACCTCCGTCCATACAACACCTCGTAAGGGGCTATGCCTATACTGGACTGATGGCTGTTGTTGTACGAAAACTCGATCAGCGGCAGCAATCTCTCCCAAGGCTCACCGCGGTCCAAGATACATAGGCGCAGAAGATCTTCCAAGGTATAGTTGGTGCGCTCCGTCTGTTCATCGGTCTTAGGGTGAAAAGTCGTGCTAAATGTCAACCAAGAACCCAGACGGGCCTGAAATGTCCTCCACTCCTTGGACGTAAACCGCCCATCCCGATCTGAAACGATAGTCCTGGGTACCCCATGATAGCGCACAAACTGCTCGATGAACCTCTGCACTAATACCCTGACCGGAGAGTCCTTCGCCACTGGAATAAATCTGGTCACCTTCGTTAGCCTGTCCACTATCACCCAGATCGATTCATTCCCCGCACGAGACCGGGGTAGCCCGTGTATGAAATCCATGGTTATATCCTCAAACTTCCACTCCGACACCGGAAGTGGCTATAATAAACCGGCCGGATTCCTACACTCAGCCTTTACGAGTTGGCAAGCCTCGCAATGTGTCACAAAATGCGTGATGTCCTTCTTCATGCCTGGCCAGAACATCGTCCTCTTCAAATCTGCTGTCATCTTGGTGATTCCCGGGTGCACCGAGTATCTGTTGCAATGTGCCTCTGTCATGATGTCCTCCCGAATCTAGCCTACTGCCGGTATGTAGACCCTGCCTTTGAAACATAAGAGTCCATCCCTCAAGGAGTAATCCCCTGCCGTGCCTTCCTCCAAGGCCCTAAATATCGGCTCCGCTCTCGCATCTAGCCTCTGCCCGTCTCGGATGCGGTCCTGAATGTCATCGGTTGCAGTCATCGACATCAGGTACTCCGTATAAAGCACTGGGTCATCCTCAGACACTAGTGATATCTGCATCCTCTTGAACGACTCTACCAACTCCAAGGCCATCAGCTGCGGGCCTACTCCTGACGTACTCGCTCGCCGGCTGAGAGCATCTGTAACCATGTTTGCCTTCCCGGGATGGTAGTGCATGGTGTATTGGTAGTCCGACAGAAACTCCACCCAGCATCTCTGTCTGATGTTCAGCTCCTTCTGCGTGTCTACGTACTTCAAGTTCTTATGGTCCGAGAATATATCACAATGGACCCTATAGAGGTAGTGTCGCCAGATATTTAGAGCAAATATAACTGCCCCTATCTCCAAGTCGTGCACCGGGTAATTCTGCCCATGTTTCTTCAGCTGACGGGAGGCGTAGGCTATCACGTGCCCATTCTGCATCAGAACGGCACCCATCCCCTGATAAGAGGCATCCTTGTACACCTGGAATCCTTCCTTCCCTGATGGAAGAGCGAGAATAGGGGCCGAGGTAAGCCGACCCTTCAGATCCAGAAAGGCAGACTCGCACTGTGGCGTCCAAATAAAAGGAGACTCCTTCGCCAGAGACGTAAGAGGGAGGGCAATCTGAGAGAACCTCTCTACGAACTTCCGGTAATATCCGGCAAGTCCTAAGAAACTCTGAACATTCGTGGCCGTTTTCAGTGGTGGCCAATCTCGCACTGCCTGGACCTTCGCCGGATCTACTGCCAAACACGCTCCACTAATAACATGGCCCAAAAAGGCCACCTCCTTTAGCCAGAATTGGCACTTGCTGAACTTAGCATACATCTTATGCTCTCAGAGCTTCTCCAACGTCAAGGCCAGATGCCTCGAGTGCTCCTCCTCGGTCCTCGAGTAAATAAGGGTGTCGTCAATGAATACAATGACGAAGACATCCAGGTACTCTTTGTTGGGTATTGTATCCACAACGTACCTGATTTGAAGAAGCCCCTGAACAAGCTAAGGTAAATAGGCAATGTTTTTGACAAATTATTTCAAGTTGTGCTTGCAGTTATTCCACGCTAAGTGCACACCAATGTCAGGGTGCAGTAGGTCAATATACACGGGTCTGCACGACGTAATCCCTCGTTGAGCAGATCAGTGTGTTGGCCTACGTGTACTCTCTCTATTGGAGTGCACTTACTTTCAAGTACAGGGCTATAATCTTGCAAGAGCAGACAAGGAGCAAGGATGGGTCAAGGAGCTCATCATAGGTGTTAGAAAGTAGAGAAAAGAAGCGAAAAGTAGAGAACAAGCGAATAAACTTTTGAATAATTGAAATTTTATTATCCAAAAAAGATATCTATTACAAAGGTATGCCCTCCTTCATATAGAATGGAGGAGAGATGAGAGAATACAAATAAGAGATGTGGGACTATAATTTACAGGACAAGCGCACTATACAAAACAAACCGCACAAGCCGCGCGGTTAGACAGCAGGGCTAACCGCACGGCTACCACCAGAGAGGAAGAGAGACTGCCAGGGAAGACCGCCAGACCGCCCGGTCTCCAAGCCGACTGAGACAAACCGCCAGACCGCGCGGTCTTCAACCCGCCAAGACAAACCGCCAGACCGCCCGGTCACCAACTTCAACACTCCCCCTCAAGCTGGAGCATATATATCGATCATGCCCAGCTTGTCACAGATGTGGAAAAAGGAAGCGGACACTGGCTTGGTGAAGACGTCTGCCAACTCGTTGTCGGACGTGACAAATGGAGTGCAAATCTGTTTCTTCAATATTTCTTCTCGAATAAAATGACAGTCGACTTCTATGTGTTTTGTTCTCTCATGAAAGACCGGATTTTTGGAAATGTGTATCGCGGCCTTATTGTCACAGAACATAGGAAGAGGATAGTTGTAAACCTCTCCTAGGTCAAGCATGAGAGCCCGCAACCACTTCAACTCACATGTAGTCGATGCCATGCTACGATATTCAGCCTCTGCACTAGACCTGGAAACGACAGACTGTTTCTTGCTCTTCCAACTCACAAGATTGCCTCCAACAAATGTGCAGAAACCTGAAGTCGATTTGCGGTCCCCTTTGTCATCTACATAGCTTGAATCAGAGTAAGCTTCAACCCTTAGGTGACCATTCTTCTGAAATAGGAGTCCTTTCCCTGGAGCAGCTTTAATATACTCTAATATCCTCAGAGCAGATTGTAGATGACACTCCCTCGGAGCTTGCATGAACTGGCTCACCTTGCCAACAGCATAGGAGATGTCGGGTCTGGTTACCGTGAGATATATGAGCTTGCCCACCAGATGCCGGTATCTCATAAGATCAGAGAGAAGAGGTGAGTCATCTGTCCAAGTTTTGTCTTCTCCAGCAGCCATAGGACAACGTGCAGGTTTAGCACCAGTGAGTCCTGCATCCTTTAAAAGATCAAGAGCATACTTCCGTTGTGAAAGGACCATGAAGTTGGGCTTTCTAGAGATTTCAATCCCCAGAAAGTATTTCGGGGAGCCCATATCTTTGGTAACCAGATGTTGACGAAGGTGTTTCTTGGTCATCAGTATCCCATCCTGGTCATCGCCAGTAAGAAGAATGTCATCAACATAAACCGCAAGAACAACAAGACCAGAGGCGGTTTTCCGAACAAACAAGGAGTGATCTGCTGAGCTTCGTGTAAAACCAATGGCCGCAACAATGCCACTGAACTTGTCAAACCAGGCACGAGGACTCTGCTTGAGGCCATAGATAGCCTTCTTGAGCCGGCATACCCGTATCTCCCCCTGAGCAACATACCCAGGAGGTTGCTCCATGTAAACAGCTTCCTGCAGATCTCCATAGAGGAAGGCATTCTTAACATCTAGCTGTGAGATAGGCCAATCCCTGTTGACAGCTACAGAGAGAAGAACCCGAATAGTGCTGAGGCGAGCCACGGGCGAGAAAGTGTCAAAGTAATCAACCCCATAAGTTTGGGTAAAACCCTTGGCAACCAGGCGAGCCTTATAACGATCCACACTGCCATCTGGGAGAAACTTCACTACGAAGACCCAGCGACAACCAACAACATCGGTGCCGAAAGGAGGCGGAACAAGTGTCCAGGTACCCCGTTCAGTGAGAGTAGCAATCTCCTCATCCATGGCAACTTTCCAGTGAGGAATAGTAAGGGCCTCCTGGTAGGAACGGGGGGTGGTAGTGGCCGAGAGAGCCAGGGCAAAGGCTCGGCGAGCAGGGGTAAGGCGATCGTAGGAAACAACCGCAGCAAGAGGATGGTGGGTACAAGCCCGAACCCCTTTGCGAAGAGCAATCGGGAGATCCAGGTCAGCAGGGGCCTCAGTATCCGGAGTATCCGTGGTGGAGAGAGCTGGCCCGGGAGTAGAGAGAGATGGCAGCGGAGTGGAGGGAGAAAGCGGAGTAGAGGGTGGAGATGAGGAGGATGGGGAAGGCGGTGGAGTGGGTGGAGAGGACGGAACCTCAGTGGGAGCAGAGGGAAGGGATGAGTTGGTATGAGAAGGAGGAGCAGGAGGAGGAGAAGAGGAAGCGGGAGAGAAGTAAGAGGCATTGGCAAAGAAGGTGACATCCGCAGAGACAAATTGCTTGCGGGTAACAGGGTCAAAGCAACAATAGCCTTTCTGAGTGGGAGAATAGCCCAGAAAGACACATTTGGTGGCACGGGGTGAGAGTTTATCACGGGTGGCAGCGGGAGAGTGCACAAAAGCGGTGCACCCAAAGATGTGTAGAGGAAGAGGAAAGGGATCCTTGTCCGGATAAAGAAGGGAGAAGGGGGTAGCACCGTGGAGAACGGTGGAGGGAAGGCGATTGATGAGATAGCAGGAGAGAAGGACAGCATAGCCCCAATAGGAGCGAGGAACATGCATTTGATTCATCATAGTGCGAGCGACATCGAGGAGGTGACGGTTTTTGCGTTCCGCCACCCCATTTTGTTGGGAAGTGTAGACACAGCTGGTTTGACGAATAACACCATGGTGAGTGCAAAAGGAGGAGAAGTCGTGGCTAAGATACTCCTGAGCATTGTCAGAACGAAGGATTTTAATAGACGTAGCGAACTGAGTTTTAACCATCGAATAAACGGAGGTCCAAACAGAGAATAACTCGGAGTGATCTTTAAGAAGATATACCCACGTAGATCGAGAGAAATCATCAATGAAGGTGACAAAATAGGAACTGCCCCGACCGATGGTGAGGGTAGGAGCGGGACCCCATATGTCAGAGTGAACGAGGTCGAACAGATGGGAGGAGCCCCGACTCTGCGATGGTGGGAAGGAGGAGCGGTGATGTTTGCCAAGTTGACATGCATCACAGTTTAGAGGAGGATGATGAGGAGGGAGGTGCGGCAGGAGTTGTCGTAGAATGCGGGGAGGAGCATGACCAAGGCGAAGATGCCATTGGAGAAGATCTGTAGAGGAGGAGGAGAAGACGGATAGAGCAGAAACGTTGTCAAGGAAGTAGAGGCCACCACTCTCAGTCCCGGTAGCAATCGTCCGTTGGGAGTCCGGATCCTGAAAAGCACAAGAGGTAGGGGTGAATGTGACAGAACACTGTAGTTGCTTGCATAAAGAAGTAACCGATAATAAATTGCACGGAAACGTGGGCACATAGAGGGTATCAGCCAAGCAGAGAGACGGAGTGACTTGAACCATGCCCGTCCCATGGACCGGGGAGGGAGATCCATCAGCGACAATGACTGGGGGCAACTGAGCCTGTGTGTCAAGAAGAGAGAAAAATTGAGGGTTGCCTGTCATATGACTTGTTGCACCAGAGTCGATGAGCCATCGTCCGCGAGTCACAACATGAGCACTACCAGAAGAGGTGACCACGGAGGCTGACGGGCTGGATGAGAGGAAAGCCATGGAAGCAAGAGAGTAGAAAACCGCTACGAGAAGAACAAGCCGCGAGAAGAGAATAGAGCACCAAGCCGGGCGACCAGAAAATAGGTCGGGCGGCTAGAAAGGCCGCTTCCAAGAAGCCGAGCAAAGAAGAGGGAAAGAAGTCGCACGTCCTAAAAAAGTCGGGCGAACAGAGGAGAACAAGTCGCGCGGCCAAAGATGAGACCGAGGCGACTAGCAAGCAGGAGCGGGTAGAAGGCAACAAGAAGAAAGCGGCGAAAAAGTAGGCAAAGGTCCAGCGGGGAAGAGGTCGCGCGGACTGAGAAGACCGAGCGAACAGAAGAGAAGAGAAGAGCAGGTGACCGCGACCAAGATGCGGGTAAGAAAGGAATAACCCGCACGGTCAGGCAGAACACAGCAGCTGCGAGAAGGCGGTCAAAGGCACAGCGGGGAAGAGGTCGCGCGGACTAAAAAGGCCGAGCGAACAGAAGAGAGGAGAAGAGCTGGTGACCGCGACCAAGATGCGGGTGAGAAAGGAACAACCCGCACGGTCAGGCAGATCACAGCAGCAAGCCGCGAGTAGAGAGACAACACACGCGGATAGGGACAGACCGCAACGACTAGGAAGTCGGAGCGGGAGGAAAGAGCAAGGAGCGCGGCGACAAGGAAACAGGTCGCCGCGACAAAGATCAGTAGGAGAAGAGAAGAAGAAGCAAGCCGTGCGAACAGGGCAGCGGACAGAAACAAGCCGCGCGGATAGAAACAAGCCGCGCGGACAGAGAGAAGCCAAGTCGCAGAATGCTGAAAACAAGCCACGAACAATAGAGGGCGCACAGAATCAGGAGGAAATGACCGTGTCCTCTGATACCATGTTAGAAAGTAGAGAAAAGAAGCGAAAAGTAGAGAACAAGCGAATAAACTTTTGAATAATTGAAATTTTATTATCCAAAAAAGATATCTATTACAAAGGTATGCCCTCCTTTATATAGAATGGAGGAGAGATGAGAGAATACAAATAAGAGATGTGGGACTATAATTTACAGGACAAGCGGACTATACAAAACAAACCGCACAAGCCGCGCGGTTAGACAGCAGGGCTAACCGCACGGCTACCACCAGAGAGGAAGAGAGACTGCCAGGGAAGACCGCCAGACCGCCCGGTCTCCAAGCCGACTGAGACAAACCGCCAGACCGCGCGGTCTTCAACCCGCCAAGACAAACCGCCAGACCGCCCGGTCACCAACTTCAACAATAGGTGGAAAGACGAAAATTCGTCTAAGTGAATATCGACGAGAATCGCCAAGTGATTCTCGCCGATTCGGCGAGAATCACAAGTGATTCTCGCCGAATCGTCAAGAATTAGTGGCTGATTCTCGCCGACTCGATCCAACTACTCTTCAAAGCAAGCAACTCTGATTCTAAGTAGGAATCAGCGAGAATCACTAGTGATTCTCGCCGAATCGTCGAGAATCACTGGGTGATTCTCGCCGTCTCGACCCGGGCTGAATCAGTGCATGCAACCAAGTCAAATTCGACGAGAATCATCTTTGATTCTCGCCGATTCGTCGAGAATCACCTTTGATTCTCGACGACTCGACGAGATTCACTTTCGATTCTCGCCGATTTTGACTTGGCAATTTTTCTGGAAATTCCTGAACCGGATGCTGCCGCTGTCGATGTTCTGGACCGGGATTTGGGGATTCTCCTTGTGGGTCCCTCAACGGTCATATTGAGTTGTCTACAGTATAAATACGGGATTATTTTTGAACAGCAGACTACGGAATACAGTACATAGAAAGAAGCCGAGCACGAACGAACCCTAAAATCGCAAGTTCCGCTCCGCCGCCGCCGTCGTCGCTCGAGCAAGTTGGTCGTCGCCTTTGATCGAGATTTCTTCCTGATCTTCCGGCGACAGAAGCTTAGCCAAGATTAGTGTCTCATGCGTCTATCCAGAGATCCCTTGTCTCTCGGTTTGTTGATCGGGAAAAATGTCCCCGTCCGAATCGATCGAGACGACCGATCCTCGTGTGACCGTTGGTATACCTAGCTAGCTTCGCTACGAAGTTTGGATCTCTAAAGAACAGCAGCCACACATCGTCGTCGCAGCCGAACCCGTGAACCGTGCCACCGCCCATCTTGCCGCCGCCGACTCCGGGGAGATCCTCTCCAAGAGAGATCTAGGGTCGTGTACTCTTTGTGGACCTCAAGCACACGTCGTCAACAAAGAGGGACACCTTTGTCTCCAAATATAGTTTGTATCTCTTGTACATTCTATTTTATTTTTGTTGTAAAGGAACGTTTGTTCCGAGGTGTAAGGGTTGGGTGCAACCCGGGTTGTGGGAGTGTTGACTCCTACGTGTGGAAGGGTTTCTTCCGATAGTGCAGGGATTGGATTTCAATCCTGTTGGAGAAGTGACCGAGTCATCCCTTGTTGGGAGATAGGTCGAAGGGGGAAAGTGGATGTACCCAAGTCGGGGAACCACTATAAATTGCATGTGTATTCTGTGTGCTGTGTTGTTTATCTTTATTGTGCAGGTACAATCTTAAATTCCGCAAAAACGCTGCACGTCACCTATTCCCCCCCCCATAGTTGAAGATAGTGGACACTAGGTGAACTTTCAAGTGGTATCAGAGGGAGGTTCCTCATCAAAAAGGTTAACACCTTGAGTTGAATCCTGCCACTAGTGTCAAGAAGAAGACAAACATCTACTATGGACGGGCTCAAGTACACAGGCAAGATCCCAGTGTACACCAGGCTCAACTTTCCTATCTGGAAGGAAAGGATCAGGTTCTACATGGAAGCAGTTGATCCTCGACTCTTCATGATCGTGGAGGAGGGACCTTATGTCCCCACTAAGGCATCCACCATTGATCCTACCCAGAAAGTGCCAAAGAAACTTTCTGAAATGGACAAGGACGAGATGGTGCTAGTAGGACTTGACAAGAAGGCGCGAAACATTCTGGTCAGCGCGGTTGATGACTCAATGATGCAAAACTTCAGCAACTGCAGGACAACACAGGAGATCTGGCAGTGCCTGATCATCCTAATGGAGGGCACGGATGAGATGAGGGATGATCGGAGATCCCTCCTGAACCAAAAATATGAGGCCTTCAGACAAGGGCCTAAGGAAGAGATCGGAGTCACCTACGAGAACTTCCTCAAGATTGTCAACGCCCTCAAAGGATACAGAAGAGTATTCACCAATGGTGAACTCAATGATAAATTCCTTAGGTCCCTTACTAAGGAATGGGACACAAAGATCTGCGCCATCCGAGAGTTTGGCAGACTAGCTGAAACTGACCCGCAAATCCTGTTTGGGAAGCTGATGTCCTATGAGCTTTAGCTGAACACCAGGAAAGCAGAAGAAGAAGCAGAGAAGGCTGTAGCCAAAGAAAAGACTGTGGCTCTAAAAGCCAGTCACTCCAGAAAAGGCAAGGGTGCGGTTTTATACCGTGCCAAGAAAAAGGATGAGGAGGAGGACTCCGAGCCATGCTCCTCCAGCTCAGAGCTGTCGGAGGAGGACTTCTCCCTCATCACTCGAGAGTTCAAGAAGTTCCTCAAGATGAGGAATCAAAGAAAGAGAGACGGCTCCTCCTCCTGGCATCAGAAGAAAAATTATTCTTCTGACAGGTATGCTTCCAAACCGAACAAACATCGCACTTCTGACATTATTTGTTTTAGATGCAATAAGCCAGGACATGTCGTGGCCGACTGCTATCAAGGCAAGAGAGAAAAAGGGAAAGGAGAGGAGCACAAACCCTCTAGAGATAAGAAGAAAGAGCGGAGCTACATCGCCAAAAGGCCAAAAACACTAAGTGAGTCTGATTCCTCAGACTCCAGTGATGATGAGAAAGCCTACTTCGGGCTGGTGGGTCGCTCCGACTCAGAAGGAGAATGTCCCCCATTTACTGGGAAGGTAAAAGCTCACACCCCTCTCTCCGACTCTGACTCTGATCCTGAGTCTCAGGATGATGAACCTGAGGATAGCCTTTCGGCCCGTGAAGCTGAGCTCCTCGAGAAGTATGAGCTTCTGCTCAACACTTTCGAGGAGTGTCGTAAGAGACTGAAGGCTGAGAAGAAGGAAGTGAAATTCCTTAAGGGTGAGTGTGTATCCCTAAGGGAAGAGGTCACTAGCTTGATCTCTCTCCGACAGGAGCACCTTGACCTGACTTCAAAGCATTCAGAGTCTTTAAAGCTCCTTGATCTTAAGCAGGAGGAAGTCGACAAGTTGGAAGAACAACTTGCGGCAGAAAGGAAGATCGTCAAGAGCTTCTCTATGCCAAAAACAGTTCTTCCAGTCGTTGATACCTTCTCTGCTCAGGCCAAAGGAGCTGGCTTGGGGCATGTTGGGGTATCTGGTTCCTCATCCAGGAGAAACAGGAACCAAAGGAAGAATAAGGCCGCCAAAAAGGCCTCTGCTGATGAAAAGGGTAAGGCTCCTCTTAGTCATGTTGCGTTCAGAAAGCCTAGCTTTCCTTGCAACCAACATGACTTTGAATCAACCTTTGGTCATCATTTCTGGCCCTCGGTTGCAAAGCCAAAGAGCCGATATGATGGTTGGACCTTTCCCCGGAACTTCGGTGAGAGTGCCCTCAAGGCACCTTATGAGGAAATCCACATGGGAAATTATGGTCAATTCTCTAGCAGCCATAATGGAAAGCAGGCACCAAAAGCCAAGCCTGTTATACATAAGGTGACGAAGTCATGTGACTGCTGTCACCATGAGGCCTCCACCTCCAGATCCAAGGCCCAAGCTGTACCCACCATTCCCAGGGTAAGGCAGGAGCCTAGGAAGAGGTACAACAGATTCGACTGTTGGTGCTGTGGCAAAGTCGGTCACTTTGCCGTGGATTGTTGGTTTAATCCAAGGTATTACGAGACTCCCTATGTTAGCACTGCGAGGCCGACCACTCGTAGGGTTAAACAACCGAGGGGGAGTGTGCTAACCAGGAATCTAGGACCCAAGTTCGATTGGGTTCCTAAGGAAAATTAATTTTGTTTTGCAGGAATGTCCAAAGGCCACCAAAACGCCGATCTGGTATTTGGACAGTGGATGCTCCCGGCATATGACTGGGACAAGAAGCCTACTGCGTGATTACACTCCAGTCGAGAATTGACCCAAAGTCATCTTTGGAGGGTCAGATCGAGGAGTCACCAGAGGTTATAGTATGATTTCCAACGGTATAATCTCTATCACCGACGTGGCTTATGTTGAAGGGTTAAACCATAACCTGATCAGTGTAAGTCAGTTATGTGATAAAGGTTATGACGTTAAGTTCTGCAAGGATAAATGTCTGATAATTTCACGTACCTCTTCTGAGACGGTATTGTCAGGCATTAGGAGCAGAAATATCTTCTGCTTAGATTTTCTCAGTGTAGATTCATCTACCCCCGTATGCCTTGTGGCAACAGGCAGTGCGTCTCTTTGTGATCAATGGCACAAGAGATTGGCACATATTAATTTCAAGACAATTAGTATGCTGTTTTCTAAGAACTTAGTAAGGGATGCTCCCAGTATCAAGTGCATCAAAGATAGCCCCTGTCCTGCATTCCAGATGGGCAAACAGACTCGGGCTACCTTTAAGTGCATCACTGACAAAGACTCTTCCCGATGTCTTTACCTCTTACATATGGACTTGTTTGGTCCAATGCAAGTTCATAGCTTGGGAGGCAAGTCCTATACGCTAGTGATAGTTGATGATCATTCTCGGTTTACATGGGTGTTCTTTTTGAAACGAAAGTCAGATATGTTTGACATCTTCACTAGTTTTGTCAAGCAGGTTCAAAACGAATTTAACTGCTCAGTGGTCAAAATCAGAAGTGACCATGGAACAGAATTCGAATCTGGTGCTATGACAGAATTTTGTGAAGAACAAGGTATCTTTCATGAGTTTTCCTCCCCGCGCACTCCTCAACAAAATGGAGTTGCGGAGAGGAGAAATAGAACTCTCATTGAAGCCTGCACGACAATGTTGAAAGACGCTTCTCTCCCGGAATACTTCTGGGCAGAGGCTGTCAATACGGCTTGTCATGTATAAAACCGAGCATTGATCAACAAGCATCATCGTAAGACGCCTTACGAGCTACTGAAAGGCAGGAAACCAACCATGACCTACTTGAGGATTTTTGGTTGCAGATGCTATGTACTGAATAATGGGAAGTACCCGCATACTAAATTTGGTGAAAAATGCTTCGAATGCATATTCATGGGCTATAGTTCCCACAGTCGGGCATATAGGGTCTTCAATAAGAAAACCCTAGTGGTAGAAGAATCAATAAATGTTGTATTTGACGAAGGAAGTTTGCTTAACAACAATTCTTCCAGTGGTGTTCTTGAAGATGCAGGTGCACGACTTGAACAGCTGAGTCTGGATGAGACCGCTAAAGATGACACTCCTAAGTACGTCAAAGTTTCCACCTCCACGTCATCTAAAAATGTTGAAGATCAAAATGGAACAAATCTCTTAGAAGAAAGAGAAGCCCAAGAAGTAGTCGAAGCTCCAGACGCCAGACTTCTAGAGCTCCGGCACGTGAGGGATCATCCTAGAGATCAGATCATCGGAGATCCTCGTGTCGGTGTCAGAACTCAAAGAGGTACTATTAACGAAGTATTGCATCTTAGCTTCCTGTCACAGGTTGAGCCAAAGAAGTTCGAGGAGGCGAATAAGGATGCGGCATGGATTCTGGCCATGCAAGATGAACTACATCAATTCGAACGTTGCAACGTTTGGACGCTAGTTCCCAAACCATACAAGCAGAATGTGATTAGCACCAAGTGGATCTTCAGAAACAAGCTGGATGAACATGGTGTCATCATAAAGAACAATGCAAGACTGGTGGCTCAAGGTTACAGACAGGAGGAGGGGATTGACTTCGACCAGACCTTCGCACCAGTCGCAAGGCTCGAGGAAATCAGATTGTTCCTGGCGTATGCTTCGCACAAAGGATTCACAGTTTATCAAATGGACGTGAAATCAGCATTCCTGAACGGAGACCTGAAAGAGGAAGTATACGTCGCTCAACCCCCAGGTTTTGTCGATCCTACTTTTCCCAATCAAGTCTATTTTCTTAATAAAGCTTTATATGGGTTAAAACAAGCTCCAAGAGCTTGGTATGAGACTTTATCTAGTTTTCTTCTTGAGAACAAGTTCTCTAGAGGTAAAATAGATAAAACATTGTTTCTCAGGGAAGTCAAAGGCAAGATTTTGCTGGTGCAAATCTATGTCGATGACATTATATTCGGCTCAACGGACAACAATCTTTGCAAAACGTTTTCTAGACTTATGCAAGGAAAGTTTGAAATGAGCAGTATGGGAGAGCTCAAGTATTTCTTGGGACTTCAAGTGAATTAGTCTGAGGATGGAATCTTCATCTCTCAGACGAAGTTCACAAATGAACTCCTTAAGAAATTCGGTATGGAGAGTGCAACCTCTATGAGGACTCCAATGGGATCCACTATGTCTCTGGATAAGGATGAGAAAGGTAAACCTTTCGATGAAACCAAATACAGAAGCATCATTGGATCCCTGCTCTATCTTACTGCCAGTAGACCGGATATCATGTTCTCCATATGTGTCTGTGCCAGATATCAGGTGAACACTAAGGAATCTCACTATGTCGCTGCAAAGCGAATTCTAAGATACCTTAAAGATGCTGATTTTGCAGGGAGTAGGGATGACAGGAAAAGCACTTCCGGGACGTGTCAATTCCTGGGAAGAAGCCTTATCTCATGGAACAGCAAGAAGCAGAATTGTGTAGCTACCTCCACAGCAGAGTCTGAATACATCTCGGCAGGCAGCTGTTGAGCACAGCTCCTATGGATCAGAAACCAGTTAGCTGACTACGACCTTCAGTTCAAGGAAATACCAATGTACTGCGACTCCTCCAGTGCAATTGCCATTGCCAACAATCCGGTCTCGCACAGCAGAACGAAGCATATTGAAGTGCGCTACCACTTCATTCGGGAGCACGTGGAGAACAAGGACATTTCTCTCTGTTATGTCCCCACGGACAAGCAGATTGCAGATATATTCACAAAGCCTTTAGATGAAGCCAAGTTCAGTCTCTTCAAAACTGAATTGGGAATGCTAAATTATGAGGAATGAAGACCACCGAAGCTCCAGGATCATGCATCTAGAGGGAGCCTCTGCATGTACTCAGGATGAGCACAGGCGCAAGAACTGAGGGGGAGCAAGATACTCAAGTATGAGCACAGGAGCAAGAACTGAGGGGGAGCACGGGCTCAAATGCTACAGACCCCGATTTGCAGAAGCCGAAAAGGGGGAGATTACCCTCTTGGCTACACGCTTGCTCTCAAGAAATTGGTACTGGTCATGAATAACTCAATTTCAGGTTTATGATTTTCATTCCTATACGCTTTATTCACCTTAGCTTGTAGGGTTTAGGCTTCTTCAAATACGGGGAGATTGTTGGGTATTGTATCCACAACGTACCTGATTTGAAGAAGCCCCTGAACAAGCTAAGGTAAATAGGCAATGTTTTTGACAAATTATTTCAAGTTGTGCTTGCAGTTATTCCACGCTAAGTGCACACCAATGTCAGGGTGCAGTAGGTCAATATACACGGGTCTGCACGACGTAATCCCTCGTTGAGCAGATCAGTGTGTTGGCCTACGTGTACTCTCTCTATTGGAGTGCACTTACTTTCAAGTACAGGGCTATAATCTTGCAAGAGCAGACAAGGAGCAAGGATGGGTCAAGGAGCTCATCATGGGTGAAAAGACGAAAATTCGTCTAAGTGAATATCGACGAGAATCGCCAAGTGATTCTCGCCGATTCGGCGAGAATCACAAGTGATTCTCGCCGAATCGTCGAGAATCAGTGGCTGATTCTCGCCGACTCGATCCAACTACTCTTCAAAGCAAGCAACTCTGATTCTAAGTAGGAATCGACGAGAATCACTGGGTGATTCTCGCCGTCTCGACCCGGGCTGAATCAGTGCGTGCAACCAAGTCAAATTCGACGAGAATCATCTTTGATTCTCGCCGATTCGTCGAGAATCACCTTTGATTCTCGACGACTCGACGAGATTCACTTTCGATTCTCGCCGATTTTGACTTGACAATTTTTCTGGAAATGCATGAACCGGATTCTGCCGCTGTCGATGTTCTGGACCGGGATTTGGGGATTCTCCTTGTGGGTCCCTCAACGGTCATATTGAGTTGTCTACAGTATAAATACGGGATTATTTTTGAACATCAGACTACGGAATACAGTACACAGAAAGAAGCCGAGCACGAACGAACCCTAAAATCGCGAGTTCCGCTCCGCCGCCGCCGTCGTCGCTCGAGCAAGTTGGTCGCCGCCTTTGATCGAGATTTCTTCCTGATCTTCCGGCGACAGAAGCTTAGCCAAGCTTAGTGTCTCACGCGTCTATCCAGAGATCCCTTGTCTCTCGGTTTGTTGATCGGGAAAAACTTCCCCGTCTGAATCGATCGAGACGACCGATCCTCGTGTGACCGTTGGTAGACCTAGCTAGCTTCGCTACGAAGTTTGGATCTCTAAAGAACAGCAGCCACACATCGTCGTCGCAGCCGAACCCGTGAACCGTACCGCCGCCCATCTTGCCGCCGCCGACTCCGGGGAGATCCTCTCCAAGAGAGATCTAGGGTCGTGTACTCTTTGTGGACCTCAAGCACACGTCGTCAACAACGAGAGACACCTTTGTCTCCAAACGTAGTTTGTATCTCTTGTACATTCTATTTTATTTTTGTTGTAAAGGAACGTTTGTTCCGAGGTGTAAGGGTTGGGTGCAACCCGGGTTGTGGGAGTGTTGACTCCTACGTGTGGAAGGGTTCCTTCCGATAGTGCAGGGATTGGATTTCAATCCTGTTGGAGAAGTGACCGAGTCGTCCCTTGTTGGGAGATAGGTCGAAGGGGGAAAGTGGATGTACCCAAGTCGGGGAACCACTATAAATTGCCTGTGTATTCTATGTGCTGTGCTGTTTATCTTTATTGTGCAGGTACAATCTTAAATTCCGCAAAAACGCTGCATGTCACCTATTCCCCCCCCATAGGTGAAGATAGTGGACACTAGGTGAACTTTCACTCTTCAAACACTCGGTTCATCCATGAACGCGAAGGGTGCATTTGTAAGCCCGAAGGGCATCACGGTAAACTCGTACAATCCATATCTACTGCTGAAGGCCGTCTTTGGGATGTCTTCCTCCTGAATGCGTACCTGATAGTACCCCAATCTCAGGTCCAGCTCTGAGAACCAATGAGCTCCCTCCAGCTGATCAAATAGCTCGTCTATCCTTGGCAATGGGTACATATTCCGGACCGTCAGCCTGTTCAGGGCCCGGTAATCGATACACAGCTGAAGCGTCCCGTACTTTTTGACGAATAGCACCGGAGCTCCCCATGGTGAAGAGCTAGGCCGGATGAACCCGGCTTCCACTAACTCTTGAAGCTGGCTTCGAAATTCCACCAACTCCTTCGGGGCCATTCGGTATGGAGCCCTGGACATCGACTTAGCCCCTGACACGAGCTGAATCTGAAAGTCCTTCTCCCGGTGCGGGGGTAGCCCTGGTAGCTTCTCCGGAAATACATCGGCAAAGTCTCACACCACTGGAATATCTAATATAGAATCCTTGGCCATGAACATATCAAAGAGAACCTGATAAACTTCGTCTCCCTGTAGGTGGGCTTTGACGGCCTGTACATACGATAATAATACTAGGTGGGTCGGTGTAATACCTTCAATAACAATAGAGGAGTCCTCATGCCTCACAGTGATCCTCTTCGCCAAGCAGTCAATCTGGGAATGGTTCCACTGTAACCACGTCATGCACAGTATGAGATCATAGTCTGGACATCCTCAGGATTGTCACTGGTGCCTCAAACGCCTTCCCGCCCATCTCTGCCTCCATTTTGCAATGAGAAGAGGTCATGAGCTCTGATCCATCGGGTATACGCACCCTCATCATCCTTCCTATGAATTGCTCCATGCCTGCCAGCCCTTTCACGAAATCCTCTGACACAAACGAGTGTGAAGCCCCGGTGTCGAAGAGTGTGTGAGCGGGCTTGCCGCTGATGAAAACCACGCCTAGAGTAATTAAGTGTCTTAGTGTTCTAACTGTAGTTTTTCTTTCTTTTCTTAATTTCTAACTAGTTTATGTCTATGAGAACTAGTTCTTATGAAAGAAAGAAATCAAATGTACTAGCATACCTTCTATAACCTGCTCCGGGTTCCGGGGTTGAGCCAGATCTAGTGCGTACATCTCCTCCCTCTCTGGCCTGTGGCCCCTGCCCTGATATCCCCGTCCTCGGTCGTGCCCTCGGCCCCCAAACTGCCGAGGGGGTGGGGCACCCTGAAGTGCTGGTGGGGGTGCTTGCCTCATGGGACAATTCCTCTTGAAATGCACCGGCTGATTGCAATGGAAGCACACCGACGCCTGTTCTGCTACCCTTGGTATCTCCAACATCTGCAAGGGTTGTGGGGCCAATATCCCTTGATTCCTCTGCTCCGGTCTGATCTCCTGACGGGGTTGATCTCCATTCCTTCTATCCCCGACGACCTATCTATTGGAGTTACCATTGTGATCTGGAAGTAATCAAACATGTAATCTCACTGCCAACGCGATATGAGCCTGCAGGGTCGCACATAAGAGATGTGGAGAAGTTGGATGATTGACTGTGTTGGTAAAAGTTGCCAATCACCGACCTGAATGGGGTCATGGGCAAAGTGTTGCCTTAAAGGATCGTGGGGTTGGGCAAATGTTGCCTTGGAGGGCTGGTAAGGATTGTCGTCCGAGGGTCGATAACATTCGTCGAGTATCGTCTTCTGATTCCCGTCGATCGGCGAGAATCGTCTCTCTGATTCTAGCCGATCGACGAGAATCGTCGAGAATCGATCGACGACTTCGACATGTATCGTCGACCGCGGCTCGACGGTCGACGAGATTCGACGTGTATCATCGAGTGAAGCTCGACGATCGGCGAGAATCGTCGAGTATTGTACTCTGATTCTGGCCGATCCATGGTGATGCTCGCTGATCGATTCTCGCCGATTCTCGCCGATTGATACTCGCCGATTCTGAACCTTATTCTTGGGTGGTCTGCGGATAGCGATAAGCCTAGGTTTATTTATACCTTTGGTATAAATACAACACTTAGGGTTTTATCGGAACTTAAGCTTTTGGCTGCTGTGCGAATCGAACCCACGGAAACCGTTCCGCGATCGTTCCGCCGATCCCGAATCCCTCCGCCGACGGAAGGGTTCCGCCGCCGCCGTGTTCGCTCCGTTGACCTCCCCTTCTTTGGCGACTGTCGCTGGTGCTGCTCTTCCTGGCGCGGACCTAGCAGTCCGTGGAATAGCAAGGTGCGGTCATCGTTCTTCCCGATCTTCCGTGCGACGAAAAGCTCGGCGTTCTCCCGCTCGTGTGGATTTCTACAGAGACGTGGATATTATTCCACGTAGAACTCGCCACTAGTAAGAAGACAAAGTTTGGAGCATCTCCGTTGAGTTGTGACTCAACGACACCAAGGTAATTTTTGCCTAGTTTTGCTAACTTCTTGATTCAACGTTCATAGCCCGATCCACATCTCTTTGGGTTTTTCTTGATGTATTATTATTCCGCTGCGTGCACAAATGTTGTGCCATCCTCATAGAGAATCCCAACACTATCCTCGAGGATGGTCTCTACGTCCTCTAATCACTGTATCGTCAGTCGGAGTCTTCCGGCTTTTGACCGTAAGCTGATCTGTGTAACACCCCCTATCCGTCGCATAGCATATAGCAGTAGGTCCGGCCGGGGCCCGACGCCATATACCACAGACAGACCGGGTGGTTACTTATGGAAACCATCCAACCAATCTCAACATCCTACACAGAGCATTCTAGCGGAAGCAGTTTATAAAAGTTGTAAACAAGAACCCAGCATTAAGCACGAATGTCCACTAGTATAAATTAGGAATGTTATACAAAATACCCAAAACCGGCCTTAAGGCCTTACAAAATGTTTCACTTGAATATTACATGTTTTACAAACCACGGCACGCAGGCCGGTCATACATGAATAAAGCAGTAAACACTTCTACTTGGGCCTTCGAGGGCCAGCTTAGCAAAAAGGGCTTTAGCCCGCTATTGACCGCTTGGTCCAACTACACCTGCAAGCAACAAACCACCGCACGGTGACAAAACAAGGCAACGGTCAGCAATGCTGACCAAATTATAACGATCCCGCCCCCAACTCGGGGCGGCGATGCTCCTTCCCTGCATTTCATTAGCATAAGCGAGCAAAGTATATAACCATAGCCATTTCAACACAGACGTTGGCTCGCACGGCCACACGCCTCGTGCACTCAGGGCACATTCTCGGTGAACCGGTCTATGTCACGTCAATTTAAGCCATCAACATTCCGGACTCACCACCGCCAACTGACGGCCAAACCTATGAGCAATTTGTCTTCTCGGCCTGGGTCACGACAATTTAAGCCATCAACCGCCGAAGACCCTACTCTATGCCAACGGTAAGTGACACGTGCCTTTAAGTCTCTTTAACCGAACGACATAGAACGGGTACGGTTCCATCTAACCCGTGCTCACATCGCAACGGTAATTTAAGCC
Organism: Platanthera guangdongensis; assembly: GCA_039583875.1. Taxonomy (NCBI): domain Eukaryota; kingdom Viridiplantae; phylum Streptophyta; class Magnoliopsida; order Asparagales; family Orchidaceae; genus Platanthera; species Platanthera guangdongensis. Next base: position 45,339,602 of record CM077163.1, on the reverse strand, counting down.
ATATGCGCGGGTCAAACTTCCACCGAGTCCCATTTCCATCACAAGTCACATAACCCCGTTATGTTCAAGTTGACTCTCAAGCCACCAAGTTGGCAAGATCTCGTATCCGCCCAGTTTTCCGGGTGCACCTTTGGGTTAGTCCCCAAGGCTCCCTGCTGCAATCTACCGCGTAGAAAACCCGAAAAACAACCAATAGCACGAAGTCTTCTCCGGCATTTATGCAATGCAACATCACCGATCCGGATCAATGTCCGGGTAGGCTTCACACATCATGCCTATATCCGTTCTCGCATACGGACTCTAAACAACAGGGACTTCACATATCTACCCGAAGGAACGCCTCCAACTCTCCGCAAACTCGCGAGAGCGGGCTTCCTATGCTAAGAAAGAGAGCTATTCATGCTCAAGATGAGGATCGTTACCCTTGAGTTCCTCTTTGGCGCCATTGAAAAGTAATCGGATGGAAATCACCGCACTTGCGTTGCCTCCGTGGATCCGGAGTCGGCTTGCGATTCAGAGCTCCGAAGCTCCTCTAATGGCGGATCTAGCTCCTCTTCCACTCTTGGCTCTCCTCTTTATCTAAGGACTTGGAGAGATGATAAGTGAAGAAAAGTAAGGATTTTCTAAGTCAAAACCCGGGTATATCCCTTCAGGAACAACCCCCAGCCGTTGGATCTTCAGTCAAAGAAATGAACGGCTTCGATTCGGGGCTGAAATGCCCAATCTGGACCGAACACGGCCTGGCACACGCCCGTGTCCTGGGCCGTGTGGCACATTCGCCATCAAAATCGAATCTCCTGGAACCTCACACGGGTATCGAACACGCCCGTGTTCGAGCTGACACGCCCGTGTTCCAGCTGACACGGCCTTGAGGCCGGCCGTGTACCCCATGATTTTCCTCCTTTTTCAACCCGAGCACTGCACGGGTTCTAGGACACACCCGTGTCCTTGCCCGTGTCACATTGACACGCCTGGACCCCAGGCCGTGTACACGGTCTCGACATTTCGTCGCGTGAAGATCGACGACTTGATGACACGGCCTCGGACACGCCCGTGTCCTAGGCCGTGTGCCTTGTCTCGACCATCGTCGAGCGAATCTCGACGACTCCCCGGGACGATCGTCGACACGGGTCGACACGCCCTGCGACACGCCCGTGTCGCGGGCCGTGTGCCCATTCTCGATGAATCATCGAGTATATCTCGACGACTCCGCGGCTAAGTGTCGACACGGGTCGACACGCCCTGCGACACGCCCGTGTCGCAGGCCATGTGCCCATTCTCAGCGAATCGTCGAGAAAATCTCGACGACTTCGCGGCTAAGTGTCGACATATGCTTGACACGCCCTGGGACACGCCTGTGTCCCAGGCCGTGTGCCTTCAGCCAGAACCCAAACTGGCCCAAAACGTCCCCCTTCGCTCCTTTGAGTTTCGGGGCGTTACAACTCTACCCCCCTTAAAAGAATTTCGCCCACGAAATTACATAAGGGAAAGACATACAAAACAAAATTTGTACCTGAGCGGAACAACTCCGGATACTCATCAAGCATAGTCTGCTCTCACTCCCAAGAGAGCTCCTCACGACCGCAATTGTCCCACCGGACCTTGACCATCCTGATCTCTTTATTGCGTAGCCGCTTGACCTCCGAGTCTTCAATCCGCACGGGCTTGACCTTTGTCGTTAGCCCACTATCCACCGGCACTTGATCGACCGCGATCACTTGCGTAGGCTCTTGCACCGCCTTCCGAAGCACCGAAATGTGGAATACATCGTGTAAACCACTAAGCTCCACTGAAAGCTTCAACCGATAGGCTGCTTCCCCAACTCGCTCCAGAACCTCGAACGGTCCAAGGTACCTCGGGCTTAGCTTTTTCAATCGCCGCACCCGCGAGACACCCTTGAACGGCTTGATCTTTAGGTATACATAATCGCCCACAGCGAACTCCACGTTCCTGTGCTTGGCATTATAGTACTTTGCTTGCCGGTCCTGAGCGATAAGTAACCTCTCCCGAATGATTCTCACCAAAGAAGTAGCATCATCCACTTACGATCGCTTATACAACTTTGACTCACCCGTTTCTAACCAAGACAACGGCGTGCGACATCTTCTACCATATAGGGCCTCGAAGGGCGCCATATGAATACTCGCTTGGTAGCTGTTGTTGTATGCGAACTCCACCAAATAGAGGTGGTCCTCCCATTGCTTTCCAAAATCCAAGACACACATGCGGAGCATGTCTTCCATTGTTCTATTGACCCTCTCGGTCTGCCCATCCGTTTGTGGATGGAAGGCTGTGCTAAACTTCAGCTTTGTTCCCAACATTTGCTGCACCAGTGATGACTAGTTTTAGTCATCGTTTTTGGGTTATTCTAGTAGCTTATTTTCCCAAGTTTTTGTTACAATTATGTGTTTTTTATGCTTGTTATGATCTTCTTTTTAATTTAATGTCTATGTTATGTTTTGTGGCTATTTTATATTTTATGTTTAGCTTTATCTATAAATATTTTTATAGCTTGTATGTTATGTTTAATTTAGTGTTTTATGTTTAATTTTATATTATATGTTTAACGTGTGTTTTATTTTATGTGTTATGTTATTTATATGTTGTATGTTTTATTTATATTATGCATTGTATTATCATTAACTAATGTTTGTATTGTTTTGTTTTGTTTTATTTATAGGTCCAAAGTCCAAGCATGGTGCAGCCCACATTGATAAAGCCTACATGATGCAGCCCTTCAACTTCCATAAAGCCCACATGATGCAGCCCTCTTTATGTAGCAGCCCGGCCCTCTCCTTGGTGCAGCCCGGCCACCCATTTACTTCAAAAATGCAGCCCACTTCAAAGATAAATGCAGCCCAAGCTCCTCTTCAAGCCCAAAACCGAGCCCATGCATCCAACCACCTTTGCATGGCTCCCCTTTTCATGCATGGCCGGCCACCTCATGCCCTCTCTCACCACCTCATTAATTTCCACATGCATGAATCCCCCTTTTCATACATGGCCGGCCACATTCCTTCCCCTTCTTTTATTTCTTGTTTTTATTATTCTACATTCAACCCCTCTCTCTCTCTCTTTATTTATTTCTTATTCATCCTCCTTTTTTATTTTATATTTTCCAAATCATTCCCTTAAAGTCCATGCATTGAACCTACCTCTTTCTCCCCACCTAATTAAATGTCATGCATGAACATTCTTCCTACACATGGCCGGCCACCCCCCTTAGCCTCCCCCTCTTCATTTCTTTCTAGATCCTTCTCCCTCTCCTATAAAAAGCCACCCCATCCCTCAAGCCAAAGGAGAAAAATTTGGAGAAGTAAAGTTTCAAGTTGAATGTGAGTTGGAGAGTGGAGAGTGGAGAGTATTTGTGAGTTGATTTTAGTTTTATTATTGTATTAGTTTTCTTTTCAATTAGTGCAAATTTTCTTTATAGCATAATCTTGTCCTTTTTTATTTTGTGTACTCCTTTTTGCAAGTAATGAAAATATTTCTCTCTTCTCTTTATTTTGTTGTTTCCTTTTGCAATATTCATAGCTAATTCCCTCTTAGCATTTGATCATGAGGATCCATGATTTGAAATGAGAATTATTTTTATTTCATAGTTTTATTTTTGCGTAATTCTACTCGGTCCTTCTTTGAATAATTATTGTGTCGACTCCGTATTTCCGGTATACGGTTGTAGGCTTATGATCTCATATTCGAGTAGCCGAGAGGCTCGTGGATGTGAAAGATCACTCAAAGAAGGAAGGAGTTGAACGCAACCCTAGAGATAGGACGACGTAAATCCTCCGGATTGGAGTCAAATCCAATAGTGCGGATCACCTCGATAATGCAACTTTAGGCTTTTTCGATTTGTAAAGAGATTTCGATCGAAGAGTCTATAAGTTAGGAGACCTAATGCTCTAGCGAGATTTTGTCTTATTTTCGGATCCGTCACGACCGAGTTGGATTTGCAAATTTAAAACTATGCCCTTCTATTTTCTCGTTTCATTTCATGGTGAATCAATGATCGAATGCTAGCTTTTTTTTATATAAGTTTTCGTCTCGCAATTTTTCGTTCATTCTACTTTAAAAAAAAATTCTCAAATCCCTTTAGTTTTCCGGTAGGATAATAGTTAGAGCGTGAGTAGAAGTACTTGACAACCCCGTGTTTAAATACGACCTTGGTACTACAATTCGACAGGTACGCTTGCCTGTTCGGGTTTTGGCCCACCAAGTTTTTGGCGCCGTTGCCGGGGAGCTTTCTTCGTCAATATTTTGAAAACGCTTGCGCTATTACTTCTCCAAAAATAAAAAAAAAATTATAATTTATATATTTAAATTTTTTATAATCAACCCACCTCATTTTAATTTCTACCCCACCTAAAATCTCTCGAAAAGGGTAAGGGGCTTTAAGCGCCACCATTTTACCTAGTACCGGGCGAACCCTTCACCGGGTAGTCCTCGGGAAGTTCGAGAGCCAAGCCGTCTAAAAAAATCTTTTTTTCAAAAAAACAAAACTAAAAAAAAAAATTTCCTTTCTTTTCCCTCTTTTTCTTTTTTTTCCAAGCTTTTATTCTCATCTTCCCTCGTTTTCTTTACTAGTGCATGACCCGAGCGAATCCGTCGCTACTTGTTGATTTGGACCCAGAAATCGAACGCTCCTTTCGGAGACAACTACGATTCGGGGCTTCCACTTCTCAAACAGCGGTTGAGGATTCCTTCGGGGATTGCAATTATTCTGAAATGGGAGATCCCAACCCAGGAATGGCTCAGCAAAGGACTATGTCCGATTATGCTCGACCCAACCTGGAGGGGACTAAAACAAGTATTGTTCGACCTGCAATTGCGAACAATAACTTCGAGCTTAAGCCTAGCATCATACAAATGGTGCAGCAATATGTACAGTTCGACGGATTACAAGATGAAGATCCGAACTTGCATATTGCTAATTTTCTTGAAATCTGTGACACCTTTAAAATTAATGGTGTCTCAGATGATGCTATAAGGCTAAGACTCTTCCCCTTCTCCTTAAGAACTAAGGCCAAACAGTGGTTGAGTTCTCTTCCAAGAGGCTCAATCACTACTTGGAACATTTTAACTGAAAAATTTCTTGCTAGATATTTCCCTCCCGCCAAAACTGCTAAGTTAAGAAATGATATCACCTCTTATTCTCAAATTGCTTCTGAGACCCTCTATGACACTTGGGAGAGGTTCAAAGAACTTTTGAGAAGATGCCCTCATCATGCTCTGCCTGTATGGTTACAGGTTCAGACATTTTACAATGGGCTAAATCAAGAAACAAAGCAAATGATAGATGCCGCTTCCGCTGGTTCTTTAGACCGCAAAACTCCGGAAGCCGCTCTTGAGCTTATCGAGGACATGGCGATGAACACTTATCAGTGGAATTCGTCCAGGTCTCGCCCATCTAAACCTGCAGGTATCTATGAAGTGGATTCGGTTTCGCAACTGGCGCTACAAGTGGAAATGTTAAACAAGAAGATTTCGGAGATGACTGCTCCCTCCGCCGCTAAGGTATATGAAAATGTGAATGCTGCTGCTGCCGAGCAGGTGGATTATCTGGGGAACATACCCAGGCCTGCTCAAAATAATTCTGCAAACAATTTTTCTGCTTTTCCGAATTTTTCTTCTCCGCCTGGTTTTTCTTCTTCTTCTAATTCCTATCACCCCGGATGGCGTAACCATCCAAATTTCTCGTGGAGTAATAACGCTAACGCCATACGCCCACCGCACGATTTTACACCACCACCACCTCCGCAACAAAATTTTCAAAAACCTTCCCCTTTGGAAGAGATCCTCGCTAAATATATAAGCTCGAACGATGCCACTATTAGAAGTTTAACAGGATCAATGAAAAACTTAGAAAATCAAGTCGGCCAACTCGCTAAGGCCTTTTCCGAGAGACCACCTGGAACTCTTCCCTCGAACACTGAGCCTAACCCAAGGGAACACGCAAATGCAATTTCCCTTCGGAGCGGTAAAGTTGTTAACGAGCCCACCACAAGGGAAGAGCCAAAGGTGATTGTCCCTCCTGTTGTGGAAGCAATTACCCCTACGGAAAATGATAAAACAAATTTTGAAAATGAAAAACCTACTTTAGATAAAGAAAAAGATGTTTCTATTTTTTCTAATGATGACGTTCAAAATGATGCTCCTCTTATCATAAAGGAATTTCCGCCACCCCCTTATCCGGCCCGACTTAGGAAAGAAAAACTAGATGATCAATACCAACGCTTCCTTGAAATGTTCAAACAAATTCATATTAATTTACCATTTCATGAAGCGATTAGTCAAATGCCTAAGTACGCCAAATATCTTAAAGATTTATTAATGAACAAAAAGAAATTAGAACATTTATCGCATGTAACGTTAAATGAAGAATGCTCGGCGGTCGTTAAAAACTCTACTCTTCCTAAAAAGATAAACGATCCGGGTAGTTTTTCCATTCCTTGCGTCTTTGGTGATTTATTCGTTAAACATGCGCTAGCGGATCTAGGTGCGAGCATCAATTTGATGCCTTTTTCATTATTTAAAAGCTAGGTTGGGGCACTCTGAGCCCTACAAGAATGAGTATCCAATTAGCTGATAGGTCTATCAAGTATCCACTAGGTATCGTTGAGGACGTGCTAGTAAAGGTCGACAAATTCATCTTCCCGGTGGATTTTGTCATTCTCGATATTGAGGAGGACATCGAGGTCCCTCTTATCCTTGGTCGACCTTTCCTAGCCACCGCTCGCGCAATTATAAATGTGAGTGAGGGAAAACTTTTTCTGCATGTAGGAGATGAGGAAGTAATATTTGATATTAATAAATCGATGAAAAACTCTTTACAAAATGATGACTCTTGTTTTTTCATTGATGACTTAAAAGAAGACTCCTATTTCCCTCCAAATGATTTTTGTTCTTCCTTTTTTGGACCCTCATCAACTATTTTTGAAAACACTGTTATGTCCGTGCAAGCACCATTCGAAAATGACTCTGATTTTGGACAACAAAATCTTATTTTTGAAAATGATAAAAATTTGCCAAATTATTTTGAAAAACCACCTGACCCTGCAGAAAAAAATTATCATGTTAAGAACTTCCGCCAGCATAAAAATTTTAAACCGGGCGATCAGGTTTTTCTTTTAAATTCACGTTTACGTATTTTCTTTGGAAAATCTAAATCTCGTTGGTCTGGACCGTTTGCGGTCAAGGATGTTTTTTTATGATGGAACTGTGTTACTTTCGCACCCCGATAGGGGGGATTTTAAAGTAAATGGTCGTAGACTTAAACTTTATTTTTCTAATGATTATGTGCCTCCTGCAAAGGAGAATCTTGTGTTGGACTCTTAAACATTTCTCTTGTGTGGGGCATTTTTTTTATTTTATTTTTGGACTTATTATTATTATTCTGAAACTCTTTTATTCAGACTTTAAATGATTGTAATAAAAAAATATTATCGGGCATCTGCCCATGGACTCTATCTATTTTTTTGCTTTTATTTTGCTCTTCCTACCGGAGGCCAATCAAGTCCATGATCGTGGTCACCGCTCCGCCGCTGCTGATATCAGATGGATCAAGTCATACCTGCTGACGATCAAGTACTCTAAAAAGCAAGCATGGGGGAGCGATATCCGCCTTCATCTCACGAACCCGGGGAAGTCCTGTTCTTATTTATTTACTTTTCCTGCATTTTTCTTTTTCTCTTCTTCTCAGTCCCCTTCTCTTTTTCTTTATGTTTTCTTCATTGAGGGCAATGAAGGATTTAAGCATGGGGGGGTCTAGTAGTCTTTTGGTCTTTTCCTTTTTTGTTCTTCTTCTTTCATAAGAAAAAATATTATGTTTTATATTAGTATAGTATAGTATGTTATGTCATCACAATCCAAAAAAATTATAAAATATAAAACCCAAAAAATTAGAAAAACAAAAATCAAAAAAATCTATTTGAAAAACAAAACCTAAAATTATTTTTATCTTTATTTTTATGTTTCTTCTAGTGAAGTGTAGGCCCATGCGGTTTTTGTAGTTCTATGTAGAATCCTTTGAAAATGTTTTCTAAACTTATCATTTTAGCATAGTTTAGTTCTACTAGTTTCTTTTTCTTAAATATAGGCATCCGTTGTTTACATTATAAGTAGCAATTTGTAGTGATGTCTTTTTATTCGGTTAGTTGCTTACGAATGGTTGCTAGGTATCATTAGCTCTTTTTCATTTGCGAGGTAGTCTTTCTTGGTGTCTAGAACTTGTACCAAGCTACTCTCGAAGCATTTGCGCCGTTTTTACGTTCTTTAGAAATGATTTAGGCCACCATTTGAATAGTTTGAGCTTTTCTTGCCCACCAAAAACAAAACCCTTGCAAAACAATTTTGGGCCTTTTTCCTTATTTTCTTTGTTTTTAGCTTCACCTTTCATTTCATTATGTTCACCAAAGCCAAATATCTTTCCTATTTTTGCACTATAAAATTGAGCTTAAAAATTATTTTTGTGGGAAGGGTATTATCTTTGAAATGAATAGGAAATTCTCAAGCTTATTTTTGGAGCTTTCTTATCAAATGTCATTCAAAAGGAAAAAATTGAAAAAATATATCATTACAAAATCAAAAATAAAAAAAAATGAATGCAAAAAGTTTATGTTTGGCCAAGTTTATAAAAGAAAAAAATTTCATGGCCTTGTTTTTGTAGTTTCATATTGGAGAAATGACATACTTGTTATTTCTCATTTTTTTATTATGCTTTATTTATTTTTGAGCTCACCTTGGTTTAGTGCCTAAAACTTTCATGTTTATCTTTGATTCCACTTCCTAATCATTTACCTAAGCCAAGTTTTAATGCCTAGTAGAAGTCCTAATGATCTTAGAACTTAATTTCGCGTAGTGGAGAAAGTGTGAACGTACAAGCCTATGGCCACCATCATTGATGGATTTCTTTGGAGGTTATCTTGGAGTGTCTTAGGGTTAATGTTTATCTAGCAACCTAGTAGTTTGTTAATGCGCCGTTTATTTAGAACCTTTACTTTTTGTTGTCCTTATTTTCATTTATTTTGGATGCCTTGTTTTTAAGATTTAGAAATGTGTAGACTTTTCTTATGTTCTAATGATATTTTTTAGGTCTCCACTTTCAAGTTTTCTATTGTGCACTTCTCACCCCACTAGTTGTTAACATAGGAATTAGGATAGTTTAATTTTTCATGTTTTGTTTTTCTTAGTTATGAAACCTAAATTAGCTTTGTTTATTTTTCTATTTCCTTCCCTAGTTTTCATCTTTATTTGCTTGAGGGCAAGCAAATGTCTAAGCATGGGGGAGTTTGATGACTAGTTTTAGTCATCGTTTTTGGGTTATTCTAGTAGCTTATTTTCCTAAGTTTTTGTTACAATTATGTGTTTTTTATGCTTGTTATGATCTTCTTTTTAATTTAATGTCTATGTTATGTTTTGTGGCTATTTTATATTTTATGTTTAGCTTTATCTATAAATATTTTTATAGCTTGTATGTTATGTTTAATTTAGTGTTTTATGTTTAATTTTATATTATATGTTTAACGTGTGTTTTATTTTATGTGTTATGTTATTTATATGTTGTATGTTTTATTTATATTATGCATTGTATTATCATTAACTAATGTTTGTATTGTTTTGTTTTGTTTTATTTATAGGTCCAAAGTCCAAGCATGGTGCAGCCCACATTGATAAAGCCTACATGATGCAGCCCTTCAACTTCCATAAAGCCCACATGATGCAGCCCTCTTTATGTAGCAGCCCGGCCCTCTCCTTGGTGCAGCCCGGCCACCCATTTACTTCAAAAATGCAGCCCACTTCAAAGATAAATGCAGCCCAAGCTCCTCTTCAAGCCCAAAACCGAGCCCATGCATCCAACCACCTTTGCATGGCTCCCCTTTTCATGCATGGCCGGCCACCTCATGCCCTCTCTCCCCACCTCATTAATTTCCACATGCATGAATCCCCCTTTTTATACATGGCCGGCCACATTCCTTCCCCTTCTTTTATTTCTTGTTTTTATTATTCTACATTCAACCCCTCTCTCTCTCTCTTTCTTTATTTCTTATTCATCCTCCTTTTTTATTTTATATTTTCCAAATCATTCCCTTAAAGTCCATGCATTGAACCTACCTCTTTCTCCCCACCTAATTAAATGTCATGCATGAACATTCTTCCTACACATGGCCGGCCACCCCCCTTAGCCTCCTCCTCTTCATTTCTTTCTAGATCCTTCTCCCTCTCCTATAAAAAGCCACCCCATCCCTCAAGCCAAAGGAGACAAATTTGGAGAAGTAAAGTTTCAAGTTGAATGTGAGTTGGAGAGTGGAGAGTGGAGAGTATTTGTGAGTTGATTTTAGTTTTATTATTGTATTAGTTTTCTTTTCAATTAGTGCAAATTTTCTTTATAGCATAATCTTGTCCTTTTTTATTTTGTGTACTCCTTTTTGCAAGTAATGAAAATATTTCTCTCTTCTCTTTATTTTGTTGTTTCCTTTTGCAATATTCATAGCTAATTCCCTCTTAGCATTTGATCATGAGGATCCATGATTTGAAATGAGAATTATTTTTATTTCATAGTTTTATTTTTGCGTAATTCTACTCGGTCCTTCTTTGAATAATTATTGTGTCGACTCCGTATTTCCGGTATACGGTTGTAGGCTTATGATCTCATATTCGAGTAGCCGAGAGGCTCGTGGATGTGAAAGATCACTCAAAGAAGGAAGGAGTTGAACGCAACCCTAGAGATAGGACGACGTAAATCCTCCGGATTGGAGTCAAATCCAATAGTGCGGATCACCTCGATAATGCAACTTTAGGCTTTTTCGATTTGTAAAGAGATTTCGATCGAAGAGTCTATAAGTTAGGAGACCTAATGCTCTAGCGAGATTTTGTCTTATTTTCGGATCCGTCACGACCGAGTTGGATTTGCAAATTTAAAACTATGCCCTTCTATTTTCTCGTTTCATTTCATGGTGAATCAATGATCGAATGCTAGCTTTTTTTTATATAAGTTTTCGTCTCGCAATTTTTCGTTCATTCTACTTTTAAAAAAAATTCTCAAATCCCTTTAGTTTTCCGGTAGGATAATAGTTAGAGCGTGAGTAGAAGTACTTGACAACCCCGTGTTTAAATACGACCTTGGTACTACAATTCGACAGGTACGCTTGCCTGTTCGGGTTTTGGCCCACCAACCAGCCTCCAATCATTGGACGTGAACCGCCCATCTCGGTCACTCACGATGCTGCGGGGCACACCATGAAGCCGCACTATGTTATCCACATAAAGCTTTGCCAACTTCTCCACCGGATCATCCTTCCTATGCGGAATAAAATGCGACACCTTCGTTAATCGATCAACAACCACCCAAATGGCGTCGTTTCCCTTTTGCGACCTTGGCAAACCGTGCACAAAGTCCATAAAGATATCGTCGAATTTCCACTCCGAAATAGGTAAGGACTTAAGAAATCCTCCCGGCTTTTGACACTCCGCCTTTACCAAGGCGCACGTTTGGCACTTCGCTACGTATAGCACCACATCCTTTTTCAAACCCGGCCACCAAAACAGTTTCTTCACATCACGGTACATCTTTGTGCTCCCCGGGTGAATCGAGTACTTGGTATGGTGCGCCTCGTATAACAACTCCACCCGTAAATTGCCCACACTTGGGACGCACAAACGACCGTCTTTCCACAGCAATCCATCCTCCACGACGAATTGGGAATTTGACCCATCCAGAGCCTCTATCATGAACTGTTTCATATGAGCATCCATATCCAAAGCCTGCCAAATCCGATCAGCCAGGTCATATTGGACTTCAGTCCAATTCAGAACTGCTTCAGCACTTGCTTGCTTATCCACACAAACAATCTCCAACGCCTCCAACTCCCGCACCAACCGCTCATCATGCACCGATAGCCAATTGGCTTGAGCTGGGGCTCGGCGACTCAACGCGTCCGCAACCGCATTCCCTTTGCCAGGCACGTAGTGGATCTTGTATGTATAGTCCCCCAAGAACTCCATCCATCTACGCTGTCGCATATTCAGATCTTTCTGATCCACCAGGTACTTTAGGCTCTTGTGATCGGTGTAGATATCAATCTTCACACCGTACAAATAGTGTCTCCACAGCTTCAAGGCAAAAATCACGGCCGCTAACTCCAAGTCATGGACCGGATAATTCCTCTCGTGCACTTTTAGCTGTCTCGAGCCATAAGCTATCACGCTTCCGTGCTGCAGTAGCACGCAACCCAAACCGCTGCCCGAAGCATCGCTATATATCTCATAGCCTTCGGTTCCACATGGCGAACTCAGCACAGGCGCCGTGGTCAACCGACACTTCAACTCCTCAAAAGCTCGCGCGCACTCCGGCGTCCAAACGAACTTATGCTCCTTCCTCGTCAAAGTAGTGAGAGGTAATGCTAACCGCGAGAAGTTCTCTACGAAGCGCCTATAATAGCCGGCAAGCCCCAAAAAGCTCCGGACTTCTGCTACCGTAGCAAGCTTAGGCCACTCCCGTATCGCAACAATCTTCGTCGGATCCACAGCAATACCCTCTCCACTCACTATATGCCCGAGGAACGCCACTGAGGATAGCCAAAACTCGCACTTCGAGAACTTGACATACAACTGGTTTCTCCTTAGCGTCTCCAACACCAAATGAAGATGCTTGAAGTGATCTTCCTCACTTTGCGAGTACACCAAAATATCGTCGATGAAGACGATCAAGAAATGGTCCAAGTACTCCCTGAACGTCCTGTTCATCAAATCCATGAACACTGACGGCGCATTAGTCAGCCCAAACGACATGACCGTAAACTCATAATGCCCGTACCTCGTACTAAACGCTGTCTTTGGGATATCACTCTCCCTTATCCGCAGCTGATAGTACCCAGCCTTGAGATCCAACTTCGAGTACATCGTCGACCCAACTAACTGATCGAAGAGATCATCAATCCGAGGGATCAGGTACTTGTTCTTCTCAGTCAGCTTGTTTAGCTCCCGATAATCAATACATAGCCTCAAGCTTCCGTCCTTCTTCTTAACAAAGAGGACCGGTGCGCTCCAAGGCGAAGACCTCGGGCGCACATAACCTTGCTCCAACAACTCTTGCAGTTGAACTTTCAGCTCCGCCATTTCCTTAGGCGCTAGTCGATACAGAGATCGTGACACAGGCTTTGCACCTGGCACTAGCTCGATCGTAAAATCTATCTCCCGTTGAGGCGGGGCTCCAGGAAGATCTGCGGGGAACACATTAGGGTATTCCGATACCACTGAAATACAATCCAAAGCGGGCTTCGGCTTTGCAACCTCCACTAGTGTAAAGAACAGTTCTGCTCCGGCACGAACCGCCTTCACCACCTGAAGAGCAGACATCAACGTCTTGCTCGACCCCTTTAAGCCCGTAAAAGTGGTCTCACGACTTGCTCCCAGCTTGACTTCCTTGCTACCGCAATCTATATGGGCATGCTGCTCCGAGAGCCAGTCCATGCCAAATATGACGTCGAACTCCACTAACGGAAGTAAAGACGCCCGCAGGTCGAACTCCTGCTCCCCAATACGAATCTTAACATCGCAGATCCTAACCGCTCGCATCGAACACCCATTGGGCAACAACACATCCAACTTATCCTTCGCCATCGAAGAAGAGACTCCAATGCGTGATATAAATCCTTCGGACAAGAAGGAGTGTGAAGCTCCCGTATCGAAGAGTGCTCGTGCCAGATTTTCACAAATCAATACAAATCCTAAACAAGTAGTGGTAAGGTAACATGTGCGTAACAAGTATTTAAAGAAATTGACTTGCTATAAATTAAATCCTACCTGTCACCACATCGGCTTGTTTAATGGCCTCCTGTTGGCCAAGATTGTAGACCCTTGGTTGGGCCGGAGCATAATGGGATGCGGTCGACTCCACTGCCTTTCCCTTCTCTTCATAAGTAGCTCCTGGCCTCCTCTCAGACTTAGGACGTCCGCTCCAACAATCACAGGCGAAATGCCCCGTCTTTCCACATGTAAAACACGCACCCGGGGTCCGACCCGTAGTCACCCCAGAAGCGCCAGAAGGAGCTGGACCCGAAGTCCTATGCTTCTTGAAAGACCTCCGATAGCCGGACTTTGAAGTAGTCGGCACTCTGAACTCGGATTTCTTTTCACTCAAGCTTTTCTTCGCTTGCACGCTCTTCATGTCCTTCTCCAAGGACCGGGCAGTATTGACAAAGGTTAAGAAACCCTGCGTCATCGGCCCCGAAAGCAATAATCTCAACTCATCCCTCAGGCCTTCATAGAAGCGATTAGTCTTGCGCTCCTCATCCACGATGGTGGAGCTAGCATAACGACTCAGACGAGTAAACTCGTGGAGGTATTCATCCACGCTCCTCTCACCCTGCACCAACTTCAGGAACTCATTCTCCAACGCTATCTTCTGCGTCGAAGGGAGGTATCTAGCCAAAAATAATCTCGAGAACTCCTCCATCGAGACATCACCAAGTTGCCTACCCCTCAGTAAGTGCAGCTCCAATCCTTCCCACCACATCCTCGCTTCACCATCCAGCAGGAACGTAGCGATGGTGGTCATTTGCCAATCCTCCGTCTCCGTCGCTGTCATGACTCTCTTCACCCTGGAGAGCCAGTCTTCAGCCTGAGATGGGGTTCCCAACCCCGAGAATAACAGAGGGTTAAAGCTCATTACATGCTTCAGCTGCCTCTCAGTTGCCCTCCTTGGCACTACCGGTTCTACAACCACTTGCTCCACCCTCCTCGGCTCAGCCTCTTAAAGAGGTACTTGCTCCATCACAGGAGCGGGCTGCTGCGCTTGCCTTTCAGGCTGCGCATTGATCACGGCCAACACCGCTTCAGCCACCAATCGTATATTTTCAGCCGACAGAGGTGTTGCAGGACCAACATCCGGTGCACTACTAGCCTCAGAAACTCGGCGTTCTGACGGCCCAACACCACTTCTGGTCACCTATAGTGGTACAAAACACCGTTAAGCGACCAAATAAATTGCAAACAGCAATTATAGGAACACGTAGGTTCCGCAAACAAGAGTATTTTCATTCCTTAGTGGACATTCATGGGTTCTTTTCACTGTTATTACGATGACGCACAAAATGTGCTCACCACCCCTTAAAAAGAATTCGTCCACGAATTCAGTTTAAGCCCGACCAAAACCAGTAGTCTGATACCAAATTGTAACACCCCCTATCCGTCGCATAGCATATAGCAGTAGGTCCGGCCGGGGCCCGACGCCATATACCACAGACAGACCGGGTGGTTACTTATGGAAACCATCCAACCAATCTCAACATCCTACACAGAGCATTCTAGCGGAAGCAGTTTATAAAAGTTGTAAACAAGAACCCAGCATTAAGCACGAATGTCCACTAGTATAAATTAGGAATGTTATACAAAATACCCAAAACCGGCCTTAAGGCCTTACAAAATGTTTCACTTGAATATTACATGTTTTACAAACCACGGCACGCAGGCCGGTCATACATGAATAAAGCAGTAAACACTTCTACTTGGGCCTTCGAGGGCCAGCTTCGCAAAAAGGGCTTTAGCCCGCTTGGTCCAGCTGCACCTGCAAGCAACAAACCACCGCACGGTGGCAAAACAAGGCAACGGTCAGCAATGCTGACCAAATTATAACGATCCCGCCCCCAACTCGGGGCGGCGATGCTCCTTCCCTGCATTTCATCAGCATAAGCGAGCAAAGTATATAACCATAGCCATTTCAACACAGACGTTGGCTCGCACGGCCACACGCCTCGTGCACTCATGGCACATTCTCGGTGAACCGGTCTATATCACGTCAATTTAAGCCATCAACATTCCGGACTCACCACCGCCAACTGACGGCCAAACATATGAGCGATTTATCTTCTCGGCCTGGGTCACGACAATTTAAGCCATCAACCGCTGAAGACCCTACTCTATGCCAACGGTAAGTGCCACGTGCCTTTAGGTCTCTTTAACCGAACGACATAGAACGGGTATAGTTCCATCTAACCCGTGCTCACATCGCAACGGCAATTTAAGCCATATGCGCGGGTCAAACTTCCACCGAGTCCCATTTCCATCACAAGTCACATAACCCCGTTATGTTCAAGTTGGCTCTCAAGCCACCAAGTTGGCAAGATCTCGTATCCGCCCAGTTTTCCGGGTGCACCTTTGGGTTAGTCCCCAAGGCTCCCTGCTGCAATCTAACGCGTAGAAAACCCGAAAAACAACCAATAGCACGGAGTCTTCTCCGGCATTTATGCAATGCAACATCACCGATCCGGATCAATGTCCGGGTAGGCTTCACACATCATGCCTATGTCCATTCTCGCATACGGACTCTAAACAATGGGGACTTCATATATCTACCCGAAGGAACGCCTCCAACTCTCCGCAAACTCGCGAGAGCGGGCTTCCTATGCTAAGAAAGAGAGCTATTCATGCTCAAGATGAGGATCGTTACCCTTGAGTTCCTCTTTGGCGCCATTGAAAAGTAATCAGATGGAAATCACCGCACTTGCGTTGCCTCCGTGGATCCGGAGTCGGCTTGCGATTCGGAGCTCCGAAGCTCCTCTAATGGCGGATCTAGCTCCTCTTCCACTCTTGGCTCTCCTCTTTCTCTAAGGACTTGGAGAGATGATAAGTGAAGAAAAGTAAGGGTTTTCTAAGTCAAAACCCGGGTATATCCCTTCAGGAACAACCCCCAGCCGTTGGATCTTCAGTCAAAGAAATGAACGGCTTCGATTCGGGACTGAAATGCCCAATCTGGACCGAACACGGCCTGGCACACGCCCGTGTCCTGGGCCGTGTGCCGCATTCGCCGTCAAAATCGAATCTCCTGGAACCTCACACGGGTATCGAACACGCCCGTGTTCGTGCTGACACGCCCGTGTTTCAGCTGACACGGCCGTGAGGCCGGCCGTGTACCCCATGATTTTCCTCCTTTTTCAACCCGAGCACTGCACGGGTTCTAGGACACGCCCGTGTCCTTGCCCGTGTCACATTGACACGCCTGGACCCCAGGCCGTGTACACGGTCTCGACATTTCGTCGCGTGAAGATCGACAACTTGATGACACGGCCTCGGACACGCCCGTGTCCTAGGCCGTGTGCCTTGTCTCGACCATCGTCGAGCGAATCTCGACGACTCCCCGGGACGATCATCGACACGGGTCGACACGCCCTGCGACACGCCTGTGTCGCAGGCCGTGTGCCCATTCTCGACGAATCGTCGAGTATATCTCGACGACTCCGCGGCTAAGTGTCGACACGGGTCGACACGCCCTGTGACACGCCCGTGTCGCAGGCCGTGTGCCCATTCTCAGCGAATCGTCGAGAAAATCTCGACGACTTCGCGGCTAAGTGTCGACACACGCTTGACACGCCCTGGGACACGCCCGTGTCCCAGGCCGTGTGCCTTCAGCCAGAACCCAAACTGGCCCAAAACGTCCCCCTTTGCTCCTTTGAGTTTCGGGGCGTTACAATCTGCCTCCCTTTTCTTGGCCATTTCCAGAATCCTAGCCAAGCTTCCGTCAGAGATGAAGAGGAGGGCCTGTCTCATATCGTCGTGCAGCCCCTTGTAGAACCTCCTGGCATAGCCAGCGTCGTCCAACTGATAAGAGTCCGCATAACAGGATAGGTGAGTAAACTCCTGGTAATACTCCAGCACTGTCTTGTTGCCTTACTTTAACCGCAGGAACCTATCCTCCAGCTCGTCCCTCGCCGACTGAGGTACAAAATGTCCTAGAAGTGCCGCTCTGAACTCTCCCCAAGGGATATCCACACAATCCAAATACGCAAAGGTGGTGTCCAGCTGTGACTTCCACCACCTCTTCTCGTGCGACTCCAAACAAGAGACTACTAAAGCAACTGCCTCCTCAGTGGGGCATCGTATCCCCGCTAGCATCTCATAGATGGTATCCAACCATTCCTCCGTGCGAACTGCCGACTCCGTCCCCTAGTAGGATGGAGGGGAAGTGACCGAAAGGCACTCATCCAGTTGGCCCTGGGATTTGGCTGTGGAGCCAGGGCCTGCTGAGCTCTGAAGGCCTCCAGGATGGCCGTCAATGTTTGCCCCATCTTCGTCTGCTGAAACGGAACTGGAGCCGGTGGAGGTGGAACTATATTCGGAGCTTGAGGTGTCCACTACTAGGGAGTAGGGTTCGTCGTAGGCTACAAGGAAAAATTCCAACAGTTAGATAGCGTGCCAATGGAATAAAAGGAGGAGAAAAATGGACTTCTACATGTGATTTCCCTTATGGGCCCACCACTACTTCTGCTGCTAGTTTGTCCGCAAACTAAGCTCGCGCGGGGGTGGCCTAAGGTTATTGTGGACTACTTCTCTTTTCGATCGAGGTTAGCTTTTATACCACTTGTAAGACCCCCTTTTTTCTTATTAAACCCCGGGTTCTTATGCCCAGAACCGCCGTTTTGCGGTGGCCCCGGCTCTGGGGAAGGCCGCCACTACAAAACGCCGATTCTGTCGGCCTTTTCGATCAACAAGAGAGAGCAGTATAATATAGTTTCGAATAAAACTAAGTCCACATCACATGTATTAAATGTAAATGAAATCACGTCGAGTCCATAAATAGAAAAGAGAGTGTACTGCAAAGTAACAAAATGGAAATATAAACGGGCTTAAGCCCGGTACATCAGATCCTCGCTACAATTTCTCGCGGAAGCCATAAAAATACTATCACTTACGGAGCTGATCGCTGGTGCTCCAGTACTAGACTGGCCCACCTCCATGCGCACCGTACTCCGCTGGTGCTGGTCCCTGTGCTGCTGGTCCCTGTCTCCCATCCGGAGCCCCTGTAATGTTGTGGTCCGAAAACCATTAGTCATAAAGACTAAGCCCTATCATCCCCTACCCCTACCCCCATGGCTCCTAGGCACCGAGCAGGGAGGAGGAAAGCGAAGCTACAAAGGTGGAGAGTACAAAGTGGCAGGTGATAGTGGAACTAGTCTAGCAGTTCTATAATAGTATGCAGTAAGGTAAACAAGTAGATTAAGCAAGTAGAGTAAGCAACATATGAAAAAAAGGACAGGGTAGGAAGTAAGTATCCTTAACTTATATGAATGTCCATACAAACATATAAGTTAAGGGGTCTTCTGCAAGGCTCTCATCCTATAAAAAGTCTCATACCAATTTATACGTTGGGGTATCGGTTGTATGCAAGTATGAGTGTAGTGATATGTTATGCCATGATTCATGCAAGTGCAACCCACGCACATGACTCCATGCGCACAGACCTTTAGTTCCCCCTATTTGGGCAGCTAGCTTCACTCCCAGGAACCTCCGTAGTGGCAAATGGAGACAGTGGGTCGGGCCCCCCACTCCTAGGCGGGTATCACACTACCAGGCCTAGCCCTCCCGTACGCCCCTAGAAGAACACAACCTAGAGTATCCACGTACTAATGCTGGACATATCCAGCAGACTTTCTTTGGCTAAGTGTCCCACACCGCCGAGTCAATGTATCGACGTCGGTGTGAACGACCGTCTGATACCGAAGACCCACCACCTTATTTTGTATCCAAAACCTTTTGAGCCACTGGCTCCCTGGACCCTCCGTCCGTGCATCTACCTTCCGAACGAACCGTCCGGATGACAATAAAAACAACCTAATCAACCTCCCGAGCTACCGGGGTGTATGAATGTGTAACCCTAGTTATACTAGTTCCTCTTGAAATGTGTTATTCTTACAGTTTAGGTTAGCCCAGGACTGCCCATGGTATTCCCCGTGAAGGCCTCTCGAAGGCACTAGGAACTACGATGGGATTACGCCCAAAGTTCCCTTTCGTAAGGAACTTACTATTATTGGTTGATATCAGATCTCCCAAACCCTTAATTGTTGTACTGGACCTAACCCTAGAGTATTTGACACTTCTTCCCCACGGGAAAGGCGATCTTTCGTCGATCCCGAGCACCACCTAACACTAGCCAAACCAACACCCTTCTCATCCTATCTCCAAATGGTGAACTCATTTTTAATTATCCAACCAGCAAACCTCTAACCCCAACTCATGTGCCCAAATTCATATTCCAAATTAAATTCTGCAGTTTTACTAAATGCAGACCAACCCAAGCTTTATGACGTGTAAAACAAGAGGTACTCAAAATATTCGTCCCGTATCCCTATATTAATTATTGGGAGTCTATCATGATATGTTTGGCCTAAATCCAAAAATTCATATTTTTCCTAATTTATCTGGTTATTTATTTAATTATTCTGGTAATCCAAAAACCCCAAGTTTGAACATGATGTACCAACACCAGACAAGTAAATTCCCCACAAAATATATGATAAATATAATATGACTATTGAACATAAAATCCAAAATTTCTCAACTCTTCAACAAGATTCAAGCCCCTAATTAATTAATTTAATAAAAATATAATAAATGGAAATAAAAAGAGAAGTGCCTTAAATATTATCCAAAAATTACACAAACTTTACCAAGGCTATAGTATGATCTTAAATCCTCACTGTCCAAGTTTCATAACATTTTAAGTTAGTTTAATCATGATTTTATCAAAATCATCCTTATGGGCAATACAAGAATTATAACTATAAGTACAAACTAATGTCTTCCAAACACCCTACAATAATTTCTAGGGGCTCCTACTGACCCTAAGACTACTCTACCCAAGTTTCATCACTGTTCAATGAGTTTTAGTAACCTATTTTATCTCTACAGGTTTTGTGCCCTAAACTAGGGTTAGGGTTTAGAGGGGTCTATCCATTCCCAAATCCCATAATATTTTTAACAGAGAGCTTTAGGTAACCTAGCATCCTCCCTACCAAATTTCAAGCTAAATTAGGGTCATTTGACCTCATTCCCTTCACAAGGCATATAAGTCCTAAGGGAAATTCACTCCAATCTACCCCATTTTCTAGGAGTGGGTGATAGAAGTCATGCCAAGTCAGTGTCCCCAATTTCATCCTCTATTGAGGTGAGATGGCCACTCAAAACCTAAATTGCCCATTTGACCAGAATGCCCCTATTATGGCAAGGCTAGGGTTTGCTTGTTTTCTACTCAAACCATCTCCAAATGAGGTGAAATCTTAACCAGGGCTTTATAATGACCCTAGGCTCCTCTGACCAGAATTTGAATGAGGTTGGATGTTATTTGGACCCTAAGTTAAATTGCCCTAGTAAAATTAAATATTTTCCAAAACTATAGGAAAAGTGTCCCAAAAAATTCTCAACTTTGGACAGGGCCTAGATATGGTCTAGGGTGAGTCCCTGTCCAAATTTCAAGTCATTTGGACCAGAGATGAGTTGTGGGCACCTATTTTAATCTCTGCCTTGTCTTAGGTATAAGTCCCACTAAAATGAGTGCCCTAGTCAAACCCGACACCCAAATTGGTTCAAACCAATTTTGGCTTGACGTAGACCATTTGGGCTACAAATGTCATGTTGACCACTTCCTCTAGATTAGCCTGCAGGTATTTTTAATAATTAAAAACATTAAATGCAAAAAGTGTGACAAAAATGAAATTAATATACACATATCCTGTAGTTTAATATTAGGCTAGCACGAATCTTGGTGCACTTTTGGACGACATCCCGTCATCGTCCACGCACGCCAACGGTCTAGATTCATCCTTCCTGGAGCACTTTCTACACGATGTCGCTGACCATCCGGCCACCTCCCTGGCCGGCCATCGCCACCACCACCTCCGTTGAGGTGGTGGCTAGCGCCAGGCGGCGGCACAGCCGCTAGAGAGGCCTATTCCGGCGATCCCGAGAGTTCATTTTTCACGGAAAAATCATGAAAATACAAGCTTCAATCGGGCTCAATTGAGCCCGATTTTCATTCTAAAAAATCCCTACGATCTATCCACAGTGAGAGAGGAAGGGGAGGACCTTGCTTGCAGCCTGGAGACGCGTTGATCGCCGGGAAGCCATGGTGGTGGCGGCGCCGCTCGGGTTTCTGTAACTACACAGGGAAGTGGCTCTAAATCGTCGGGGTGAGAGTGGAAGCGACTCCTTGGAGCCCACTGAAGCTTTTACAATCATCAGATGGGGAAGGGGGGTGTCATGGCATCAATGCCATTAATGGCCATGAATGGCTAGGCTCGGCCATGGTGATGGGGGGGTGAATCTTTCTTGGGGTGGCCAGGAAATGGCTGGAAACTTATCCTCTCCTCCAGAGGAGTTGAATCCAGCCACCAAAGGTGGCCCTTGGCCTCCCCATGCATGAATGGCCTTCTCCTCCTATATCTCTCCTCCATTAAAGGGAAAATGGAGTTTTCTCTCTCCTGGTCATCAAGGATAAATTTTGGTGTCTCCTCCAGCCTATTGGCAGCCCACTAACTCATAATAATAATAAAAATGAGGTTAGCCCAAGTGGGGGGAAATGGGTTGAGCTTGGGTTAGCTCATTTAGGATAATTTGACCTAACACTAGAATAGAGTTGACCTTGGTCAACATGACCATTTGGGTTGACCACAATGGGTCCTTAGTGACTCATTGGGCTCCCTTAAGGTCTAGGAAGGGTTGGGTAGGGTTGTCTTGGCACTTTGGAGGTCACCTACCCTTAGGAAGGGTACTTTGACCAAATTAGGGCTAGAGTTGACTTTGGTCAACATAGACTCTTGGGTTGACCCCAATGGGTCCTTGGTGACCCATTGGCCTCACTTTAGGGTTAGGAGGGCATGGTTGAGGTCCACTTGGCTAGAGGAAGGTCAATTGACCCTAAGTAGGCTAGTTTGACCCATTTAGGGTTAGGGTTGACTTAGGTCAACTTAACCACTTTGACTGCCCACTGTGGGTCCTTAGTGACCCTATGGACTTCCCAAGGTGTTTGGGGTGTTGTGGTAGGGTCCTAGGATCAAGGTGTAGCCCTAAGGTTAGACCTTAGGTTTAAATGTTGAGGCTGAGCTATAGACAGACAGGGGTGATTTTTACCTTGGCCGTTGTTCACTTGGTCCTTGAGCTTTTGGTTGTTTTGTCATGACCTAGTCATGACAAAACAAAACCCTATAGGTCAAGTTGTTTGGGGGATGTTACAGAATGACTCTCCAACAGCTCAGGCACAAAGACCCTACCTCAGATCCAAAGGATCCTACAACTCAGGCACAAGTGCCCTACACTCAGAGAGAATGACTATCCTACTTCAGACCCAAAGGTCCTACCTCATATCCAATCTGGATCCTACTCTCAGTGATCAAATGATCACCTACCTCAGATTCTCAACAGAATCCTACCTCAGTCTAAACATCCCTACAATTTAGATCCAAACTTGGATCCTACCTCAGAGCAAATTTGCTCCTACCACTCAGATCCAAAAGGATCCTACAAGGTAGAAGTAGGTTGGTGAGTTGGTCTTGACACAAGAGATGTTTCTTTATTCCAATCTTTCAGGACTGAGATAAATTCAGCTCAACTTTGACTCTAGGGAAATAATCCCAGAGCCCACTGCTACCTGAACTGAGGTATACTCAGCCCTATCTAATTCTTCTCAGCACCAGAAAGTGTTCCACGTGAAAAATGGTATAAATGAAATATCAACGATACCATACCAAAAGTGAAGTGCAAGTGCATGAAAACTAGCTCAGATGAGTCCGAAAAACCCTATATAAATTGGACTCATCAAATACCTATCTTATCAATGTTTCAAGGACAGCCTGCATATATTGAACTTGAACAGTATGAAATACATTTATGCTCTTTGTATTGTGGGTGATGCCTCTTCAAATCAAGTCTAGGGAACATTGTGGGTAATGGACCCAACAATCTCCCCCTATTTGAAGAAGGCAAAACACTCAGCAATACTAAGAAGCATTATCATAAAAATCATATTAATATAATGTTGTTGTGAGCTCTCTCTGCTACATCTGCTAGCTTATGCTATATGAATTTCAGCATATCAATTCAATGTACTCCATTTAACTGCATTGACTCAACATGTCAAATCAATGCATCCTCATACCACTTGAACAATTGTTCAAGTAATATGCACTCTCCTGTAAACTACATAACACTTAAATGGAGCACCACTGGAAGCACTTATCTCATAATATGCAATGACTCAACCTGGCTAATATGTAGTCATTGCATTCCTCATACTACTTGAGTATTTCCAAGTAGTATGCACTGACTCAACTTCCCTTCCAAGTATTGCCTCTACCTTCTCCCCCTTTCTGGCTTCTTCAATAGGCACACATCTATTGAGGGAAGAGAAGGATCATGGGAGAACATTACTCTTGGTCCTTTTGACCATCATGCACAGGAAGAGTTGATTCCTTAGCTTACTTTGATACAAATGTATCAACACTATATTTCAGTGAAACCAACATTACTTCAGTTGATCTCAGTGAAATTTAATCTAGCAAGTTAAGGTTATTAACTGCTAACTATTTATCTAACCTTGTAGAAAAAAATATAGACATGTAGATCTATAGTCTGAAATACTTAATGTGCATCAGTCATACAACATTAAGCATTCCGCACTCAACTTTGAAAGAGTTGAACTTAGTCTCATCCAATAACTTAGTGAAGATATCAGCACCTTGATTGTCAGTGGGGATAGATTCAAGGCCAATGTCTTCACTATCTACATGTTCTCTTACAACCTAGTATTTTAATTCCTAGAAGCTTAGTCCCGCTATATGAGACAGGAATCCTAGCAATAGAAATTGCACTGAATGACTCAACTATAAGGGTGAATGAATTACCTTGAGATTGTAGTCCACTTGTTGATGTTGTATCCACAAAATCTGCATCCTCTTGTGGTGATACCATTGATACACCACATCACTGCAACCCCTTGACATTTGAGTGGTCCATTGATCCAGTTGAGCTAGCTGTTGTCATTCATCCCCTTGAGCTAGTGCCATACCTCCCCATTTTATTACTTCAGCAGAGAGAGCTATAGTTAGGGAGGAGCTGACTATTCCTGTTTTCCTATAGCAACACTGTCTTCTCAGCAACAGCAGTCCATCCCAGACTCAGAGAAGATCATGACTATGTCATAAATAATCTCCCACATTGTCTGTGCATTGTTCTTAGGACAAACTGATCAGTAGTTGTGACAGCTGACCCACTACAGCAGCTGCCTGCTCATCTCAATCAGGAAGCAAATTTTGCTCCATCAAGTGCTGGACTTGCTACCCCTCAACAAGAGCACCTTCTGTCATCATCACTGATGGACACATGAGTCCATTTAAGTCCTTATACCACTTGATGGTCTTTATAGTCTTGATATCACATCAAGGACTTATCTACCTCTGGCTTCAGCTTTCTGATCAGCATCACAAGATTGTTCAGCCCACTGATCACCATCTTGATCATCACACTGGATACCATACAGTCCTTCTTGAATAGAAGGAATGTTGTCTGCATACTGTTCAAGCCCCAATGAACTTTGCATTGGCAGCCCAAACATCATTCTCCCCCTTGATCATGGCCAGTTACCAATCCTATAGTGATCATATCACTTGACTACAGATCAAATCTCTTGAGTTGATACCACTGACACAGCTCTTCTATACCACTTGATACCATTTGATCAATCCCTTCTTGGCTTCTGAATAGTCAGGGAGGAGATGGTCTGCCTTGATTTTCTTCTCCCCCTAGCTAATTGTAGATGATACCACTGGTGCAGCTGCCAGCTTCCTCTCTATATGAGGCTGAATTTTCTCCTACAAATGCTGGACTTTGAGACCACTTGAACCTTGAGTGATCTTTGAAAGTCCACCTAGTGTCAGCTATGTGCACCTATGGGGGGGGGGGAATAGGTGACGTGTGGTTCTTTTGCGGAATTTACGAGAGTACCTGCACAATAAAAATAAAAAGCACAGCACACAGAAAACACATCAAATTTATAGTGGTTCCCCGACTTGGGTACATCCACTTTCCCCCTTCGACCTATCTCCCCAACAAGGGACGACTCGGTCACTTCTCCAACGGGATTGAAATCCAATCCCTTCACTAACGGAAGGAGCCCTTCCACACGTGAGAGTCAACACTCCCACAAAACGGGTTGCACCCAACCCTTACAATACGGAACAAACGTTCCTTTACAACAAAATTAAATATAGAAAGTATGTGTGATACAAACTTCTTTTGGAGACTACGGTGTTCCTCTTGTTCGACGACGTGTTCTTGAAGTCGATGAAGAGTCTACAACCTTGGTCTCTCTTGGAGAGGATCTCCCGGAACCGGCGGCGGCAATCCGAGAGGCGGCTTGGTTCGGAGTCGGCGGCAACGAAGGTGCGCTGCTGCAGTGCTTTGAGATCCAAACTTCTTTGCGAAGCAAACTAGGTCTACCAACGGTCACTCTAGGATCGGTTGTCTCGATCGATTCGGACGGGGGAGTTTTTCCCGGTCAACAAATCGAGAGACAAGAGATCTCTGGATAGACACGTGAGACGCAAGCTTTGCTAAGCTTCTGTCGCCGGAGATCGGGAAGATGAACGATCAGCGGCGGCGACGTACTTGCCCGAGCGCGACGGCGGCGGAGGAGAGAAATCGCGATATTAGGGTTTCCGCTTGCTCGACTTCTTTCTGTGTGTCTTCCGTTCAAAATACCCGAGTATAAATACTGTAGCTACCCCCAATAAGACCGTTTGTGGGACCCACAAAAGGAATCCCCAAATCCCGGTCCAGATATTTAACAGCGGCAGAATCCGGTTCAGGAATTTCCAGAAAAACGCCAAGTCAAAATCGGTGAGAATCGAAAGTGATTCTCGCCGAGTCGCCGAGAATCAAAGGTGATTCTCGACGATTCGGCGAGAATCAAAGATGATTCTCGTCGAATTTGCCTTGGTTGCACGCACTGCTTTAAGCCAGGTCGAGACGGCGAGAATCAACCAGTGATTCTCGTCGATTCGACGAGAATCACTAGTGATTCTCGCCGAATCGGCGAGAATCACTAAGTGATTCTCGTCGATTCTTACTTAGACTCAGAGGTGCTTGCTTAGAAGTTCCTGGAACGTGTTCGGCGAGAATCAACCGCTGATTCTCGACGAATCGGCGAGAATCCCAAGTGATTCTCGCCGAATCGGCGAGAATCACTGGGTGATTCTCGTCGATTCTAACTTAGACGAATTTTCGTCTTTCCACCTATGAGATGCTCCTTGACCCATCCTTGCTCCTTGTCTGCTCCTGCATATTTACAGCCCTGTGCTTGAAAAATAAGTGCACTCCAATAGAGAGAGTACACGTAGGCCAACACACTGATCTGCTCAACGAGGGATTACGTCGTGCAGACCCGTGTATATTGACCTACTGCACCCTGACATTGGTGTGCACTTAGCGTGGAAAAACTGCCAGCACAACTAGAAGGATTTTATCAAATACATAGTCTATTGACCTTAGCTTGTCCAGGGGCTTCTTCAAATCAGGTGCATTGTGGATACAATACCCAACAATCTCCCCCTATTTGAAGAAGCCTAAACCCTACAAGCTAAGGTGAATAGAGCAGATGAGAATGAAAACCATAAACTAAAAAGAGAGTTGAGTGAGTTATCCATTACCAATATCAATTTCTTGGGAGCGAGCGTGGAGCCACCTTAGCCTTAGCCGAGAGGGTAATCTCCCCCTTTTCGGCTTCTACAAATCGGGGTTTGTAGCGTTTGACCCTTTGCTCCCCCTCAGTTCTTGCACGGGCCTGGAGCCTCTGTAGTCTTCATTCGTCATAATTGAGCATCCCCAATTCAGTCTTGAAAATATTGAACTTGGCCTCGTCTAGGGGCTTTGTGAATATATCAGCAATCTACTTGTCCGTGGGGACATAACAGAGAGAGATATCCTTGTTCTCCACGTGATCCCGAATGAAGTGGTAGCGTACTTCAATATGCTTCGTTCTGCTGTGCGACACCGGATTGTTGGCAATGGCAATTGCACTGGAGGAGTCGCAGTACATGGGTACTTCCTTGAACTGAAGGTCGTAGTCGGCTAACTGGTTTCTGATCCATAGAAGTTGTGCGCAACAGCTTCCGACAGAGATATACTCTGACTCTGCTGTGGAGGTTGCAACACAATTTTGTTTCTTGCTGTTCCATGAGATAAGCCTCCTGCCGAGGAATTGACACGTCCCGGAGGTGCTTTTCCTGTCATCCCTGCTCCCTGCAAAATCAGCATCTGAAAATCCTATCAGCTCGACGTCATTGTTTCTCGGGTACCACAAGCCAAGATTAGGAGTACCTTTAAGGTATCTCAGAATTCGCTTTGCGGCGACATAGTGAGATTCCTTAGTGTTCACCTGATATCGGGCACAGACACATGTGGAGAACATAATATCCGGTCGACTGGCAGTAAGGTAGAGCAGGGATCCAATGATGCTTCTGTATTTGGTTTCATCGAAAGGTTTACCTTTCTCATCCTTATCCAGAGATATGGTGGATCCCATTGGAGTCCTCATAGAGGTTGCACTCTCCATACCGAATTTCTTAAGGAGTTCATTTGTGAACTTCGTCTGAGAGATGAAGATTCCATCCTCAGACTGTTTCACCTTAAGTCCTAAGAAATACTTGAGCTCTCCCATACTGCTCATTTCAAACTTTCCTTGCATAAGTTTAGAAAACTTTTTGCAAAGATTGTTATCCGTTGAGCCGAATATTATGTCATCGATATAGATTTGCACCAGCAAAATCTTGCCTTTGACTTCCCTGAGAAACAATGTTTTATCTATTTTACCTCTGGAGAACTTGTTCTCAAGAAGAAAACTAGATAAAGTCTCATACCAAGCTCATGGAGCTTGTTTCAACCCATATAAGGCCTTATTAAGAAAATAAACATGATTGGGATAAGTAGGATCGACAAAACCTGGGGGTTGAGCGACGTATACTTCCTCTTTCAGGTCTCCGTTCAGGAATGCCGATTTCACATCCATTTGATAGACTGTGAATCCTTTGTGTGAAGCATACGCCAGGAACAACCTGATTGCCTCGAGCCTTGCTACTGGTGCGAAGGTCTGGTCGAAGTCAATCCCTTCCTCCTGTCTGTAACCTTGAGCCACCAGCCTGACCTTGTTCTTTACGATGACACCATGTTCATCCAGCTTGTTTCTGAAGATCCACTTTGTGCCAATCACATTCTGCTTGTATGGTCTGGGAACCAGAGTCCAAACCTTGCACCGCTCGAATTGATGTAGTTCCTCTTGCATGGCCAGAATCCATGCCTCATCCTTGTTCGCCTCGTCGAACTTCTTTGGCTCAACCTGTGACAGGAAGCTAAGATGCAATACCTCGTTAATTGTACCTCTTCGAGTTCTGACCCCGACACGAGGATCCCCGATGATCTGATCTCTAGGATGATCCCTCACGTGCCGGAGCTCTAGTAGTCGGGCGTCAGGAGCTTCAACTACTTCTTGGGCTTCTCTTTCCTCTAAGAGATTTGTTCTATCTTGATCTTCAACACTTTCAGATGACGTGGAAGTGGAGACTTTGACGTACTTAGGAGCGTCAACTTTAGCGGTCTCATCCAGACTCAGCTGTTCCAGTCGTGCACCTGCATCTTCAAGAATACTACTGGAAGAGTTGCTGTTAAGCAAACTTCCTTCATCAAATACAACATTTATTGATTCTTCTACCACTAGGGTTTTCTTATTGAAGACCCTATATGCCCGACTGTGGGCACTATAGCCCATGAATATGCCTTCGAAGCATTTTTCACCGAACTTAGTACGCGGGTACTTCCCATTATTCAGTACATAACATCGACAACCAAAAATCCTTAAGTAGGACATGGTTGGTTTCCTGCCTTTCAGTAGCTCGTAGGGCGTCTTACGATGATGCTTGTTGATCAATGCTCGGTTTTGTACATGACATGCCGTATTGACACCCTCTGCCCAGAAGTATTCCGGGAGAGAAGCATCTTTCAACATTGTCGTGCAGGCTTCAATGAGAGTTCTATTTCTTCTCTCCGCAACTCCATTTTGCTGAGGAGTGCGCGGGGAGGAAAACTCATGAAAGATACCTTGTTCTTCATAAAATTCTATCATTGCACCAGATTCGAATTCTGTTCCATGGTCACTTCTGATTTTGACCACGGAGCAGTTAAATTCGTTCTGAACCTGCTTGACAAAATTAGTGAAGATGTCAAACGTATCTGACTTTCGTTTCAAAAAGAACACCCATGTAAACCGAGAATGATCATCAACTATCACTAGCGTATACGACTTGCCACCCAAGCTATGAACTTGCATTGGACCAAACAAGTCCATATGCAAAAGGTAAAGACATCGGGAAGAGTCTTTGTCAGCGATGCTCTTAAAGGTAGCCCGAGTCTGTTTGCCCATCTGGCATGCAGGACATGGGCTATCTTTGATGCACTTGATACTGGGAGCATCCCTTACCAAGTCCTTAGAAAATAGCATACTAATTGTCTTGAAATTAATATGTGCCAATCTCTTGTGCCATTGTTCACAAAGAGATGCACTGCCTGTTGCCACAAGGCATACGTGGGTAGATGAATCTAAACTAAGAAAATCTAAACAAAAGATATTTCTGCTCCTAATGCCTGATAATACCGTTTCAGAAGAGGTACGTGAAATTATCAGACATTTATCCTTGCAGAACTTAACGTCATAACCTTTATCACATAACTGACTTACACTGATCAGGTTATGGTTTAACCCTTCAACATAAGCCACGCCGGTGATAGAGATTATACCGTTGGAAATCATACCATAACCTCTGGTGACTCCTCGATCTGACCCTCCAAAGATGACGTTGGGTCCATTCTTGACTGGAGTGTAATCACGCAGCAGGCTTCTTGTCCCGGTCATATGCCGGGAGCATCCACTGTCCAAATACCAGATCGGCGTTTTGGTGGCCTTTGGACATTCCTGCAAAACAAAATTAATTTGCCTTAGGAACCCAATCGAACTTGGGTCCTAGATTCCTGGTTAGCACACTCCCCCTCGGTTGGTTAACCCTACGAGTGGTCGGTCTCGCATTGCTAACACGGGGAGTCTCGTAGTTCCTTGGATTAAACCAACAATCCACGGCAAAGTGACCGACTTTGCCACAGCACCAACAGTCAAATCTGTTGTACCTCTTCCTAGGCTCCTGCCTTACCCTGGGAACGGTGGGTACTGCTGGGGCCTTGGATCTGGAGGTGGAGGCCTCATGGTGACAACAGTCGCATGACTTTGTCACCTTTTGTATAACAGGCTTGGCTTTTGGTGCCTGCTTTCCATTATGGCCGCAGGAGAACGGACCATAATTTCCTATGTGGATTTCCTCATAAGGTGCCTTGAAGGCACTCTCACCGAAGTTCCGGGGAAAGTTCCAATCGTCATACCGGCTCTTTGGCTTTGCAACCGAGGGCCGGAAATGATGCCCAAAAGTTGACTCAAAGTCGTGTTGGTTGCAAGGAAAGCCAGGCTTTCTGAACGCAACAGGACTAAGAGGAGCCTTACCCTTTTCATCAGCAGAGGCCTTCTTGGCGGCCTTATTTTTCCTCTGGTTCTTGTTTCTCCTAGATGAAGAACCAGGTACCCCTATATGCCCCAAGCCAGCTCTTTTGGCCTGAGCAGAGAAGGTATCAACGACTGGAAGAACTGTTTTTGGCATGGAGAAGCTCTTGACGATCTTCCTTTCTGCCGCAAGTAGTTCTTCCAACTTGTCGACTTCCTCCTGCTTTAGATCAAGGAGCTTCAAAGACTCTGAATGCTTGGAAGTCAGGTCAAGGTGTTCCTGTCGGAGAGAAATCAAGCTAGTGACCTCTTCCCTTAGGGATACACATTCACCCTTAAGGAATTTTACTTCCTTCTTCTCAGCCTTCAGTCTCTTTCGGCACTCATCGAAAGTGTTGAGCAGAAGCTCATACTTCTCGAGGAGTTCAGCTTCACGGGCTGAAGGGCCATCCTCAGGTTCATCATCCTGAGACTCAGGATCAGAGTCGGAGTCGGAGAGAGGGGTGTGAGCTTTTACCTTCCCAGTAAATGGGGGGCATTCTCCTTCTGAGTCCGAGCGACCCACCAGCCCGAAGTAGGCTTCCTCATCATCACTGGAGTCTGAGGAATCAGACTCACTTAGTGTCTTTGGTCTTCTTGCGATGTAGCTCCGCTCCTTCTTCTTATCTCTGGAGGATTTGAGCTCCTCTCCTTTCCCTTTTTCTCTTTTGCTTTGATGGCAGTCGGCCACGACGTGACCTGGCTTATTGCAACCAAAGCAAATAATATCAGAAGAACGATGTTTGTTAGGTTTAGATGCATACCTGTCAGAAGAATAATTTTTCTTCTGATGCCTGGAGGAGGAGCTGTCTTTCTTTCTTTGATTCCTCATCTTGAGGAACTTCTTGAACTCTCGGGTGATGAGGGAGAAATCCTCCTCCGACAGTTATGAGTCGGAGGAGCATGGTTCAGAGTCCTCCTCCTCTTCCTTACTCCTCGCACGGTATGACATCGCACCCTTGCCCTTTCTGGAGTAACTGGCTTTTAGGGCCACAGTCTTTTCTTTTGCAGCAGCCTTCTCTGCTTCTTCCTCTGCCTTCCTGGTGTTCAGCTGAAGTTCATAGGACATCAGCTTCCCAAACAGGATTTGTGGATCAGTTTCTGCTAGTCTGCCAAATTCTCTGATGGCGCAGATCTTTGTGTCCCATTCCTTAGTAAGGGACCTAAGGAATTTGTCATTGAGTTCACCATTGGTGAATACTCTTCCGTAGCCCTTGAGGGCGTTGACAATCTTCAGGAAGTTCTCGTATGTGACTCCGATCTCTTCCTTAGGCCCTTGCCTGAAGGCCTCATATTTTTGGTTCAGGAGGGATCTCCGATCATCCCTCACTTCATCTGTGCCCTCCATTAGGATGATCAGGCACTGCCAGATCTCCTGAGCTGTCCTGCAGTTGCTGAAGTTTTGCATCATAGAATCATCAACTGCGCTCACCAGAATGTTTCGTGCCTTCTTGTCCAGTCCCACCAACACCATCTCGTCTTTGTCCATTTCAGAAAGTGTCTTTGGCACCTTCTTGGTGGGATCGATGGTGGAGGCCTTAGTGGGGATATAAGGTCCCTCCTCCACAATCATGAAGAGTCGAGGATCGACTGCTTCCATGTAAAACCTGATTCTTTCCTTCCAGATCGGAAAGTTGAGTCTGTTGCACACTGGGATCTTGCCGGAGTACTTGAGCCCGTCCATAGTAGATATCTGTCTTCTTCTTTTGACACTAGGGGCAGGATTCAACTCAAGGTGTTAACCTTATTGATGAGTAACCTGCCTCTGATACCACTTGAAAGTCCACCTAGTGTCAGCTATGTGCACCTATGGGGGGGGGGGGAATAGGTGACGTGTGGTTCTTTTGCGGAATTTACGAGAGTACCTGCACAATAAAAATAAAAAGCACAGCACACAGAAAACACAGCAAATTTATAGTGGTTCCCCGACTTGGGTACATCCACTTTCCCCCTTCGACCTATCTCCCCAACAAGGGACGACTCGGTCACTTCTCCAACGGGATTGAAATCCAATCCCTTCACTAACGGAAGGAGCCCTTCCACACGTGAGAGTCAACACTCCCACAAAACGGGTTGCACCCAACCCTTACAATACGGAACAAACGTTCCTTTACAACAAAATTAAATATAGAAAGTATGTGTGATACAAACTTCTTTTGGAGACTACGGTGTTCCTCTTGTTCGACGACGTGTTCTTGAAGTCGATGAAGAGTCTACAACCTTGGTCTCTCTTGGAGAGGATCTCCCGGAACCGGCTGCGGCAATCCGAGCGGCGGCTTGGTTCGGAGTCGGCGGCAACGAAGGTGCGCTGCTGCAGTGCTTTGCGATCCAAACTTCTTTGCGAAGCAAACTAGGTCTACCAACGGTCACTCTAGGATCGGTCGTCTCGATCGATTCAGACGGGGGAGTTTTTCCCGGTCAACAAATCGAGAGACAAGAGATCTCTGGATAGACACGTGAGACGCAAGCTTTGCTAAGCTTCTGTCGCCGGAGATCGGGAAGATGAACGATCAGCGGCGGCGACGTACTTGCCCGAGCGCGACGGCGGCGGAGGAGAGAAATCGCGATATTAGGGTTTCCGCTTGCTCGGCTTCTTTCTGTGTGTCTTCCGTTCAAAATACCCGAGTATAAATACTGTAGCTACCCCCAATAAGACCGTTTGTGGGACCCACAAAAGGAATCCCCAAATCCCGGTCCAGATATTTAACAGCGGCAGAATCCGGTTCAGGAATTTCCAGAAAAACGCCAAGTCAAATCGGTGAGAATCGAAAGTGATTCTCGCCGAGTCGCCGAGAATCAAAGGTGATTCTCGACGATTCGGCGAGAATCAAAGATGATTCTCGTCGAATTTGCCTTGGTTGCACGCACTGCTTTAAGCCAGGTCGAGACGGCGAGAATCAACCAGTGATTCTCGTCGATTCGACGAGAATCACTAGTGATTCTCGCCGAATCGGCGAGAATCACTAAGTGATTCTCGTCGATTCTTACTTAGACTCAGAGGTGCTTGCTTAGAAGTTGCTGGAACGTGTTCGGCGAGAATCAACCGCTGATTCTCGACGAATCGGCGAGAATCCCAAGTGATTCTCGCCGAATCGGCGAGAATCACTGGGTGATTCTCGTCGATTCTAACTTAGACGAATTTTCGTCTTTCCACCTATGAGATGCTCCTTGACCCATCCTTGCTCCTTGTCTGCTCCTGCATATTTACAGCCCTGTGCTTGAAAATAAGTGCACTCCAATAGAGAGAGTACACGTAGGCCAACACACTGATCTGCTCAACGAGGGATTACGTCGTGCAGACCCGTGTATATTGACCTACTGCACCCTGACATTGGTGTGCACTTAGCGTGGAAAAACTGCAAGCACAACTAGAAGGATTTTATCAAATACATAGTCTATTGACCTTAGCTTGTCCAGGGGCTTCTTCAAATCAGGTGCATTGTGGATACAATACCCAACAATCTTTCCTTGAACTATCCCTTCATTTTGATACAAAGTCTTTCTTTACACTACTATTCTCACAGGAATATGCTGAATTGTATCAACAATAGCTAGAGCAAACCAGCCGCTCTTATGAACTTGCTTACTCACAACAATTGCAGTCATCTGAATAGTCTCCCTCTCATCCTCAGTATTGTCCATAAGGACATTCTGAACTTCAGAAGTATTATTCTGCTCATTTTGGAGATGAAGATTCTTAGACACCAATTCTTTAGACCTATCTGTTTAAGCTTTCCAGATAGAACTAGACTGTATTAGCTCCCCCTCAACAATTGCATAGATTCTGTCCACACTGCCCACTAACATGGACATCCTTTGCTACAGGTTCAGATGATACTGAAACCTGAGCATACTTCTTTTCTGGTTTTCACGAAAGTACCAAACACTGAGTATCAACTACCTCTTCAACACTGCTCTCAGAAGAGCAACTTCTAATAGTAGTCTGCTTTTTCTTCACTAATTTGCTAGTGTAGCAGTAAACCTTTGTCCAACCAGACAGTCCTGCTGGCTGGATCTAGCTATCCTTTGCCCAAGACTTGAGCAACACTTTGTTAGCTGAGGAGGCAACAATCCTTTCTCCCATCACTCATGCATCTTGACCTTTAATGGATGGATTCAGCTGGTCTTCATCCATGTCACGTGTACTTGTCCTTCAGGATTTCACTCAACATTCTCTTCCTCTTGGGCAGTAAGAGAAGTAACCTAGATGGTCTGTTTACCCATCTCCAGCTGCATGACTGCAGATCTTTGGTCAATTCCTCAAGGGTGTATTATCCTGAAGATAGCCTTCTTGTTCGAGTCTTAAGTCTGGAACATCCTCGGTCCAAGTACCACATAGGGGTATGTGCACTTAGACTATCCTGCAAAATAGAGTTTACCTTACCTTAGGGCCCCAAAATAAATTGGGTCCTAGGTTCTAATTAGTCTGAAATCTAACTTACCTACCAACAACATTTCTGACAGGTAGGCTAACTCATGCTCTGGGCACAGAAGGATTGTGCTAGCAATCTAGGGCAAAATGCCCCACCTTGCCACAACACCAACACTCATGGATATTATATCTCCTTTTCTGAGCAGGTCTTGTAGTGTGGTTAACTATTGACTGAATAGAAGGAAGATGTGCAACAACTTTCTTCAGGTTCCTTTCAGCAAGGATCTGATTGAAGGTTAGTCTTACAACAAGCTCCCTTTGT